>CAMZMU010000108.1:37036658-37636658 GCA_947311845.1 Poa pratensis | reverse complement strand
ACTGTAGCTCCGTCGTCACCCTGCGCAGAGGCGCGGTCACTCTGCGGCCGCTACAGAGGCCATGTGCGCTCTGCAGAGCTTGCTTTACTACGAAGGCACCTTCGCGAGGGCGGGAGCACCCTGTGGAGAATTTGTCGTTGACTTCCCTTCAGGGAAGACATCCTTGGGGAGAGAGCATCGCTGTGGAGGCTCCGCAAGCCTCTGCTGCCTCTCTAGGCCTTCGCGAGGCGATTCTTCCTCGCGGGCTTCCCAGGCTTGTAGACCTGGTCCTTAGTGAAAAACGATCCACCGAGTGTCGAGGGTTGTAGAGGCCTGGCCCAGCATACCCTGGTTCTTACTGGGCCGACAGTAGCCCCCGGGCCCATGATGGGCACGGCACGGTCCAGCGGACGCAGGCGAATCGTCATGGGCCCAAAGTGTCCGGCCAGCCCGAGACACGTGGAGGGCAGTTGCTGCGTCTCGGCGACTCCGGAGGTGATGGGCGACGTGGGGGGACCCACCGCGTCTTGGTAACTGCCCTGAGGCGAGTTAAAGCCTGCTGTGCCGGGGCAGGCTACAGTTATTCCCCATTTTCGCGCCTGTCTTCTTGCTCCTGCCTTCTGCGCTCCCCCGCTCCTGCGCTTTCCTCCCTTCTCCGAGCTCTTCCACCGCCCTTCCTTCGCCAGCCATGGGCCCCAAGAAAGGCAAGGCGGTGATGATGGAAGATCCTGCCGGGGCGCAGCGAGAGGAAGAGTTCGCGCCGGCGCTCATCGGCACCCGCGTCTCGACGGCGGAGGCGCTGGAGAAGCTGAAGCCAATGGTCGCTGGGAAGAACAACGAGCACGGCGCCAGCGGCATCAAGGCGGCGCGCTTCGGCAAGCTGGCAGTGGGGTGGTATCCCATCTTCCTCCAGACGCTGTACGCCGGCCTGGTGCCGCCTTTCTCCCCCTTTCTTAATTAGATTTTGACCTTCTACCAGATTCAGCTCCTGCATCTCCACCCAAATTCCGTCCTGATCCTCGCCATCTTCGCATACCTCTACGAGGCATACTTGGGGGTGGTGCCATCGGTGCCTTTCTTCCGGAGCTTCTATGCGCTCCGCACTACGGCGCCCGGCGAGCGGTCCGGATGCGTGTCCTTCCGTATTGCGGACGGGATGGGCGGCGTCTACATCCCCATCTCCTGGGACGGCGACAAGGCCGTGACGCGGGTGACGAAGAAGGTGGAAGACTTCCGCCAGCGCTGGTTCATTGTGGACGCCAAGGTGCGGAGCACCTTCCTCGACGTCCCCGAGGCGCCACCAGTGAAGAACTCGAACTGGTCCAGCGAGAAGTTCCAGAATCGGAAGATTGCCCACATGGTCTCGCGCATGAAGTTCATCCGCGAAGCCGGCCTCACAGGGCAGATGGTCGCCGAGGACTTCGTGAGGCGCCGCATCGCTCCTCTTCAGATGCATACGAAGCCGATGTGGATGTACTCCGGTCCGGCGGACCCGATGCGGCACCACTGCACCTCCCACACCCCCGACGACATCGCCTTCATCATGGGGACCCTCTTCATCGCCCCTGATGTCCCTGTACCGTGCAACGAGCATTTGTTGCCTCTGCATCAGCTCATTCCGAAGAAACGCCTCGCGATCCTGGAGCTGATGCCGGTGTTCACTCCCCAGGGCCTGGAGGGGGAAGAGGTGAAGGAGGCTGTGGCGCCCGTGGTGGAGGAGGACTGGCTCGGGGAATCCTCCGCCGCTTCAGACGCTGAGCCTGACACCGCCACTGGAGGGGTCAATCCCTCGTTAGGGGAGGCGAGCTCCTCGAAGCAAGCGGCCCCCGAGGAGGAGGTTCTGGAGATTTCGTCTGATGCGGATGAGGACTTCGTGGTGGCCCCTTCGCGCCGGACCACAGAAGAAGAAGAAGACAGCGGCCCGGAGGCCGAGGCACAGCGGTGCGAGCCCCGCACCAAGGCCATCCATGACAGGGCCGCTAGGAGCCTGGAGAGCACTCCTCTGAAGAGGAAAGCCGAGGCGGCCCTTGAAGAGCCTAGCGCCGGAGGCTCGTCGGGCCTGCGGTGCTCTGCAAACATGGTGTGGGTTGACACTCGCGCCAAGCCATCGGGGTAAGTGCCGGTTCTTCGTTTGCTTGTTCTTGATGGAAACTCTTGTTTCCCTCTCGGGGATCTTACTGTCTTGTTCGACAGGGATCTGGTTCACGCGAAGCGCCGCAGGCTCCGCAAGGCCGCGGACGTGCGGAACAGCGCCATGCGTGATGCTGAGGGGCCCATGGCGGCCCCTGAGGAGGAGGGGATCACCAGGCCTGTGGTGACGGACGCCACCGGGCCTATTGCTGAAGAGGCCGCGAGGCCTGTGGAGGTGGCGCCCCTTGATGAGGCGACCGCCTCGCCACCTCCTGTGGTGAGACAAGAGGAGGAGGTGGTGGGGACTCCGTCGCCGCCACGCCCCGATGCTCCTCTGGAGCCACGGGAAATACCCGCCGCGGAGACGGCGGGGACCAGCACACTGGCGCCGGGAGGCGCCAACACAGAGATGGAGGTGCAAGCTCCTCCGCCGCCCCCTCCAAGCACGGGACCTGAATAGGGGACGGCTTCTTCTGAGGCTGCAGCAGGCGAGGCTGCGGCAGACCCAATGGTGGCTAAGCCACCTTCGCCAGCCCCCAAGGCCCGCGAGGAGGTGATCGTGGAGATTAACGGCGCACAAGGCGGTGGGGGCTCGCTCCAGGGGCCTCGCGCTGACCCTGGCCCAAGCACCGTGGTCCTCGCCCCTGAGGCTGGAGAGGGCTCAAGGGCCCTGGTTCTGAGCGGAAGGAGCCGGAGCGACGCTCACCGCCGCTCTGCCTTTCGTTCGACGAGGGACGCGCTGGATGGGCTGGAGGCCCATCTCGTCCTCGAGGAGGCCGAGCTTGACAGAAAATACAACGAGCTCGTGGCGGACTGGGCCCGCTTCTTCGAGGCCAGGGAGCGCTGCCGCCAAGAAGACGAGGGCTTGCAGGTGCGGCGCGACGATGCGTTGCGCCACGCCAAGGAGATCCGTGACAACGCGGAGCGCGAAGCTCAAGAGGCCCTGGCGCCTGTCCAGGCCGAGCGCGAGGCTGCGGCGGAAGATCGCGAGGCAGCTGCCGCGGACCGCCAAGCCGCCACTTTAGACCGTGCGGCCGTCGAGACCTCCCTTGCGGAGCAGCGCAAGGAGCTGGCCAGCCGCGAGGAGAAGATAATCGCCGACGCGGAGTTGGTGCGGAAGTCCTTGGAGCAGCATCGTCTGTCCTTGGAAGCTCGCGAGCAGGCCATGGCGACGCGCGAAGCAGACGTGCTCAAGCGCGAGGAGGAGGTGCAGCAGGCCGAGGCGGACCTGAACACGGAGCGCGAGGCTCTCGAGTCTCGCGAGAGCAGCTTGGCTGAGGCCATGGGCAAGCATGACCAGGAGGTGGAGCGGCATCTAAATCTTGTGGAGAAGGCCAACCAGAAACTCGCCGAGAAGAAGAAGGAGGCGGAGGCAGAGGCCCTCGCCAAGCAAAAAGAGTACCGCGCTGCTGTCTCAGAGTCCGTCTCCCGGGAATATGCTGGGAAGTTCAAGAAGCAGGAGGAACGCTTCCAGAAGAAGCGCAAGGAGGACGCCAAGCGCATCCGCCAGCTGGAAGAGAAGAACGCCAACTTGAACTCCCAGGCGAGGCGCGCCAGGGATAGTTGTCGCCGCGCAGAAGAGGCTCGCGACCGTGCCGAGCATGATCTTGCCGCCTTGACGGCCGACATGCAGGAGTTGAACGCGCAGGTGGCCCCTGTCGTGGAGCGTGTCGAGGAGGCTGAGTAGAGCATGGTAGCGGCACGGGTCTTGACGCAGCAGCGGGAGCGCATGTTCCGGCCTTTGGTGACCCGCGGGAACGCTCTCGCTGCGAAGCTGGGGGTGGATGCTCCTGCCGTCCCTGCCCATGGGAACGCCGATGTCGCCACATACCTGGCCTACTTCGACCAGCTTTTCTCCGCGCTTGAGGGCCCTGTGGCGGAACTTGACGACGTCGTCGACGAGGAGTGCCGCAAGCTCTTGCTGGTGGCGGTCCAGCGTGTCTTCGTCAACCTCCAGCGCCTTCAGCCAGGCTTCGACTACGCGTCCGTGACCGAGCCTATGGAGGATGCTCAAATTGCGACGCGCCTCTCCAACTCGCTGCGGGACGAGATCAACGACTACGTCAACCGCTTCAAGAGGGTCGCGGCAGAGCAGGCCTCTAAGGAGGAGGAAGACGTCGAAGAGGAAGACGCTGAGGAGGATCGTGCTGCCAAGATGTCTGCTTAGGCTGTTCCTATCACAAGACGCGCCTGAGGCGCAATTATCTTTGTTTTAAGACTTGTCTTTATTCGTGATGGTTTGTAAAACACTATAAAGTGCTGCTATGTGTGTGTGCCCCTCGACGGGCCTTTTATCCCTATTCCATGTCTTTTTCGCTTTACGTCGTCAGGACCCATCTCTTGCGCTATGACTCCGCCGCTACGGTATGCCAGAGCAATGACTCAGCAAGGCCGGGGGGTGTTTAAGGCTTAGAGAGGTGAGAGCTCTCGAGTCGCGGTGCTCGAGGGCCCCCCTTTGACGCTCAAGCAGTCCATGGAATGCGAGGGAGAAAAACCGCTCGAGGGGCGACGATTGCTCGTGACAGGAAAAACACAACTCCTGAGGCATGAGAGCATGACTTAGCTTAGCGAGGTTTTGCCTCGTGGAGGGCATTGGTTTCCCTTATGGTGTGCTTTTCTCTTTGGGCTGGAGCGTGACTCCACGAGCCTTGGGGGGACTCTTGTTCCCTGCGTTGGTTAGAGAGGCGAAACCAAAGCAGAACATGGTAGTAAAACTCATGCGCGCTTATAGGTTTCCTCATGGGTACCTCGCGAGGAGAGTAAGTACCAAAGGTCCTTAGGTGAGGTGGCAGGTTCGGGAGCAAGCCCTTGGGCCAGAGCTCTTGGTGAGGTAACAGGCATGAGAGCATGCTCATGTGTTAGAGCTCGGATCCTTTGGGTTTTGCAGTGCTGCTGGGAAGCTCCCGAGGCACAGTCACCGTACTCAGCCCCCGCTCGCGAGGTGCGCAAGGGAAAAATATGAGCGCGAATGAACAACAGAGTAATAGAAACTAAAACTCACCCCCAAAATATTACATAGCGGCGCCGTAGCGCAATGTTTCACTAGGAAACGAATTGGTTCGTTACACTTGGACTTGCCAAGATAAAGTTTCCATGTCGAGGCATGGGGACCACATTCAGTGGCTGAGACTCTTCACGGCCTGCGGCGGCACGTTACAGGAAGAGCTCAGAGGGGCTGGCCCTCAGAGAGAAGCTTTTGTGAAGCTTTGTGAGAGAGCTTTTGTGAAGCTTGGAGGTGAAGCTGTGCGCTTTCCTCTAGAGACAAAAAATGCCTGGTGTGATAGAGATCACGGGTAGAACTTGCGTAGATGCGCGATGTTCCAAGGGTTCTTGACCGGGATGCCGTCCTCCGTCTCGAGGCGTACCGCCCGGGTCTGGCGACATGCGCGACCCTGTAGGGGCCTTCCCACATGGGCGAGAGCTTGTGGAGACCTTCCCTGGAGAGGATCCTCCTGAGGACAAGGTCGCCTGTCTCGAGAGTGCGCGGACGTATGTGGCGGCTGTGGTAGCGTCGCAGGTCTTGCTGGTACTTTGCCGCTCTGAGGGCGGCTCGGCGGCGCAACCCGTCGAGGAACAGCAGGTCGTCGTTGTGGAGGTCTTCTTGATTGTCCTCATTGAAGGCAAGGACCCTTGCGGACCCGTGCTTGATCTCTGTGGGGAGGACTGCTTCGGCTCCATACACCAGGGCGAATGGCGTCTCACCAGTGGGCTTTGTAGGGTTCGTGCGGATGGACCAGAGCACGGAGGGGAGCTCATCGATCCAGCCCTTGCCGTAGCCCTTGAGGCGGTTGAAACTTCTCGTCTTGAGGCCCTTGAGGACCTCAGCATTTGCTCGCTCGGCTTGACCATTGCTCTGTGGGTGAGCTACCGAGGCGAAACAGAGCTTGGTGCCGAGGCTCTCGCAGTAAGCCCTGAAGATGCCGCTGGTGAACTGTGAGCCATTGTCGGTGATGATGCGGTTTGGCACACCAAAGCGGCAGACCAGGCCTCTGATGAACTTCACGGCTGCCCTGGCTGGATGGTGCGCACCGCTTCAACCTCTGCCCATTTGGTGAACTTGTCAACAGCCACGAAGAGGAAGCGGTAGCCCCCTTGCGATCTCGGGAAGGGTCCCAAGATGTCCAGCCCCCAGACCGCGAACGGCCAGGAGAGCGGGATGGTCTGGAGTCCCAGTGCAGGCTGATGGACTTGCTTGGCGTGGAACTGGCATGCATCGCAAGACTGAACGATGGTGACGGCATCTTGAAGCACTTGAGGCCAGTAGAAACCGCTCCTGAAGACCTTGCCAGCGAGGGTGCGCGCGCAGGAATGGTGGCCGCACTCTCCACTGTGTATGTCCCTGAGGAGCATGCGTCCTTCCTCAGGAGGCACACACTTGAGGGCAATGCCATTTGGGCGCTTGCGGTATAGGTCTCCCTCAGGATGTAATAGGATTTCGCTTGTCGAGCGACTCGTTCTGCCTCCGTCTTCCTCGGGAAGGACTCCTTTTAGCAAGTAGTCCTTGAGCTCGTCAACCCAGCCTGTTTCTTGGTGCACCATGGTCAGCATCAGACGCTCCCCTGAGGAGGCCACAGTTGGGTGCGCCACCTGGGGGGTGGTGGGAGTACTTCGTCTGTGCTTGTAGCTGGTGCTCGACGGCTGCTTTATGGACGCCTTGGAGAGCCTCTCTTCAAAGACACCTGCGGGCTGGGCCTCCCTTCGCGATGCGCGCTTGGCGATGTCATCTGCTTCCTGGTTCTCCTTGCGCGGGATGTGCATGAGCTCCATGCCCCTGAAGTGCTTCTCGAGCTTGCGGACCTCTTCAAGGTAGGCAGCCATATGGCTGTCTTTAGGGTGTAGCTCTTGTTGGAGAAGTTGACCAGGAGCTGGGAGTCGCCTTTGATGAGTAGGTGCTTGACACCGAGGGCAATGGCAGCTCTGAGCCCGGCGAGGAGGCCTTCATATTCAGCGATGTTGTTGGAGATCTTGTCCATCGTGAAGCACAACTGGATGGGTAGTAGAGCTTGTCGCCTTTAGGTGAGGTCAGGACAACGCCAGCCCCCGTTGCGGCAGGAGAAAGCTCCATCGAAGTGCATGGTCCAGTGGCTTGGCATTGTATCTCCAGGCGGCAGTTTCTGCTTCAGGAGGCTCTTCAGGAGTTGGGTCTGTCCATTCGGCGACAAAATCTGCCAGTGCTCTCCTTTGATGACCCTTGTGGTGTCAAAACGCAAGTTGAAAGGCTGCAGCTCGATGTTCCACCCTGCTACGCGATCAGTGGCGTTGGGGTTGCGCAGGATTTGCTCCAGGGGAATGATGTGACCACCGTGACAGGGTGGCCCTGGAAGTAGTGGCGCAGCTTTCTGGAGGCGATGAGCAGGGCGAGAAGGAGCTTCTGCTGCATGGGGTACCGCTCGCGAGCATCTCTTAGCACAGTACTGACATAGTAGACAGGATGCTCGACAAGGGTTGTGGAGGGTGCGCAGCGTTGGCTCCCTCGAGAGACTCCTCAGGCCCTTTGGCGAGGTTTCTTGTGGAGGAGTCTCAGCAGGGGTGCCTGTGGTAGGCTCGACAGCTGGCTGTGGGTCTGGCTCTGGGCCTGGAGGGACTTTTTCCTTGTCGGGAGGCTCTGGACTTGGAGTGGCAGCACTTTTCTTGGGGAGGACTGGCTCTTCTCTTTCGACCACCAGGACGGCGCTTGCGGTTTGTGGAGTGGCTGCAAGGTACAGCTTTAGATGCTCGCCGTCCTGGGGGCTACCATAACTGGTGCGCTAGCCAAGTACTTCTTCAAGTCCTCAAATGCCTTGTCTGCCTCTGGAGTCCACTTGAAGGTGCCGGACTTCTTCATGATCTTGAAAAATGGCAGGGCCCTCTCGCCAAACTTGGAGATGAAGCGGCCAAGCTGGCCATGCACCCAGCTAGGCGCTGCATGTCCTTGAGGCGGCGAGGTGGCTGCATTTCTTCTATGGCCTTGATCTTGTCAGGGTTTGCTTCTATGCCGCGATGGGACACGAGGAACCCGAGGAGTTTGCCTGAAGGTACCCCGAAGACGCACTTGGCGGGGTTTAGCTTGATGTTCACCTTGCGCAGGCTGGCGAAGGTCTCCTCGAGGTCCTTCAAGAGAGTGTCTCCCTCGCGAGACTTGACTACGATGTCGTCAACATATGCTTCTGCATTTCTTCCCATCTGAGCCCCCAGGCGATCCTCATGAGCCTCTGGAAGGTGGCGCCGGCGTTCTTCAACCCGAAGGGCATGCAAGTGTAGCAATACACGCCACAGGGGGTGAGGAATGCTGTTTTCTCCTCGTCCTCTTTAGCCATTTTGATCTGGTGGTAGCCTGAGAAGGCGTCCAGAAAACAGAGGAGATCACAGCCGGCTGTGGAGTCCACGATCTGATCAATCCTTGGCATGGGGTATGGGTCCTTGGGGCAGGCTTTATTTACATCAGTGTAATCGATGCAGAGCCGGCCTCCCCATTGGGTTTTGGGACAACCACGCCATTAGAGACCCAGGTGGGGTGGGCAACTTCTCGAATAATGTCTGCTGCTTTTAGCTTTTCTACTTCTTTGATGATGAAGGCTTGCTTCTCAGGGGCTTGTTTCCGTGCTTTCTGCTTGACGGGGCGTGCGTTTGGACACACAGCTAAGTGGTGCTCGATCACCTCCCTTGGTACGCCGGACATTTCTGACGGAGTCCATGCGAACATGTCAGAATTTGCCCGAAGGAAGGCGACGAGCGCGCTTTCCTATTTGGGAGGCAAGCCAGCGCCTATGGTGACGCTAGCCCCCGAGCCCTCAGCCCCCGAGTCGCTGGTGCTCAGCGACACCTTCTTTGTAGCGGCCTGCTCCTGAGAGAACAGCTGCTTCTTCTTCTTGGGCCTCTCGAGGGCTCCAGGTCTCGTCAGCAGGGAACGCCATGGCAGCGGCTTTGTAGGCGAGCTCGACAGCGCGTGTAGCGTCCTGTACGTGACCATGGATGGTGATGGTGCCCCGCTGCCAGGGATCTTGACCATGTTGTAGGCGTGTGCGTGACGGCCATGAACTTCGCGAGGGCGGGGTAGCCGAGGATGGCGTTGTAGGGCAGGCCAATGTGCGCAACGTCGAAGTCGATGAGCTCGGTGCGATATTTGCTGCGTGCCAAAGGTGACTGCAAGCCTCACTTGCCCCAGAGGCGAGATTGAGCCGCTGGTGACCCCTGTGAAGGGCCTGGAGGGCATAAGCCACTCGTAGGGCACTTGAAGCGTCTCAAAGGTCTCGACAGAGATGACGTTCAGGCCTGCACCCCCATCAATGAGCGTTTGCCGACGGCGATATTGTTGATGGTGGGGGTGCACACCAGCGGGAGGGTGCCTACAGTCTTGGTCGACTTGGGGTGGTCCTTGGCGTCGAAGGCGATGGTGTACTGAGACCACTTGAGGGGACGGGACGTCTCACCCCAGGCAGCGCTGCGTTGAGCTCACGGGCGAACTGCTTGAACTGATTGTTGGACTTGGGCGCCTGACCCCCGAGGATGCACGCCATGGCGCCTCTAGGGGCCTGGTAGCCCCCAGGCTCCTCGTCAGGGAGGTTGTTGTTTTTCTCAGCGGCGTTGGCCTGAGTCCCTTGAGGCTTCTGGTAGCCACCTTTGCGTCCGCCCTTGCGGTAGTTACGGCCTCTGCCGCGACCACCGCTGCCTTCTTCCTGCTCGCGCTTCTTGCTCAGCTGCTTGAGGTCGTAGCAGTTCTCTGTCGCGTGGCCGCGCCTGTTGTGGTAGATGCAGAAGGGACGGTTGTCCATCTTCTTCTCGCCATCCTCGGAGAGTCCTCTCGAGCGTGCTTGGCGCCTGGCTCAGCTGCCAGCACAGCAGTAGGCTTGCGCTTGGTCTCGTCACGCTTCTTGTGGGCCTTGGATCCCTCTGGAGGGTCGTCTGCGAGGCCACCTTGGTGAAGAGAAGGCCCTCTTCAGCCTTGGCGCACTTGTCTGCGATGTCGAAGAGCTTCACGACAGAGGAGAGGGTGTCGTGGATGCCGAGCTTCTCAAGCATCCTGCGGTTGGTGACGCCCTCTCTGAAGGCAGCAATGACGTGCGAGTCAGGGATGTTGGGGATTTTGTTGCGGACTTGGCTGAAGCGCTGGATGTACTTGCGGAGAGTCTCGCCAGACTTCTGGCGTACAGCGCGCAGGTCGTTGTAGGTGAGGGCGCGCTCGTACGTGCCCTTGAAGTTCGCGACGAACTGCTTGCAGAGGTCCTCCCACGAGTCGATGGAGTCCTCGGGGAGGTTCAGGAGCCACGACAGGGCAGAGTCCTTGAGGGCGTGGGAGAACCAGTTCGCCATGACCTTGTCGTCGCCCGCAGCCTGGATGGAGGTGGTGTAGAGCTGCAGGAACTCGATGGGGTTGTTCGTGCCGTCGTAGCCCTTGGGGAGGTCTGGCCTGAACTTCTGCGGCCAGACGACGCGACGCAGGCTGCGGGTGAAGGCCGTGCAGCCGTGGCGTACGTGGCACCGCCCCGGAGAGCTCTGCGGTTCTGGCGCCCGGCCTGGCCAATTTCCTCGACGATGCGCTTCTGGAGGTCCCGCTGGCGCTCCATCTCCACCCGCGCGTCTGGCGGAGTTCGCTGCACGATTTGACAATCGTGCGGCGAGGACGCGTGAGAGGCGGCCTTGTTCGCCGCGGCCGGAGGCGGTCCGGCGGAGGCGGAGGCGGAGGCGGAGGCGGAGGTGGAGGTGCTCCATGCGCGGCTGTCCCAGCGTGCCCAGAGTTGTGGTGCACCAGAGAGCGCGACGCCGCTGGGGCCGTGCGCGGTGTAGCCGCGATGTCGACGAGGTCCTGGAGACGGCCGAGCCAGTTGTCGTGCGCCTCGGCGGTGGGGCGGTAGCGGAAGAGCTCCGTGGCCATGAGCAGCGCAGTGTTTGGGCTAGGCGCTGGACGCCCATGAGTGGAGGCGCCCTGGCGCCGGGACGGATGCGAGGACTCAGCGTCCTCGTTGTGCTCGTGGTCAACGTCCTCGGGGTCGTCGCGGCGGTCGTCGTCGTCCTCGGGGTGCTCCACACGCGGCTCCACGGTGCTGCGCCCCGAAGCGCGGTTGGTGCGGGGACGGCCGCGTAGCCTGGTGGCGTGGACGACGGGCTCGGCCTCAGCTCTGCCTGACGCACGCCGGGTGGCACGAGCTGCGCGAGTGTCCGCCATGGTGCAGAGGTTGTTGAAGGTTGAAGACGCGCCTCAGCCCCCTACCTGGCGCGCCAATTGTCGGAGAATAACTCCCACGAAACGGGGGCAGTCACACTCGCGAAGAGAGTTCGTGTAAGGAGCTGAACCACGACGTCAATCAACCCTCAACCGGCACGGCGACGGTGCTCGTCGTGCCTGAGGAGGGACACCACTGCAGAGATGGACACGAGCTCGTACCCAGGTTCACGGCCCTCTTGTGGAGGTAAAACCGCTACGTCCTGCTTGTCTGTATTGCTGCTTGTGGAGGTAACAGTACAGCGTGCTTGCCGAAGGCACGGTTATGGCAATGGAGAGTACAAGGGAAGAGAAGCTAGTGTCTTCGTCTTCCTTTCGCGTGGGTAGCTAAGCTAGGAGAAAATGCGATCCCTTGCTACGGTGGAGCTCCGCCTCCTTTTATAGGCGCCCCGGGCTTCCTCCCTGCGCACGGCAGCGGAGGGGCCACCACATGGCGACAAGAGGGCGGAGCACGGTGCACCGCAGCCCGGCTGCCCATGGACGCGGTCCATGGGCACAAAAGCTGAGGCCGGTGGCAGGGAGACCACCGGCCATCCAGGACGGCCAGCTGGGGCCGCAGAGGGGAGTGGGAGCGCCCACGGTGACGTCGTCCTTGGCGCGTAGCGCCGGCCGGTCCCCTTATCACCAAAGAGGAAAGCTTGGTAGTCTCCACCGCTGGGCACCGCTATGTTGACCCCTTTATCACCAAAGCGGCAACTGTAGCTCCGTCGTCACCCTGCGCAGAGGCGCGGTCACTCTGCGGCCGCTGCAGAGGCCATGTGCGCTCTGCAGAGCTTGCTTTACTGCGAAGGCACCTTCGCGAGGGCGGGAGCGCCCTGTGGAGAATTAGTCGTTGACTTCCCTTCAGGGAAGACATCCTTGGGAAGAGAGCAGCGCTGTGGAGGCTCCGCAAGCCTCTGCTGCCTCTCCAGGTCTCCGCGAGGCGATTCTTCCTCGCGGGCTTCCCAGGCTTGTAGACCTGGTCCTTAGTGAAAAAACGATCCACCGAGTGTCGAGGGTTGTAGAGGCCTGGCCCAGCATACCCTGGTTCTTACTGGGCCGACAGCGCGCGCGAAGAAACCCTTTAGTACGGGTTGTTGGATACAACCGGTACTAAAGGGTCTTTTGAAATTTCTTTTTTCTTTTTTCTTTGTTCTTTTTCCTGATTTCTTTTTCTATTGATTTAATTGTCCAAATTTGACAAACTTTTGCTACTGGACATGTAGAATCTTTTGCTACTGTTTATTTTCAAATTTGTATGTATTCAAATTTCAAATGGATGATTTGAGTAAATTTGACATAGATTTAAATCCATATCATCAAAAATTGAAACAAAATGCATGTTTGATTGTTTTTGAAATAATTTGAATTTCTAAAAATGCTTTTAATATGAATTTTTTCTGCTCTAGTTTATTTTTCTTTTATACTTAGTTTAATTGTTTCAATATTTATGAAAGTCATATCTTTTTATGATTTTTTTTATATCTATTGATTTAATTGTCTGAATTTGACAAACTTTTATATCAAACTTAAGCCCTGGACATGTAGAATCTTTTGCTACTTGTTATTTTCAAATTTGACTATGTTGAATGTATTCAAATTTGAAATGGATGATTTAATTGTCTACAAAATTGTAATAATTATCTATCTAGCTATTTGTTTTCTGTTGGGCTTTATCTTTTTTCCTGCCAAATTCTTTCCCGCCCTTTTTTCCCGCCATCGTATCTCCCGCCCGTTTCTACCGCCAATTCTTCTCATCTCGGCCTATAAGAACCCCTTCTCACTGAGGTTGGTAAGCATTCTAGTCCACTCACTCGAACATGTCGAGCTTTCCTTCAGATGGTAGTTTCCGGTAGGAATGTCGGCACTACTTTTGAGGTTTATGGTCGATTTCAGGATAGACAATAAGAAAATCCCATTCGAAGATATTGTTAGTGATCCACCTTATCTTCGTGAGCTATCAGCGAAGCTAGTTAGGCATGGGTGGCCACGAAGGGATTCGAAGGAAATAGAAAAAGAACTTGTGAGGCTGTATGCTAGGTGGCAGAAGAAGAAACTAGCATATAGGAGTGAAGCATATATGTTGGATGCTTTTCGTAAACCGATTTTATGGGTCGAGGAGAGCGAGGATGAAGATGATATCTTCATGCCGACTGAAACGAGCAAGAAAGCTGCAGCAGCGGCAGCGGCATCGAAGGGCAAGGGTGCAGCATCGTCGAAGGACAAGGGTGTTGCATCGTCGAAGGACAAGGGTGTTGCGGCTTCGAAGGGCAAGGGTGCGGCGTCGTAGATGACTTTTCTTTTTCTAATTTGCAGAGTACCACATATCTTCAATTTATGTTGTGTTTTGTTGTCTGTGTAATTTATGTTGTCAATGTAATTTGCATGGTTTGTTTAATATCAATGCAAAAAGTAGTCACCCATCATCATCATTAATCGAAACAGAGTAGTAGCAACTAAGATATAAGTCTGGGTAGGACATGTGTCTGACACGAGTCGTGACCGCGAAGCCCGCCTTTAGTCCCGGTTGGTAACACCAACCGGAAGTAAAGAAGCAGACGGATCGTGTGTTTTTTCAAACGCTTGTGAGCCGTTGGATCAGGGGTGTGTTTCTTTTGAGGGCTTGTGAGCGTTGGATTTTTAGAACTAGTCCTGGTTGGTGTTTCTTTCAAACGCTTGTGAGCGTTGGATCAGGGGTGTGTTTCTTTTGAGGGCTTGTGAGCCGTTGGATTTTTAGAACCGTGTGTTTCTTCGTGAGCCACATGACCCTATATATAGCCCCCCTCCCGGGCACTCACGGCACTCATTGTAGTTCACGGGTAGCAGAGAGCAAGATTTCAGAGAGGCAGGAGTTCCTAGAGCGGAGGCTGAAGGTGAACCCTCCCCTCGGTCGGATCCAAGCAGCGGCAAGGATCTCTGATGATTAGCAACATCCCCAACACTTGTTCGGATGGTTGCAGATCATCAGAGACGTCTTGCCGCTGTCTGGATCGAAGGCCGATTTGCCGTCTCACGACCATGCGATGATTTGCAGTATACAAAGCATTCGGATTCCTGTCATACAACCCAACGGTGCATTTGATATGCAGTCACTCACGAGGCACGTTGGGCCGTATGACGGGAAAACCGTGTGTTTTGGTCAGTTTTTTCTTTTAACTTTTGCTTATATATAAGGAGGCTCCACACCGCCCTCCGTTCCCTCCCAAGGTGCTGCCCTCTCCCTCCCCTACCTAGGTGTTTGATCAAATTCCCCACTCATTTTTTCAGATCTCGGCGACGATGAGCCTGTTGGATGCGATGGGCGATGTCCGGAATACAGTTACATAAAAGGTCTCTTCTGAGTTTTCAGAACACAGTTACATAAAAGTTTAATACATTGTTACACACCACCAACAACATCCCTATCTAGCTAGTCTTCACTTTTTCTTCGTGTGTGTCCCTTTCTTCTGATTGCGCCGCAACCATGCGCAATCTTCATCATTTAACTTGATGCATGGGTCAGTGTTCACTTTGAAGGGCGGAATTTCATCAAACTTATTGTAATCTTCTGACATGTCTGTCTTGTCCTCCACTCCCACGATGTTTCTTTTCCCTGAAAGAACTATGTGGCGCTTTGGCTCATCGTATGATGTATTCGCTTGCTTATCTTTTCTTTTTTTCGGTCTGGTAGATATGTCTTTCACATAGAAAACCTGAGCCACATCATTGGCTTGGACGAATGGTTCGGTGTCGTACCCAAGATTCTTGAGATCTACTGTTGTCATTCCATACTGCGGGTCTACCTGTACCTCGCTTCTCAGGTTGACCCATTTGCACCGAAACAAAGGGACCTTAAAAGAAGGTCCATAGTCAAGTTCCCATATCTCCTCTATGACACCATAATATGTGTCCTTTTGCCCATAGTCGTTTGTTGCGTCAAAGCAGACACAACTGTTTTGGTTGGTGCTCTTTTTATCTTGGTCGGCCGTGTAAAATGCATTCCCATTTATCTCGTACCCTTGAAAAGTCAATATAGTCGAAGATGGTTGCTTGGCCAACAAGTATAGCTGTTCTCCAACAGTGGCGTCATTAATGAGACGTGTTTGCAACCAACCGCCGAAATTCTTCACGTGTTCTCCATCAATCAAATTTTCAAGGTTCTCCGGGTATTTCGAGCGTAATATATTCTTGTGTTCCTCGATATATGTAACCACCAAGCTGGAATTATGTAGAACTGTGTAGTGTGCTTGAGTGAAAGAATGCCCGTCCATACATATTGTTGCTTTCTTTCCTAGCGTGCCTTTTCCACGTAGTCTCCCCACATGGGGCGATTGAGGAACACCGATCGGGTTAAGGTCAGGAATAAAGTCAACACAAAACTCAATGACCTCCTCAGTTCCATAGCCCTTGGACATGCTTCCTTCTGGCCTAGCACAGTTATGAACATATTTCTTTAAGACTCCCACGAACCTCTCAAAGGGGAACATATTGTGTAGAAATACAGGATCGAGAATGGAAATCTCTTGGACTAGGTGAACTATGAGGTGCGTCATAATATTGAAGAAGGATGGTGGGAACACCAACTCGAAGCTGACAAGACATTGGACCACATCCTTCTGTAAACTTGGTAGAGTTGCTGGATCGATTACCTTCTGAGAAATTGCATTGAGTAATGCACATAGCTTCACAATGGGTACTCGAATGTTTTCCGGTAGAAGCCCCCTCAATGCAACCGGAAGTAATTGTGTCATAATCACGTGGCTGTCATGAGACTTTAGGTTTGGAACTTTTTCTCTGCCATGTTTATTATTCCCTTTATATTCGACGAGTAGCCAGACGGGACCTTGATACTGCTCAGGACTTGAAAAAAGATCTCCTTCTCTTCTTTCGTAAGAGCGTAGCTGGCAGGACCTTGATACTTCTCTGGATTCATGTCGTCTCGTTCGTGCATATGTTGCTGGTCCAGCCGTGCATCCGACGTATCTTTCGTCTTCCCATACACGCCCAAGAAGTTTAGCAGATTCACGCAAAGATTTTTCGTCACATGCGTCACGTCGATTGCAGAGCGAACCTCTAGGAATTTCCAATAGGGTAGATCCCAAAATATAGAGCACTTCTTCCACATGGGTACGTGGCCGTCAGTGTCATTCGGAACAGATTGTCCGCCAGGACCCTTTCCAAATATTACTTTTAAATCCTTGATCATGCCATATATAACATCACCAGTAGGGAGGGTAGGCTTCATCCGGGTATCTGCCTCACCTTTGAAATGCTTGCCTTTCTTTCTTATGGGATGCTTGTTTGGAAGAAATCGACGATGCCCGGGTACACATTCTTGTTACCTAAATATATACTTTCAGTCTCACCTAAACAGTGCATGCATGCATTGTATCCCTTGTTTGACTGTCCTGAAATGTTGCTAAGAGTAGGCCAATCATTGACGGTTACCGACAGCAACGCTCGTAGGTCAAATTCCTCCTGTTTGTGCTCATCCCACACACGTACACCTTCGTCAGACCACAACTGTAAAAGTTATTCAACTAATGGCCTCAGGTACACATCAATGTCGTTGCCGGGTTGCTTCGGGCCTTGGATAAGCACTTGCATCATAATAAACTTTCGCTTTATGCACAACCAAGGAGGAAGGTTATAGATACATAGAGTCACGGGCCAGGTGCTATGACTGCTGCTCTGCTCCCCAAACGGATTCAAGCCATCTGTACTTAGACCAAACCTTAAGTTCCTTGAGTCACCTGCAAAATCCTTGAACTCACTGTCGATGTTTCTCCACTGCGACCCATCTGCGGGGTGTCTCAGCATCTCGTCTTCCTTACGGTCTTCTTTGTGCCATCGCAACAACTTGGCATGCTCTTTATTTCGGAACAAATGTTTCAACCGTGGTATTATAGGAGCATACCACATCACCTTGGCAGGAACCCTCTTCCTGGGGCTCGGCTCGCCCTCAACATCACCTGCGTCATCTCGCCTGATCTTATACCGCAATGCACCGCATGTCGGGCAAGCATTCAAATTCTCGTACTCCTCACCGCGGTAAAGGATGCAGTCATTGATGCATGCATGTATCTTCTGCACCTCTAATCCTAGAGGGCAGACAACCTTCTTTGCTTCGTACGTACTGGGGGGCAATACGTTATCCCTTGGAAGCATCTTCTTTATTATTTTCAGCAATTTTTCAAATCCCTTGTCAGATGTACCATTCTCTGCCTTACATTGCAGCAATTCCAGGGTGGTACCCAGCTTTTTCTGGCCATCTTCACAATTTGGGTACAACAATTTGTTGTGATCCTCTAACATGCGCTCCAACTTCGACCTCTCGTACTTCCGCAGTTTATCTGTTCATCAAGAATGACCCGACGAAGATCATCGTCGGACTGATCATCAACAATGACCTCATGTTCAGCTTCCTCTTCCCCCATTGTAGTACCACCGTGTTCAGAGAACACAGGATAGTTGTCATCATCCTCTTCTTCATTATCTTCCATTATAACACCTCTATCTCCGTGCTTGGTCCAACAGTTATAGCCGGGCATGAAACCGTTCTGAATCAGGTGGACGTGAAGGGTTCTCGCGGAAGGGTAATTCCTCTTATTCCTACAGTCATCACATGGGCAAAACATAAAACCATTCTGCTTGTTTGACTCAGCCACACGGAGAAAATTATGCATGCCATTAATGAACTCGGGACATCGTCGGTCACCGTACATCCATTGCCGGCTCATCTGCATTATATAAATATATCAAAAACCATTACACTATAGCTATATCATGCATGAATAGAGATACGTGACCAAATTCATTAATACAAGTTCACCACATTAGAACAAAAGTAGAGTAGTGACCAAATCTAATACATAGTTCTCATAAACTTACATTAATTGAAACTAACATACAACTATCTAAAGAATTTAAATCCAATGACAAATGTGATCAAAATCGCAACTAAGGTAATTATTGAACCAATAGCATAATGATACCAAGCCTCTTGACTAATGGCATATTTTCTAATCTTTTTAAGCTTCAAGCGCATTGCCTCCATCTTGATCGCGTGATCATCGACGACGTCGGCAAAGTTGAACTCCAATTTCATCTTCTCTTCTAAGCATTGGAGACGAAGATCTTCACTTCTTTTCAATTTTTCTTTCAAATCATTGTTTTCTTTTTCCAAAAACTCGATAATAGGGTCGATTGGAATTTCCGGTTCAACTATCTCCTAGATAAAAATATATCTATGTTAAGTTGGTCGGCATAATTGTCATAAGCACAAAATTAAACTAAAAGTTATAAAAATATACCACATCCGAATCATAGACCGGACGAGGGCCAACGGGGACGGATATCAAAACCATGGCACTATACATATAAAAACAATCATACAAGTAAGAAAATTATACAAGTAATAACTACAACTAAGATTTTTTTAAATAAAAGATAAAAACAAGTGGCTCACCGAGGTGGTGCTGGTGACGGACGGCGCGGGCGATCGATGGCGGTGAGGACGGGTACGGGACGACACTAAAACCTACAAATCATAATTTAATTTGAGCTCAAAATGCATATAAAACAAATGAAATGCTTAACTTAGGCATTTCATCAAACACCTTGCTAGCACTATAAAAATCAAACTAGCTAAACTAGCAAGAAAATGAGCTAAACTTGAAATGCCGGAAGAGAGGATGAAGTTGCTAACCCTTGTATAGGTAGGTGCCACAAATCTTGACAAATGTTGGAGAAAAATGTGATCAAGATTGGGAGAGGAAAGAGAGAGCAAAAACTGGAGGTGAGCTCGAGCAGCAAAAATGGAGCTGGCTCGTGGGGTGGAAGAAATATGTAGGGAATATTTAACACCAGTTCATAATACAAACCGGTACTAAAGATGTGCCTTTAGTACCGGTTTGTTACAAACCGGTGTTAAAGGGTTTGGCCGTGGGGCCCCCCACTGCAGCTGCCTGGCACAACCCATTTACACCGGTTGGTAATACAAACCGGTGTAAAAGGGTAGCACAAACCGGTGCAAATGCCTGCCGGCCGCCTCGCCCTCTTGAACCGGTACTAAAGGGTCCTTTAGTACCGGTTCCTGTCAAACCGGTGCAAATGGGGCGCACCAAAGCCCCTTTTTCTACTAGTGGTGACGTCATAGTGCCACGACATTTCAGTTACGTCGCCATCCATCCCGTTGCGGCATCCGTTTATGACGTCACCTTTCCCGTTGTATGACGTCACACCCCTTACGACGTTTACGTTTCGTCGCGGCTCTACGCAATCAGAAATCCACACGTGCACGGTTCACAAGGTTCCACCTGAGCCATATCCGTGACGGATCCGTTTCGTCGTCGTTCATGTTGCTGACGTCACCCGATTCCACAACGTTTAATTTTTGTCGTCACGGCGCAAATCAGAAGGTGCCGCGTGTCTCATCCATAAGGTTCCACGTGGCACGTGTCGCGACGATTTTATTTTCGACTCGGGATTGTAATCAGCAATCGAATGTCGCCACGTGTACCAGCGATATGTGCCCACGTGGTCTTCCGTCCGTGACATAATTTATCCATCTCAATACTAGCCCGGGCGGTCCGGGCGGATATAAAAAGCTAGCAATACTAGTTTTCACAGCAAAGTTAGCGATACTTTAATACATACATTTATAATAAGTGGTCACAGGCTTGATCACCATCACTGGCATCAAACTCCATCTGGTATACTTTACAGCCTTACAAAGGCCACCAGGAACATATAGTTTCAGCCTCCCGAAGGGGCACCAAAAAGCCTCACCAAGGGCACTTACCAAAAAGCCTCACCAAGGGCACTTACCAAAAAGCCACCAAACAACCACAGATGAAGGAAACTAGTTCCAGATCAACTACCCAGTTCCATCTTTCGATACTACTATTGTCACTAGCTTCTGAATAAGGAGAGCGACAGCTTCTTGAGACTTCTTTAACGCTGGTTGGTCCTCCCGCATCGCCTGGATCTGTTCTTGAATGATGTTCCTGTCTGCATCGCTTTGTTCCTTCGCCTGCTGAAAATCGCAAACTAATGCCTGTAGTTCATGCTTCCCTGCTCTCTGAGCATCAAGCTGAAGCTGCAGCTGAGATTTTGTTGCTTTTGTACGGCTTGATATCAAACCTACATTCTTCTGGAATGTAGGTTTCCTTTTGTCTTTACAGAGCACTTCAGCGACAGCTTCGGTAGCAGAAAGAGGTTGGATCACAGTGCCATCTTCTAGGGTTGATACCACCATCCTCGATTCCATTTCAGCCTAAAAAAACATGAAGCATAAGATGTAACAGCATCTAAACTAGCTTGTATGGCACATTGATATGAAATAACACATGACAAGCATGTAACGAACATGGATGAAAAATAGCAGATGACAAGCGTCTACAAAACTGAGTTTGAAACCATGCTGAAATAACACCACGCCCAAGTGCAGATTTTAACAGTTTTATTTGGTGGTGCCGAAATGACAAGGGATCTGAATGTACAAGGATAGATGCAACAACTGTTGAACTAGCTTGTAAGGAAAGTAGATGAAAAATAGCAGATGACATGCATGTAAGGAACATAGATGAAAAAGGCAAAAGGCAAGGATGTACTGATCAAGTAAGCATGCTGTGTACACAAACTAGTAGATGATAAGCATATGTGAAATAGCTGACGACAGGAGTTTGCAGCAGAATTCACAAAGAGAGATTCAAGAGATGAAAAGAATTCAAGGGGACTTACAATTGCGCTTTTCACAGGCGAAGTGTATCCCCCCTTCTTGCCTTTTTGTAGATTTTTGAACAATTCGAGGGCATTTAGCGAACCATTGGAGGAAAGCTCGTAGCTCCGAGAACCGGTGAGACCAGGGTACAAGATATTTTTTCTGCTATCTTTAGCTTTCATACAAGCCGTCTACACAAACAATGTACGAACACATTAGCATCAGTCGAGATTATAGAATTGAAACAATAGCAAGCTTGAGTGAACAAAGACAAGGACCTGTTTGGCGGATGTGGACCAGGAATCGAGTAACGCACACCATTGAACAGTGTGCATGTTTTTCAAGCCTTTAGGAGGTGTCCGTGAAATACTAGACTTGTCCTTAATAGGTTCCCAATACTCGGCCTTCAGATCATAGCGTCTTTGTTTTGTACGGTCCCTTAGATTTCTCAAAAGAGAATGTTTAATCACAGGATCGTCGACGTTCATAATAAACTTTGACTGATACAAAAGAAAGAGCATTATTCAGTTTTATGACCAACAATGGAAAGAAATAGAAGCAAGAGTTAAGAACTGGAAGCAAGAGATACAAAACTTACACTAACGTGGCCGGAGAAGGCTTGATATATGTCATCCCTGTCCTTGTACAATTTGAAATGGGTAAAGAGAGGGACAACCTCCTTGACAGCTATTGAACATGCAGTAGCATACATGCTAGCAATCTTTCTGTCAGTTGGCCTTGTCATCCCCGGAGGAATAACAATTCTGAACTTCTGTCCTTTGAACTTCCTGTCCATCTCCTTTCCCATGTTTATTCCCCTTTCCGCCCCGACAGCTAGAGCCAGCCCTCGCCCATTGATGCAAGACGTACTTGCTCGTTGGGAGACCCCAAGAGGAAGGTTTGATGTAGTCTAGCAGCAAGTTTTCCCTCAGTATGAAACCAAGGTTTATCGAACCAGTAGGAGTAACGATTCTTCAGAAGGTTGTTGGCGGCTCGCACGGCGCAACACGATCACCAACGTGAAACCTGCACACAACACAATCACAATACTTTGCCCCAACAAAACAGTGAGGTTGTCAATCTCACCGGCTTGCTGAAAACAAAGGATTAAACGTCTCGTGTGGAAAATGAGTATTAAGTTGCAGAGAATGAAAAAGGAACAGTTTGCAGTTTGTGGTTTAATCAATGAAAAGGAATTGGACCGGGGTCCACAGTTCACTAGTGGTGTCTCTCCATAAAGATATCTAACATGTTGGGTAAACAAATTACAGCTGGGCAATTGACAAATAGTGAGCGCATGACAATGCAAATACATGGCATGATGATTACTATGATATTTAATTGGGCATTACGACATGATACATAGACCGTCATCCAACTGCGTCTATGACTAATAATCCACCGCCGGGTTGTCATCCGAGTCCCCCGTTGGTATTAAGTTGCAAGCAACGGATAATCGCATTAAGTAAAGTGCGTAATGTAAACAAACACATATGCCCGTGGACATAGCATCGTTAGGTTATCCCTAGTGGCAACAGCACATCCACAACCTTAGAACTTTCTGTCACTGTCCCAGATTCAATGGAGGCATGAACCCACTATCTAGCATAAATACTCCCTCTTGGAGTCACAAGCATCTACTTGGCCAAAGCATCTACTAGCAACGGAGAGCATGCAAGATCATAAATAACATAGGGCATAGATTGATAATCAACTTGACATAATATTCAATATTCATCGGATCCCAGCAAACACAACATGTAGCATTACAATAATATGACCTTGATCATGTAGGGCAGCTCACAAGATCTAAACATGATGGCACAAATAGGAGAGACAACCATCTAGCTACTGCTATGGACCCGTAGTCCAAGGATGAACTACTCACGCATCACCTCGGAGGCAGGCATGGCGATGTAGAAGCCTCCGGTGACGATTCCCCTCTCCGGCAGGGTGCCGGGAAGAGGTTCTGGACCCTCCCGAGCTAGGGTTGACGGCGGCGGCGTCTCTGGAACTTTTCGTGGATAATGGCTCAGGTGCTTAGGGTTTTTCTCGGGGGGAATAAGTAGGCGAAAGGGCGGCGGCTGGCGAGCCCCGTGGGGCCCACACCATGAGGGCGCGGCAGAGGGGGACCCGCGCCCTCATGGCGTGTGGGGCCCCTGTGGGCCTCCTCTGCTGCTCTTTGCGTCATCTTGTGTCTTCTGGAAAAATAGCACCTCCGAAGTTTCGTCCAATTCCGAGAATATTTCCAGACTAGCTTTTCTGGAATACAAAAACAGCAGAAAACAGGAACTGGCACTTCGGCATCTTGTTAATAGGTTAGTCCCAAAAAATGTATAAAAGTGATATAAAGTAGATGCAAAACATGTAGCAATTGGTATAAAACAAGCATGGAACATCAAAAATTATAGATACGTTTGAGACGTATCAGCATCCCCAAGCTTAGTTCCTGCTCGTCCTCGAGTAGGTAAACGATAAAAACAAAATAATTTTTGAGGTGACATGCTACTATCATAATCTTGATCATAATATTGCAAGGCACATGTAAATGAATGAAGTGATCCAAGTCAATGGTCTATAATTTGCTATCAAATAGATAATGAGTAAACAATGAATCACACAAGCTAAACGTTTTCATGAATAGTACTTTCAAGACAAGCATCAAAGTGTTTTGCATAAGTGTTAACTCATAAAGCAATAGTTTCTAAAAAGGTATTCAATCAACACAAAGGAAGAATTAAGTTTCAGCATTTGCTTCAACTTTCAACATATTTATCTCATGGATATTGTCAACACAAAGTAGTATAACAAGTCCAATACGTTGCATATAACCATGTTGTAACAAAGTTGACACTAGTGTTTGCTTGTGGAAGACAGAAAGAATAGGAAAACTGACTCAACATAAAAGTAAAAGAAAGGCCCTTCGCAGAGGGAAGCAGGGATTAAATCATGTGCTAGAGCTTTTAGGTTTTTGAAAGCATATAGAGATTGCATAAAATATTTGATACTCCTCCCAACCTTGCTAACACAAGCCATGGCTAACCGAATCCTCGGGTGCCTTCCATCAATCACATACCATGGAGGAGTATCTATTTTTGAGAGGTGTTTGTTAATTGTCAACGAATGGTAGCGGGTGAGAACAGTATTCTACCTGTCAAACGGACTTTTAAGAGCGGCTCCCATGAAGGACGTTATTTCTACCAGCAAGGCAGATCATCCCTCTTTCTCTTTGGTTTACACACATGCAGGTATTTCACTGTTTGTCATTGCTTACTGATGAATCAGGGCAAAAGTGTGAAGAGAATTAATTGGTTAAAGTTGTAATTAATTGGGACTGGGCACCCCGTTGCCAGCTCTTTTTGCAAAATTAGGATAAGCGGATGTATATGCCACTAGTCCAGGTGTAAAAGTCCATTTGACAAAGAATAAAGAATAACCACACTAATTCCTCATGAGCTAGTAAACATTGACACAAAAAGGGAATAATAACATTTTGAATAATTTAAAGGTAGCACATGAAAAATTTACTTGGAGTGGCAAGGAAATACCACATATAGGTAGTTATGGTGGACACAAATGGCATGGATTTTGGCTCAAGGATTTGGATGCACGAGAAGCATTCCCTCTCAGTACAGAGTTTAGGCTAGCAAGGTTTATGTAAGCAAACAAGAATATCAACCCGTACACCAAGTTTTATATGACAAACATATTGCAAACGTTATAAGACTTCATACCGTCTTCCTTGTTAACCAAACCCGTTATTAGAAAATATCTAGACCTTAGAGATACCACCGATGCAAACCAAATTTTCAACAAGCTTTACGGTAGTTCTTCACTAATAGGCTTAACTCATGTGATGCACAATTTAATCATGATCTACTTGTTAACTCAAAACAATTGACAAGCATCAAGTTATCCATAATAGTGATCTACAAGATTAAGCAAGTTTTTCCTTATACCAATTACCACATGCAACATTTTCTGAACCAACCAAACACCAATCAATTTATTTAATCAACTCTCCAAACAAATATAAGTGAAGCAAGAGAGTACTTTCTACAAAAGAAAGCTAATAGCTCTGAAAGAGATACATGAAAACAAGAGCTAAAAGCTGAACAGCGCTAGATATGAATACTCAACAAATATAAGTGAAGAATAGGAGTATTCTCATGAAAAAGCGGAGCGTGTCTCTCTCCCAATCAAGAATGCTAGGGTCCAGTCAAGCTTTATTGAAAATAAAAGACAATACTGAAAATAAAAGCACACAGACGCTCCAAGAAAAGCACATATGATGTGAAAGAATTAAAATATAGTTTCACTAGAGATGACCTGATAATTTTGCGATGAAGAAGGGGATGCCTTGGGCATCCCCAAGCTTAGACGCTTGAGTCTTCTTGAAATATGCTGGGGAGATCCATGGGAGCCTCCCCAAGCTTAAGCTCTTCACTCTTCTTGATCCTATATCATCCTTCTCTCTTGACCCTTGAAAACTTCCGTCACACCAAACTCAAAGTAATCTCATTAGAGGGTTAGTGCATAATCAAAAACTCACATGTTCTATAAAGACGCAATATGATTGTTACTTTAAACATTAGCTACAGCCACTGATGTTATGTGAAGCTCTTCCACCCAAAAAAGAATTTCACTCAACACTAGTAAAAGAGAGAATGCAAAATAAAAAGGCATAATCTGTCTAAAACAGAACAGTCCGCAAAGACGAATTTTTTCGAGGCACTTACACGCTCAATCGAAAAACTTGAACTAATGAAAGATTCAGACATTCATAAAGATTACGCACAAAAATTTCAGATTTTTAACAATCTGGTGATTTTAATTTCGTACAGTGGACAGCAAAAATCTGTTTCTGCGCAGCAATCAAAATTAAGCAAAACCTTAACACTAGAGGCTACTCTTGGCACAACAATGCGAGAAAATAAAGATACAAAGGAGTTGCTACAGAAGTAAAAACACCTTGACTCAATAAAAGAAAAATTGCAGAAAAATAAAATGGGTTGCCTCCCATAAGCGCTTTTCTTTAACGCCTTTTAGCTAGGCACAAAGCATGCATCAAGTATTACCAAGTGAAGAAGCATCAACATTCTTACGCTTACCCCTCTTACTGTTTATTTTAGGAAATATTTGGTTGCACATAGGTGAGGAGGCGAAATTCATAACTCCTCGGCCCACGTCTATTGTTGCTCCAAAGCGTTTCAGAAGGATCTCCCAAGCGTAATTGTCCTGTCCTGCACATTCAATGACGACATAATCAATAGATACTGTTATCCCCAAGAATTTTGTAAACACCCCTTCGGCTGCACCTTGTGGTATTTTAATGGTGTTATCAGCTAAAGTTATCAGTTTTCGCATTTAGAGAGCCCCAAAGGTTTAAGGAATCATAAATTTCACTAGGCATTAAACAGAATTCAGACATGATATCACATCGAGCATGGAAGGTTTCACCATTGATAACAACTTTCATAGAGGAATCCATCCTGATGGTTCAAAGTTTATTGGCTCATTATCATAGTGTTCACGAATCTGATTATACCCTCTTTTAGACCAGATATATTTGTTTCAAGAGCATTCAATCTATCATTTATGCCGTGAGAACCAAATCAATTTTACTAATTGGAGGGCTAGAAATTGTAATCAACTTTTTAATAGCATTAAAAGCTTGATCCCCATCATGACGAAGGAAATCTCCTCCAACCACAGCATCTAAGGCATATCTATAGCAAGAACAAGACCAAAATAAAAGCTACTAAGGAGCAGGCTTAGAGTCATTTTAGGTTCAGTTTTAGCATAGGACTCAAATATTCTAGACCAAGCGTCTTTAAAACTCTCCTCACTTCCTTGCTTAAAAGTGATAATCTCTTCCTCAGGTGACATTACTACGGAAACAGGGCTAGACATGATAACTAACAGAAAAAACTGAAAATAAACTAAATGCAAGTAACTAATTTTTTTGTGTTTTTGATAATTGAAAGCAAACAAGATAAAATAAAATAAACTAAGCAAGACAAAAACAAAGTAAAGAGATTGGAAGTGTGAAACTCCCCTTGCAGAAGACTGCTACTCCCCGGCAACGGCGCCAGAAAAAAGGCTTGATGCAAGACGTACTTGCTCGTTGGGAGACCCCAAGAGGAAGGTTTGATGTAGCCTAGCAGCAAGTTTTCCCTCAGTATGAAACCAAGGTTTATCGAACCAGTAGGAGTAACGATTCTTCAGAAGGTTGTTGGCGGCTCGCACGGCGCAACACGATCACCAACGTGGACCTGCACACAACACAATCACAATACTTTGCCCCAACGAAACAGTGAGGTTGTCAATCTCACCGGCTTGCTGAAAACAAAGGATTAAACGTCTCGTGTGGAAAATGAGTATTAAGTTGCAGAGAATGAAAAAGGAACAGTTTGCAGTTTGTGGTTTAATCAATGTAAAAGAATGGACCGGGGTCCACAGTTCACTAGTGGTGTCTCTCCATAAAGATATCTAACATGTTGGGTAAACAAATTACAGCTGGGCAATTGACAAATAGTGAGCGCATGACAATGCAAATACATGGCATGATGATTACTATGATATTAATTGGGCATTACGACATGATACATAGACCGTCCAACTGCGTCTATGACTAATAATCCACCGCCGGGTTGTCATCCGAGTCCCCCGTTGGTATTAAGTTGCAAGCAACGGATAATCGCATTAAGTAAAGTGCGTAATGTAAACAAACACATATGCCCGTGGACATAGCATCGTTAGGTTACCCTAGTGGCAACAGCACATCCACAACCTTAGAACTTTCTGTCACTGTCCCAGATTCAATAGGCATGAACCCACTATCTAGCATAAATACTCCCTCTTGGAGTCACAAGCATCTACTTGGCCAAAGTATCTACTAGCAACGGAGAGCATGCAAGATCATAAATAACATAGGGCATAGATTGATAATCAACTTGACATAATATTCAATATTCATCGGATCCCAGCAAACACAACATGTAGCATTACAATAATATGACCTTGATCATGTAGGGCAGCTCACAAGATCTAAACATGATGGCACAAATAGGAGAGACAACCATCTAGCTACTGCTATGGACCCGTAGTCCAAGGATGAACTACTCACGCATCACCTCGGAGGCAGGCATGGCGATGTAGAAGCCTCCGGTGACGATTCCCCTCTCCGGCAGGGTGCCGGGAAGAGGTTCTGGACCCTCCCGAGCTAGGGTTGACGGCGGCGGCGTCTCTGGAACTTTTCGTGAATAATGGCTCAGGTGCCTAGGGTTATTTTCTTGGGGGGAATAAGTAGGCGAAAGGGCGGCGGCTGGCGAGCCCCGTGGGGCCCACACCGTATGAGGGCGCGGCAGAGGGGGGACCCACGCCCTCATGGCGTGTGGGGCCCCTGTGGGCCTCCTCTGCTGCATCTTTGCGTCATCTTGTGTCTTCTGGAAAAATAGCACCTCCCGAAAAGTTTCGTCCAATTCCGAGAATATTTCCAGACTAGCTTTTCTGGAATACAAAAACAGCAGAAAACAGGAACTGGCACTTTGGCATCTTGTTAATAGGTTAGTCCCGGAAAATGTATAAAAGTGACATAAAGTAGATGCAAAACATGTAGCAATAGGTATAAAACAAGTATGAAACATCAAAAATTATAGATACGTTGGAGACGTATCATCCATTTACAAAATCGTGGCCCTGCTAGAGTTAGTGTTCTGCATTTTAGATTTGATTCCGTAAATAAATAGTGTAGAGTTAGAGCACTCAATCTATGTAACATGTTACCTCCATCTCCATGCAGGCTAAAGTCAGCATGACTATCTCTCCATTGGGGAACATTCTCGTCGTCAGCACCTTGCGACTGGACTTGGGGACCTAGCCCTTGGCCTTGGAGTGTTATCAGCTGGACCTGGGTAGGTGACAGCTCGCGTTGGGTGGGTGTATTCTTGTTGCAGCAAGTTGCCTCGTTGTGTGGGGTGGGCGCCTCCTCATTGTGATCAGCTGCCTGCTTGTTTGGGGTGGGTGTCTCCTCGCAGTGGGGAGCTGCCTCCTTTTGTGGGGCAACTGCCTGCTCGCCTTGGGCAGCAACCTGCTCGCCTTGGGGAGCATCCTGCTGGCATTGTGGAGCTTCCTGCTGGCCTTGGGGAGCTATCAGCCCGCGTGGGGAGGCTGCCTTGTTTTGCTTCTTGTGCTGGATAGGTGTCTCGGTGCTATCAGGCTGGCCAGCACTATGTCTTGTACGCCGTACTGGTGCGGGTGTAGGTGGTACTTCCAAATTCAGTTTGGCATTTTTACTGGATCCCCTAGTCTCAGATTTTTGTTTGTGCTGTCAACTGCATCTGCGATGACGCGCTTACCAGGAGGCATTTGTCCCCTACCGGATGTCACCTTGACTTTCCAGCTCCTAAACTGCACAGTTCATATGCACCAATCATTTTGGATAGTAGCAGAAATCCACAATGTATATGGGACAACAGTAATTAAGCTAGCAGTTCTACAAAAGATAAGTAATCAGCACCTTCATTGTTGAGCTATCATGCAAGGGTGTTGAGCTAGCAGGTAAGGGTTCAGCCTGCAGCTCACTGTCAAGTGATTCCATTGGCATGTCTCCTTCATTGTAAAGTTCCTTCTTGATCTTTTTAGGGGAGAGTATGGTTGCCAATGAAACAAGAGATGCTACAGACCTACCCAATCGTGGATGGTTTCTCAAGATATTTTTGAGCCATGTATCGTCCATGGGTTTTGTTTGTGGTTCTAACATGAATAAAGAGCTCAACGTAAGCTACAATCATAGCACTTGATAAGAACCTATTAAAGTTAGCTACTAACTTCCGGGTTTCTTCCATGTGGTGATGTTCTAACATATAGTGCTGGTATTGATTGTTCTGTACGACTAACGATGTAACAGCACGATATGAGTAATCAGGGTCGGCCCTGACATATTGGGGCCCCGGTGCAAGACGAAGAAATGGGGCCCCTATATACAATACGAAGGTGTTTTTTGACAAAATAATCTCGAATAGAATCGAATGAACTAAAGCAGGCTAAGCTAAAGTAGTAGTGGAATGTACTGACCGAGGCAAATTGATAAGGAACTGCTGGAAAATGGACAAATCAGGATCTCCTCCATTGTTGGCGGTGATTGGAAAACAGGGAAGAAGCCGAAGAGAACGAGGAGGCGAGACCGGGAGGGAAGAAGTTGATGCGACGACGGAGGCGAACTGGACGGCTGGACTGGAATCGGTGCGATCGATCTTTTTTTAGCGATCTGAACATTCGTGCTAGTTGATGCGTGTGTGTGGTCTCCAAAGGCCCCAACTGCTAGCGATCACAGTGGGCTAAAAGGGCTAGCTGTACGTAACATTCGATCAACTCAATTTTTTTTTCCATGCGAAGGCATAGTTATACCTGTACATAACATACCTAGCTGGGGGCCCTAGATATCGGAGGGCCCTGTGCGACCGCACATGTTGCACCTGCTCAGCGCCGGCACTGTGAGTAATTGAGCTGAGCATTCTGTGTTCGTGAGCATCGCGTCACTTGGTAAGGAATAGAGCTCCTAGCAGGCAGCGCAACCAGACGGCGGTGGCCGCAACCCCCACGGAAGTGGCAACCCTGCGGTGCCAGCTAGATAGCTATGCAGGGGAGCACGCTGGGGGCAGCAGCGAGTGGGCAGCAGCGGCGCCGGTGGCAGCTATGCGAGCGGCAGTGCTGGCGGGAGCTATGCAAGCTATGAGATGGCCTGTCTCGCGTTCCTAGAGGCTAGAGCCACGATGCGGCAAAGCGGAGTAGTGAATAGAAAGACTCAATCCAACTAGCTCGCACAGAGTTGATTGCGGTCCAAAGCCGAGGTTTTGTTGGACGGCTTATATAGCTTAGAGATGTTAGGAGCCGAGCGGTGAACCCTCACCAAAATAAAACCGGGTCTGAGACTCCACTTGCGATCTGCAAGTCGAAATCAGTGTCTTCTCGACGGAAATAACCCACCAGAAGCCGAGCCCGAGATTCCTCACGAGCTCTCTGGATTTTCCTACTGATGAGCGGGCAATTCCTAGAGGCGGATGCGACCAAAGTCAGAATGGTGATATCGCATAAAGGCAACTTCCATCAAGACTCAAGACAAGAGCACACATGATGGATGTTGTAAAGTAAGGTAGAACAGTAGAACTACATGCCACCTACTCTAAAAGAAGCAAAACTAAACATCGATGGCCCTTTTATTATTCTATCAACGGATCAACTGGTTTTTGTATGACGCTACATTACTATTATTACTAACTATATAAAAGACGTGCCATTTAACGAGCCCTCAGCGAGTGTGGTATTGTAGAAGTTACTGTAAATCTAAAGTGTTGAACAGTACCCACCGCGTTTTTGCAAAAAGACCCTTGCGTTTTACAAAAATTCCAAATAGGTCCTTCGTACATATAGTTACTAACCCTAACCCTAGAACGCAGGCTGCTCTGATTTCCCGACCAGGCGTCCTCTCCCGAGCAGACAGGCACAGGCGCGTCGCCGCCGGGGCGCGTAGCCGCCGCCTCCCACCATGCCGCCGCCCTCCCGGCCTAGGGCATCGCCTTCCTTCGCCTCGCCGCCCTCTTGGCCCAGCGCGCCGGCACCCTCGCGAGCGCGCCCTCGCCTCCTCCCGGCGCGCCGCCTCCCAACGTGTCGCCGTCGCCGCGTCGCCGTCCGCTGACCCTCGGGGCTGCCGTGGGTTGTCTCGGGGACGGGCCTGGGCGAGCTGGGCTGTCGCTTGGGGACGGGGCTACCGGCGGCGCCCGTGTTGGACCCTGGCGGAGCTGGACGCCGCCGCCTCCTACCCAATCCCCACGCGCACCTCTCTTCCCCAATCCCCTTCCTGCGCGTCTCCTTCCCAAATCCTCTTCCTTCTCCGAATGCCGCGACGACCACCGCCACCTTCCATCTCCTATACCATTCGGCCCTCTGCCGCCGATGTCCCACCACTGCTCCGCCCTCCGCGCAACCCCTTCCTCTGTTGCCGCCGACCACGAGCCGCCGCGCGTCGTGTCATGCCGGGAGAAGCGACTGCTGTGGCGTCACCGAGGAGCGGTGCTCTGCTCAAATTTGCCTGGCCATACCCCGTGTCCCTCTGCTACAGGGAAGAGAGGCGACACCGAGGCGACTCGCGTCTTCGAGAACTCGCCGGCGATTTCGCCGCTCCCTCCGCCTCCGGTCGCCGCTCCGGCATCGGGAGGCGGGGGGGAGCTCCGTTTCTCGCCGCGGGTGTAGTTTAGGTGGTAGTGTAGGTGTGCGTGCCGGGTGGCGCCGTTGAAGACGGAGACGATGGCGCCGGTGTGGGGCTCTGTCCTCCCCCTCCTTCCCCGTTCCGGCGTTCGCCGGGGAGGCAGTGGAGGTTGTTCGTCAGGCGCGGTTCTTCCGCTGTGCTCCTCTGGCCGGCCGTGGAGGCGAGGGGAGGAGCCGGTGGGGATCGGTGATCTGTTTTTGGTGCAGGTGTGCTGGGTGGTCTTCTTCTTCGGGGCTTCTGCTGCGGCTGGCCATGGTGGTGAAGCGAGTAGGACCTGGATGTGGTGCGGTGCGGGCGGGCCTGGTCGGCGCGGCGTCGGTGGGGAGTTGGGTGGTGCTGGAGTTTTGGAGCTTAGGCCGTGGTCGTTCATCGAGCCAGATGCCGTCGCGGAGCGGCGGTTGGATCTTGCGGTCGTCTTCCTCTGGTGGTGGCTCCTCTTCTCCGGCGGTGAGCGGTACGGCGGCGCCGTCGTCAGCTAGGTTTCTCGGGAGAGCCGGTGGTGGACCTGATCGTGTTTCTTCCAGGGTGCTCGGGGTGCTTCGTGCAATTTGCAGGGTCCTTTCTGTAATTTCTTTTAGTTCTTGGACTTCTTTGTAATTTGTACTGAGTATGCTGATATATGGATCGGGTCCTTTTCCTCAAAAAAAAAACAATCACCATCGTTGCGGGGAATCCAGCACGGCCAACAGCGCATCCGCTCGTCTCCAAGCCCGTTCTCGATCCCAGGTGCGTCTTCCCTCCGAAGCAGCAAACCCGTCCATGATCCCAGGTGCGTCTTCCCTCCGAAGCAGCAAACTTCAACAGAGGAATGCTTCCGAGTCCAAAGACGAGGCCACCCTGGATGCCCCTGATTTTGTTATATCGTTTTTTGTGTAGTTCCGTTTTTTAGATTAGGGAAGTCAAATGGTGGATCAGCTAGAAGATTCAACAAGCATGCATCATCAAGTTTTCCGGCCGGCCTGCCGTCCTGAAGTTCATACAAATATACAATAGAATGGTACGATGTCATCAACCAGCTTATCCAAATGTGATCGTTTTCCGCTACAGAGAACTAGCTGAATGTTTATTTCCATGTTCTAACCGTGCAGCAAGGTGAATTTTGTTGTGACTTTTGATGCCATTTTATTATCTTCTGAATCTGCCAAATATTCTGAAATCTAGCTTTCATATATAATGCTTTAATTAATGGTGCTCCATATAAGAATCTCTCGACTAGAGATATGTCCATTGAGAGGTGAGCATACTTGAATATAATTATTTGCAAAGTTTGGGTAAACGGAAATTGACATACTTACAAGGACAACTAATTCGTTAATCTATGCTTGGCTTGTGTGTCTGTTGTACATATATTATTTGCCGTTTACTCATACGTTGTACGAATGCTCATTGCTTGTGGTCAAGTTATGGCTGAATGTAATTTTCCGTTGGTGTGGCACCAAATGCTTGGATTTGGGTGTCAGGAAATACTTACGCAACAACCCAAATTTGTCCACAAATAAAGTATGTTCCTCTGATCCTCAAGTTGATGATTTTCACCTTCGTTCCCTTTTATTTTCTACATGCAGAAAACACATACTCATTTCTAGACCTTATTCAATTGTTTCAGATCTAGATTGTTTTTCTACACATTTTACTGCCAAGTTGGTAAGTCTTACCAATCCATACCTTTTATTTTATTCTGTGCGCTCACCATTTTGTTTCAGGCATTTTAGATATTGAATTTATTCATATATTACAACCTGGTGTCCCTTGAAAGTATATCATGACCATAGTGACATTGTAGCTATGTGGTTATATGTAGGTTATGTATTTCTCCTTGAAAATGAGGATCATATGCCCTTGCCTTAAAAAGGGAGCAGCCATTTTCTCTTTTGTTTGTTGGTGCATATCTATCTCTTTTTATTCACCGTATTACCTGTAGGTAATTGTTCTTTCCAGAAACCAAAATTGCCACTCATGGCAAGCTTCTAGAATTAGGAAAATGCTTACTACTTTCGCTGGAAAAGTAGCTAAGTGGGTGTCTTACACATTCTGGTTCGTGGTGTACATTAGGGAAATCTCCAGCACATTGCTTGGTTCTGGAATGCAATACAGTATAACTTTCCTGAAATTATGCGTATCTAGATTTAGTAGTACATGAGGGCCATATTTATTGCATTAAATCTTCCATGTTCTCCTTGTGTTGATTTTATTAAGTTTGTGCATGCTGCTACAATTTCAGCTTCGATGTGGTTTCAACATTGACGACATCAACAGGAAACTGTGAACCTGCAGTTCTCTGCGAGCTGCTGCTCCACAACGCTCACTGCGGCTGCTGCTTCGTCAATATCCATCCCGGAGGTATATATTCTGCATGCCGACATGCTCCTCCAAAACTTGCGTTGCTGCTGCTAACTCTTCGCTCTTTGCCAACTCATCTCCAATCCATCTATACACAACAACATCCTCTTTCTGTTGCTATTTGGTTATGCACATTATATCAATGTTTTTATTTCAGAACCTCAATGAGGGTTGTAAGCCAAGTCTAATGTAATCATGCTTGATTTAATTCAACATTTGACTATTTGAAATTCCATGAAAAGCATTGGTGCCTGGAATATGTGAATCAACTATTTTATTTGGCTGTCAAACATTTCAAATGGACGGTGGTTCTCTTACTTTTGGTTTATGTTATATTGATTGAGCATGTACGCTCACAGCTACGTTCCTTAAGGATCTCTTGATAATGAAGCAGCACTAGTACAGAACGACACATCGGAAACGGGCCAAAAACCCCTTCGGTAACGGAGAAAGGGTCCGTGTCCCCGACTCTGTCACTGATGTGAAGGCCTTCATCGGTAACGGAGGCAAAAAACCGTTTCCGATGAGGTCTCCATTTGGCAACGGTTGTGCGCAGACCTCCGTTGATTTAGTTTTCCTACATCAGATACAGAGTTTTCCATCTACCCGTTTGCACTGAGCTTTTCTCACATTTCGGTTATATGCCATAATACATGAAAGGCTGATTGCACAATGCACTAAAACGTTATTCAATTCATAACATAGAACAAATGCCATCATTACATTGGTATACAATAATATCACCATTTTTTACAATTTGACTACAATCATATCTATCACACATTGGCATAATATAATATCACCTATTACACTTTGACTACAATCATGAACTCGAAACCTATAAGCAACTAACCTAACAAGATGGAAGGCTGGCTTAATTAAGCCAGCCTTCCATCTTTAACTTGGAGCTCACCTTCTATGAGCTCTCGGTCGTCGCTGTACCCACTCCAAGACCAGTATCCACGAAATTTCCTTGCCTTAAGGTTTCTGGTTCTCGGAATGATACATTGGTACTTTTATGCAGTGTTGCCGAAATAAACTCCTGCGTGAAAGATAAAAAACTATTAGCGAAATGTACAAAATACATCTGGACATTAAAAAAATCAGTGGCTATTTTCCAGCAACTGCTTTGTTCGGTTGCCATTTTGAGAAACTGCTAAGATCAATGGCAAATATCCAGGAACTGCTCTGTTTGGTGGCAGCATTCCTTCCTTCTCTTCTTCCTCGTTCCACCCCAATCCCCCACCCGCCATGGACGGCCGCAACAGAATAACAGAGACAACTACCGTCCGTACCCACGGCACCGTTCTGGAGGTGGTGTACACGAACGAGGAGCATACCGTGGAGCGGATCCTCAACAAGTACGAGGAATGGCTAGCAGAGGAGAAGCATCGGTTCATCGGCCTTGACATCGAGTACACCCGTGATCGTCGGCACATGGCTGTCCTGCAACTCACCATGCGCCAGCATGTCCTCGTGTTCCACTGGTGCAAGTCCAAGAAGAATTGTACAGAGTTGGGCAAATTCTTTGAACAAAAGAATATCACCTTCGCAAGCATGGACATCACCAACGACAGCAAGGTGCTTTCTTCTGCCGGCTTCCACATTCCACCGGAGTACTACGTGGACATCCAACTCGTATACAAAATCAAGGGTGGAGACGAGAGGGACGGAATGGGTGATCTAGCGGCAGACCTCATCGACAAATTATACGCCAACATGAAGAAGGAGTTCCCATCCACCCAGCACAATTTTTGGGAGCGGATGCCGCTGCACAAAGTTAACCTCGACTACGCAGCAATAGATGGGTACGTGACCTAGGAGTTGTATCGCAAGATCCTAACCTTGAAGGACAGGCTACGTCCAACATGGCAGGAAATGCTCTGCCCTAGGTGCAAGAATGCCCTAGGTGAATTGCAATAGGCTTTGGATGTGGGTGTTTAACTAGTTTGTACAGTTGGTGCTTTAACAATACGTAGAACCTGTATGAAATGTAGAACCGGTATGACCTAGGTCAATTATCAGAACATGTATGTGTGAATTTGCACTAGGAATTTGTTTATGTGATGAAATGCTCATACGTAGAACCTAGTTCATCGGCATCACAGCCGGTCACAGAAAGATTTATACCTTTCACCCGGCGGGAGAGGAGGTGTAGGCCTCTGCCAGATGCGCTTAGATGCTACCAGCGCGCTGCGACGCAATCACCTCCTCCTCCTTCTCCTTCGTCGACATCCACCTACAAATCCTCCACCACCTCCAGATCGGCCACTTCCTCCTCCAGATCGGCCACTTCCTCCTCCAGATGGGTTTCTACTGGTAGATCCGTCGGAGGAGCTGCACCACCACCTCATGAATGACCTCCTCCACATCGGCCTGGCTCAGAAGAAGCCGGGCATCACCGGAGGAGGAGGGCGTCAGATGGTGGCGTTGCCGCATCATTAGCGGACGCATGGCCGCCTCCAGATCGACCTTCCCCTCACGAAGGGCTGCCGCTAGAACGGTGCTGCCGCGGCGGCTAGAGCCGCGGCCGCCATGGCCGGATCTAGAAGCGCCGACAGAGGAAGCAATTAGAGAGAGTGAGGAGAGTTGAAAGCCACAGTGTGCGGCGGCTAGGGTTGGAAGAGAGAAAGTGAGAGAGTTATAATGAGACCGAGCCGGCAGTATATATAAGCACCACATTGGCAACGGACATTTTATATACCCGTTTCCATTGATTTTAAACCAGCGAGAGAGTAAACTTACTAGCAGGTACTCTACATATGAACGCATAGACCACTTAGCAGCTAATGCTACAACATACGGACATGATAATGAAGTAAACGATTACATATATGCTACTACTTGCTAATGCTACTACTAGCAGCTGCTGATGAAGACTCGGGCTCGTCGTCGCTGTACACGAGTGCGTCCCTCCGACATAAGGTACCGTCGAAGATCTTGATGAAGAACCCGTTGTCGCCGTCGAACTCGAAGCACAATAAGTGCCCCTGCTCAAGCTTGTACGCTTGGGTGAATGAGTTCCATCCCTGGCCGAGGAACAAATTCCCCCCGGCACTCACGGCCGTCTTCACCGCCCAGCTGCCGTTCTCGCAGTCCTCCATCTTCAGATGCATGGTAGCTGCCACCAAGCCTTGGAGCTTCTCTGCGAACGCCCTCGGGAGCCTCAGGCGGCTCTCGATGCCCTTGTACAGGATAACCAAGAACTCGAAGCCGCGCAGCTCCGGGGACATGTCTTCAGAGGATGGTGAGGGCGACACCGACGGCGTGGCATTGCGGCTGTGCCCCCTACCACGGCCGCGTCCTCGTCCACGGCCGCGCCCACGTCCACGGCCGCGACCGCTGATGGTACCTCTCGACGGGGACATGTCTTCAGAGGACGGTGAGGGCGACACCGACGGCATGGCATTGCCGCTGCGCCCCCTACCACGGCCTCGCCCTCGTCCACGGCCGCGACCGCTGCTGGTACCTCTCGCCATGGATTTGGACTGAGGGGATCTGGCGAAGTTTGAATAACTGTAGGCGCTGGACTGGGGCTTCAAAGAGACCGCTGCTGGTACCTCTCGCCATTTATACTCGTGGGTCTGCTCCGCCCACCTCCCCATCTGCCCATTCGCTAGCCTCCACGTATCAACATTTTCAACGGTTGGAAAATTCTATCCGTTACCATAGAGGCAAATATTGGAAACGGACAATTTTATTAACCGTTGCCAATATACTAGGTGACGGAGATTGGAAAGGGTCCGTTGCCAAGGTACGCGGGCCTGGTCAGGTTTGTACGCACCGGCCGCGCGAAAAGCGCGATTCTCCGTCGCCTTACACCTGCCGTTTCCATAGAGGGGTATCCAATGTGTCGTTCTGTACTAGTGCAGTACCCTAGCAATAACAGTACCAAATTTATGTGTTTTACTTTAACTGGCATATTTTTTTAGGTTGTTTATTTTGTTTGGCGAAGTACCATGTTTGTTTATAAGATGCCAAATTTATCTCTGTTAAATTCGTGCAAGGTAACCTCGCTCACATTTCACATGATTTTTGTTTGAAAAAGGCTAGGGTTTCCACTGCAGGGATGGCCTTTTTATACGACACACTGAAAAAACAAACAGCTTGGATGCGCTCTAAGGACTCTCCAAGCCTCTTTTCAAGCAACGCCGTCGCCAACCTACACCGCAAAATGAGACCCTCGTTCAGCAGTGCTTTTTTGGTATCTTCCAGCATAGTGAGTCCATGTTGTATGCCCTTAAGTTGACATCCTTTGGAATAAATTGTTGAAACTACAGCCCTTCTAACACATATTGTGTGCTTGCACAGTCTGGTCATTTCTTATTCCTTTTTTCTTATAAACTATATGTTTATTGTTTCCATGCTACAGTATGCAGAACATTGATATAGCCTCAGGCAATATCATTTTGTTATGGATACTGTAAGTTATTATTTACTACAGTAAAGTAATCTTTTTAAGAACCGAAACTGCATGCCATTTGTGTATTATTGCATCTGTGTTAACTTTGATATAGATTGGTTTTGTTGCACCTTTTTTTTGGCAAGGAACAGTTACTCACTTGGCTTTTGGATCTATGTACCACTCCTGTCCTAGCTATTTGGAACTATCTAATATGCTCTGCATGAAATTCTGTTAGATATTTTAACAAGTATAAATGGACAACATTGTGCTTGAAAGCAGCTTATGCGTCTTCTCATACAGAAGTTTTCCGAGTCTTTCATCTAAAAAGAACTATTCCGAGTCGTAATGCTATTGTCTGTCAGCCCCAATTGTACTCATGATGCTTAAGAATGTACGAGTGGTATATCTATAATTAACATGTATTCTAGGTCCTGATTACTATATATTGGTATGTACATATCACTAGTGGAAAACAAGCAATAGGTTTCGACCATTAGTACCGGTTCCCTTAGGAACCGGTACTAGTGGGATCGAATTTCCTATTTTTAACGGCTAGAGCTCGCGTCCCGGTTCGAGAGGGACCTTTAGTCCCGGTTCCAGACACGAACCGGGACTAAAGGTCCACCACATGCGATAGCAGAGCCCGGGGCCCGCGCGAGAACCTTTAGTCCCGGTTCTAGGCTGGAACCGGGACCAAAGGTCGACCTTTAGTCTCGGTTCTTGTCTGGAACCGGGACTAAAGGTATTCCTATATCATCTTCCTCCCCGAACCACCAGCTTCATTTCTGCAGCTCGGGTTTCATCTCCATTTTCTCTCCATTTCCCTTCCCTAGGTCAAGTTCATCCCCATTTTGTTCATCATTTGTCAAGATTTCACCCCGAGGTTAGCACAGCTTCATCCTTTCTTCCGGCGCTCGTTTTGTTGGTTGTTTAGCTCATTTAGCTCATTTCACATTTCTAGTGCTAGCTAGGTGTTTGATGAAATGTCTAAGTTAGGGATTTGTTTTGTTTTATATGCAATTTGAGCTCAATTAAACTAAATTATGATTTGTAGATTTTAGTGTCGTCCCGTCCCCGTCCTCACCGCCGTCGATAGCCCGCGCCGTCCCGTCATCTCGGTGAGCCTCTTTTTTATTTTTTATTTTAAAAAAATTACTTGTATGATTTAAATGCATAGTTATTTCCTGTATAATTTTCTTATATTTTTTTATATGTATAGTGTCATGGTTTTGATATCCGTCCCAGTCGGCCCTCGTCCGGTCTATGATTCGGATGTGGTATATTTTTACAACTTTTAGTTTAATTTTGTGCTTATGACAAATATGCCGACCAACTTAACATAGATATATTTCTATCTAGGAGTTAGTTGAACCGGAAATTCCAATTAACCCTATTATCGAGTTTTTAGAAAAAAAAAACAATGATTTGAAAGAAAAATTGAAAAGAAGTGAAGATCTTCGTCTCCAATGCTTAGAAGAGAAGATGAAATTGGAGTTCAAGTTGGCCGACGTCGTCGATGATGACGAGACCAAGATGGAGGCAATGCGCTTGGATCACGAGATCAAGATGAATGCAATGCGCTTGAAGCTTAAAAAGATTAGAAAATATGCCATTAGTCAGGAGGCTTGGTATCATTATGCTGTTGGTTCAATAATTACCTTAGTTGCGATTCTGATCGCATTTGTTGTTGGATTTAAATTTTTAGATAATTGTATGTTAGTTTCACTTGATGTATGTTTATGAGAACTATGTATTAGATTTGGTCACTACTCTACTTTGCTTGATGAACTTGTATTAATTAATTTGGTCTCTTATCTATTCATGATCGATGTAGTATATATATAATGGTTTTTGATATACTTATATAATGCAGATGAGACGACAATGGATGTACGGTGACCGACGCTGTCCCGAGTTCATTAATGGCATGCATGATTTTCTCCGTGTGGCTGAGACAAACAAGCGGACAAATGGTTTTATATGTTGTCCATGCAGTCTTTGTAAGAATATTAAGGATCACTCTTGCTCATCAGTTATTCACGGCCACCTGTTGCGGAATGGTTTCATGCTTGGTTATTATTGTTGGACCAAGCACGGAGAAAGAGGGGTTATAATGGAAGACAATGAAGAAGAAGAGGATAATGACAACTACCCTATGTTCGATGAACACGGTGATAGGGAAGACGAAGTTGAAGAAGATCCCATTGTTGATCCCATTGTTGATGAACCCGACGATGATCTTCGTCGGGCCATTCGTGATGCACAAATGGACTGTGGAAGTGAAAACGAGAGGTTGAAGTTGGAGCGCATGTTAGCTGATCACACCAAATTGCTGTATCCAAATTGCGAAAAAGGACAGAAAAAGTTGGGTAGCACACTGGAATTGCTACAATGGAAGGCAGAGAATGGTACTTCTGACAGAGAATGGTACTACAGTTGGAGCGCAGTGACGGTGAGACGACATTGGGAGAAGTCAACCGTGGTTTTGCCCTGTGGAACAAGAAATACATCGTCTTGTCAAGGCCATCGACTCCTCCTTGTAGCAGTCCACCTCATCAGCAAAGCCCAGAACTCCTAGACAGGGACGTCATGAGCGTGAGTCCATCTCGATCTCCGCCGCGTGAGGAACAGCCTGTTAAGTTTCTCCCGAGGAAGCGCAAGGTCGGTTCGCCGATTAGGAGGGGACCTAGAAAGCAGAAAACACCGCCGCCTCCTGAGAAGTTACCATGTGATAAAACTGTCGAGGAAAACGCCGCCGCCGTGAAGTCCTATAATGCAGCATTCTTTGCACCGAAAGTGCCCGAGCCAAAATTTACCGCCGGCGTCGCTCCGGAGGCGTGTCATCGAACCATCGATAACCTATATAACCGTCCACCAGCGCCGCCATCAGACTATGAGCGTTATATTAGCAAGTCATATGACGATCTGATGGAGGTCCCGCCGCCGAAAAAAGGTAAACAAGTTCCCCAGCTCGGAGAACAAGAAGTACAATCGGTCCCCCTGCTCAAGGTGTTTGACGAAAAAGAAATACATCGTATTTCCGCGGAAGCGCAATGTACTCCACAACAAATAGGTTCGTCAACCGATTACGCCATCGCTGAACTAGCAAGACAATATGTTACCGGGGAAAATTTGGTCGACGGCAGGTTATCAACAAAAATGCGTGCGTTGCATACCTGGTACAAGAAAGCCGTAAATGAGGGGAATGTCAGTCTGCTGGTGGGAGTTAAGGAAGAGCACTACTTCCAACAATACGCTGTGTCCGTTGAATTTACCGAACTTTTTCAGTTATACAATATCCGGGCCCTCGACAAATCTATCATCAGTTCCTATTGTCTGTAAGTGATTTATTTCTGTAATTTAAGTCTTTACCTCAGCTCGTTCATTGTCTGTAATTATCCTCACTATAATCTTTTGTGCGCTATATTTTGCAGAATGAAGATGCTCGACTTGAAAAGGAAAAAAAACAAGGACTTTGGGTGGATTGACCCCGATAAACTTCATGAAGTCAGCATAGAAAATCCCTTGTATAACAAGGACACACTGGGGGATTTGCTAAGGTATTTCAAGCAACACCGTGACAAAAAGACTATATTATGGCCTTACAACTTCAAGTGAGTGTTACTGTCTCTTCTACACATTCTATTTTAATTTGCTCACCCGATGTTAAGTTTAACTGATGAGTTATGCATGACTGTGTATATAAACACGTGCAGGTTCCACTCTATTCTTCTCGTCATTAAAATTCACGATGGAGATATTCATGTCCTTGACTCATTAAGGAGAAAACCTGAAGAAAACAAGACATGTTTTACAATGCTCGCAAAGTAATTTCATTTCTTATCGCCTCTTTCGTTCATTTCCTGATATCAAGTCATTAATAACTCCTTTGTTAATTTTATTTGTCGGGCAGCGTTTGGAAAGAGTTCATCAAGGAAGAACCCGGTCAATGGACACCGAAGCTAACATGGCGTCTGAACACTGTAAGTAGTACTACCTAGGTCCACGCACCATTATCATACTTGATTATTATTTGATTGAATTCTATTCTTGTATAGTCTTGCGCGGAACAGCCACCGGGAACTGATTACTGTGGATACTTCGTCTGCGAGTACATACAAGTTCTGACCTGCGAGAAATTCGAGGGCAAAATAAGTATAGAAGTACGTAAACATTATTCACAGCGTTATTGTTTTACCATCAGTTGTGCTGAGTTTCATTCATTTCATATATATATGTATACACACACAACTCATGTATTTATTTTGATCTTATTCTTTTAAAGTTGGCAAAAAAGCGCTGCAAGCTACCATTAGAGACCCGCTTCAAAGCCATTGCGGAGGAGTTGGCGGGATTTTACCTTGCGGAGGTCATACCTGATACAGAAGAGTACCACTATAATACATAATTAGTATGCCTCCATGTAATACTGATCCGCATGTAATTAAGTACCTGGATCCGGGAAAACTTGATCTTCATGTAATTAATTTGCTTGTGTCATCAACGTGATCTTCATGTAATTTGTATGTGTTAAATATATATGACTTCATCTTCGTGTTTTTGGCGCATCGACGTGATCCCTGTACGATGAAACCATCCGATACCCCTAAACCCCCTCCTAAAACCCTAAATAGAGAAAATTAATCGAAAATAGAAAAAAAAAAGGAAACACACTAGTCCCAGTTCGTGTTACGAACCGGGACTAAAGGTTCCAGCCCCACGCGCCTGCGCCGAGCCCACGTGGGTGAGCATCTAGTCCCGGTTCGGAACCAACCGAGACTAAAGAGCAGGGGCCTCTAGTCCCGCTTTGCTAGTCTCGGTTGGCTAACCGGGACTAGAGGTAGTCTGGAACCGGGACTGCTGTCCCGTTTTCCACTAGTGTATGCTCTGAATGCCTTTCTTTGATGTAAAATTTTCCTCTTTTATTGGAATTGAAAAGGTATTGATTACTGCATTAGATGTTTTGTGGCTGATTGTTTTTCCATATCAATCGATATTTTCACTTAGGGCGCGGCGTGCCGCCGCGCCGAAATTTAACTAGTAATCACTCATGATAGGTTATCTTTGTCGCTTGACGTAAACTCCATAATTGCTTGGTGGCAAAAAATAAAGCAAAAACGCTACTCGCTCCGGTCCGTTTTAAGTGTCGCGAGAACCGAACATACGAAGCACAAATTCACAGTTGTAGCAGCGACAAACTCACATGGACCAGCCCATGTATTTCTAGAATTTACTTGGCGACGCGTGGATGAATTCGGCCGTGTCGCCCAGGTGTAGGAATGGCGGTGTAGCGGCCGGCCATTGTGATTGTCTGATTGCATGCACTGACATGGGATCGGACAATACGGGTTGACGGCGGAAAGACAAACAAGGGAGGAATGTAAAATGCCTGTCGGCTCAAAGACATGGAGCAGCGTGCTTCGATCTTGGTGCATCGGTCAGGTTTCCGATTGGTCAAGATTTTTTTGAGGGAACGGAGTCTCCGATTACGTATCGATTACTCCAAGTCTCGGTAGAGAAGAAAAATCCTTCATGGAATAGACCAAAATAAGGAGCTTGTATTTAAAAGCAATATGTTTGCAACACGTGTTAATTGGTTCACCGGTAAAGATATGTGTGACAGTAGCGGAAATCCATAACGGGTAGTAGGTGCAGATGCACCCACTGCTCAAAAAACCATTTTTAAAATGTTAAAAAATCAAAATAAATTTTTTGGATATATTTCAAGACATTTAATGTTTGCACAAAAAGTTACGTGAAGGAAAAATATTTTTTGTGATCTATGCAAAAAGGACAAAATCCAAACGCTCCAAAATGATTTCATACGAGACATTGTTTTGTCTTTTTTGCACAGGTCACAAAAATTATTTTTTCTCCATGACAATTTTTGTGCTAACACAAAATGTCTAATATATATCTGAATTTTTTCTGTAATTTTTTGACATTTTGACAAAAAAATATAAATATATTACATAGTAGGTGCATCTGCACCTAGTACCCAAAACGCCGCCTCCGTGACAGTAGATACTAGTACAAATCGTGACAGTACTAGTAGTAAATTAACTAGTACAATCCAATCTGGGGCTTCATGAGGTGTTTGATGGTGCTTTTGCGGATCCTCGTAGACCCTAAACTTGGGCTAACAGTTAGTGGCATTGAGCAGCTCGAGGCGTGGGTAGTGGTCGAGGAGCGCGACAAGTAGCGCTTCCTGGAAGAAGCCGCTCCACATCACGAGACGCTGTAGCACAGGGAGCTTCTTGATGATCTCGGTGATGAGTTTCCTGTCAGTGATGTAAGGCCAGCTCGCAACATAGAGACTCCTCAGCAAAGGCGCTCTGGAGACGACGAGGAGAGTAAGTCAGCTGGTAGATGTATTTATTTGTGGGACATGGGCGATGGGAGTAGGAGTTAGGGGTACGTGCCTGCTGGCGAGGTGGACTAGCACGTCGGCGTCGGCGTGGCCAGCGAAGCACTCGCACCGTCCGGCGCTACGATCCACCGCGGCGTGCGCCATGGCCTTCCATCCTGCGCGGGGGGGGGGGGGGGGGGGGGGGGGGGGGGGGCTGTTTCTTCCAGTACCACGGTCGCCGTCAGATAGATCGATGTTGCGCCATAGCATTGGCTCGTGCATGGCGAGAGACGTCGCCAGGGCAAGCACGCGAGCCCGCGCCGCGGAGGATGTCGGTCTGCGGGAGCTTGCCGAGGATGATGCACAGGGCGTCCCGCGGCAGCGACGCCCAGTCCCTCCGCTCGTCCTCGCGGCGGCGGCGGCGAGACGACGATAGGCAGGTTATTAGGGTTTTGCTTTTCCTCTTCTTCGTATCCATACCGTTATTCGTGTGGCGGAGGTTGGTTTCCATGCGTACGGAGCGTTTTATGTACGCCAGGAAAGTTTGTCAGGGTTTAGGCATGGACAAAAAAGGCATATAAATATTTTTCCGATTTTCGGCCAATCCGGGGACGACGTTGTATAGATAGAATGGTTAGGCAACAATCGTATGATTATGTCTCCGATTTCGGCATCGTCGTGCTGGTCCGCTTCTGGGAGGGAGGAGGACGAGCATTAGCTTAGGGTTAATCAACGTGCTGGATCTGAACAGGCCAATGCCAAGACAATTGGCGTCAAGGGCCAAGGCCACAATGACCTATACTCCAGAGCGCATCTGCAGAACGGGCAGATTCATCGATTAATCCACGCGATTCATAGACTAATTCACTCCACCTCCACCGCCTCCCCAGCCGCCCAGGGCATCCTTCCCGGGTTGGTGATTGCGAAGACTCACTTCCCACACGCGTCCACGACTCTGTCGACTACGACATGCCCACTTTCCGCGCACCATGTCCAATTCTTAACCAACCAGATGAGCTCATCACCTTAAGGTATTATTATCGTATACGTACAGACCCCCACATACATAATGCAATTGCTACTTGCTAGTTTGACTATCCAATCTAATAATTACTACTGTACTTGCTAGTTTGATTTGCTAGGACGAATCATATATATATAGTCTTTTCATTATTTCTTAAGAACTACTGTGTCTCTGTTCCACAATAGGCTTGCTAAAAAAAGGTTTATATTATGGAACGTTTATATTATGGAAGCAAGGTAGTAGAATAGTACTCCGTCCGTCCTGAATTAGCTGAGACAAATTTGTCTAAATATATATGTATTTTAGTGTTTATAACTGTAAATACATTTGTTTTAGACAAATCTGCGTCAACAATTTCGGAAAGGAAGGAATATAACTATTTAAGTCATGAGGAAGAAGACACCATAAAATAATAATTATTTCAAATCAATTGATTCAACCTCTAAATCGACGGCTGAGGAGACATAGGTCACAGAGCAACCTACCATACATAATTATTTCAATCCGATCCATTAGGATATGGAAATTTCAACTCGAATTATGTGATAAGAAAACTCCCTCAAAATGTTGTGCCATTTCCAATATCCTAGAAAAAGCTAGAATCGAGCGCACATCGTAAGAGAGCTGCTTCTTGTCCATATGTGATCTCAACTGCTGCCGATTGTTAAAGTCCATGATTAATCCCTCCGCAACTGGCAAATGCAAACACAACAGCGACATATAGTTGATGCGGGCGTCGGCACGTGAGCCAAGGTTCGATAGAGGCTTTTTAATAATAGGCATTTATTGCTTAAAAGTTTTAAACATTACACCTGCCTCTGCATAATTAGGATGCACACCACCGTACTCATACCAGACCTAAAATAAATAAAAATACATAAGAAAGTAACAAACTAGTAGCTCCGTGTCGCCTATGTCGCTGGGGGACCAATCCGAAAATCACGCGGCCCTTCATGTCGGATAAAAATATCACTCGCCGTGTTTTCCAGTCGTGAAGACACCTCCGTTAAAATGTCTCGATTTTCCATGTGTTTTAATGTGGACTACGAATGCATGGAAAATTCCACCGCTGGACCTATATTTCTGAGTATATTAGTCATGAAGGGGAATTTTAGAAGAAGGAGGAGGGCAATTCAAAACATTGCTACCTTTAAATTTTTCACAATACGAGTTTTTATTTGCGTGACCACCTTTTCATTTCGGCTGCTGTGCTTTTGCAGGATGCCTCTTGCAAGGTTGAGTGCGAAGCAATGTCTTATGGAAGTGTTGTGGACTCTAGACTGGCTTCAAGAACTCGATAACTAATAAGTCAACGTCTTGATATATGCTCTTTATTTTATTTTTTTTGCGAAATATATGCGCTTTATTTGTGTTGGTTATGATACACCACATGTGCAAGGGAGAGGATGTGCAGCAACATTTACCAAGTGCATATTTAGACCATCTGCATGTATCTTCTCGGTTAAATCTGCAACAATACCATAAATACTTGTAATTATGTGCGACTTCACCTTTAAGACTCTGTTTTGTACCTTTCTTGTCTGAAGTGTTAAACAAGTGCAGCCTATGATGTATAGGGAAAACATTATTAGCTGTTGCAGATACATGTTCTTTCAAATTGGCATGATCAGAAAGATCCACATCCGTATTGTCCTTTGCAGATCAATGGTTGGAAATTCATAGGTCAACTTACAACACCTTCAGATTATTACTTCATCTTTCTCCAGTGTCGACATCTCTTCGTTCCAATATCGGATCAGTAAGTTTTTCACACATGAGGCGCATCGTTGTTCTTTTTGCTAACCCTTTGTGGTCAACTTTATCTGTTTGTATATTTATTGAAACTATGTACACATGTTTGCTTTGACAAGCTTCAAATTCTTTTTGTTTTGTCCAGACTATGTGCACTACTAGGAAAAGGGTCATCAGTGGCGCACCAAATTATGATTCTGTGGCGCACCCCCAGAATTGCTGGGTGCGCCACAGAATCCTCGCCACTAAATTATTTTTTCTGTGGCGCACCATGGGCGTGCGCCACAGAAATCCACTTTCTGTGGCGCACCTGGCCTGGTGCGTCACAGAATTCTGAAAAAATTCAAAAACTGAAAAAAAAATTAAAAAGTTTCAAAAAAAATCAGAAAAATCAAAATATGAAATAATATGAAAAATCCTAATTATTGGAATTATTTTCAGATTTTTTGAATTTTTGAACTGATACCTTTCCGCTAGGTCACCCATACTCAAATTGCTCCAACCCTAGCACGCTTAACTTCTAAGTTCCACCCACTTCACCTACTCTTGTGCTACTCAAGTTCTTATTGATATATATATCATATGTATCCTCTTAAGTCTTGTATGTGTATATGTTATGTATATGTTATAAACGTGTGTTTTTAAATTTCAGATTTTTCAAAAACTTGTAGACTTTCAAAAGGAGATTCAAAAGATCCAAAAAAATTCAAAAAACTTAAAAAAATTCAAAAAATCTAAAAAAATCCAAAAAAATAAAAAAAAGTCAACAATCTTCTTTGTTATACATTTCTATGTCTTTTTTTGAATTTTTTAATTTTTTTTTAATTTTTTTTGATTTTGTAGAAAAAAATCTTCTGTTTGAAATAACTTTTTTTCTTTTGGAATTTGAGGAATCTGTGAATTGCTGACCGGGTAAACCCGGGTGAAATTGAACTCGGAATTTTCTCTAGTTTTTTTTGATATATTAAACGCATTTTTTCGACATCGTATGCAAAAGTTATGGCCGTTACAAGATTTCTTTTTCATTTGTTGCAGAAAAGGTCAAAATTCATATTTCAAAATTTCTATACCTACTAGACACTCATACCTAACTACATGTCAAAGGATTTTATTTATTGAATTTTTTATCATTTTCTTTTACTTCCTGCAAGACAAAAAAGGCGATTCACGGGGGGTGGGGGGGTGGGATTTGAAAAAAATAATTCTGTGGTGCGCCACAGAATGTCACCTTTCTGTGGCGCACCTGGCAGGTGCGCCACAGAATGTCAACTTTCTATGGCGCACGTGCCAGGTGCGCCACAGAATTATTTTTTTTCAAATTTTAACCCGCCCCCCAGATAACTTTCTGTGGCGCACCTGGCCATGTGCGCCACAGAAATGTGACTTTCTGTGGCGCACCTGGCTTAGTGCGCCACAGAAAGTCACATTTCTGTGGCGCACATGGCTAGGTGCGCCACAGAAATATGACTTTCTGTGGCGCACCAAGCCAGGTGCGCCACAGAAATATATTTCTGTGGCGCACCAATTAAGGGTGCGCCACAGAATGTAACCTACCTATAAGGGTTTTCCTAGTAGTGGTGTTCAGACATTGCTTAACGTATTTAGAATGCAGTGGCTTGATTTGAAATTACAAAATCTCAACTTGACTGAATCCTAAGGAAATCTTGATGCAGATGGTAAATTATGCTTCCTCTTGTAATGGTCAAGGTGAAGCCGCATCCCAAGCAGTGGATTCTTGCTTAAGGTATATATAGATATGGAAAGCTGCAGGCACTTGTTTGTTGAGTTAGCTTAGCTTTACAGTATCTGACAGTAGTGCTGCTGTTTTCTAGAGCTTTGGAGGATTTCGACTCGGCACTACATGAACCACCGACCTGTCAATCAGCATCTGTCGAAGCCATGAGGAGCAGAATCAGTGACGTCATTCGAGCTCTAGAGGGGTATAAGAAAAAAAAGTTGCTCTATTTTAATAGTAATAGAAGGAATCAATCATATGCTGATGTTAATTTTGTACTATTTTGATTCTTTCAGCATATTAAATATCGTGCCATTGACACTGATGGCAAATGAACAGATGCAAGGAGAAGCCTGCTATGGAAAAAGAGGGAAATCCAAGGCCGGCCCAGTAGTAACTCTCGAGCGGGGAAGCATCGTGGACGAAAGAAGAACAAGGGATGGGACGGGAAACAAGAAGCCGTGGTTCCAGGTTATCGCAGGTTGCTGCGTTTTGTTTGCTGCCTACTCTCACCGTTGAAGATTCTCATGTCGTCAACTCCCTGGAACATATGTATCTTTATCTGTGCAATTTATGTAGAAAGATTATGGAGCTAGTGTTAAATGAGCGTTAAGTGGAGGTGTGGCCAAGGAATGAACCTGGACCTGTGGCAGCCATACATATATTTTTTTCCAACTAGTTCCTGCCTGCATTCTCACTGGGAAGGACGGACCGGAATTTGCGTCCATGCACAGCACAATTGTACAAAGTGGCGAAAGACGAGTAAAGGGTTACAAACCTTCCCATAATACCTGAACCTCAAAGTTTGCAAGCAGGTATTCTCTTGTAAAGTTGCAGCATATGTATGAAACTGCTCACGGCTCTCGCGAGTCCATCCTGATGCCATCGACATTGTGATCGGCATGTTCTTCTCTGATCGCACGGTGATTTTAGTTCTTCGGCAAGTTGCAAGAAAACAATTATTCAGTGGCCCGAGGATCAAGGGTGCCATCTGAAAGAGTAATGTATAAAGGCAGGAAGAGGCGTCTAGGAGAAGTTTCACCCAAGGTCTATACACGTACAAGAACATGAAACATATGCCTACTTTACTAGTAGAAGGAAGTGTTTATTTGATGATCTTAAATATGCACCTATTCGATGTTTCCAGTATATTGCACATCATGCGATCGACATTGATGCTACAAGAAAATTCTTCATGGCTCTGTTCTGTTTGCACGACATTTTAAGTTCTTCATCAAGTCATAAGAAAATATAAATGAATGACACCTCAGCATACTAAGAGGAGTAATCTCCGATTACTTATCGGAAATCTCGGCTGAGAAGAAAATTCATTCATAGACTGGACCATAATTAGGAACTTTAATGTGGACGAAATATGTAGCAGCAGGTACTGTTAAACCCGCAAACACCTGCGTGACAGTAGTCACAAAGTCGTACTAGTAAACTAGTCTAAGAAAGTGAGGAGCATCATGAGGTCTTTGATGGTGCAGTTCTGTATCCTAGTTGTTTTTTTTACGAGAACGGCAGAAGCACTGCCTTTATGCATTAAAGAAACGGCAGAAAACCCATAACAGGTTAAATGGAGGGCTGCTTCAGTGCTCCGCCCCTAAACAAATCAGCGGCCAAGATTAACCGAGCCGAGCCGTCATTTCTCTATAGCTGGAACGGAGCCGACCTGGAGACTCAAGCCACGCTCACAAAGCCTGGGAAAAAAGGAAGCTAAAATGTGCATGTGGGGATTCGAACACAGGTATAGAACAAGGAGCACAACCGCTGTGCTAAACATGGCTAGGTGATGTAGTATGAGTCTTAGTTGGTAATATTTAAACTTTTATTTCGATTTTCCATCATTCTTTGACTCATTAATCTCCACTAATATGGTTAAGAGTACTATTAATTAGGGCGTGCAAAAGGGACGAGGCCTATGTCCAACTGCCATCGCACGCATGCAGAAACAGTTTGACACGTTCAAGCGTAATTAAAGAGAGATAAAATCAAACAGGGAAGAAAATCAGCAGATTTACCAGCGTCCGTAACTCCATAATTAATGGGGAACCAATTATAGCATCGCCTACCTAAAAGAATCATTGGCGCCCTAGAACCTTGACGGGAGGGAGTACATATCAATTTGCTATGCCCAACAAGTTTAATAATTATTCCATGTACTTATCTCTATTTTTTATGTTTAAAAACAATTTGGTTTTTAAGAAAGTTCTAATAATATATAACATGAAATTTGGACGTCAATTTCGCTAACAAAACGTATTTGTTAAAAAATATATAACATTCAATTTGGTTTTGAAAAAATGGTATAATTTTTTTGACGCATATCACACATTTTATTGGTGAAATTGATGGTCAAAATTGAAGCATCTAAAATATGAACACCACCTAAATTGGGATGGATGGGGTATTTATAAATCTGGGTCATATTGAACTAACAATTTATATTTGAATGAATTATATATTTTGTGGAATAAATATTAATTTAAGGTGCATTGCACGTGCTTTAACGATTTATATTGGAGAATTAATTCCTTCAGATTAATAAACAAAGAATATTCATCTCTAATTTACAATAATAATGTAACTAGCCATTTAATTTGTTGATAAAGATAGTAGTTTTCTTACTAAATTTATATTAGTCTAGACGCATATTACGCGTGCAATATTACTAGTCATCGAAATTGAGTACCAAATCTTTCAAAATTAATTCTAAGAAATTACCAACATGAAATTAAAATATAGATAAACCCATTTCATGAAAAACTTGATGATTATAGCATATTAATAAACATAAAAATATACAAAGACATTGTGTGTGTCTTGTATGCTCATCCATATGTCCTAGATGTGCTGAGGGGTGTTGCATGTGGATCCACCTGTCCCAATGGTTGTAAATACATATGACCTACTAGATCACATTTGTAACTACATGCACCAGCACTAGACAACTTGACATATAACTATCATGTGGGTATTACAACAAACAACATAGCTAGGATTGTTGCATGTGGGTCCACATCTCCAAAAGGTGGTAAGATATGGCTATGAGAGTGTTGCATGTGGGTCAACATGTCCTATATGTGATGGGTTCAAGATGGCTAGGGGTGTTACATGTGGGTCCACATGTCCTAATGGTGGTAGATACATATTTGTATGACCTATTGGACATTTGTAACCACATGCGCCAGCACTACATAGCTTGACCTAGAACTATCATGTGGGTCTACAACATACAACATAGCTAGGAGTGTTGTATGTGGGTCCACATTTACCAAAGGTGGTAAGATATGGGGATGAATGTTACATGTGGGTCCACATGTCCTAAATGTGCTGGGGTTAAAGATGGCTAAGGGTGTTGCATGTGGGTCCACATGTCCCAAAGGTTATTGATACATATGACCTACTAGACATTTGGAACCACATGCACCAGCAGTAGACAAATTGACCTATAACTATTATGTGGGTCCTACAACATACAACATAGCTAGGAGTGTTGCAGGTGGGTCCACATTTCCCAAAAGTGGTAGGATATGGGTATGAGTGTTGCATGTGGGTCCATATGTCCTAGTTGTGGCGGGGTTAAGATGCAACACTATACCTTTGGTCCCACTAACATGCAACCCTATACCTTTGGTCCCACTAACATGCAACCCCTAAAGGTTTTATTTGGTCTCACAACATGCAACATAGTTAGGAGTGTTGCATGTTGTGAGCCCAAATAAACCTTTAGGGGTTGCATGTTAGTGGGATCAAAGGTATAGGTGTAACACCCCAAAAATTCTTACCTAATTCTAGTGGTGTTTTCTGTCACTGAAAAACTTTTTCTTTTCTTCTAAATGTTTGTTCAAGAATTTTGATAATGATTTGACTTAGTGATTTCTCTCTCAAGAATTTTTCAGTGATCCATGAACCACTCCAACCCTCGGCAAGTCCAAGCCTCATGTACACAAGATAATGAGACACGCCTAACCAGAAGACCACCTCAATATCATCCATGAAAAATCATCTTGCAATGATCATGCCAGTATACTGTCTTGCGGACATATTACCAAAACATTTTTCTATACAACCAAATGAGCCCATAGTTTATGGACACCCTCCCTACACCAATCCTACTCAGTGGAAATTTATTGGGATTTTTCTGAGTTGAGAAATACCTCTGTCATTTTATCAAACACCTCGTGTGTGTTGGAGTTTCGAAAACTTTTGTGTTGCGAAGTGTGGCGTTTTTGAGTGTGTCCTATGTGGTCGAGTTGGTCTTGTCCTTGTAAACCCAGTGGTGCAATCTGTTTTCTGTTTGGACCTCTGAGTCACCGGGAACGCACGATGCCGCTCACGTCAAGCTCTATACGTCGCGTACTGATACGTCTCCAACGTATCCATAATTTTTGATGTTCCATGCTTGTTTTATACCAATTGCTACATGTTTTGTATCTACTTTATGTCACTTTTATACATTTTGGGACTAACCTATTAACAAGATGCCGAAGTGCCAGTTCCTGTTTTCTGCTGTTTTTGTATTCCAGAAAAGCTAGTCTGGAAATATTCTCGGAATTGGACGAAACTTCACGGGGGTGCCTATTTTTCCAGAACACACCTGACGGAGCGAAGAGCAACAGAGGAGGGCCACCAGGGCCACACGCCACCAGGGCGCGGGCCCCCCTCTGCCGCGCCCTGGGTGGTGTGGGCCCCTCGGGGTCTCCAGCCGCCGCCCTTTCGCCTACTTATTCCCCCCGACGCGAAAACCCTAAGTACCTGAGCAAATATCCACGAAAAGTTCCAGAGACGCCGCCGCCGTCAACCCTAGCTCGGGAGGGTTCAGAACCTCTTCCCGGCACCCTGCCGGAGAGGGGAATCGTCACCGGAGGCTTCTACATCGCCATGCCTGCCTCCGGAGTGATGCGTGAGTAGTTCATCCTTGGACTACGGGTCCATAGCAGTAGCTAGATGGTTGTCTCTCCATTTGTGCCATCATGTTTAGATCTTGTGAGCTGCCCTACATGATCAAGATCATATTATTGTAATGCTACATGTTGTGTTTGCTGGGATCCGATGAATATTGAATATTATGTCAAGTTGATTATCAATCTATCTATATTATTTAAGATCTTGCATGCTTTCCGTTACTCGTAGATGCTTTGGCCAAGTAGATGCTTGTAACTCCAAGAGAGAGTATTTATGCTAGATAGTGGGTTCATGCCTCCGTTTAATCTGGGACAGTGACAGAAAGTTCTAAGGTTGTGGATGTGCTGTTGCCACTAGGGATAACCTAACGATGCTATGTCCACGGGCATATGTGTTTGTTTACATTACGCACTTTACTTAATGCAATTATCCGTTGCTTGCAACTTAATACCAACGGGGACTCGGATGACAACCCGGCGGTGGATTATTAGTCATAGATGCTGTTGGATAACGGTCTATGTATTATGTCGTAATGCCCAATTAAATATCATAGTAATCATCATGTCATGTATATGCATTGTCATGCGCTCACTATTTGTCAATTGCCCAGCTGTAATTTGTTCACCCAACATGTTAGTTATCTTTTATGGAGAGACACCACTAGTGAACTGTGGACCCCGGTCCATTCTTTTACACTGATTAAACCACAAACTGCAAACTGTTCCTTTTTCATTCTCTGCAATTTAATACTCATTTTCCACACATACGTTTAATCCTTTGTTTTCAGCAAGCCGGTGAGATTGACAACCTCACTGTTTCGTTGGGGCAAAGTAGTGATTGTGTTGTGTGCAGATCCACGTTGGTCATCGTTGCGCCGTGCGAGCCGCCAACAACCTTCTGAAGAGTTGCTCCTACTGGTTCGATAACCTTGGTTTCTTTCTGAGGGAAAACTTGCTGCTGACTACATCATACCTTCCTCTTGGGGTCTCCCAACGAGTGTGATTCACCATCAAGCTATTTTTCTGGCGCCGTTGCCGGGGAGACAGCAGTCTTCTGCAAGGGGAGTTTCACGCTTCCAATCTCTTTACTTTGTTTTTGTCTTGCTTAGTTTATTTTATTTTATCTTGTTTGCTTTCAATTATCAAAAACACAAAAAAATTAGTTACTTGCATTAGTTTACTTTCAAGTTATTTTCTGTCTGTTTTTAATTCTGCTAAAATGAGTACTCCTGAGAACACTAAGTTGTGTGATTTCACTAGCACGAACAACAATGATTTCATATGCACACCTATTGCTCCACCTGCTGCTTCAGCAGAATTTTATGAAATTAAACCTGCACTTTTAAATCTTGTTATGAAAGAGCAATTTTCTGGTGTTAGTACTGATGATGCTGCTGTTCACCTTAATAACTTTGTTGAACTTTGTGAAATGCAAAAGCTCAAGGAAGTAGATGGTGATATTATTAAACTGAAACTTTTTCCTTTCTCCTTGAGAGGACGTGCTAAAGAATGGTTGCTATCTTTGCCTAGAAATAGTATTGATTCATGGACTAAATGCAAAGATGCTTTTATTGGAAAATATTATCCTCCTGCTAAGATTATTTCTTTGAGAAGTAGCATAATGAATTTTAAGCAATTTGATAATGAACATGTTGCTCAAGCATGGGAGAGAATGAAATCATTGGTTAAAAATTGTCCCACTCATGGACTGACTACTTGGATGATCATCCAAACCTTCTATGCAGGATTAAATTTTTCTTCAAGGAATTTATTGGATTCGGCCGCTGGAGGTACCTTTATGTCCATCACTTTGGGTGCTGCAACAAAGCTTCTTGATGATATGATGATTAATTATTCTGAGTGGCACACCGAGAGAGCTCCAACAGGTAAGAAGGTAAATTCTGTTGAGGAAACCTCCTCCTTGAGTGCCAAAATTGATACTATTATGTCTATGCTTGCAAATGGTCAAACACATGTTGATCCAAATAATGTTCCTTTAGCTTCTTTGGTTGCTCAAGAAGAGCATGTTGATGTGAACTTCATTAAAAATAATAATTTCAACAACAATGCTTATAGGAATAATTTTGGTAATAGCAATTATAGGCCCTATCCTTCTAATAGTGGCAATGGTTATGGAAATTCCTATAGCTCCTACAACAATAATAAGAGTGTACCCTCTGATCTTGAAGTTATGCTTAAGGATTTTATTAGTACACAAACTGCTTTCAATAAAACTGTTGAGGAGAAATTTGGGAAAATTGATGTGCTTGCTCTAAAGTTGATAGTCTTGCTCTTGATGTTGACTTGTTGAAACTAAAGAACATGCCTCATGATGTTAAAGAGAGCAAAACTCTCAATGCTATACAAGTTAAAATTGATAACAATGTGAGGATGTTAGCTGAATTGCATGCTAGATGGGAAAGAGAGGATGAAATTGCTAGAAAGAATAATATTGCTAGAGTTTATACTATTACTACTTCTGAAAATGCTTCAAACTCAAGTGTTAGCAAACCTCCTACCATTAATGGCAAGATAATTGGTGTTGGTAATGTTTCCACTTCTATTGCAAAATGTCCTAAATTGCCTGATAACTCTGAAACTGTCCTTGATAAAGATGCTGAAATTTCTAGCAATAAGGAAGAGATAATTCCATTACTTTTGATGATAATGACTTTGATTTTGATGGTTGCAATTTCTGAAGTAATTAAGTTCTTGCAAAAGCTAGCTAGAAGTCCTAATGCTAGTGATAAACATGGCTTTTACTAAACATATTACTAATGCTCTCATACAAGTTAGGGAAGAAAAATTAAAACATGAAGTTCTATCCCTAGGAAGTTAGAAGATGGTTGGGAGCCCATCATTAAATGAAATTGAATGACTTTGATTGCAATGCTTTGTGTGACCTTGGTGCTAGTATTTCTGTTATGCCTAAAAGATTATATGATATGCTTGATTTAGCACCTTTGGAAAATTGTTACTTGGATGTTCACCTTGCTGATTCTACTATTAAAAAACCTTTGGGAAGAATTGATGATGTTCTTATCATGGTTAACAACAATTATGTCCCCGTTGATTTTATTGTCTTGGATATTGAATGCAATCCATCATGCCCTATTGTGCTGGGAAGACCTTTTCTTAGAACTGTAGGTGCTATTATTGATATGAAAGAAGGGAATATAAAATATCAATTTCCTCTCAAGAAAGGTATGGAACACTTTCCTAGGAAGAAGATTAAGCCACCTTATGATTCTATTGTTCGAACAAATTACAATGTTGATGCTTCTTCACTTGGTAATACTTGATGCATGCTTTGTGCCTAGCTAAAAGGCGTTAAAGAAAAGCGCTTATGGGAGGCAACCCATTTTATTTTTCTGCAATTTTTCTTTTATTGAGTCAAGGAGTTTGTTTACTTCTGTAGCAACTCCTTTGTATCTTTATTTTCTCGCATTGTTGTGCCAAGAGTAGCCTCTAATGTTAAGATGCTTAATTTTGATTGCTGCGCAGAAACAGATTTTTGCTGTTCACTGTACGAAATTCCTAAAATCACCAGATTGTTAAAAATCTGAAATTTTTGTGCGTAATCTTTATGAATGTCTGAATCTTTCATTAGTTCAAGTTTTCGATCTGAGCGTCGTAAGTGCCTCGAAAAAATTCGTCTTTGCGGACTGTTCTGTTTTAGACAGATTATGCCTTTTTATTTTGCATTCTCTCTTTTACTAGTGTTGAGTGAAATTCTTTTTTGGGTGGAAGAGCTTCACATAACATCAGTGGCTGTAGCTAATGTTTAAAGTAAAAATCATATTGCGTCTTTATAGAACATGTGAGTTTTTGATTATGCACTAACCCTCTAATGAGATCTACTTTGAGTTTGGTGTGACGGAAGTTTTCAAGGGTCAAGAGAGAAGGATGATATATAGGATCAAGAAGAGTGAAGAGCTTAAGCTTGGGGAGGCTCCCATGGATCTCCCCAGCATATTTCAAGAAGACTCAAGCGTCTAAGCTTGGGGATGCCCAAGGCATCCCCTTCTTCATCGTCAAAATTATCAGGTCATCTCTAGTGAAACTATATTTTAATTCTTTCACATCATATGTGCTTTTCTTGGAGCGTCTGTGTGCTTTTATTTTCAGTATTGCTTTTATTTTCAATAAAGCTTGACTGGACCCTAGCATTCTTGATTGGGAGAGAGACACGCTCCGCTTTTTCATGAGAATACTCCTATTCTTCACTTATATTTGTTGAGTATTCATATCTAGCGCTGTTCAGCTTTTAGCTCTTGTTTTCATGTATCTCTTGTCAGAGCTATTAGCTTTCTTTTGTAGAAAGTACTCTCTTGCTTCACTTATATTTGTTTGGAGAGTTGATAAATAAATTGATTGGTGTTTGGTTGGTTCAGAAAATGTTGCATGTGGTAATTGGTATAAGGAAAAACTTGCTTAATCTTGTAGATCACTAAATGGATAACTTGATGCTTGTCAATTGTTTTGAGTTAACAAGTAGATCATGATTAAATTGTGCATCATGAGTTAAGCCTATTAGTGAAGAACTACCGTAAAGCTTGTTGAAAATTTGGTTTGCATCGGTGGTATCTCTAAGGTCTAGATATTTTCTAATAACAGGGTTTGGTTAACAAGGAAGACGGTATGAAGTCTTATAACGTTTGCAATATGTTTGTCATATAAAACTTGGTGTACGGGTTGATATTCTTGTTTGCTTACATAACCTTGCTAGCCTAAACTCTGTACTGAGAGGGAATGCTTCTCGTGCATCCAAATCCTTGAGCCAAAATCCATGCCATTTGTGTCCACCATAACTACCTATATGTGGTATTTCCTTGCCACTCCAAGTAAATTTTTCATGTGCTACCTTTAAATTATTCAAAATGTTATTATTCCCTTTTTGTGTCAATGTTTACTAGCTCATGAGGAATTAGTGTGGTTATTCTTTATTCTATTTGTCAATGGACTTTTACACCTGGACTAGTGGCATATACATCCGCTTATCCAATTTGCAAAAAGAGCTGGCAACGGGGTGCCCAGTCCCAATTAATTACAACTTTAACCAATTAATTCTCTTCACACTTTTGCCCTGATTCATCAGTAAGCAATGACAAACAGTGAAATACCTGAATGTGTGTAAACCAAAGAGAAAGAGGGATGATCTGCCTTGCTGGTAGAAATAACGTCCTTCATGGGAGCCGCTCTTAAAAGTCCGTTTGACAGGTAGAATACTGTTCTCACCCGCTACCATTCGTTGACAATTAACAAACACCTCTCAAAAATAGATACTCCTCCATGGTATGTGATTGATGGAAGGCACCCGAGGATTCGGTTAGCCATGGCTTGTGTTAGCAAGGTTGGGAGGAGTATCAAATATTTTATGCAATCTCTATATGCTTTCAAAAACCTAAAAGCTCTAGCACATGATTTAATCCCTGCTTCCCTCTGCGAAGGGCCTTTCTTTTACTTTTATGTTGAGTCAGTTTTCCTATTCTTTCTGTCTTCCACAAGCAAACACTAGTGTCAACTTTGTTACAACATGCGTTATATGCAATGTATTGGACTTGTTATACTACTTTGTGTTGACAATATCCATGAGATAAATATGTTGAAAGTTGAAGCAAATGCTGAAACTAAATTCTTCCTTTGTGTTGATTAAATACCTTTTTAGAAACTATTGCTTTATGAGTTAACACTTATGCAAAACTGTTTGATGCTTGTCTCGAAAGTACTATTCATGAAAACGTTTAGCTTGTGTGATTCATTGTTTACTCATTATCTATTTGATAGCAAATTATAGACCATTGACTTGGATCACTTCATTCATTTACATGTGCCTTGCAATATTATATGATCAAGATTATGATAGTAGCATGTCACCTCAAAAATTATTTTGTTTTTATCGTTTACCTACTCGAGGACGAGTAGGAACTAAGCTTGGGGATGCTGATACGTCTCAAACGTATCTATAATTTTTGATGTTCCATGCTTGTTTTATACCAATTGCTACATGTTTTGCATCTACTTTATATCACTTTTATACATTTTTTGGGACTAACCTATTAACAAGATGCCGAAGTGCCAGTTCCTGTTTTCTGCTGTTTTTGTATTCCAGAAAAGCTAGTCTGGAAATATTCTCGGAATTGGACGAAACTTCACGGGGTGCCTATTTTCCAGAACACACCTGACGGAGCGAAGAGCAACAGAGGAGGGCCACCAGGAGGCCACACGCCACCAGGGCGCGGGCCCCCCTCTGCCGCGCCCTGGGGTGGTGTGGGCCCCTCGGGGCCTCCAGCCGCCGCCCTTTCGCCTACTTATTCCCCCGACGCGAAAACCCTAAGTACCTGAGCAAAATCCACGAAAAGTTCCAGAGACGCCGCCGCCGTCAACCCTAGCTCGGGAGGGTTCAGAACCTCTTCCCGGCACCCTGCCGGAGAGGGGAATCGTCACCGGAGGCTTCTACATCGCCATGCCTGCCTCCGAGTGATGCGTGAGTAGTTCATCCTTGGACTACGGGTCCATAGCAGTAGCTAGATGGTTGTCTCTCCTTTGTGCCATCATGTTTAGATCTTGTGAGCTGCCCTACATGATCAAGATCATATTATTGTAATGCTACATGTTGTGTTTGCTGGGATCCGATGAATATTGAATATTATGTCAAGTTGATTATCAATCTATCTATGTTATTTAAGATCTTGCATGCTTTCCGTTACTAGTAGATGCTTTGGCCAAGTAGATGCTTGTAACTCCAAGAGGAGTATTTATGCTAGATAGTGGGTTCATGCCTCCGTTTAATCTGGGACAGTGACAGAAAGTTCTAAGGTTGTGGATGTGCTGTTGCCACTAGGGATAACCTAACGATGCTATGTCCACGGGCATATGTGTTTGTTTACATTACGCGCTTTACTTAATGCAATTATCCGTTGCTTGCAACTTAATACCAACGGGGACTCGGATGACAACCCGGCGGTGGATTATTAGTCATAGACGCTGTTGGATAACGGTCTATGTATCATGTCGTAATGCCCAATTAAATATCATAGTAATCATCATGTCATGTATATGCATTGTCATGCGCTCACTATTTGTCAATTGCCCAGCTGTAATTTGTTTACCCAACATGTTAGTTATCTTTATGGAGAGACACCACTAGTGAACTGTGGACCCCGGTCCATTCTTTTACACTGATTAAACCACAAACTGCAAACTGTTCCTTTTTCATTCGCTGCAATTTAATACTCATTTTCCACACGAGACGTTTAATCCTTTGTTTTCAGCAAGCCGGTGAGATTGACAACCTCACTGTTTCGTTGGGGCAAAGTACTGTGATTGTGTTGTGTGCAGATCCACGTTGGTCATCGCATTGCGCCGTGCGAGCCGCCAACAGCCTTCTGAAGAATCGTTGCTCCTACTGGATTGATAATCTTGGTTTCATACTGAGGGAAGACTTGCTGCTAAATTACATCACACCTTGCTCTTGGGGTTTCCCGACGATTGTGTGATTCAACACCATACAAGCATCACGTACGCATGTTTTGGCGTGACCTTAATCTTGCTTAAACCTTAACCCTGCCTAACTTTTTTTTCTGCAGTAGAAGCTCGTGTAGCACTGTTCGTCCAGCTCCTCACCCCTATCCAACTCCCCATTCTTATCCCTCCATCCATTCTTTTGGAGCAAGGTTGTTGTACCGTGGCGTTGAAGCACCGCACCCTCGTGCGTATGTTTCCTCCATCCCTGGCAGTATAAGTGCAGACCAAGCCCTCTCTAGCTGCACCACACACTCCTATCCTGTCCTCTCCCTCCTGGACCTCTAAGCACCTTTAGTTAATGGGATTAATTGCATGCAGAGATTGTAGCGTTTTGTTTCGCTACAGTTAGAAATTTGTGCGGGAGATAATAACTAAAACCTCTAGAACACACCAAAACTAATGCTAAGAGGGGTTCCACGTGGAAGAATGGGTGTCGTGGCAGCCTGTGATTGCTTAGAGATGATTGATGAGGTGGACGTCTTGCATGTTGAGAGAAATAGACTTAGTGGGTTGCTCCTATTTAGATAGTATAGATATGTGGACCCACATGCAACACTCTCATAGCCATATCTTATCACCTTTGGGACATGTGGAACCACATGCAACAGTCCTAGCTATGTTCTATGTTATAGGACCCACATGATAGTTCTAGGTAAAGTTGTCTAGTGCCGGTGCATGTGGTTATAAATGTCTAGTAGGTCATATGTATCTACAACTTTTGGGACATGTGGACCCACATGCAACACCCCTAGCCATCTTAACCCGGCACAACTAGGACATATGGACCCACATGCAACACTCATACCTATATCTTATCACCTTTGAGAAATGTGGACCCACCTACAACACTCCTAGTTATGTTGTATGTTGTAGGACCCACATAAAAGTTCTACGTCAAGTTGTTTACTGCTGGTGCATGTGGTTCCAAATGTCTAGTAGGTCATATGTATCTACAACCTTTGTGACATGTGGACCCACATGCAACACCCCTAGCCATCTTAACGTCAGCACATCTAGGACATGTGGACCCACATGCAACACTCATACCCATATCTTAGCACATTTGGTAAATGTGGACCCACATAAAAACACTCATAACTATGTTGTATGTTGTAGGACCCACATGATAGTTCTAGGTCAAGCTATATAGTGCTGGTGCATGTGGTTACAAATGTCCAATAGGTCATACAGATATGTATCTATCACCTTTAGAACATGTGGACCCACATGTAACATCCCAAGCCATCTTAAACCTAGCACATATAGGACATGTTGACCCACATGCAACACTCGCATAGCCATATCTTACCATATTTGGGACATGTGAACCCACATGCAACAATCCTAACTATGTTGTATGTTGTAAGACCCACATGATAGTTATAGGTCAAATTGTCTAGTGCTGATGCATGTGGTTACAACTGTGATCTAGTAGGTCATATGTATCTACAACCATTGGAACGGGTGGATCCACATGCAACACCCCTCAGCACATCTAGGACATATGGTCGAGCATACAAGACGCACACAATGTCTTGTATTTTTTTATGTTTATTAATGTGCTATAATCATCAAGTTTTTCAAGAAATGGGTTTATCTATATTTTAATTTAATGTTGGTAATTTCTTAGAATTAATTTTGAAAGATTTGGTACTCAATTTCTATGACTAGTAATATTGCACGCGTAATACGCGTCTCGACTAATATAAATTTAGTAAGAAAACTACTATCTTTATCAACAAATTAAATGGCTAGTTACATTATTATTGTAAATTAAAGATGAATATTCTTTGTTTATTAATCTGAAGAAATTAATTCTCCAATATAAATCGTGAAAGCACGTGCAATGCACCTTAAATTAATATTTATGGCACAAATTATATAATTCATTCCAATATAAATCATTAGTTCAATATGGCCCAGATTTATAAATACCCCATCCATCCCAATTTAGGTGGTGTTCATATTTTAGATGCTTCCATTTTGACCATCAATTTCACCAATAAAATGTGTGATATGCGTCAAAAAATTTATACCATTTTTTCAAAACCAAATTGCATGTTGTATATTTTTTTTAACAAATACCACGTGTTTTGTTAGCAAAATTGATGTCCAAATTTCATGTTATATATTATTAGAACTTTCTTAAAAACCAAATTGTGTTTAAACATAAAAAATAGAGATAAGTACATGGAATAATTATTAAACTTGTTGGGCATAGCAAATTGATATGTACTCCCTCCCGTCAAGGTTCTAGGGCGCCAATGATTCTTTTAGGTAGGCGATGCTATAATTGGTTCCCCATTAATTATGGAGTTACGGACGTGGTAAATCTGCTGATTTTCTTCCTTGTTTGATTTTATCTCTCTTTAATTACGCTTGAACGTGTCAAACTGTTTCTGCATGCGTGCGATGGCAGTCGGACATAGGCCTCGTCCCTTTTGCAGGCCCTAATTAATAGTACTCTTAACCATATTAGTGGAGATTAATGAGTCAAAGAATGATGGAAAATCGAATTAAAAGTTTAAATATCACCAACTAAGATGCATACTACATCAGCTAGCCATGTTTAGCACAGCGGCTGTGCTCCTTGTTCTATACCCGTGAGACCTGTGTTCGAATCCTCACATGCACATATTTTAGCTTCCTTTTTTCCCAGGCTTTGTGAGCGTGGCTCGAGTCAGTCTCCACGTCGGCTCCGTTCCAGCTATAGAAAAAATGGCGGCTCGGCTCGGTCAATCTTGGTCGCTGATTTGTTTAGGGGCGGAGCACTGAAGCAGAAGCCGGTTAAATGACATTGTCAGGTCTTGAGCCAGACAATTCCCAGGAGAATCCTAGATAGTATGGCGAACCGATTGTCTGTACCAATTTGGTTTTTCTTCCCGTGTATTGCACGCTGTCCCATCAACATGGATGCCTGAAGAATTGTCGCTTGGAGATGGCCACCGCAAAAAAAGACGACAAGCAAACGATAAATCTGGCAAGTGGTAGCAAGGGAAATCCAAACCGGCCATGTAAGCATCGTCATAGTCGACAGATAAACGAGTGACGGGACAGGCAGCTGGAGCAGTGGTTTCGGTTGGCTGCTTACTGATATTATGATCATCATCGTCATCATCTCCCTTGAACCTAAGAGATAATTGCGAACAGGTTGTGAAAGTAGTGTTAAATGATGGTTAATTCCGGCAGCAGCCTAATCTTTATAGCATTTTGTCCACTGAATCTTGAAGTTCTTACTTGCATTCTCACAGCAAGTGGGCACAACTTTTCATTACGCATAACAATGATACAAAGGGGCAAAAGACAAGTGACACTGACAAAGCGATTAGCATGATCTGATCTGATAGCATATTCAGTGAGAACCTAAGGACCGTCCATTGCCTTGTCCCTGGTGGCGCATGAATTTATTTCAGCTGACACAGAAGCAATTGATAACCGGAAAATGTTGGCCAAGAAGAAACATCCTTCATGGACTAGATCACTAGACCTTAATTTGGAAGTCTGTGGTAGCAGGTAGGTATTGGTGAACACGTAAAAAGATATGCTTGACAGAAGATACTAATTGGGTTCAGTATCACGAACTCGTACTTGTAAGCTAATACAAGACCACGTAGGGCATCATGAGGTGTTTGATGGTGCTTTTGCGGATCCTGGTTGCAATAGGCTTTTGCCAGACCCTGAACGTGGGCCGACAGTGTGTGGCATCGAGCAGCTGGAGGTGTGGGCAGTGGTCGAGGAGGGCGACAAGCATCTCTTCCTGGAAGAAGCTGCTGTAGATCACAATGCGCTCTAGCAGAGGGAGATTCTTGATAATCCACGTGATTAGTTTCCTGTCATGGATGAAGGGCCACTTTTCTGTAATGATGGTTAATTCCGACAAGTAGTGTTAATCTTTATAGCATTTTTTCCCCTAAATCTTGAACAAGTTCCTGCTTGCATTCTCACAGCAAATGAACACAACTTCTCCAGAAGTCCCATTACGCAGAACAATGATACAAAGGGGCAAAAGAGAAGTGGCATTGACAAGGCGATTGGCATGCTCACATAAGTTCTTCATCCAGTCACAAGAAAATATAAATGAACGATCCACTACTGAAATTCAGTGATTTCGGTTTTCGTTTCAGCCAAAAGACCGAAATTTTCTATTAAAATTCATTTAAATATTCAAAATACATTTAAAATTGAATTAGTGTGTATTACTGAAAGTACTGAAATATGTTGGCCGAAAGGTAATTATTTCGATGTCTACAAAAGCAGTGAAATTCAGTGAATTACGACAAAATCTCACTAAATTTTAAAACCATGGTAGCAGGTATTGGTAAACACGTAAAGATCAGATACTAATTGGATTCAGTATCACGAACTCGTACTTGTAAGCTAACACAAGACCTTGTAGGGCATCATGAGGTGTTTGATGGTGCTGTTGCGGATCCTGGTTGCAATAGGCTCTTGCCAGACCCTAAAACATGGGCCGACAGTAGGTGGCATTGAGCAGCTGGAGGCGCGGGCAGTGGTCCATGAGGGCGACAAGCATCTCTTCCTGGAAAAAGCCGCTGCAGATCACGATGCGCTCCAGCAGAGGGAGATTCTTGATAATCCACGTGATGAGTTTCCTGTCATGGATGAAGGGCCAGTTTGCGGCATCGAGACTTCTCAGCAGAGGCGCTCTGCATGCAGAACACCGAAGAGGAGTAGAGTTAGTCGGTTGCTGGTAGATTAGATGAACTGTGCAACATTCATGGGCATGGTAGTAGGATCGAGTTAGAAGGAGTACACATGCCTGTTGGCGAGGTGAACTAAGACATCTTCGTCGACATGGCCCGTGAACGACTCGCACCGTCCGGCGCTGCGATCCACCGCGGCGCGCGCCATGGCTTTCCATCCATCAGGTGGCTTACCGCGTCAGTACCACCGGGTGCCGTCAAATAGATCGATGCTACGCCATAGCAGGGGCTCCTTATTGGCGAGCCGGCGCCAGGGCGAGCACACGAGCCCAGCACCACGGAGGATGTCGGTCTGCGTGAGCTTCCCTTGGACGATGCATAGGACGTCCCGGTGCATTGATGCCCAATCCCTGCACTCGTCAGCATGGTCCTCGCGGCGGCGGCACCGAGACGATGATGTGCAGGTTAGGGTTTTGCAATTCCTCTTGTTCATGTTCATGCATCTATTTCTCCGTGAATAACGATGATGAGTTATGGGTGAATAACGTATGGAGAACGCTTACTGCACCCATGGCTAGCGAAGCTAGCTCGATTAGCTTTTCCTTCGGCCCAGTAGTGTCTGGCCCATTGTTTGATGCGTAAAATGAGGAAGCAGCCCAGTTTATCTAACGAACCTGGTTTCTCAACATTTTTTTTTTTGATCTTTCGATATCGTGTACATGTGTTAATTTTGTAGAAGAAACGCATAAGGTATTGTTGCAAAGACACAAGCCAGGCTTTTTGAAACTTTTCTAGACATTTGTTACACGTTTTTATTCCCTAGTTTTGTTTAGTGTTACAAATGTGGTTTCAAATTGTAACAAATTTGATGATTTTTTCTTGTGAATTCACACGCCACATGTTGCAACGTTCCTTGACGTTGGCCACAAATTTTGACTTTTTCTCAGATTCATCGATGGAGTGTTATGTGCTTTTTCAAAATGTTGCAAACATTTTTTATTGTAATCGTTTGTGACTTTTGGTGAAATAAGTGATGATTTTTTCTTGAAAATGAATCTATATAAAAAAGTTGTTCTCAGCCACTTTTTTGTTGGCGCAAACATATATTTTTTTATTGTAAACTTTTATGATTTTTGTTGAAATACTTGGTAATTTCTGTTCCAAATGAATCTTCGGCAACGACATTCTTGCTTACCCACTTTTTTGTTTAACCATTTTTTTTGAACCATTACTTGTTTCTGAACTATTGCGCAATTTGTTGCATTACTATATATTTTCTGTAGGCAAATTTAGCCTACCAAAATCCATGTATTTTAGGATAGAGTATGTAGTAAATAAATGAGAATCCACTTTCATATATGCAGAAGAGGGAACTGTGGCTGCAGGTCCCGGACAATGGGTTGTGCAGTCGTCATGCATCCTGTAGAACTTCTCCTTGGGGAAGCAACTAAAGCACGACCCGCCACCGCCACCGATACATCTACCGATTTCGATGTGATCCACGCCGATGACTCTACCTACAAAATTGTTATTAACACAAAAATAACGTTAATGTCATGGTCCCAAGTTGAAGGCCATTATACTTATAATTAAGAGGTGAATTAAAAAAATCACTAGAAGCCGATCCCATCTTTTTTTTTCAAACTAGGCTACCCTTTTCCATTAATTTTCATGACATAAATACAGTCTTTGGAACAGCGTTGACCTTCATGGCAGCGTCTCGGAGTTGGTGGCACTGTGTGCTTGCCGATCTTTCAGATCGGTGGCTGTAGGGTTCATGGATGGTGTCGGCGAGGCGGCAGCGGCGACTCTATCAGATGGGTTTTTCCTCCTGCTCTATCCCCGTTGCTGCGGCGTTGTCTCCGGCGTCATGGTAGAGCAGAGAGGATTCATTCAGGAGTACGTGCAGACGGTGGTCTGCACTGGTGACAGCTGGAAGATGGTGCACCTTGTGGTGGGTTCGTGGTTGGAGGCTGACGGTTCTGGTTCCCTACTCCGACGTCGTCGTGCGGGGTGTCGGGGGGCTACCCCGAGGTAGGGTCATGGTAGTGTAAAGCTGTGTCCAAGAATGGACCGAAGTATGGTCTTAACCATGTCACTTACCTCATTGAGCAGAGCAAGGCTTCACGGTGGGCGCCAACTGTCGTGGTGGTATCACGGCAGATGCCATAGGATGGCTTGAGTTGGGGCCGATTGACGCTGGTGATACCGGGGAGGGCTAGCGCGCTAAGGAGCGCACACGAAGATGACAAAGCACACAAGATATACCCAGGTTCAGGGCCCTCGTGAGGAGGTAAAGCCCCTACTCCTGCCTCTCTATCTCTGATATATCACAGGTATCTCACAAGTACAATGGTGCTCCTCGAGCTGTATGTGCTCAGCTGTTGCTTAGCTCCTAAGGAAGAGGAAGCTGCTAGCAGGAGGAATATCTCTCTCTCTCTGTCCGTCCCTCACGCAGGAGGGGGTGGAGGCCTATTTATAGGCTGTAACCGAGATACAGTAACCGACTTACTGTAGCCGAGTTACAGTAACCGAGTTACAGGTGTCCTTGTACCGAGTTACCGAAAAGCCCCTAGCCGGGTTACCGAAACGCCCCCACATTACACTGTAGCCGACATATAGCCATGACAGAGACAGCCTCATGATGACCTCTGTCATGCCCACGCACAGTTGTGTCAGCTTCTTGGTCACTAATGTCAACTCTGGCAAGACAGGATGGGACATGCGCTGCCTCGAGTCCCGCACTGCCTCGAGCCCAGCGTTGCCTCGCTGTCTGTTCCCTCTTATCTCCTGCGCAGAGATAAGCGCGCCATCAATTCACCTCTGCACCGTCCTTCTGCCACAATCCCGTGTCAGACGGGAACTGATATCTCCATTGACTTCCATACCGAGTTAAGGCGCCTCCTCTCCTTAACTCGGCACGGACATCTCGGATCTTCTTTTCCTGGACAATGTCCTGCACAAGAGAGTAAACACAGATATACCGACATTCATATGTCGGTTTACACATGTCGGATATGACATCCCGGATCCTTCTGGGCCTGGCTACCTCGGTACTCCTCAGTACCGTAACTCGGTATGATGACAAGCTGAGTCTTGCTCTGCTCAATGAGGTAAGTGACATGGTTAAGACCATACTTCGGTCCATTCTTGGACACAGCTTTACACTACCATGACCCTACCTCGGGGTAGCCCCCCGACATTAGTCCCCGAAGCTGGTGCGGTCCTACAGCCTCGGATGAAGGACCACAGCAGGTTTAACCAAATCAATCCCACCGGATCAATTCTCCGATATAAACATGTCGGTCCATATCAAACATCCAGAACCTCACTTTCTTCCGCTTTCAATATTTACTCTTATGTCAGTCACTCCGACACAAGTAGATTCCTCCAAATCTTCTCCAAGATCTCGCAACAGCACGTGGCAGCGCAACTCTGCGCGTTGCCTCGGTTGTAGTGCACGGACAGACATGCCTCTGCATGCATGGCCTCCACGTCATGCATACCACATGACCTGTCATGTCCCACGGAGCACTCAAGTGCTTTTGACCACGCTGGCATAGCCATAACTGCACGTCTCCTCGATTCCCGCGCCAGTTACTGCTCCACTAACTGCGCAAATCGTGGGCAATTAAACCGCACGGCGGTTTCGGAAATCGTGCGCGACCGTTTTGCAAACCGCGCACCTCCTTTGCCTTTAAATAGGGGAGCGAGGGCCCCTTAGCTTCTTCTTCCTCCCTCATTCTCTTCTCCTTTTCCTCTGCGCCATTGTCGCCGCCGCACCAGTTTGCATCGCGCACGGAGATCCGCACCACCGCACCGGAGTTCTGCACGCAGACGCATCGCTGCTGCCGCAGCGCCGCCGCCGAGCCCCTGCTCTCCATCGACGCACCTCGCGCGCCTGGTAAGATTTGTTCCTCTGGCCTTGCCCCATGAACGTGTTCATCCTCCGCGATGAATATGTTCATCTCCTCCAATGAACTAGTTGACCTTTTTGATGAACATGCTCACCGCTTTTGCGGCTACTTCTAACTTCTCCTCAATAGATCTAGATTAGATCTTCTTCACCATGCTCTTTAAAACTTGTATTAGTTTCTCAACTTGCTCCTGCAGTTTCAAGTCACACAGATCTTCTATTTATCCTCGGTTTTTCTTCCTCCGTAGATCTTCCCGCAAAGTACTTAGATGCGGATTTGTGTTTCCCGCCCAAACTTCTTTTTCCCCTTTGCTACTGGATTTTACCCGAGATACTTAACTCGGTCGGACCTTTGACTCTTTTCAGATTCCATCCGAGATGTCATCCAGCAATACCTCGGACCCTGCCATGGACGAGGTCGAACGCGCCTCGTGGGAAGGCTCCGAAGTCACCCAAGCCGAGATAACTTGGCTACGCAACACACGGCGCATCCCGGAAGGGGTGATATGCCGGGTTTCGGGCAAAGAGACCGAGCCGAGTTTAGAACCCGGAGAGCGCGTGGTCTTCGTCGCGCACTTCGAGCGCGGCTTTGGCCTTCCAGTTAGCCCCTTCTTCCGCGCCTTCCTCAACAAATTCCATCTCCAACCTCATCACCTTCCTACCAATGCCATGACCACCCTCTCTGCATACGTTTCTTTCTCCGAGGGATACCTCGGTCTCTGGCCCACAGTGGACCTCTGGGCCAAATACTTCCAATTTCGGCAGCAGAGTATCCCAGACAAGGAAAACAAGCACATCCCCAAGAGGATGACCGCATGTGGAGCTGCCACCATTATACCTCGGCGAAGCTCCATCTTTCCCCGGATCCAGGGATTGGAGTCATGCCGGAAGTGGCAGAGGACGTTCTTCTACGTGAAGAGCCCGGAGAACAACGATCTCCTGAACCTGCCGACATTCACTCTCGGCACCCCCACAGAACAGCACAACTGGGATCTCAACCCGGCTGACACCAACCTGGAGATCAACTCGATTCACGACCGTGTCATCTCGCTCCAAGGGTTGGGAATGACGGCCGATGATCTCCTGCGAACATTCATCAGTCACCGAGTTTCTCCCCTCCAGCGCCGAGTTCACAAGATTTGCCACATGAGTGGCCGATTCGATCCAACTCGGCACAGCACGCATGCGCTGAGCAGAGCCGAGATTAGGAGACGCGTCAAGGCCATCGCTAGGACGCAGATGCCGGAGAAATGGGTATGGGGAGTAGAGCCCCACGACCGATCTCGGCTCCCGGAGCAAGTAAGTAATTTGCACTTTTACCGACGTAACTTGTCTACCGAGACTACACTGATGTCGGCACCAGCAATTGTTCACAAAGTAACCCGGTTTTACTACACTTGCCTTGCAGAAGTTTGCCCGGCAAACCAAGGAGGATGGAGCGGATCCCTCCACCAAATGGGGCCAAGATCTTCCAGCCCCGCCCGTCACGAGGTTGAAGACCCAGACGACGAGGACCACATGCCGATCCCGGCTGCTGGCGGCCCTACCTCGGGTAATGATGATGACGACGATGATGTTGAAATTCTTGAGATACTTGAAGCTCGTCCTCTCAAATATGCTTACCCAATACCCTCGGCAACAATTAACCCGGCAGGCCAAGCTCCGAGTTCGCGCCCTGCTACCACGGGCAACCTCGGCGCATCTCGCAAATGCGCCGGCACTGGTACCTCGGACGCCGAGACTTCCACTCCCCCGGCCGCTGCCGCGAAGAGGCAGAAGATGCAGAAGAAACCGGGTGACAAACCTCGGAAGAAGAAACTGCCCCCAGTCACAGAAGGGTAAGATAACCTCTGCCGATATAAGTTCATTTCCCTTTCCTTCTTTAACCGAGATAACACTTTTTTCTGCTTCGATGCAGTGCACCTCTCGAGGTAAACCTCCGAGGCCTGCAGCGTCAAGACCTGTAAATCAGGTAGATGTCAGAGGCAATAGTGGCAATGCTGGTGCCAATCGCCAGGCGGAGTATCACCAGAGTGACTACCGAGAAGCTCATCAGAGCTATGTGATCTTTGTCACCGAACCAACTGATAAACAGAGCTTGCGTCGACGTGCGATGGAAGTAAATGCTGTTATGCCGGCTGTGACAAAGTACATGAACTGGGCAGATCAGAAGATCAGTTGGAGCATAGATGATCATCCTCGGATCATGCCAAGCCCTGGAGGTTATGCTCTAGTGGTGGATCCGACATTCATTGTGTGGCGCCCCGACCTGACTGCTATACAGTGATACTGTGTCCCCGGTTATCCGATACCACCGGACACATTATCAAAGCATAATAGAGAGATCAAGACTGTGGAACAACTGGCACATCACAGACTCTACGACACAAATCATATAGTTCAACTCTTATATAGAGGAAGATAGCAAATGACAACCAGAGGTCACAGACCCAACATTACATCATGCGGAAGCGAAGTGTGTTGTTCTAAACAACAAGAACCAAATTATGGCCTAAGAGGCCTACAGATAAACATCACAAGGCCAGCTGTTCCAGGATGTCCCAAGCTGCCACCTGGGAACCCCAGACTACTCGTCGACGTCCACAAAGAACCCACCTTCGAGGTCGGTGAAGTCCTCCTCTGAAACAAAAGCAAAGACGTTGAGTTCGACGAACTCGCAAGATTAGGAGCTAATATATGCTCGATGATTAGCTTTCAAGGTTTTATGGCTGTTTTGCATAAAGCTGATTTTATTTATGAAAACATAACGCAAAGGCATCGACTATTAGAACATTTTCAAAGAGGGGTAAGAAGTAACTCTTTTCTTTGATCACCTTTTTCATGATCAACCACAGTACCTGTTCATCAAAGGCACCTCCCCGAATCACCCTCGAGGAAGTCAACCTTGCATTCGTGAAATTGGTACCTCTAGTACCCAAGTTTTAATCATTCCGTTAAAGTTATTCTATGATCAGCGTCCATTCCCAAGTTGTCCGTAACCGTGGACACGGCTTTTCGAAAAGATTAACCCTGCAGGGGTGCACTGTGTTTACCTTCGGTACCGCCCGGCTCATTGCCTACACGTAGCTCTCTTCCGGGGAAAGCCGGCTGAGTGGGAACGGTTACAACCTTTACCTTGTTAAGGACTAACCCAGGATCATCAGTGGGGACAGGGCTGCCAGGATCACACACCCCGCCCTGTGGCCACTCATTTTCCTAAACACCACCATCCTCGGCTCAGTCTTGGCCACCATCTCAACGCACACGCAAATGGAAAGCCAAACTAGAGGACCCTGGCTAGTCCCGCTCAAGTTAGTCGGTCGACGAGGGCTCCATATACCCCACCGAAAGGAAGCGCGCTCAGTCTTGGTTCAGGAGGTCCAGAACTCGCACCTAGGCGGTGAGAACGAGACAACCCACCACATCCCATGTGGCCTCTCATCCCCACCTTTAGCATTTTATTACCCATGTCTCCACAATTTCTCCATCATCACATTGCTGTCACAAGTCAACACCTGTTTCCAGCATGTACCACTAGGCAATTCACTAAGCATGGCTAAATACTTGCATAGCATAATAATTATATCAGGCCAACCATGCAAACCTATGGTAATAGGAGGGGAAAACAGGCATTGGCATCGGAATCTTAATGCATTCTATAGGATACTCTAATCCAAGCAAAAAGACATTTAGAACCGCATGCAATATTATAGTGGAGAAAATATTTGCGGAAAATAGGATAAGACATGCTCAGAGGGGGGATTACGCTTGCCTTGTTCAGGGTACTGGTAGTACGGATCGTCACAAGACGGGGGTGGCACTTCACCTCCTTGATCTATCGAGGCATAGCAACGGAAGAACAATCAATCACCACACCAACTTTAGCAAATGCAATGCACAAACACATGATGACATGTCAATTTAAATCCCCGAGAGGAGGATGATTCAACTATTCAATTTAAACGGAGTTTGGGTGCTTAGTGGGGACACACCTCGAATACACCGTGGAGTTAAGTAAGGAATCATCTTTACTTGTTGATTAACGTAGTTGAGACCCTAGGATTTAACTTGTAGATGATATGACATGATCATGTGAGAGATGCAATGTTTAGGTGGTTAACATTCTTGCAACAATTATAAGGCAACGGAAAAAGAATTGGTGTTAAAACAAGTTTCAGAGAGCATCCGGTTTAAAATCCGGAATTTTCTGGGATGATTCCGGGTTTTGTACCGGGTTTTATACCGGGTCTGGCACCGGGTTTAATTCCGGGTCAATTCCGGGTATGAACCGGGCGAAAAAGGTCGAGTCCAGTACCGTTTTGCTTAACCCGGTATAGATTCCGGACCATTCCGGGTCTGGTACCGGGTGAATCCGGGTTCAGTTCCGGAAATTTCCGGGTCTGACACCGGATTTGTCAACGCGACGAGAACTAAAACTGCTACGGTGAATCCACGAAATGGAGGGGGAGGAAGGGAGAATGGGGGTGCATTTGGAAGGCTTGCTCACCCTGAACTCGTAGGGAGTGCTCGGGAGGACCGGAGATGACCGGAGACGGCCGGAATCGTCCGGGAAAGCTCCGACGGTGGTTTGCGGAGAACTTGACGGTGAGCTCGATTGAAGGCTTCCCGGCTCGATTCCTTCGGTGGAGAGGTAGAGGACGGCGAGGCGGAGCTAATGGCGGTCTTCGTTTCGCTCGGGGACTCCTCAATCAACGGCGGCGAGCTCGGCCATGTGAGCTAGCTTTTGGAGCTCTATGGGGAGAGAAAAATGAGAGGAGAGTGAGGAGGGAGGGAGTGGGCTGGTTGGGGGTTTTCTCTCCTTTTCTTTAGTGTCCCTTTTTACACAGAGCCCCCTGCTCTTTTGTTTCCAACACGGACTAGTCCTTTTCTCTTTTAATTTTGAAACCAGTCGCACGTTTTGAATTTGTAATTGAACAAGTGGGGCATTTGTTTTTAGATGGTGCCAAAACCATTTGTGTGTTGTTTAGCAAGTTAATATTGGATGCCATGATGCAATGCAACATAAAAGCGAAAATTTTAAACAGGTTTTCAGGTTCTCAAGTTTGGGCTGTTACAATTCTACCCTCCTTACAGGAATCTCGCCCCGAGATTCTAAGATTGTGGAAAGAAGTCGGGATACTCCTCACGTAGACTAGACTCTCGTTCCCAAGTCGCTTCTTCCTCGGAATGGTGAGACCATTGAATCTTGAGAAACTTGGTAGTCTTGTTCCGGGTCTTTCTTTCAGCTTCATCCAAGACACGGATAGGATGCTCACGATAAGTGAGGTCTTCTTGTAAATTTAGCTCCTCATGATTAACTCCATGGATAGGATCCTTGAAACAACGGCGAAGTTGGGAGACATGAAACACATCATGCACATTAGGGAATTTGACCGGTAACTCCAACTTATAAGAAAGATCTCCTCGCTTTTCCAGAACGGTGAAAGGACCAACATAGCGAGGGGCCAATTTCCCTTTGATTCCGAAGCGGCGAACGCCACGAAGGGGAGAGACGCGGAGATAAGCTTTATCACCAATTTCATAGTGGATTTCCTGATGGTGCTTATCATAGTAGCTCTTCTGCCTAGACTGAGCAATCTTCAGATTTTCCCGTATGATTCGAACCTTCTCCTCAGCTTCATTGATCACATCCGGACCAAAGAGTGCTCTCTCTCCGGTCTCGGACCAATTTAGAGGAGTGCGGCATTTTCTTCCATAAAGAGCCTCAAAGGGAGCCATGCCCAGACTAGCTTGATAGCTGTTGTTGTAGGAGAACTCCGCGAAAGGGAGATACTTTTCCCAACTCTGGCCAAAAGAGATCACACATGCCCTAAGCATGTCTTCCAACACTTGGTTCACTCTTTCGGTCTGACCATCAGTTTGGGGATGGTAAGCGGTACTGAAGTTGAGACGGGACCCCATAGCAGTTTGGAAACTCTGCCAGAACTTGGAGACAAAGATGCTTCCACGGTCAGAAATGATCCTCAAAGGGACCCCATGTAATGGAACAATACGAGCCAAATATAACTCAGCAAGTTGACTTGCACGTACATCATCACGGACGGGTAGGAAGTGAGCAACCTTGGAAAGACGATCAATGATTACCCAGATTGCATTGTTGCCCTTTTGGGATCGGGGAAACCCGGTGATGAAGTCCATACCAATTTCATCCCATTTCCATTCCGGGACAGCAATAGGGCGGAGAGTGCCGGCAGGTCTTTGATGTTCAGCTTTTACCCGTCGACATGTGTCACATTCAGCCACATACTTGGCGATTTCTCGCTTCATCCGAGTCCACCAGTATTGTGGCCGAAGGTCTTGGTACATTTTGGTACTACCGGGATGGATAGAGAGAGGTGATTCATGAGCTTCTTGGAGAATGAGCTCCCTCAAATTCCGGTTCTTTGGCACCACTAGACGGTCACCAAAATAAACAACTCCGGATTCATCTTCTGAGAAACAGTTTGCCTTGCCACTAGCAATGTTCCTCTTGATGTTCAGAATACCCTCATCCAGCTTCTGAGCATCCTTAATCTGGTCTACAAGAGTAGCTTTGATCTCCAGATTTGCAAGGTAGCCGGAGGGAACAATTTCCAGATTCAAACGGGCAAACTCTTCATGAAGAGCGGGTTGGGCTTTCTCAATCATCAGATTGTTGCAATAGGACTTCCGACTTAGCGCGTCAGCCACGACGTTTGCTTTGCCGGGTTGATAGTTCAGACTCACATTGTAGTCCGTGATTAACTCCAACCAACGCCTTTGCCTGAGGTTCAAATCCGGCTGGGTGAAGAGGTATTTCAGACTCTTGTGATCCGAGAAGATCTCACAACGGTTACCAAACAGATATGGTCTCCATTGCTTCAAAGCATAGACCACAGCGGCAAGTTCTAGATCATGAGTTGGGTAGTTGAGCTCATGCGGCTTCAACTGGCGAGAAGCATACGCCACCACATGGCCATCTTGCATCAATACACAACCCAAGCCTTGTAGAGAGGCGTCACAGAAGACGACGAAATCCTTGCTGGTGTCCGGCAGGACAAGCACAGGAGCGGACGTGAGCTTGGCTTTCAGTGTTTGGAAACTCTCTTCAGCTTCGGCCGACCATACAAACTTTTTATCCTTCTTGAGAAGGTCAGTCAGTGCCTTGGCTATTTTGGAGAAAGCTTCGATGAACCGGCGGTAGTAACCCGCCAATCCGAGAAAGCTACGAATGTCCTTGACTGACATTGGAGTTTTCCAGTCTAGAATAGCTTGAATTTTGTCGGGGATGACTTCCACCCCATTGGCAGATATTACATGTCCAAGGAAGACAAGTTTATCCAACCAAAACTCACACTTGGAGAACTTGGCATAAAGACGGTGTTCACGAAGCCGTGTCAGAACCAACCGAAGGTGTTCATCATGCTCTTCGTCGGTTTTAGAATAGATGAGGATGTCGTCGATGTAAATGACGACAAACTTATCAAGATAATCCATGAAAATGGAATTCATGAGCCTCATGAAAGTAGCTGGAGCATTTGTGAGACCAAAGTCTATCATCAGAAACGTCATGTCCTTTGGTCTATAACCCGGGGAATAGGAATAACCACCCAAGTACATAGACTAGGGGCGATAATACTTTGCGAGAAGGAAAACAACAAGATAGAACTTGGGTCAAAGATCAGCATCATGTGCTACTAGTGAGAGTTAAGAGATCACAACTTAACACACTCTAGTTGGCACAATCCGGGACCTTATGTTCAAGTCCGTGGTTAACACCCAAAGAAAGGATCAATTGACTCAACTCGGTAGGAACATCGGAATTGATTTGGGATTGACAACGCAGCGGGAGCAACGTGACACATAACACTCAAAGTCGAACCCACCCACGTTTCTCCTAATTTTGAAGTAACAGGTGAGAAGCAAAACTTTTAAACTCAAATCGAGGTAAGATTGCTCCGGGATTAGAGGGTAACCAGGTAAGGAGTAAAAAGAATCCTAAGATGGTTTTCACAACTCATTTTTAGGTTAATATATTTTCACAAACACTAGACTCAACATCGACCAGTAGAAGGGTTTCCTACAGGCAGTACTGCTCTGATACCAACTTGTGGCGCCCCGACCTGACTGCTATACAGTGATACTGTGTCCCCGGTTATCCGATACCACCGGACACATTATCAAAGCATAATAGAGAGATCAAGACTGTGGAACAACTGGCACATCACAGACTCTACGACACAAATCATATAGTTCAACTCTTATATAGAGAAAGATAGCAAATGACAACCAGAGGTCACAGACCCAACATTACATCATGCGGAAGCGAAGTGTGTTGTTCTAAACAACAAGAACCAAATTATGGCCTAAGAGGCCTACAGATAAACATCACAAGGCCAGCTGTTCCAGGATGTCCCAAGCTGCCACCTGGGAACCCCAGACTACTCGTCGACGTCCACAAAGAACCCACCTTCGAGGTCGGTGAAGTCCTCCTCTGAAACAAAAGCAAAGACGTTGAGTTCGACGAACTCGCAAGATTAGGAGCTAATATATGCTCGATGATTAGCTTTCAAGGTTTTATGGCTGTTTTGCATAAAGCTGATTTTATTTATGAAAACATAACGCAAAGGCATCGACTATTAGAACATTTTCAAAGAGGGGTAAGAAGTAACTCTTTTCTTTGATCACCTTTTTCATGATCAACCACAGTACCTGTTCATCAAAGGCACCTCCCCGAATCACCCTCGAGGAAGTCAACCTTGCATTCGTGAAATTGGTACCTCTAGTACCCAAGTTTTAATCATTCCGTTAAAGTTATTCTATGATCAGCGTCCATTCCCAAGTTGTCCGTAACCGTGGACACGGCTTTTCGAAAAGATTAACCCTGCAGGGGTGCACTGTGTTTACCTTCGGTACCGCCCGGCTCATTGCCTACACGTAGCTCTCTTCCGGGGAAAGCCGGCTGAGTGGGAACGGTTACAACCTTTACCTTGTTAAGGACTAACCCAGGATCATCAGTGGGGACAGGGCTGCCAGGATCACACACCCCGCCCTGTGGCCACTCATTTTCCTAAACACCACCATCCTCGGCTCAGTCTTGGCCACCATCTCAACGCACACGCAAATGGAAAGCCAAACTAGAGGACCCTGGCTAGTCCCGCTCAAGTTAGTCGGTCGACGAGGGCTCCATATACCCCACCGAAAGGAAGCGCGCTCAGTCTTGGTTCAGGAGGTCCAGAACTCGCACCTAGGCGGTGAGAACGAGACAACCCACCACATCCCATGTGGCCTCTCATCCCCACCTTTAGCATTTTATTACCCATGTCTCCACAATTTCTCCATCATCACATTGCTGTCACAAGTCAACACCTGTTTCCAGCATGTACCACTAGGCAATTCACTAAGCATGGCTAAATACTTGCATAGCATAATAATTATATCAGGCCAACCATGCAAACCTATGGTAATAGGAGGGGAAAACAGGCATTGGCATCGGAATCTTAATGCATTCTATAGGATACTCTAATCCAAGCAAAAAGACATTTAGAACCGCATGCAATATTATAGTGGAGAAAATATTTGCGGAAAATAGGATAAGACATGCTCAGAGGGGGGATTACGCTTGCCTTGTTCAGGGTACTGGTAGTACGGATCGTCACAAGACGGGGGTGGCACTTCACCTCCTTGATCTATCGAGGCATAGCAACGGAAGAACAATCAATCACCACACCAACTTTAGCAAATGCAATGCACAAACACATGATGACATGTCAATTTAAATCCCCGAGAGGAGGATGATTCAACTATTCAATTTAAACGGAGTTTGGGTGCTTAGTGGGGACACACCTCGAATACACCGTGGAGTTAAGTAAGGAATCATCTTTACTTGTTGATTAACGTAGTTGAGACCCTAGGATTTAACTTGTAGATGATATGACATGATCATGTGAGAGATGCAATGTTTAGGTGGTTAACATTCTTGCAACAATTATAAGGCAACGGAAAAAGAATTGGTGTTAAAACAAGTTTCAGAGAGCATCCGGTTTAAAATCCGGAATTTTCTGGGATGATTCCGGGTTTTGTACCGGGTTTTATACCGGGTCTGGCACCGGGTTTAATTCCGGGTCAATTCCGGGTATGAACCGGGCGAAAAAGGTCGAGTCCAGTACCGTTTTGCTTAACCCGGTATAGATTCCGGACCATTCCGGGTCTGGTACCGGGTGAATCCGGGTTCAGTTCCGGAAATTTCCGGGTCTGACACCGGATTTGTCAACGCGACGAGAACTAAAACTGCTACGGTGAATCCACGAAATGGAGGGGGAGGAAGGGAGAATGGGGGTGCATTTGGAAGGCTTGCTCACCCTGAACTCGTAGGGAGTGCTCGGGAGGACCGGAGATGACCGGAGACGGCCGGAATCGTCCGGGAAAGCTCCGACGGTGGTTTGCGGAGAACTTGACGGTGAGCTCGATTGAAGGCTTCCCGGCTCGATTCCTTCGGTGGAGAGGTAGAGGACGGCGAGGCGGAGCTAATGGCGGTCTTCGTTTCGCTCGGGGACTCCTCAATCAACGGCGGCGAGCTCGGCCATGTGAGCTAGCTTTTGGAGCTCTATGGGGAGAGAAAAATGAGAGGAGAGTGAGGAGGGAGGGAGTGGGCTGGTTGGGGGTTTTCTCTCCTTTTCTTTAGTGTCCCTTTTTACACAGAGCCCCCTGCTCTTTTGTTTCCAACACGGACTAGTCCTTTTCTCTTTTAATTTTGAAACCAGTCGCACGTTTTGAATTTGTAATTGAACAAGTGGGGCATTTGTTTTTAGATGGTGCCAAAACCATTTGTGTGTTGTTTAGCAAGTTAATATTGGATGCCATGATGCAATGCAACATAAAAGCGAAAATTTTAAACAGGTTTTCAGGTTCTCAAGTTTGGGCTGTTACACATTGGGCCCACCATCAATGTCCGGTTCACCCGAGTTCTCATTGACAATGGGAGCAGTATCAACATCATGTACCGAGATACCATGGTAAAGATGGGTATCACGGCGAACATGTTGCAGCCAAGTCATACCACCTTTCATGGCTTGTGCCCATACCCATTTCTCCGGCACTCTTTGTGAACAATTGCTGGTGCCGACATCAGTGTAGTCTCGGCAGACAAGTTATGTCGGTAAAAGTGCAAATTACTTACTTGTTCCGGGAGCCAAGATCGGTCGTGGGGCTCTACTCCCCATACCCATTTCTCCGGCATCTGCATCCTGGCGATGGCCTTGACGTGTCTCCTAATCTCGGCTCTGCTCAGCGCATGCGTGCTGTGCCGAGTTGGATCGAATCGGCCACTCATGTGGCAAATCTTGTGAACTCGGCGCTGGAGGGGAGAAACTCGGTGACTGATGAATGTTCGCAGGAGATCATCGGCCGTCATTCCCAACCCTTGGAGCGAGATGACACGGTCGTGAATCGAGTTGATCTCCAGGTTGGTGTCAGCCGAGTTGAGATCCCAGTTGTGCTGTTCTGTGGGGGTGCCGAGAGTGAATGTCGGCAGGTTCAGGAGATCGTTGTTCTCCGGGCTCTTCACGTAGAAGAACGTCCTCTGCCACTTCCGGCATGACTCCAATCCCTGGATCCGGGGAAAGATGGAGCTTCGCCGAGGTATAATGGTGGCAGCTCCACATGCGGTCATCCTCTTGGGGATGTGCTTGTTTTCCTTGTCTGGGATACTCTGCTGCCGAAATTGGAAGTATTTGGCCCAGAGGTCCACTGTGGGCCAGAGACCGAGGTATCCCTCGGAGAAAGAAACGTATGCAGAGAGGGTGGTCATGGCATTGGCAGGAAGGTGATGAGGTTGGAGATGGAATTTGTTGAGGAAGGCGCGGAAGAAGGGGCTAACTGGAAGGCCAAAGCCGCGCTCGAAGTGCGCGACGAAGACCACGCGCTCTCCGGGTTCTAAACTCGGCTCGGTCTCTTTGCCCGAAACCCGGCATATCACCCCTTCCGGGATGCGCCGTGTGTTGCGTAGCCAAGTTATCTCGGCTTGGGTGACTTCGGAGCCTTCCCACGAGGCGCGTTCGACCTCGTCCATGGCAGGGTCCGAGGTATTGCTGGATGACATCTCGGATGGAATCTGAAAAGAGTCAAAGGTCCGACCGAGTTAAGTATCTCGGGTAAAATCCAGTAGCAAAGGGGAAAAAGAAGTTTGGGCGGGAAACACAAATCCGCATCTAAGTACTTTGCGGGAAGATCTACGGAGGAAGAAAAACCGAGGATAAATAGAAGATCTGTGTGACTTGAAACTGAGCAAGTTGAGAAACTAATACAAGCTTTAAAGAGCATGGTGAAGAAGATCTAATCTAGATCTAATGAGGAGAAGTTAGAAGTAGCCGCAAAAGCGGTGAGCATGTTCATCAAAAAGGTCAACTAGTTCATTGGAGGAGATGAACATATTCATCGCGGAGGATGAACACGTTCATGGGGCAAGGCCAGAGGAACAGATCTTACCAGGCGCGCGAGGTGCGTCGATGGAGAGCAGGGGCTCGGCGGCGGCGCTGCGGCAGCAGCGATGCGTCTGCGTGCAGAACTCCGGTGCGGTGGTGCGGATCACCGTGCGCGATGCAAACTGGTGCGGTGGCGACAATGGCACAGAGGAAAAGGAGAAGAGAATGAGGGAGGAAGAAGAAGCTAAGGGGCCCCGCTCCCCTATTTAAAGGCAAAGGAGGTGCGCGGTTTGCAAAACGGTCGCGCACGATTCCCGAAACCACCATGCGGTTTAATTGCCCACGATTTGCGCGGTTAGTGGAGCAGTAACTGGCGCGGGAATCGAGGAGACGTGCAGTTATGGCTATGCCAGCGCGGTCAAAAGCACTTGAGTGCTCCGTGGGACATGACAGGTCATGTGGTATGCATGACGTGGAGGACATGCATGCAGAGGCATGTCTGTCCGTGCACTGCAACCGAGGCAACGCGCAGAGTTGCGCTGCCACGTGCTGTTGCAAGATCTTGGAGAAGATTTGGAGGAATCTACTTGTGTCAGAGTGACCGACATAAGAGTAAATATTGAAAGCGGAAGAAAGTGAGGTTCTGGATGTTTGATATGGACCGACATGTTTATATCGGAGAATTGATCCGGTGGGATTGATTTGGTTAAACCTGCTGTGGTCCTTCATCCGAGGCTGTAGGACCGCACCAGCTTCAGGGACTAATGTCGGGGGGCTACCCCGAGGTAGGGTCATGGTAGTGTAAAGCTGTGTCCAAGAATGGACCGAAGTATGGTCTTAACCATGTCACTTACCTCATTGAGCAGAGCAAGGCTCAGCTTGTCATCATACCGAGATACGGTACTGAGGAGTACCGAGGTAGCCAGGCCCAGAAGGAGCCGGGATGTCATATCCGACATGTGTAAACCAACATATGAATGTCGGTATATCTGTGTTTACTCTCTTGTGCAGGACATTGTCCAGGAAAAGAAGATCCGAGATGTCCGTGCCGAGTTAAGGAGAGGAGGCACCTTAACTCGGTATGGAAGTCAATGGAGATGTCACTTCCCGTCTGACACGGGATTGTGGCAGAAGGACGGTGCAGAGGTGAATTGATGGCGTGCTTATCTCTGCGCAGGAGATAAGAGGGAACAGACAGCGAGGCAACGCTGGGCTCGAGGCAGTGCGGGACTCGAGGCAGGGCATGTCCCATCCTGTCTTGCCAGAGTTGACATTGGTGACCAAGAAGCTGACACAACTGTGCGTGGGCATGACAGAGGTCATCATGAGGCTGTCTCTGTCATGGCTATATGTCGGCTACAGTGTAATGTGGGGGCGTTTCGGTAACCGGCTAGGGGCTTTTCGGTAACTCGGTACAAGGACACCTGTAACTCGGTTACTGTAACTCGGCTACAGTAAGTCGGTTACTGTATCTCGGTTACAGCCTATAAATAGGCCTCCACCCCCTCCTGCGTGAGGGACGGACAGAGAGAGAGAGAGAGATATTCCTCCTGCTAGCAGCTTCCTCTTCCTTAGGAGCTAAGCAACAGCTGAGCACATACAGCTCGAGGAGCACCATTGTACTTGTGAGATACCTGTGATATATCAGAGATAGAGAGGCAGGAGTAGGGGCTTTACCTCCTCACGAGGGCCCTGAACCTGGGTAGATCTTGTGTGCTTTGTCATCTTCGTGTGCGCTCCTTAGCGCGCTAGCCCTCCCCAGTATCACCAGCGTCCATCGGCCCCAACTCAAGCCATCATATGGCATCTGCCGTGATACCACCACGACAGGGGGTGCCAGTGCTGAACTTCGATGGCGTGTCCGGGGTCGTGCTGCCCGGTCTGATTCTTTCAACGGCAATGGTTTTTCTTATGGCAAACTACTTTCGAGGTCCGAAAAGCTGATGATCAGCGATGGAGCCGCATCGAGCTCGGGTGAAGAGGTGATCTGTCTATTTTTTCTTTGGTGGCTACTACGGTGGTACCGAAGAAGATGGATAGGCGTTGGTTTGTCACATAGGTTTATCCTATCTTTTCAGATCTGTAAGATCGGTGTATACGTACTTTGTATCTCGTCTTTTATTTATCAATGAGAATCGTATTACCATGCAAAAAAAAGAACAACATACAACAGGATATAGGATGGAAACCGCTGCCTAAAATGCTCGTCTTGAAACACAAGGCTACTAGACGAAAACCTGCACTAGTACAGAACAGGGCATTAGTACCGGTCTTATTGGGCCTTTAGTACCGGTTGTGCAACCGGTACTAAAAGGTCGGGACTAAAGGGGTAACCCTTTAGTACCGGTACCAAAATACGACCGGTACTAAAGGGTCTCCACGTGGGCACACAGACGCGCGCGACCCTGAGGACCTTTAGTACCGGTTTTTAATAAAAACCGGTACTAAAGGTTCCTGCTATTTTTGCCCTCCCGCCTATTTTTCAGGGGGGTTTAGGGTTTCTTTTTTTCTTTTCGCTTATTTTTCGGTGGTTTAGGGTTTCTGTTTTTTTCCTTGTCGCTCATTTTTTCAGGGTTTCGGAGGAGATCACGTATAAAGTACTCACTACACATATGAAGTACTCATTACACATATAAAGTACTCTCGTTACATATAAAGTAGTCATAATTACAATGGAGATCACTGCTAGCCAGTACATGCATGGAGGGAGTCTATATTTCGATATAGTGGAATTCACCGAATTCATCTAGGACATGCGTCAGAATGAATCCCGCCAATTCCTCCGCAATAGCTTTTACGCGGTTTTTTGGTAGGAGCTGGTTCCGCTTCCTTGACATCTTTAAAAGAAGGAGATCAAATCAGTTACGATTGAAACTAAACACAATTGATGGTAGCAAAATAAAAGTTGTGTATGATGTTTACGTACCTCTCGATTTCTTACATTATTGACTCTCTCATTGACCCACGTGTGAATATACTCTCAAACGTAGTATCCACATAGTTCCGTCCCCTGTGGTTGTCGCAGACACCACTATACAAGAATATAATTTAATCAAATAATAATCAAGAGAACGATAATGGTATTAGAAAGATACGCAGACCTAGATACGTAGTAGTACTTACAGTGTTAGCCTTGAACTCCAGCTTCTGTTTCCATTCACCGCGTTCTTCCGCGATGAACCTTTTCCAAACCCTGCCCGGAAAAGAAAATGAATTGAGGAGTTACTACTTATACTTTTGATATCCGGAAATGAACGAAAGTGGACGATATAGTGCGATTGAAATTACCTCTTGAGCAATAGACGCACGCTTTTGTAATCATCTTGATCTTTCCTCAATGAGTCCCAGACTTCAACTAGTCCTTCCTCGAGTCTAATGATTAGCAGAATGAAGTGGTACCTGCGCACATTTATATACGCAGGTATTCAGAACTCATCAATTACACTTAATATCGGGAAAGCAAAATAGAATGTGTACAAGACAGTAACACTCACCCGAAGTTGTAAGGAAAAAGTATTTCCTTTTTGGTACTTTGTCGCTTAAAACAAGTTAGCACAAGCTCCTCTGTGTCCTTGACATAATGAGGTTGTTCTACGCTCTCCACATTAACTTTATCCGGGTCAATGAACCCAATGTCCCAGATTCCTCCCATTCGACATTCACGAATCTTCATTCTGCATAATAGCGTACAAAAGAATGTTGTGAGGATAATTACAAGCAATGAACGAGCTAAACTATAAATAATTAAATTACACGAATAAATAACTTATAGACAATAGCAGCTGAGGATAGATTTGTCGAGGGCAAGTTGATTGTACATCTGAAAAAGTTCGGAGAACGGAACCTGCACAGCATATTCTCGGAACAAGTGTTGTTCCTTAACTCCCGCCATGAGATATGTCCTCCCTTCTTTTGCGGCGGTCATGTACCAGGTATGCAATTTATATAACTGTGTTGTTAGAGCACTCGGATTTTCGACCAGAGGCATCCCGAGTTCGAATTTATATTGAATTACTATCTCCGCTATGGGGAGACCTATGTCGCCAATGACAACTTCTCCATGCTCGATTTCCCGAGGTTCAGAAGGCACAATGAGCGGGGCGATCGATTGTTCTTCTTGTTCTCCGAGCTGGGCAACTCCTTTCCCGCACGCTTTTTCTTCCTCCTTCTGTGAGGAAAGTACCTTGTCAATACCTCGCTCATAGTCTGAACGGGACGACGGTGGAGGGCAATACAGGTTGTCAACGGTGCGATCTTTTACCTCAGTTGGTATAGTCTTCAGAAGTTCCTTTATGGGGTCAAGTCTTGCCTCCAGTCTTTCCTTTTTTTCTGTTAAAAAAAGGCTGCAGCCTGGCCTTGTGTGCTCACTTGTAATTCCTCCAAAGTCATCTCGCCTGCTAACTTCTCAGGAGCCTTGACTTCCTTGGGTTTTTTTGCACGTTTCTTGACAGGGGACGACGCCGTGAACAGCTTCCGCTTTGTCAAACTACTAGTGGCCGCAGCAGTCGGCTGACGGGAGGGCGCGGGCGATGGACTCGCGGTGGGGTCCCAATCGTCGGGGGAGGAGGGTGGACAATTCTGTGGTGAATTTCTAACCGGAGGAGTCGGTGGCCTTGGCGCCGAGTCTGGAAACTTGATTAAATTCTTCTTCCATAGAACGATACCAAGTTCGACATCTCCTAGTGTCTTCTCTCCTTCAGGTCCGGGAATTTCAAGCTCTATTGAGTTCATTCCCGGCATAATTTTCTTGACCCCGACACGAGCAAATCCAGCTGGAATCACACCAAAATGGAAGGTTGCTCCAGGTTGATGTGGTAAAGCATAGCCAATCGCCACCGGACAAGTAATGTTCAACATTGGCGCATGTAACTCACAATTTGTCTTCTCCGTGATATCATCCACGGGGTAGTGAGCCGCCGACGGTTCAGCAACTGGAGGAGTCGGTGGCCTTGGCGCAGGATCATCTTGTAGCTGCGTGGAACCCACGCTGCTTTTCCGCTGAGATGGGCAGGCATCGCCTGCAGGATCTTCTACTCGCAGTTGAGATTCCCTTGTCTTGGTAATTGAGGCCAGTTGCTCCTGCACAACCTTCAACGAGCGTTCTAACGCAGTAACCCTGTCCGCCTCCTTCTTCTTACTTCTGCAATGTTTTCTGTAAGTTGCAGTGTCCTCCGGAAACCCTTCAAGAAAACCAACCCCGCCTCCTCTAGCTCGACATCGTCCCCAGTGTTCTTTATTCCCGAGGGCGAGTGTCAGCTCGTCGTCCTCTCTATCGGGAACATATTGTCCCAACTTGACTAGTTTTATTGCGGCTTTTATCTTTTTTACGACTCTTCTAATTCTTTTCCTCCATTTTCCCTTTGCAACAATCTTCCCTGTTTCCATGTCCAACACTGCCCCATGCGCGAACAACCATAACTTGGACCTGTCGGCCCAGTCATCTATCTCTGGAGTGATCCCTTTTTGACGCAGCTCGTTTTCATAGGATTCCCACTTAGGCACGGCAGTCTTGTAGCCACCTGAGCCCAAACGATGGAAAGGCAAGAAGGAAAGGAGGGTTGAAGCACTGAGCAAGGGCAAGAAGAAGGCTGAAGCATCGAGCAAGGGTAATGGCAAGAAGGCTGAAGCTTCGTCCAAGGGCAAAGGCAAGAAGGCAGAATCTTCGTCAAAGGGCAAGGGTGGCAACACGGCGGATGGTGCAGGCTGCATCGATGGGAGATAGGTTGAGTCTTTGTTTTACTTGTGTTGTATCGTAATTTACATTATCCAGTATTTAGAACTAGTGAAGTTGTAACGTAGATCTCTAGTTGTATGTTAAATTAATTTATCGATTCAATGTGGGATGTTTCGTATCAACTATAATATGCCTCGTACATAGATAATAATATGTCTCATACAGACGAACATAAATATGAATATGTCTCACATACAAATAGATATGGTTTTTCTAAGCCCGCCTTTAGTCCCGGTTGGTAACACCAACCGGGATTAAAGAATCACACGGATCGTGTGTTTCTTTCAAACGCTTGTGAGCCGTTGGATCAGGGGTGTGTTTCTTTTGAGGGCTTGTGAGCCGTTGGATTTTTAGAACTAGTCCCGGTTGGTAACACCAACCGGGACTAAAGAATCACCGGATTGTATGCCCAATCAGGAAGAAGCACACGGATCGTGTGCTTCCTTCCAGCGCTTGTGAGCCGTTGGATCAGCGGTGTGTTTCTTTCGAGCGCTTCTGAGCCGTCGGATCAGCACTATCAAGACCACTTCGTAAGCCATGCGACCCTATATATAGCCCACCTCCTCAGACAGGTTACTCACTCACACAAAACATTCCAGCGTCACTCGAAGAGGCATCTTTGGGCAACCAGCGGCAAGACGTCTCTGATGACCTGCGACCGTTCCAAACGGTTGCAGATCATCAGAGACGTCTTGCCGGACGGTTGTAGAACATCAGAGACGTCTTGCCGAACGGCACACAACTAGCGTCTACCTTTGCCACCGAATCCAATGGTTGGATTTAGCCTACCTGATGGCATGTTCCCTGGCATTATTGTGTTCGTCCTTGTTCACCGGCCAGCCATTGGAGCCACCTCCCGTAGGACGGTGAATAAGGACAACACAACGACGATGTTGGAAACACAAGCCCTCAGGTAGGTTGAATCCAACCACTGGATTAGGGTGACACAATGATGATTTGCAGTATACAAAGCATTCGGATTCCCGTCATGCAGCCCTACGGTGCATTTGATATGCAGTCACTCACGAGGCACCGTAGGGCTGTATGACGGGGAAACCGTGTGTTTTGGTCAGTTTTGCTTATATATAAGGAGGCTCCACACCGCCCTCCGTCCCCTCCCCAGGGTGCTGCCAGCGGTGTATAACAGTAGATGTATGGTTAAATAAAAATGGACCCGAGCAATGTATTAATTATGGTTTTCACCACATAAAGGTTTAATACATTATTACACATCACCAACAACATCCCTATCTAGTGTTCACTTTTTTCTTCGTGTGTGTCCCTTTCTTCTTATTGCGCCGTAGCCATGGACAATCTTCATCATTTAACACGATGCTTGGGTCAGTTTTCACTTTGAAGGGCGGAATTTCATGAAACTTATTGTAATCTTCTGACATGTCTGTCTTGTCCTCCACTCCCACGATGTTTCTTTTCCTGAAAGAACTATGTGGCGCTTTGGCTGATCGTATGATGTATCCGCTTGCTTATCTTTTCTTTTTTTCGGTCTGGAAGACATGTCCTTCACATAGAAAACCTGAGCCACATCATTGGCTAGGACGAATGGCTCGGTGTGGTACCCAAGTTTGTTGAGATCCACTGTAGTCATTCCGTACCGCCGGTCTATCTCTACCCCGCCTGACAGGTTGACCCATTTGCACTGAAACAAAGGGATCTTAAAAGAAGGTCCATAGTCAAGTTCCCATATCTGCTGTATGCAACCATAATATGTGTCCTTTGTCCCATCGTCGTTTGTTGCATCAAAGCGGACACCACTGTTTTGGTTACTGCTCTTTTTGTCTTGGGTTTCCGTGTAAAATGTATTCCCATTTATCTCGTACCCTTGGAAAGTCAATATAGTCGAAGATGGTGACTTGGCCAACAAGTATAGCTCATCTCCAACAGTGGTGTTATTAATGAGATGTGTACGCAACCAACTGCCGAAAGTTTCCACGTGCTTTCCTTTAATCCAGAAGTTAGTCTCCTCCGGGTATTCGGAGCGTAAAATATCCATGTGTTTCACGATATACGGAGCCACCAATCTGGAATTTTGTAGAACTGTGTAGTGTGCTTGAGTGAAAGAATGCCCGTCCATACATGTTGTTGCTTTCTTTCCTAGCGTGCCTTTTCCACGCAGTCTCCCCTCATGGCGCGATTGAGGAACACCGATCGGCTTAAGATCAGGAATAAAGTCAACACAAAACTCAATGACCTCCTCTGTTCCATAGCCCTTGGACATGCTTCCTTCTGGCCTAGCACGGTTATGAACGTATTTCTTTAAGACTCCCATGAACCTCTCAAAGGGGAACATGTTGTGTAGAAATACAGGACCGAGAATGGAAATCTCTTCGACTAGGTGAACTATGAGGTGCGTCATAATATTGAAGAAGGACGGTGGAAACACCAACTCGAAGCTGACAAGACATTGGACCACACCTTGTAAACTTGGTAGAGTTGCTGGATCGATTACCTTCTGAGAAATTGCATTGAGGAATGCACATAGCTTCACAATGGGTACTCGAACGTTTTCCGGTAGAAGCCCCCTCAATGCAACCGGAAGTAATTGTGTCATAATCACGTGGCAGTCATGAGACTTCAGGTTTTGGAACTTTTTCTCTGCCATGTTTATTATTCCCTTTATATTCGACGAGTAGCCAGACGGGACCTTGATACTGCTCAGGACTTGAAAAAAGATCTCCTTCTCTTCTTTGGTAAGAGCGTAGCTGGCAGTACCTTGGTACTTCTCTGGATTCAGGTTGTCTCGTTCGTGCGTACTTTGCTGGTCCTGCCGTGCATCCGATGTATCTTTCTTCTTCCCATACACGCCTAAGAAGTTTAGCAGGTTCACGCAAAGATTTTTCGTCACGTGCATCACGTCGATGGCAGAGCGAACCTCTAGGATTTTCCAATAGGGTAAATCCCAAAATATCGAGCACTTCTTCCACATGGGTACGTGTCCATCAGCGTCTTTCGGAACATTTAGACTGCCAGGACCCTTTCCAAATATTACTTCCAAATCCTTGACCATGCCATATATAACATCACCATCAGGGCGTGTAGGCTTCGTTCGGTTATCTGCCTCACCTTTGAAATGTTTGCCTGCTTTTTTACGGGATGCCTGTTTGGAAGAAATCGACGATGACCAAGGTACACATTCTTGTTACCTAAATATATACTGTCAGTCTTATCTAAACAGTGCGTGCATGCATTGTATCCCTTGTTTGACTGTCCTGAAATGTTACTAAGAGCAGGCCAATCATTGATGGTTACAAACAGCAACGCTCGTAGGCCAAATTCCTCCTGTTTGTACTCATCCCACACACGTACGCCTTCGTCAGACCACAACTGTAAAAGTTCGTCAACTAATGGCCTCAGATACACATCAATGTCGTTGCCGGGTTGCCTCGGGCCTTGGATAAGCACTGGCATCATAATATACTTTTGCTTCATGCACAACCAAGGAGGAAGGTTATAGATACATAGAGTCACGGGCCAGGTGCTATGACTGCTGCTCTGCTCCCCAAACGGATTCAAGCCATCTGTACTTAGACCAAACCTTAAGTTCCTTGCGTCAGCTGCAAAATCCTTGAACTCACTGTCGATGTTTCTCCACTGCGACCCATCTGCGGGGTGTCTCAGCATCTCGTCTTCCTTACGGTCTTCTTTGTGCCATCGCAACAACTTGGCATGCTCTTTGTTTCGGAACAAACGTTTCAACCGTGGTATTATAGGAGCATACCACATCACCTTCGCGGGAACCCTCTTCCTGGGGCTCGGCTCGCCCTCAACATCACCTGGGTCATCTCGCCCGATCTTATACCGCAATGCACCGCATATCGGGCATGCATTCAAATTCTCGTACTTCTCACCGCGGTAGAGGATGCAGTCATTGATGCATGCATGTATCTTCTCCACCTCTAATCCTAGAGGGCAGACAATCTTCTTTGCTTCGTATGTATTGTGCGGCAATTCATTATTCCTTGGAAGACTCTTCTTAAATATTTGTAGCAACTCCTGAAATGCCTTGTCAGATATTCCATTCTTTGCCTTCCACTGCAGCAATTCCAGGGTGGTACCCAGCTTTTTCTGGCCATCTTCACAATTTGGGTACAACAATTTTTTGTGATCCTCTAACATGCGCTCCAACTTCGACCACTCGTTTTCACTTCCGCACTTCATCTGTTCATCAAGAATGACCCGACGAAGATCATCATCATCGGACTCATCAACAATGACCTCGAGCTCAACTTCGTCTTCCCCCATTGTAGTATCGCCGTGTTCAGAGAACACAGGATAGTTGTCATCATCCTCTTCTTCAGGGTCTTCCATTATAACCCCTCTTTCTCCATGCTTGGTCCAACAAAAATAATTGGGCATGAAGCCTTGTCGCAACAAGTGGGAGTGTATGGTTCTTACGCTCGGGTAATTCCTCGTATTCCGACATTCATCACATGGACAAATCATAAAACCATTCTTCAGCTTGTTTAACTTAACCACATCGAGAAAACGATGCATGCCATCAATGAACTCGGGACAGCGTCGATCACCGTACATCCATTCTCGGCTCATCTGCATTACATAAATACATCAAAAACCATTACACCAGCTAAATAATGAATAGAGATACGTGACCAAATTAATTAATACAAGTTCATCACATTAAAACCAAAGTAGAGTAGTGCCCAAATGTAATACATAGTTCTCACGAAACATACAGAAACTAACATACAACTATCTAAAGAATTTAAATCCAACAACAAATGCGATCAGAATCGCAACCAAGGTAACTATTGAACCAACAGCATAATGATACCAAGCCTCTTGACTAATGGCATATTTTCTAATCTTTTTAAGCTTGACGCGCATTGCATCCATCTTCCTCTCGTAGCAGCGACGACGTCGGCAAGCTCGACCCCGTGAGCATCAACGATGTCGGCAATCTTCAAGTCCAATACCATCTTCTCTTCCAGGCATTGGAGACGAAGATCTTCACTTATCTTCAATTTTGCTTTTAAATCGTTGTTTTCTTTTTCTAAAAACTCGACAATAGGGTCGGCTGGAATTTCCGGTTCAACTACCTCCTAAATAAAATATATCTATGTCAAGTTGGTCGGCATGATTGTTATAAACATGAAACAAAATAAATAGTTATAAAAATATACCACATCGGAATCATAGACCGGACGAGGGCCGACGGGGACGGATATCAAAACCATGACACTATACATATAAAAAAACATAAGAAAATTATACAAGAAATAATTATGCATTTAAATCATATAACTAACATTTTTTAAAATAAAAGATAAAAAAAAGGCTCACCGAGGTGGTGTCGGTGACGGAGCGGCGCGGGCGATCGACGGCGGTCAGGAAGGGGACGGGACGACACTATATAAAACCACAAATTATACTTTAATTTGAGCTCAAAATGCATATAAAACAAATGAAATCCCTAACTTAGGATTTCATCAAACACCTTGCAAGCACCACCAAAATCAAACTTGCTAAACTTGCACGAAAATGAGCTAAACTTGAAATGCCGGAAGAGAAGATGAAGTTGCTAACCCTTATATATGTAGGTGCCACCAATCTTGGAAGTTGTTGGAGAAAATGGTGGTCAATTTGAGCTTGGAGAGAGGAAAAATGGAGTGTGGGTCGAGTTGCTCAAATGGAGCTGGCTCGGGTGGAAGAAATAGGCAGAACCTTTAGTACCGGTTGTTAATACCAACCGGTACTAAAGGGCTTGCCGTGGGGCCACCAACCGTGGCTGCACCTGCATCCCCCTTTAGTACCGGTTTTTCATAACAACCGGTACTAAAGGTCCCCTTTAGTACCGGTTGTTATGAAAAACCGGTACTAAAGGTGCTCAACGTAGAACCCCTGCTGACACACAAATGCAACCGGTGCTAATGCCCCCTCTAGTACCGGTTTTAGTCCAACCGATACTAAAAGGGGGGGGGTATCATAGACCCGTTTTCTACTAGTGCTGCCCGGCACTAGATCTAACTACAGCATGGTTTCGGTTTCGTCCAAATCCCGAGGAGATGGCGGAGTTACACAGACCACAGTACTGCCCAGATCAATTAGCTAGCTAGCACAGGAACTAACACCACAAACCAGCCAGAACAGCAACGCAACACAAAACAAATATTCTGAGAAGCCGCAGCCGACGCACCTTTTTTGTCAGGACAATGACCTTCTATCATCAGCATCCCAGGTCCTCTACCAACACGGCAGCACCTTGCTCTTGACGAACCAGTTCGGACGCCTTCTTAAGCCGAGCCCATCTATTGAAGGCTCACGAAGATTCGTTGCGATCTCTTAGACTCCATACTGATGAGCTGGCAATTTCTTCTATTAACCCTGGTAAGGCATATCCTTAAAAAAAGATGCTTGTAGACAGGTTGTGAAAGTATTGTTAATGATGGTTAATTCCGGCAGGAGTATAATCTTTATACCATTTTTTTCACTGAATCGTGAACAAGTTCCAGCTTGCATTCTCACAGCAAATGACCACAACTTCTCCAGAAGTCCCATTACGCAGAACAATGATAAAAGGGCCGGCAAAAGACAAGTGGCATTGACAAGGCGATTGCATGTGGGGCTCGGTCTCGGCTGGGGGCGGCGTCGAGGATGAGGTCCCCGGTGGTGGCGAGATGCGGGTCGCGGTCGCGGCTGGGGTCGGCTGCAAGGAGGAGGTCCTCGGCTGGAGGCGGCTGGCGTCTAGGGTTGTGTCCGGGGGATGGACCTTGAGGGAGGGCGAGGAAGGGGAAAGAGCGCACTGCAGGTTGTGTGTCCAATCGAATCGGTACGGACGACTTGGCAGTGGCAAAATCGCCGTAAATACTCTACATCATTTTTTTAGCAAATGATGGTACTATCATAGCATCCTTGCAGCATTTCATGCCGCGGTAGATTAAAAATTGTAAAAAACATCCCAACATTTTAAAACACATATGTAGCAAAAAAAAAAGAGTATGTAGTAAATCCCACTGGTGGTCATAGCAAATTCCCATCGGTCGCAGCAAAATCGACAAGAAAAAGTGAAAACATGTATGCGTATGCGTTATGAAAACACGTAGCATTGAAGCAAATATTTGCAGCAAAAGCTCATAATCATCGGAGCATCCCGCTTGTTACGCCTCTTTGGGCACCATCGCACGGGCTAGGAAACTGCGCCACCAGTTGCCGAGACCTCTTTGCTCGCGCCGGGGCTTAGGTGCGTCACCGAGGATGTCACCGTGCGGGATGACCGCGTCGCGCTCTGCCGGAGGACAGAGTTCATGGCCTCGGCGAGAGCAACGCCGGGCTTGTGCTCACCTTGCCTTTGAGGATGAGTCCCACCTATATGAGGGAGTGTGTGGGGTGCTTTTTGCACGTTTTTCACGACTTGATTGACAGACAATGGCCTTTTTGGCACTTCTTGAGTTGGTGGCTAAAACATTCCACCACCATCCGACTTGAACATACCAGATCGAAATATGGACATTCTCTCTGAAGCCCACCAGCACGTCTCCAATATGTAGTACAGTTTGCCAAAAAAAAAATCCCAAACCACAAGAACCAAGTGTCAAAATCGACCTCAAATAGATAGATGGACATGTTCCCGTGCAGTTCCAAGTGTTCAGGTGCCTCTCTCAAGGGCCGCCGCAAACTCTAATATCTGCTCGCCTCAAGGTTGTATACATACAAGAAAGGAAGTTATTCCCCCTCCCAGCCAATCACATGAAGTCAAAACTCGTCCGGATCGTCATACGACGCACCCGGTGGGGCGACCAAGTCGTCCTCTGCTTTCTCTATATGGACCTGCTTCTTTTTCGCTCCTGGGGAAGTTATCATCAATATCACGTATTATGATCCAAGCACTAGATACTAGGTTTGCCTAGAAACAAAGGTCCAAGAATCTCACCTTGTTTCTTTTTGCCTGCTGCAGCTTCTTTCTCGGCCTTGATTTTTTCATTAGCGATTGCTGTGACGGATGAAGAAATCTCTTTCGCATCCGCGCCTTTCAACGATGTCATGGAGAGTCTCATGACATTCTTAACTAGACCCATATAGTGAAAGCTTTTCTGTATACATGAAGAACCAAGGATGTCAGTTACCCAATACCAATATAAGCAAACAGATAGCTATGTAAATGTTGAACAGACCTCATATGGACGTATTTTGTTTGCGATAAGCTCCGCATATTCCACAAAGTCGCTCTCAGACTTCGGAATAAAAGTCTCTAGTGACTTTTCACTAACGTCCTTCCTTGCAAAAAGCTCTGCTGTTGACTTGAAGTCAGCTTCTTCCACTAGCCAGTAACAAGTAAACCATCAGGGTGAACAAACTGCATCCATAAAATATAGCTGATGTGTACAAATCTAGGAGAATGCAGTCATGTACTTCACTAGCGCAATACACGTGCGTTGCTACGGGCTAAAAAGTATACAATCCATGTTCAAAGAATACTGTACTATCATTTATGGTCTCAAATTAAATATTATCCATTCCTCAACAGCTTTTTGCCAGATCAACACTGGCGCGGTTTGAATGTGACGGACCGCCACCACCAATTGAGACTTTTATACGAGCAAAGATAAAGAAAAGGAAGGGAGGAACAAGAAAAGCGGCACTAAGCAGTATACATAGTTTCATCATCAAACTAACAAGTCAAGGCAACAGAAGAAATAACATACCTTTGTTGGCGAAGCTTCTCTTTGGCAGGATCATCAACAACCTCATCTTCTACTACTTCAGTACTCGTTGATGGCTCTTTACCTTTTTTTTGCAGAACTTTTACCACTAGGTTTTGGAGCAGGCTTTTCTACAGGTGGTGGCTTAGGTTTCTGCATTTTAAGTACCAGCGTGAAATCAGTGATGATCCGATACTAGGTGCACATAGCTGCGTATTTTACGACTGACAGATACTCCCTCCGTTCACAAAAGGATGTCTCGACCAACTCAAAATTTGGATGTATGTAGACATAATTTAGTATGTAGATACATCCAAATTTGAAGTTAGTTGAGACATCTTTTGTGAACGGAGGGAGTAGTACTTAACAGTAAGTATAAGCAAAGGCATCAACATGGAAGTATTGGTAATTAAATTTGCACATTAAAACCAGTCATATACAAAATAGCATATGGTCACTACTCTAAATATTTCAGTGAAGATATACTTGTTGAGGCCACAATAATAGACGCAAGCGCCAAGAATGTAGTCAGCAGTTGTTAGGAATTCATGTACCTTACAGTGAGATCAACTGAAACTCATGGCACACTGAACACAAAGGTTTACTTGGGGCAAATTTTCAGCAACAACATAAAAATTAGAGCGGGTGGAATCAACATTGGCAAGTGGGCACAGGTCACACATGTCACTGGTAAGCCTCATGAAGGGTATTAATTTCTAATTTGCCAATACCCATAATTAAAACAACAAAATCTGAATAACCAAGTGATTTCCTTTACTTCCTAAAATGAAGAACCAAATAATAATATTAAAATGGGTTTTGCAGGGGCTGATGGCACAGAAATTTATGTCTACTAAGAATCGGTGGCATATGTTTTCAGGACCTCCGCCTCCTCCTCCTCTTCCCATGATTCTTTTATGTCATCTTCTTCCAAATCTTCATCGTCCCAGTTACTTTTAAGTGGCTTGACACCCACAGTAGGTGCAACTAGTTGAAAATCTTGAGCATCTGTAGTGTCAGTTACAAAAAAATGATTGTCAAGATGGCAACAAGAAAGTTTGTGTCAGAACAAACCAACACCAGCATAGATAATTGATTCAATAAACAGAGACTCTAACAAACTCAAGACTTCCTACAACCTGAACAAATTTTCATGGGCGCATGGCAAGCATCATCATATTCCAGTCGACCCACGAGAATAAACTGCACGCATAGGCATTCTGTGGAATCATCGTATATCACTCGGCGACCAACACAGTTTTACAAGTCAATTCGATCCAGCCAATCGCGTCACATTAGTCATCCAAACATTTTACGTCTGACAAACAGGTTCAAAGAACACGGAGCGCATTCTCAAGCACAGTTAATGTGACCCCTTGTAAGCAAAGCATAGTTGTCGCAAAAATGCAAGTGTCTAGAGCGAAAGAAAGGGCCTGCGCCCAAATACACTCCGCAGAGCTCACAAGTTAACAAACCATTGAGAAATCAAAGCTCCAAAATCCTAAACAACCGTACCCAAAATCCTAACCGCGCTCGGATTTCAGTACTCAAAATTCACGATTATCCGGCTAATCGGTCGTACTAATAAAAAATAACGGATGCCAGATATTAACACACTTTAAGTGTTGGCATCTGAGACGAATCAGCCAGCCATTGGAGACGAAGACCAGAGAGAGAGAGACAGAGAGAGAGACGCTCACCCCAGTCCTCCATCGGTGCCTGGACGTCCTCGAGATCTGATTGGGCTAGCGGTGGCGGAGCGGTGCCGAGGAGGAGGAGCGGCGGGGGCTAGGGTGTCACGGCGGCGGAGGAGGACGAAGGTTCTGTGTTTCTGTCTGGTTCGGTCCGTGCTCCCTTCGTCTTGACTAGTTCGATCTGCCTGTAACTGCTGTGGCAACTCACAGCGCTGGCAGTTCCTATTTTTTGTATCCACAGAGGTAAACCTCTGAGCCCTTAAGGAGGCCTCACAGAGCTCAGCCCACGTCGGCCGTCGGATCGACGCGCATCTGGACCGTCCATTTTCCTGCGTCACTTTTTTTACAGCGAACAACAGTCACTGACAGTGGGTCCAGACATCGCCGGTCCCGCTCCGGTCCCGCTACACAGAGAGAGGGTACGTTTTGCGGTAGCAGCTCCTTTCGACACAGTAATTTTGAGCACCGTCGTGGTGTGTGTTTCTGCAGTGGTGCGGACGGCCAGCGGACCCCGAAATTTTTGGAAACTAACCCGCGGTCCAGGTTTTACACTGCGCGTGGACGTGGACGTAATTGAAATTTCGAAAAAACACGTAGACTTTTCTGTAAAATCACCAGCACAATCCCCCACCTCTCCTTCCTCTCTCCCGCGACGGAAAGTTGCCGCGGCCGCCGCCGCACGCCGCCGGCGCTACGCCTCTCCCCTTCCAGATCGACGACCGCTGCGATCTCCGCCGTCGCCGCTTCTCCTTCCTCGCCGATCGGCGCTTGCCATCTCGTCCGTTGGTTCGTTTTCACCTGTGGTATAAATGTGGCCGCGTCCGCGGTGAAAACCCTAGCTCCCAGTCGCCAGCCGCCGCACGCACGCCCACCTCCCTTTCCCGCGGCTTCTCCTCTCCCGCCCCGAGAGGAACGGCTGATGGCCGGCGGCAGCAGCACCGTCGGACGCTCGCACCGCCGCCGCGCGCTGCGACGTAGCCGGGAAAAGCGGCTGGTGTCCGACGGGAGCAGCGCAGCGGGCCGCTCGCAGTGCCGCGGTGCGCCGGCGCCGGGAGGAGCAGCACCGTCCGCCGCTCGCACCGCCGCCGCGCTCTGCGACGTAGCCGGGAGGAGCGACTGGTGTCCGGCGGGAGCAGCGCAGCGGCCGCTCGCTGCGCCGCCGTGCGCCGGCGCCGAGAGGAGGAGCTGGTGGTTCTCTGTCCTTCCTTCCCATCTCCGATGCACTGTGCTAAACTGCCTGGCCTCCTTCCCCTCTCCATCGTCACAGAGGAAGTTTGGTTGGTGGAGCGGAGCCGTGAAGGCCGCGGTGCCTGGAGAAGATGGTCCAGGGCCTGGGTGGAGCAGACCGCCGCCGTCTTGCCCCCCTGCCTCCTCTCGCGGCGCAGCGACGACGGCCGCCCAGGCTCCTTCTACCGGCGAGAATGAGCAGCGTGATATGGAGGCAGAAGGACGGAGGTGGAGGCTGCAGAGCTCCAGCCGTCACCGATTGAAGGTTTTCATCGCGGGAGAAGCCAAGAATGCCACTGCAGCTAACCTTGCACCTCTGCTACATCTGACCTAGCCGCATCTGGCTCTCTCGCAGGTGACCTGACTCCCCTCTTCCTCTCTAGCTAGAATATATGGTCTTTGTGTGTGCAGATTCTTTTTTTCTATGCCTACATGTTGTAGAATGGAAATTCAACCAGGTTGCAGAGCAAGATTAGTCAATGTAATGTTTATGCTCTGCTGTGTAATAATTTCGTTTAATTTAGTTCAAGTCAACGATGATAGGTCGAGTTATATGATCTGGTGAAATTATAGTTTTTATCACCCTTTTTATCATTGCAGGTTGTGCAATGTACAGATTGGTCACCTTCTCCAGATTCTTCCAATGTTATGCCCTTGAATGAAAACAGGTGTGAGTGGCTCGAAGGCCATTATGATGTTTCTTCAAATCATAGTTTGTTCTATTGCTGTATGTGAAGTCTAAAATAGCTCTTCGCCATTCTGCTCTACATGAGTATCATGAAGCAACTGTAAGTTTTTTCTCTTAATTCGTGTATATTTCTTAATAGCTTTAAGTTCATATAGGAAGAATAAAATTGGTGTGCTTCATGGTCTTTGTTTCAGGTCTTAAAGCAGTAGTGGTCTAATGGAATCAAAACGGCAGCCATCTGATGATGGTGGGACCTTGAAATGGCAGCATGATGGTACCTGGATCACCACATCACCTAGCCGATGAGAAGGACAACCAAAGGGAGCCACCATGGATTCGCTGTTCAGGATGACCTGGTGGTTCCCGATTTCCTCCGCAGTATTCTCATGGTTTTGAGGTACAATTCTCGTGGTGGTCGGCCAGGTCCTTCGGGTATACCAGATTCAGCATTTTGTTCTTAATTTGTTCGGCAAGTGGCTCAACATTTTCAACTGCAGTGGTTTGCCAAATTTAATCTCAAGACCTTCTTGTCTTTGTGCAGAAAAAAGTTGTGGACAGGTCTAATTTTGTGGCCTTCTGTTTTCATCATCGACAGATTGCCATCCCTCTAATTTGTTTCTATGGAATAGTAAGAATGCCTACAGCTTATCGCTGATTGTGATTGGCAAGGTTGGTGTTCCTCTCCGTTTATTCCTCTTATACTTTATGTGTTTCAATATAGATTCTTGGTTCCTACTATTTTACAAGTTAAATTACTAACACTTTAACTATCAGGGTGTAGCAGATTCTGGAAGCTCTTTTCGAGTGGGGAGAGACACCGAGGCAAAATGAAAAGGTATATTCTGCTTATTACATCAAAACCATTTCCTTGCTGTTATTTCATTATTTGATATATTATTGCTTTCTTATTTGTTACCAGAATTGGGTCTCTGTCATTTGAAGTTAGATTTAGATTAATTTATGTTTTCAATCTACATATACGTACATAAACTACCTGGATTCCGATTGGTGTTTTGCTACAGTTGGGTGTTTTTCTGAACTGCAGTTGTGTGGACAACCATGATGGTCCTAAATCTGCAAAGGAGGAGGTCGCTAGGGTCATGCCCAACTGTGTGGAGTTCTCTCCCTTGCGCTCCATGGCTGCACCAGTTCCCTCCATCGGCTCGCCATCGTTTTAATAGCCTGTCGGTTGAGGTTTATGTCCCAATATATCCGTTCTTGCCCTGTATCTTGCTTTTAATTTTTTGTATATCTACTAAAATGCCTCTTACTCCTTCAGCTGCAAAAATTTGCAAATGCATTCGATGGCTAATAAAAGAGCACTTTTTCTTTTTTGTAAAACACAACCTAATGATTCATTCAGGGATTTGGCTGCTCATTTAGTGAACATTGTACCGTTAATTGCGCATTTGCATCTAGGGTATGGTATACATTGTATTCCACTAACTTCGAGTTTTGTAAATGGATTTCAGGTTTACTGAATTGACTTTCTTGCTGTCAGATTGAATAAATCAATGTGTTCCCTGATGAAGTATTACTTTGAAGCTGCACGAGGTAGGGCATTTGCTGGACCTTGCCGTCTCAGCACAGCTCTGGCTCCCACCCGAGACCTTGCCACACTTGGATCTCTTGGAGGTAGCCACACTCCTCTCTTCCTCATGTTTCCTCCTCACTCTCCTCTTACTATGTTTCTGTGTAAATTCCCACAAATTCTCATTTGTGTTTGTTTAGATGCTATTTTATATATGCTTACAAGGTGTTTGACAATAATCCAACGAGGCTGCAGGAGAGCATTAATCCATGTAATATTAATTTTTGCTATGTTGATATTTAAAATTTTCCCTCTATTTTGTAATTTATAATATGAACGATAGCAGGTTTGTTTGCAATTGGGTCATTTTTTGCTTCTATATAGATTTGGATTTTATCTCTATATTCTGCATCTCCATTTGTAAGTTCTCAAAGAGATATGTTTCTGTTATGCACACGTTTGGATTACGCATGAACCGCTCTAACAATATTTGTCTTGGCATACTGCCATGTCAACAAAATGTATTCATGCTCAGATCACTATTTATTATTAAAATATTAACGTTATTAAATTTCTATGCTTTTTAAGTAAACTCACTTGCTTAAGTGTTTCTCTTATAGTTATGTAGCGTCTGTACCGTCAGAGGTACATAGTTTTTCTTATAGGTACGTATGTATCATCAGAGATATTTTTTTTGTTATGGGTACAAAAGACTTTGATAAACCATGTATTTAGTATTTCTTCCAATAATGCAGTTCACTTATTTAATATTCACCCACTTCCATTTCAGTTTTTTGAATGACCATTTCATTTGATTCTTTATTCTTTATGCCTTGACAATCTAGGATGGGAAAGTGATCCAAACATGAAACACACATGCCTATCAGGTTCATGCCTATTATTTGCCGGTGTTGTGTTTTCATGCCTATTATTTGCCTTTTTTCTCAATATCTGTTAGATTGTGAATAGTTATGTAGCTATCATACAAGCTCATCACATGATTCATTACAATAACATTGTTGTGCTGCAGGTGCCGAACCCATTCTTAATGGTTTTGGAAATAATTGTGTAGACAGGTTAAACTTTCTTGTGTGCGTCGTGTGGCTCTTTACCTGTCACGCCTCTACTCAAATAGATGTATCCCGTTCAGCAGCTATTCTATTTTTTCCTTCATTTTCTATAAAAATAAAATACATTTTCTACAAAGCACACTTAAGCAGTGCAATATTCATAGACATGCTATGTGTGACTTGATCACGCTCTCTAATTTTGTTAGGTTAGTATCTTGGAGATCTTCACGATACTATACATTATACATATTTAATATGCATATTAAGGAACAGAATCGAAGTACTCCTTACTACTTATGCCATTTTGGCGCCCTTTGTTCTTCATTTTTTAGAATCTGTTCTACAAGCACTTTTTCTTTTGCTTATGCTCTCTCCTTTGAGGGTTTCTTCTCTGATTCTAAACAAGGTCTATCCGTCTCGGCCGTGAATTTCTTGCCCTCCGTCCAGGTCGCACTCTCTCACCGTCCTCTTCCCTGACCTCTTCTCCTTTTGCTTCACATCTGACAGGTGAGGGCACGCTGCACTGAACGATGAGGTCAACGCATAGGCTGCAACAGAGCTGGACGAGGCCGCTAGCCAGTTCTTCTCCGGACGAGCGACTTACATTAGAGGTTTGTTTTCTCTCTTTCCACGGCGGCAGCACGCAATTTTAAGACCAACACTAACTCATTCTACGTCTTCCCTTTGTGACACAGATTGATTGTATGCTGCTACCGAATCAGAGCAATGAAAAGTTTTGTATTCGCTTCTGTATGTGCCGTTGTTCAGTGCATCCTTACCTCAGATCTTCCCAAGCTTTTGGAAGTTTTAAAACATCTGGCGACATCTTATGTTATGGTCATTTCTTCCATGTAAGAGTCTTGTGATTATTGCTAGAGCTAGCTGCAGCTTCAAATTTGTTTGAATGATATGCATGAAAATTTCGTGGTTATTGCTGAAATTATTGTTTCCCCTTTCAGTAAAATGAGAAGATGGTGCAATATCACTAGGATTTTCCCATCAAATCCAAGGAAAATATAAAACAAATCAAGGTATTTAGTAAGATCAATTGAAATTATTTCCTCTATTTTGGTCTTCAATATCTTTCCAGTATGGGAGCTATAGCCTTTATTTTGCCCATTTTCATATTCCTTTAAAGTATAATTAGCTTAGATAGGTATATGGCACTTTAATACCATTAGTATGATCTGATGCATTTGCTTCATTTGGTTCAAATATTTAAAGGTACTTGATACACCTGATTCTTGCAGGTTCATGAATAGCATCTGATTGATCTGCTCGCACCTATGGAATAAACCTCATCTACTTCATCTGCAAAAGAATGATTTAAAGGTCAGTTTAGATGAAGTCTATTCCCAGAGCTTCCTACCCGAATCAGTTTAGCATTGCAAGTGGAAGATTGGGCTATAATTCTTGCTCTTCGGGCACGTAAAGGTTGGCCCTTTATATTTTGATTCACCGTGCAAGTTTCGGATCCTTAGTGTTCAACAAAAAATACCTGCAGCTATACCATCACATGTTTCATTATTTTTATTCATTACCGATTTATTATCTACTAAAAAATCTTTGATATGCTGATGCTAAGCATGATTTGGTTGCCTTTTACATTTTTAAATATTTCATTAGCGTCGTGTTTTTTCCATGTCAGATTCTTGGTCAGCTTTCCAGAGAGTGAAATGGCTGAAGAATTTTGGTGATAAATGATTGAATGACTACTTTATTCATCTCTATGCCGAAGACCATCTCGCCCTCATCCAGATTTATGTTCTTTGCATCGAGGTAAACCCTTTGCATTCCTTTGTTGGTGTTCAAGTGATGCTAAATTTTTTCCATTGGTTTGTATTCCATGTCTTCAGATCATATGATGTGAGCAATACATATTTTAGTTTATTCTTTTTAGAACGTCGTTTAATCGTTCCTCTTATGTTAGAGCACTCATATTTAGATCATATTCCTTCATATGTAATGTTCTGTATGTACTTGATTTGCTGCCTATGATTCAGATATATTTTCATACTGCCTTTTGAAACATGGAGGTATCCATATTCGCTTATATTTATCATATACTAGAGTTATTTTTATTTTTTACAACGGAGAGCACAGTTTAAACATTTACAATTTCTTAACTCGACATGCTCCTAAGACTTAAATGAGAAGGTCTTGCTACTTTCTGTTTTTTGTAGTTAAGCTGAAGATCTACGGAGGTCTTGCTACTCGACATGTTCCGCGACAAGTGAATTAACACATTTGGTAAATTTGGAATTTTTTATTTACAAGCTGCCCTGCACCTTCTGCCATAGGTTTGCCCTTATTCCAGAAATAAAAATATTTCCTCATGTATAGTCAATTAATTACATTTTGTAAATTTTGGATTTTTGTACAATCTGTTTATCTGTTGTTTGCCATTTCTTTCACTGTACCATATGTCAAAACGGTGTTCATGCATACGCTGATCGTAACTAGGAATAATGCTCATTCCAGCGGTATCAATCTTTCCTTTTGTATATAAATTAAGTACGCTCATTGAATGTTTGCTAGACTGTCAATTTCGTTGCACTGTATCAAGTCAATTACTAAAATAGTGCTTATACTCACCTAATATCTCTTCCCGGTCGTAACTAGGACTCTTCATGCGGCTTGCAGATAATGTTGTAATATCCTCCCATCATTCATATGCCTATTCCATCCGAGTAGGATTGGCACTATGTTCCATTTGCTAACTGGCTCATTGTAGGCTACTTGGTAATGCTTTTATGACATATTATTTATCTTGCTTCCCATGTTTGTCAATTCAAACAAAAAATATAGGAAGTAAAAACACAATTTAATTGTGACATGTGGATCTAGGACCTATGATTCACCATGATATTTGGAAATGTGCAAGCTATATATCATTTAATTTTTGTGTTGTCTATTCTATTTGGGGTGAAATTATGGTTCTATAGGGCAAAGATGTTTTCTCTTCAGTGGTCAGGGAAACTACTGTCGACACTATGTATATTAATTGTTGACTACCTGTGTCATATTAAGAATGTTTGTCATAATGTTTTGCAAATCGAAAACCAGTGTCAACGGCGGGTGGCTGATGCGTGTATGGTGTTGAATCACACAATCGTCGGGAAACCCCAAGAGCAAGGTGTGATGTAATTTAGCAGCAAGTCTTCCCTCAGTATGAAACCAAGGTTATCAATCCAGTAGGAGCAACGATTCTTCAGAAGGTTGTTGGCGGCTCGCACGGCGCAATGCGATGACCAACGTGGACCTGCACACAACACAATCACAGTACTTTGCCCCAACGAAACAGTGAGGTTGTCAATCTCACCGGCTTGCTGAAAACAAAGGATTAAACGTCTCGTGTGGAAAATGAGTATTAAATTGCAGCGAATGAAAAAGGAACAGTTTGCAGTTTGTGGTTTAATCAGTGTAAAAGAATGGACCGGGGTCCACAGTTCACTAGTGGTGTCTCTCCATAAAGATATCTAACATGTTGGGTAAACAAATTACAGCTGGGCAATTGACAAATAGTGAGCGCATGACAATGCATATACATGGCATGATGATTACTATGATATTTAATTGGGCATTACGACATGATACATAGACCGTTATCCAACAGCGTCTATGACTAATAATCCACCGCCGGGTTGTCATCCGAGTCCCCGTTGGTATTAAGTTGCAAGCAACGGATAATCGCATTAAGTAAAGCGCGTAATGTAAACAAACACATATGCCCGTGGACATAGCATCGTTAGGTTATCCCTAGTGGCAACAGCACATCCACAACCTTAGAACTTTCTGTCACTGTCCCAGATTAAACGGAGGCATGAACCCACTATCTAGCATAAATACTCCCTCTTGGAGTTACAAGCATCTACTTGGCCAAAGCATCTACTAGTAACGGAAAGCATGCAAGATCATAAATAACATAGATAGATTGATAATCAACTTGACATAATATTCAATATTCATCGGATCCCAGCAAACACAACATGTAGCATTACAATAATATGATCTTGATCATGTAGGGCAGCTCACAAGATCTAAACATGATGGCACAAATGGAGAGACAACCATCTAGCTACTGCTATGGACCCGTAGTCCAAGGATGAACTACTCACGCATCACTCGGAGGCAGGCATGGCGATGTAGAAGCCTCCGGTGACGATTCCCCTCTCCGGCAGGGTGCCGGGAAGAGGTTCTGAACCCTCCCGAGCTAGGGTTGACGGCGGCGGCGTCTCTGGAACTTTTCGTGGATTTTGCTCAGGTACTTAGGGTTTTCGCGTCGGGGGAATAAGTAGGCGAAAGGGCGGCGGCTGGAGGCACCCGAGGGGCCCACACCACCCAGGGCGCGGCAGAGGGGGGCCCGCGCCCTGGTGGCGTGTGGCCTCCTGGTGGCCCTCCTCTTTGCTTCTTCGCTCCATCGTGTGTGTTCTGGAAAAATAGCATCCCCGTGTAGTTTCGTCCAATTCCGAGAATATTTCCAGACTAGCTTTTCTGGAATACAAAAACAGCAGAAAACAGGAACTGGCACTTCGGCATCTTGTTAATAGGTTAGTCCCAAAAAATGTATAAAAGTGATATAAAGTAGATGCAAAACATGTAGCAATTGGTATAAAACAAGCATGGAACATCAAAAATTATAGATACGTTTGAGACGTATCAGCATCCCCAAGCTTAGTTCCTACTCGTCCTCGAGTAGGTAAACGATAAAAACAAAATAATTTTTGAGGTGACATGCTACTATCATAATCTTGATCATATAATATTGCAAGGCACATGTAAATGAATGAAGTGATCCAAGTCAATGGTCTATAATTTGCTATCAAATAGATAATGAGTAAACAATGAATCACACAAGCTAAACGTTTTCATGAATAGTACTTTCGAGACAAGCATCAAACAGTTTTGCATAAGTGTTAACTCATAAAGCAATAGTTTCTAGCAAAAGGTATTTAATCAACACAAAGGAAGAATTAAGTTTCAGCATTTGCTTCAACTTTCAACATATTTATCTCATGGATATTGTCAACACAAAGTAGTATAACAAGTCCAATACATTGCATATAACGCATGTTGTAACAAAGTTGACACTAGTGTTTGCTTGTGGAAGACAGAAAGAATAGGAAAACTGACTCAACATAAAAGTAAAAGAAAGGCCCTTCGCAGAGGGAAGCAGGGATTAAATCATGTGCTAGAGCTTTTAGGTTTTTGAAAGCATATAGAGATTGCATAAAATATTTGATACTCCTCCCAACCTTGCTAACACAAGCCATGGCTAACCGAATCCTCGGGTGCCTTCCATCAATCACATACCATGGAGGAGTATCTATTTTTGAGAGGTGTTTGTTAATTGTCAACGAATGGTAGCGGGTGAGAACAGTATTCTACCTGTCAAACGGACTTTTAAGAGCGGCTCCCATGAAGGACGTTATTTCTACCAGCAAGGCAGATCATCCCTCTTTCTCTTTGGTTTACACACATTCAGGTATTTCACTGTTTGTCATTGCTTACTGATGAATCAGGGCAAAAGTGTGAAGAGAATTAATTGGTTAAAGTTGTAATTAATTGGGACTGGGCACCCCGTTGCCAGCTCTTTTTGCAAAATTTGGATAAGCGGATGTATATGCCACTAGTCCAGGTGTAAAAGTCCATTTGACAAATAGAATAAAGAATAACCACACTAATTCCTCATGAGCTAGTAAACATTGACACAAAAAGGGAATAATAACATTTTGAATAATTTAAAGGTAGCACATGAAAAATTTACTTGGAGTGGCAAGGAAATACCACATATAGGTAGTTATGGTGGACACAAATGGCATGGATTTTGGCTCAAGGATTTGGATGCACGAGAAGCATTCCCTCTCAGTACAGAGTTTAGGCTAGCAAGGTTATGTAAGCAAACAAGAATATCAACCCGTACACCAAGTTTTATATGACAAACATATTGCAAACGTTATAAGACTTCATACCGTCTTCCTTGTTAACCAAACCCTGTTATTAGAAAATATCTAGACCTTAGAGATACCACCGATGCAAACCAAATTTTCAACAAGCTTTACGGTAGTTCTTCACTAATAGGCTTAACTCATGTGATGCACAATTTAATCATGATCTACTTGTTAACTCAAAACAATTGACAAGCATCAAGTTATCCATTAGTGATCTACAAGATTAAGCAAGTTTTTCCTTATACCAATTACCACATGCAACATTTTCTGAACCAACCAAACACCAATCAATTTATTTAATCAACTCTCCAAACAAATATAAGTGAAGCAAGAGAGTACTTTCTACAAAAGAAAGCTAATAGCTCTGACAAGAGATACATGAAAACAAGAGCTAAAAGCTGAACAGCGCTAGATATGAATACTCAACAAATATAAGTGAAGAATAGGAGTATTCTCATGAAAAAGCGGAGCGTGTCTCTCTCCCAATCAAGAATGCTAGGGTCCAGTCAAGCTTTATTGAAAATAAAAGCAATACTGAAAATAAAAGCACACAGACGCTCCAAGAAAAGCACATATGATGTGAAAGAATTAAAATATAGTTTCACTAGAGATGACCTGATAATTTTGACGATGAAGAAGGGGATGCCTTGGGCATCCCCAAGCTTAGACGCTTGAGTCTTCTTGAAATATGCTGGGGAGATCCATGGGAGCCTCCCCAAGCTTAAGCTCTTCACTCTTCTTGATCCTATCATCATCCTTCTCTCTTGACCCTTGAAAACTTCCGTCACACCAAACTCAAAGTAGATCTCATTAGAGGGTTAGTGCATAATCAAAAACTCACATGTTCTATAAAGACGCAATATGATTTGTTACTTTAAACATTAGCTACAGCCACTGATGTTATGTGAAGCTCTTCCACCCAAAAAAGAATTTCACTCAACACTAGTAAAAGAGAGAATGCAAAATAAAAAGGCATAATCTGTCTAAAACAGAACAGTCCGCAAAGACGAATTTTTTCGAGGCACTTACGACGCTCAGATCGAAAAACTTTAAACTAATGAAAGATTCAGACATTCATAAAGATTACGCACAAAAATTTCAGATTTTTAACAATCTGGTGATTTTAGGAATTTCGTACAGTGAACAGCAAAAATCTGTTTCTGCGCAGCAATCAAAATTAAGCATCCTTAACATTAGAGGCTACTCTTGGCACAACAATGCGAGAAAATAAAGATACAAAGGAGTTGCTACAGAAGTAAACAAACTCCTTGACTCAATAAAAGAAAAATTGCAGAAAAATAAAATGGGTTGCCTCCCATAAGCGCTTTTCTTTAACGCCTTTTAGCTAGGCACAAAGCATGCATCAAGTATTACCAAGTGAAGAAGCATCAACATTGTAATTTGTTCGAACAATAGAATCATAAGGTGGCTTAATCTTCTTCCTAGGAAAGTGTTCCATACCTTTCTTGAGAGGAAATTGATATTTTATATTCCCTTCTTTCATATCAATAATAGCACCTACAGTTCTAAGAAAAGGTCTTCCCAGCACAATAGGGCATGATGGATTGCATTCAATATCCAAGACAATAAAATCAACGGGGACATAATTGTTGTTAACCATGATAAGAACATCATCAATTCTTCCCAAAGGTTTTTTAATAGTAGAATCAGCAAGGTGAACATCCAAGTAACAATTTTCCAAAGGTGCTAAATCAAGCATATCATATAATCTTTTAGGCATAACAGAAATACTAGCACCAAGGTCACACAAAGCATTGCAATCAAAGTCATTCAATTTCATTTTAATGATGGGCTCCCAACCATCTTCTAACTTCCTAGGGATAGAAGCTTCATGTTTAATTTTTCCTCCCTAACTTGTATGAGAGCATTAGTAATATGTTTAGTAAAAGCCATGTTTATCTCACTAGCATTAGGACTTCTAGCTAGCTTTTGCAAGAACTTAATTACTTCAGAAATTGCAACCATCAAAATCAAAGTCATTATCATCAAAAGTAATGGAATTATCCTCTTCCTTATTGCTAGAAATTTCAGCATCTTTATCAAGGACAGTTTCAGAGTTATCAGGCAATTTAGGACATTTTGCAATAGAAGTGGAAACATTACCAACACCAATTATCTTGCCATTAATGGTAGGAGGTTTGCTAACACTTGAGTTTGAAGCATTTTCAGAAGTAGTAATAGTATAAACTCTAGCAATATTATTCTTTCTAGCAATTTCATCCTCTCTTTCCCATCTAGCATGCAATTCAGCTAACATCCTCACATTGTTATCAATTTTAACTTGTATAGCATTGAGAGTTTTGCTCTCTTTAACATCATGAGGCATGTTCTTTAGTTTCAACAAGTCAACATCAAGAGCAAGACTATCAACTTTAGAAAAGCACATCAATTTTCCCAAATTTCTCCTCAACATTTATTGAAAGCAGTTTGTGTACTAATAAAATCCTTAAGCATAACTTCAAGATCAGAGGGTACACTCTTATTATTGTTGTAGGAGTTACATAGGAATTTCCATAACCATTGCCACTATTAGAAGGATAGGGCCTATAATTGCTATTACCAAAATTATTCCTATAAGCATTGTTGTTGAAATTATTATTTTTAATGAAGTTCACATCAACATGCTCTTCTTGAGCAACCAAAGAAGCTAAAGGAACATTATTTGGATCAACATGTGTTTGACCATTTGCAAGCATAGACATAATAGTATCAATTTTGGCACTCAAGGAGGAGGTTTCCTCAACAGAATTTACCTTCTTACCTGTTGGAGCTCTCTCGGTGTGCCACTCAGAATAATTAATCATCATATCATCAAGAAGCTTTGTTGCAGCACCCAAAGTGATGGACATAAAGGTACCTCCAGCGGCCGAATCCAATAAATTCCTTGAAGAAAAATTTAATCCTGCATAGAAGGTTTGGATGATCATCCAAGTAGTCAGTCCATGAGTGGGACAATTTTTAACCAATGATTTCATTCTCTCCCATGCTTGAGCAACATGTTCATTATCAAATTGCTTAAAATTCATTATGCTACTTCTCAAAGAAATAATCTTAGCAGGAGGATAATATTTTCCAATAAAAGCATCTTTGCATTTAGTCCATGAATCAATACTATTTCTAGGCAAAGATAGCAACCATTCTTTAGCACGTCCTCTCAAGGAGAAAGGAAAAAGTTTCAGTTTAATAATATCACCATCTACTTCCTTGAGCTTTTGCATTTCACAAAGTTCAACAAAGTTATTAAGGTGAACAGCAGCATCATCAGTACTAACACCAGAAAATTGCTCTTTCATAACAAGATTTAAAAGTGCAGGTTTAATTTCATAAAATTCTGCTGAAGCAGCAGGTGGAGCAATAGGTGTGCATATGAAATCATTGTTGTTCGTGCTAGTGAAATCACACAACTTAGTGTTCTCAGGAGTACTCATTTTAGCAGAATTAAAAACAGACAGAAAATAACTTGAAAGTAAAGTAAATGCAAGTAACTAATTTTTTTGTGTTTTTGATAATTGAAAGCAAACAAGATAAAATAAAATAAACTAAGCAAGACAAAAACAAAGTAAAGAGATTGGAAGCGTGAAACTCCCCTTGCAGAAGACTGCTGTCTCCCCGGCAACGGCGCCAGAAAAATAGCTTGATGACGTGAATCACACTCGTTGGGAGACCCCAAGAGGAAGGTATGATGTAGTCAGCAGCAAGTTTTCCCTCAGAAAGAAACCAAGGTTATCGAACCAGTAGGAGCAACTTCTTCAGAAGGTTGTTGGCGGCTCGCACGGCGCAACGATGACCAACGTGGACCTGCACACAACACAATCAAACTACTTTGCCCCAACGAAACAGTGAGGTTGTCAATCTCACCGGCTTGCTGAAAACAAAGGATTAAACGTCTGGTGTGGAAAATGAGTATTAAATTGCAGAGAATGAAAAAGGAACAGTTTGCAGTTTGTGGTTTAATCAGTGTAAAAGAATGGACCGGGGTCCACAGTTCACTAGTGGTGTCTCTCCATAAAAGATAACTAACATGTTGGGTGAACAAATTACAGCTGGGCAATTGACAAATAGTGAGCGCATGACAATGCATATACATGACATGATGATTACTATGATATTTAATTGGGCATTACGACATAATACATAGACCGTTATCCAACAGCATCTATGACTAATAATCCACCGCCGGGTTGTCATCCGAGTCCCCGTTGGTATTAAGTTGCAAGCAACGGATAATCGCATTAAGTAAAGCGCGTAATGTAAACAAACACATATGCCCGTGGACATAGCATCGTTAGGTTATCCCTAGTGGCAACAGCACATCCACAACCTTAGAACTTTCTGTCACTGTCCCAGATTAAACGGAGGCATGAACCCACTATCTAGCATAAATACTCTCTCTTGGAGTTACAAGCATCTACTTGGCCAAAGCATCTACTAGTAACGGAAAGCATGCAAGATCTTAAATAACATAGATAGATTGATAATCAACTTGACATAATATTCAATATTCATCGGATCCCAGCAAACACAACATGTAGCATTACAATAATATGATCTTGATCATGTAGGGCAGCTCACAAGATCTAAACATGATGGCACAAATGGAGAGACAACCATCTAGCTACTGCTATGGACCCGTAGTCCAAGGATGAACTACTCACGCATCACTCCGGAGGCAGGCATGGCGATGTAGAAGCCTCCGGTGACGATTCCCCTCTCCGGCAGGGTGCCGGGAAGAGGTTCTGGACCCTCCCGAGCTAGGGTTGACGGCGGCGGCGTCTCTGGAACTTTTCGTGGATATTTGCTCAGGTACTTAGGGTTTTCGCGTCGGGGGAATAAGTAGGCGAAAGGGCGGCGGCTGGAGGCACCCGTGGGGCCCACACCACCCAGGGCGCGGCAGAGGGGGGCCCGCGCCCTGGTGGCGTGTGGCCTCCTGGTGGCCCTCCTCTTGCTTCTTCGCTCCATCGTGTGTGTTCTGGAAAAATAGCATCCCCGTGAAGTTTCGTCCAATTCCGAGAATATTTCCAGACTAGCTTTTCTGGAATACAAAAACAGCAGAAAACAGGAACTGGCACTTCGGCATCTTGTTAATAGGTTAGTCCCAAAAAATGTATAAAAGTGATATAAAGTAGATGCAAAACATGTAGCAATTGGTATAAAACAAGCATGGAACATCAAAAATTATAGATACGTTTGAGACGTATCAGCATCCCCAAGCTTAGTTCCTACTCGTCCTCGAGTAGGTAAACGATAAAAACAAAATAATTTTTGAGGTGACATGCTACTATCATAATCTTGATCATATAATATTGCAAGGCACATGTAAATGAATGAAGTGATCCAAGTCAATGGTCTATAATTTGCTATCAAATAGATAATGAGTAAACAATGAATCACACAAGCTAAACGTTTTCATGAATAGTACTTTCGAGACAAGCATCAAACAGTTTTGCATAAGTGTTAACTCATAAAGCAATAGTTTCTAGCAAAAGGTATTCAATCAACACAAAGGAAGAATTAAGTTTCAGCATTTGCTTCAACTTTCAACATATTTATCTCATGGATATTGTCAACACAAAGTAGTATAACAAGTCCAATACATTGCATATAACGCATGTTGTAACAAAGTTGACACTAGTGTTTGCTTGTGGAAGACAGAAAGAATAGGAAAACTGACTCAACATAAAAGTAAAAGAAAGGCCCTTCGCAGAGGGAAGCAGGGATTAAATCATGTGCTAGAGCTTTTAGGTTTTTGAAAGCATATAGAGATTGCATAAAATATTTGATACTCCTCCCAACCTTGCTAACACAAGCCATGGCTAACCGAATCCTCGGGTGCCTTCCATCAATCACATACCATGGAGGAGTATCTATTTTTGAGAGGTGTTTGTTAATTGTCAACGAATGGTAGCGGGTGAGAACAGTATTCTACCTGTCAAACGGACTTTTAAGAGCGGCTCCCATGAAGGACGTTATTTCTACCAGCAAGGCAGATCATCCCTCTTTCTCTTTGGTTTACACACATTCAGGTATTTCACTGTTTGTCATTGCTTACTGATGAATCAGGGCAAAAGTGTGAAGAGAATTAATTGGTTAAAGTTGTAATTAATTGGGACTGGGCACCCCGTTGCCAGCTCTTTTTGCAAAATTATTGGATAAGCGGATGTATATGCCACTAGTCCAGGTGTAAAAGTCCATTTGACAACCAGAATAAAGAATAACCACACTAATTCCTCATGAGCTAGTAAACATTGACACAAAAAGGGAATAATAACATTTTGAATAATTTAAAGGTAGCACATGAAAAATTTACTTGGAGTGGCAAGGAAATACCACATATAGGTAGTTATGGTGGACACAAATGGCATGGATTTTGGCTCAAGGATTTGGATGCACGAGAAGCATTCCCTCTCAGTACAGAGTTTAGGCTAGCAAGGTTATGTAAGCAAACAAGAATATCAACCCGTACACCAAGTTTTATATGACAAACATATTGCAAACGTTATAAGACTTCATACCGTCTTCCTTGTTAACCAAACCCTGTTATTAGAAAATATCTAGACCTTAGAGATACCACCGATGCAAACCAAATTTTCAACAAGCTTTACGGTAGTTCTTCACTAATAGGCTTAACTCATATGATGCACAATTTAATCATGATCTACTTGTTAACTCAAAACAATTGACAAGCATCAAGTTATCCATAATAGTGATCTACAAGATTAAGCAAGTTTTTCCTTATACCAATTACCACATGCAACATTTTCTGAACCAACCAAACACCAATCAATTTATTTAATCAACTCTCCAAACAAATATAAGTGAAGCAAGAGAGTACTTTCTACAAAAGAAAGCTAATAGCTCTGACAAGAGATACATGAAAACAAGAGCTAAAAGCTGAACAGCGCTAGATATGAATACTCAACAAATATAAGTGAAGAATAGGAGTATTCTCATGAAAAAGCGGAGCGTGTCTCTCTCCCAATCAAGAATGCTAGGGTCCAGTCAAGCTTTATTGAAAATAAAAGCAATACTGAAAATAAAAGCACACAGACGCTCCAAGAAAAGCACATATGATGTGAAAGAATTAAAATATAGTTTCACTAGAGATGACCTGATAATTTTGACGATGAAGAAGGGGATGCCTTGGGCATCCCCAAGCTTAGACGCTTGAGTCTTCTTGAAATATGCTGGGGAGATCCATGGGAGCCTCCCCAAGCTTAAGCTCTTCACTCTTCTTGATCCTATCATCATCCTTCTCTCTTGACCCTTGAAAACTTCCGTCACACCAAACTCAAAGTAGATCTCATTAGAGGGTTAGTGCATAATCAAAAACTCACATGTTCTATAAAGACGCAATATGATTTGTTACTTTAAACATTAGCTACAGCCACTGATGTTATGTGAAGCTCTTCCACCCAAAAAAGAATTTCACTCAACACTAGTAAAAGAGAGAATGCAAAATAAAAAGGCATAATCTGTCTAAAACAGAACAGTCCGCAAAGACGAATTTTTTCGAGGCACTTACGACGCTCAGATCGAAAAACTTGAAACTAATGAAAGATTCAGACATTCATAAAGATTACGCACAAAAAATTCAGATTTTTTAACAATCTGGTGATTTTAGGAATTTCGTACAGTGAACAGCAAAAATCTGTTTCTGCGCAGCAATCAAAATTAAGCATCCTTAACATTAGAGGCTACTCTTGGCACAACAATGCGAGAAAATAAAGATACAAAGGAGTTGCTACAGAAGTAAACAAACTCCTTGACTCAATAAAAGAAAAATTGCAGAAAAATAAAATGGGTTGCCTCCCATAAGCGCTTTTCTTTAACGCCTTTTAGCTAGGCACAAAGCATGCATCAAGTATTACCAAGTGAAGAAGCATCAACATTGTAATTTGTTCGAACAATAGAATCATAAGGTGGCTTAATCTTCTTCCTAGGAAAGTGTTCCATACCTTTCTTGAGAGGAAATTGATATTTTATATTCCCTTCTTTCATATCAATAATAGCACCTACAGTTCTAAGAAAAGGTCTTCCAAGCACAATAGGGCATGATGGATTGCATTCAATATCCAAGACAATAAAATCAACGGGGACATAATTGTTGTTAACCATGATAAGAACATCATCAATTCTTCCCAAAGGTTTTTTAATAGTAGAATCAGCAAGGTGAACATCCAAGTAACAATTTTCCAAAGGTGCTAAATCAAGCATATCATATAATCTTTTAGGCATAACAGAAATACTAGCACCAAGGTCACACAAAGCATTGCAATCAAAGTCATTCAATTTCATTTTAATGATGGGCTCCCAACCATCTTCTAACTTCCTAGGGATAGAACTTCACGTTTCAATTTTTCCTCCCTAACTTGTATGAGAGCATTAGTAATATGTTTAGTAAAAGCCATGTTTATCTCACTTGCATTAGGACTTCTAGCTAGCTTTTGCAAGAACTTAATTACTTCAGAAATTGCAACCATCAAAATCAAAGTCATTATCATCAAAAGTAATGGAATTATCCTCTTCCTTATTGCTAGAAATTTCAGCATCTTTATCAAGGACAGTTTCAGAGTTATCAGGCAATTTAGGACATTTTGCAATAGAAGTGGAAACATTACCAACACCAATTATCTTGCCATTAATGGTAGGAGGTTTGCTAACACTTGAGTTTGAAGCATTTTCAGAAGTAGTAATAGTATAAACTCTAGCAATATTATTCTTTCTAGCAATTTCATCCTCTCTTTCCCATCTAGCATGCAATTCAGCTAACATCCTCACATTGTTATCAATTTTAACTTGTATAGCATTGAGAGTTTTGCTCTCTTTAACATCATGAGGCATGTTCTTTAGTTTCAACAAGTCAACATCAAGAGCAAGACTATCAACTTTAGAAGCAAGAACATCAATTTTCCCAAATTTCTCCTCAACATTTATTGAAAGCAGTTTGTGTACTAATAAAATCCTTAAGCATAACTTCAAGATCAGAGGGTACACTCTTATTATTGTTGTAGGAGCTACCATAGGAATTTCCATAACCATTGCCACTATTAGAAGGATAGGGCCTATAATTGCTATTACCAAAATTATTCCTATAAGCATTGTTGTTGAAATTATTATTTTTAATGAAGTTCACATCAACATGCTCTTCTTGAGCAACCAAAGAAGCTAAAGGAACATTATTTGGATCAACATGTGTTTGACCATTTGCAAGCATAGACATAATAGTATCAATTTTGGCACTCAAAGAGGAGGTTTCTTCAACAGAATTTACCTTCTTACCTGTTGGAGCTCTCTCGGTGTGCCACTCAGAATAATTAATCATCATATCATCAAGAAGCTTTGTTGCAGCACCCAAAGTGATGGACATAAAGGTACCTCCAGCGGCCGAATCCAATAAATTCCTTGAAGAAAAATTTAATCCTGCATAGAAGGTTTGGATGATCATCCAAGTAGTCAGTCCGTGAGTGGGACAATTTTTAACCAATGATTTCATTCTCTCCCATGCTTGAGCAACATGTTCATTATCAAATTGCTTAAAATTCATTATGCTACTTCTCAAAGAAATAATCTTAGCAGGAGGATAATATTTTCCAATAAAAGCATCTTTGCATTTAGTCCATGAATCAATACTATTTCTAGGCAAAGATAGCAACCATTCTTTAGCACGTCCTCTCAAGGAGAAAGGAAAAAGTTTCAGTTTAATAATATCACCATCTACTTCCTTGAGCTTTTGCATTTCACAAAGTTCAACAAAGTTATTAAGGTGAACAGCAGCATCATCAGTACTAACACCAGAAAATTGCTCTTTCATAACAAGATTTAAAAGTGCAGGTTTAATTTCATAAAATTCTGCTGAAGCAGCAGGTGGAGCAATAGGTGTGCATATGAAATCATTGTTGTTTGTGCTAGTGAAATCACACAACTTAGTGTTCTCAGGAGTACTCATTTTAGCAGAATTAAAAACAGACAGAAAATAACTTGAAAATAAAGTAAAAGCAAGTAACTAATTTTTTTGTGTTTTTGATAATTGAAAGCAAACAAGATAAAATAAAATAAACTAAGCAAGACAAAAACAAAGTAAAGAGATTGGAAGCGTGAAACTCCCCTTGCAGAAGACTGCTACTCCCCGGCAACGGCGCCAGAAAAACTTGATGCTTGATGGTGTTGAATCACACAATCGTCGGGAGACCCCAAGAGGAAGGTATGATGTAATTTAGCAGCAAGTTTTCCCTCAGTAAGAAACCAAGGTTATCGAACCAGTAGGAGCAACGATTCTTCAGAAGGTTGTTGGCGGCTCGCACGGCGCAATGCGATGACCAACGTGGACCTGCACACAACACAATCAAAGTACTTTGCCCCAACGAAACAGTGAGGTTGTCAATCTCACCGGCTTGCTGAAAACAAAGGATTAAACGTCTCATGTGGAAAATGAGTATTAAATTGCAGAGAATGAAAAAGGAACAGTTTGCAGTTTGTGGTTTAATCAGTGTAAAGGAATGGACCGGGGTCCACAGTTCACTAGTGGTGTCTCTCCATAAAGATAACTAACATGTTGGGTAAACAAATTACAGCTGGGCAATTGACAAATAGTGAGCGCATGACAATGCATATACATGACATGATGATTACTATGATATTTAATTGGGCATTACGACATGATACATAGACCGTTATCCAACAGCGTCTATGACTAATAATCCACCGCCGGGTTGTCATCCGAGTTCCCCGTTGGTATTAAGTTGCAAGCAACGGATAATCGCATTAAGTAAAGCGCGTAATGTAAACAAACACATATGCCCGTGGACATAGCATCGTTAGGTTATCCCTAGTGGCAACAGCACATCCATAACCTTAGAACTTTCTGTCACTGTCCCAGTTCAACGGAGGCATGAACCCACTATCTAGCATAAATACTCCCTCTTGGAGTCACAAGCATCTACTTGGCCAAAGCATCTACTAGCAACGGAGAGCATGCAAGATCATAAATAACATAGGGCATAGATTGATAATCAACTTGACATAATATTCAATATTCATCGGATCCCAGCAAACACAACATGTAGCATTACAATAATATGATCTTGATCATGTAGGGCAGCTCACAAGATCTAAACATGATGGCACAAATAGGAGAGACAACCATCTAGCTACTGCTATGGACCCGTAGTCCAAGGATGAACTACTCACGCATCACCTCGGAGGCAGGCATGGCGATGTAGAAGCCTCCGGTGACGATTCCCCTCTCCGGCAGGGTGCCGGGAAGAGGTTCTGGACCCTCCCGAGCTAGGGTTGACGGCGGCGGCGTCTCTGGAACTTTTCGTGGATTTTGGCTCGGGTACTTAGGGTTTTCGCGTCGGGAGGAATAAGTAGGCGAAAGGGCGGCGGCTGGAGGCACCCGTGGGGCCCACACCACCCCAGGGCGCGGCAGAAGGGGGGCCCACGCCCTGGTGGCGTGTGGCCTCCTAGTGGCCCTCCTCTGTTGCTTCTTCGCTCCATCGTGTGTGTTCTGGCAAAATAGCATCCTCCGTGAAGTTTCGTCCAATTCCGAGAATATTTCCAGACTAGCTTTTCTGGAATACAAAAACAGCAGAAAACAGGAACTGGCGCTTCGGCATCTTGTTAATAGGTTAGTCCCGGAAAATGTATAAAAGTGACATAAAGTAGATACAAAACATGTAACAATTGGTATAAAACAAGCATGGAACATCAAAAATTATGGATACGTTGGAGACGTATCAGTGGCGCGCGGCAAGCCGCGCCAGGGAATCTAGTTCTACTGACCCTCTCTGGTTTGAAACCAGGTGCACGAGAAAGAAATAAATGCCAGCCAGCAGCTTTAGTTGGCAGTTAACATGATCTTGACATGATTAATATGTCCCGCTCTTCTTTGCTTGCACATGTCCACAACACCATCCATCGTTGAAGCAGAAAGGTCACCTGGAACAAAGCATCATTAGAATGGCGTATGATTTTTTTTTCAAAGATCATTCCAAAGGGCCCGCCAAATAGCTCACTCAATCTAACACAGAAACAAGACTCCCCACACGCTGATCACATACCAGACCCTTACGAAAGTACCATCCATTCGACCCCCTCAAGTAGTAGCACAATAAAACTACACAGCCAGCGGCCATGAAAATTCACATACCTTTTTTTTTTCAAAATTGACATACCTGTAGGAGAATCTCTTCTAGCACAAGGAATTAATTACATGTAACTCATATGTGAACCACATGAATGGTATGAAATATAAATCCCCAGCAGAATCCAAAGACAGAATAGCAAGCTGTGATGTCCATGTACTTAATTAAAATAAAATCATTACATAAACTTGTTCTCAAGTAAACTGCGACGAGCGACATATAGAGCACAAATTATGACTTTCAGCAGTCTAGTCGCACTCTAGAGAACACAAGAGCGCGACCCGTTATTTTTCCCTTCGATAAATGTACATGCAACTGAGTGCTATCAATGTGGACACGGAACAAGAACTCCAGTTCGCTCGGTGACCTTCTGAACCTCTGCACGGTGCACTATATCTGAAAGGCAAGGAATGGCAATAGAAATGTTAGCATGCTGCATGCTGGGGACACGTACCATTAACTAACAATTGTTTCTTTGAAGGAAGAATTGGTACCTGAATCACAACATCGTATTCCTCTGAAAGTATTACGCAGAGGTTCAGAGGCAGTCTACCCATACCAACATGGGATGGTTGGGATGGGCCTCGATTACTCTCTCCATGCCAGCCTTCATCTGGCCGGCGGCTGCGGATGGATCATAACATATGACCTTTATATAGCGCAGATTGTGAAGGCCTCCCAGGATCTCCACATCCTCCTGGCAGTCACTCCATAAATCGAGGGCCAATTTCTGGAGGTTGACAAGTGAGCCCATCCATCTTGGGACCTTTTTGATTGGGTCTGTGTCAAGGTAAAGTTCCTGAAGGCTACATTCGGCAGGAAGGTTTAATTCCTCTAGGAAGTCCAAGTGATTTGGTTCTCCGGCCATAAAAATGCATAGAGAGCGAAGGTTTGCTTTCGCTAGCTTACGGATCGAACATGCCATCTCTCTTTGTGTCTCAAAACTGCGAACAGACAAAACCAGCTTCCTCAGGTTTGTTAGATGACCAAGTCGCCGAAAAAATTCACTTGACTGGTGTTCCACGGTAATAACTCCTAGCACTTCCAGTGACTTCATTCCTTCAAATTCATTTGGAATGTTAAAATCGCCAGAAATGAGATGGACTAATCTTCCATCTACATAAATAGTTGCCGGAACATAACCTTTCTCTCTTACTGAATAACCTAGGTCAAGTGTCTCTAAGTACTGTAGTTTTGCTATTTCTTCTGGAAACTGTGTAATTAGTGTACTATTGAGCCTCAAGCACTTTAGATGGAGCAAATTGCCTATAGCTGTAAGATCACATTCCAATAGAACACGGTCTTCAAAGCACAAAACACGCAAGTGCTTGAACTCAAACAGAGATGGGATTATCACATCATTGCCAAAAATGTTTAGTGACCGCGCACCAGATAAAATAAGACCCGCTGGTATTATCCCATTATTTTGTAGTGACAATCTACGAACCTTGTTCTGTGGGTTAGGATTTATGCCAGGTATACCAATTATGGTAACAAAGTTTTCTTCAACAGACTTGGACACAATGAAATCAAGAACCGTGTCATGAACTCGACAACCTGAGACCTCATCAAATATTTGCTGCTTAAAATCGGGCTGAATCAAACTCCTATTTAATAGCTCATTAAAACACATCTCTCCTGCTTCATAAAGGGTGTATCCATTTTTTTCCTGAATAAATCCCTCGGCAATCCATCTCCTTATCAATATCTCCTTCTCAACAACAAAGTCTTCTGGAAATATACTGACGTATAATAGACAAGTTTTGAGGTGATGAGGAAGGTCAAAGTAGCTGAGAGATATTATCTTTATCATGCCTTCAATGGTAGAATTTCTTTCAAGTCCACAGCCAATTGAACTTTCAACCTGATGCCATTGTTCCTTTGCTTTTTCCTTGTTGGCCAACAAACCAGATATAGCAATGATTGCCAAGGGTAAACCAGCACACTTTTTCAATATCTGACTAGAAACTTCTTCAAGGTGGGGTGGGCATTCTCCAGAGTTGAACAGTCTTTTGTGAAATAATTGACTTGAGTGCACCCCACCAAGAGGGTCCATTCTATATATATGACCATTGAATGATGAACGACATAATTGAGCAACATCATTCACACGAGTAGAGGTGATTATTCTACAGTCATACACATTCAAGGGGAACGCAAACTTAATAGCATCCCATATTTCCACATTCCATATATCATCAACTACAATAAAATATCTGCAAAAGTATTTTAACATGTAAACAGTTTGTCGATTGACCACACTATAAATTAGGAAAGCGGTAAAACTATGCAAAATATGTTACGTACTTAACTACCCCTGCTTTCCAAAATACGTGTCAATTTAGTTTTTCCCTAAGTAAAACCATCTCAAGTTTGAACAAGTTTATACAAAATCATTCCAATATTATGACGCTAAATAGATATAATATGGAAATATATTTCACGACAAATTTAATGTCGTTGTAGTGGGTAATAATACTCCCTCCGTTCGGAAAAGGATGTCACAAAAATGAACTATAGGTAGACCATTTTTATGACATCCTTTTCCGAACGGAGGGAGTAGTTGCTAAATATCTTATGATAATTGTGGTACTTTGTTTGAATTAGCCTTACACAATTTTAGTCCCTTGTGTTAATCTAAATACTTCATTGTTTGTCACTGGTCAAATTAAAATATTGACAAAAGTACACAAAATATTGTATATAATACCATACCTTTTGTCTGCTAGGAAATTTGAAATCCGAGTGATAAGTCGTGGTATGTCTTCAATGTCTGAATAACCTCGACCAGTTATCTGATTGTGAATACTTCCCAATACTTTCATCATGTCTGGATTACGTGACACAGTCACAAAGGCATGACAATCAAATTGCCCTTTGAGCTCTTTATATACTTGGTAGGCAAGAGTAGTCTTCCCTAGTCCTCCAAATCCAACAATAGAAATCATCTTGCGTCGTTGTTGCTGCCTTGATTCATCCCTGGTCTCTTGTGCAAACAAACGGATAAGCTCTTCCTTCGGTCCATCAATTCCGACAAGATTTGATACGTCCTCAAATATAGCAAGAGCTCTAGGGTCAATAGTCCAATTGTTGACCTTTGAGATGACCTCCCCAGTCCTGTACCTTTTATTCCTCTTAGAGGTCTCAATGACTTGGCTCTTCAAATCTTCTATTGCCTTGGCAATCTGGTGGTGATCCTTTGTCCAACCCAACAAATTCTTGATCTTCTCCATGAAGCCATCTGGCTTGGCAGATTCGTCGTGAGCATGTACCATGAAATCGTCGAGGCTGTCCTCGATGTCATAGGATAGCTCCCGCACCTCCTTCATCCATACATTATCTTGTACATCAGGATCTTCCTTCATTGACTTGTTGAGGAGAAAAGCTTCCATGGCGGTGAGCTCGCGAGTGAGGAATACTATCTGGCTTCGCACCCCATGGAAACGCTTGTACTCGACGCCCAGCAGAGTGGCAAGCTTTTCCAGCACTGACTGCAATGCTCCCGCCGCAGTGCTCACTAGAGCAGCCTTCATGGCGTCCCCTCGGTGGTAGCTCAGAGTTTGCTGGGCTGGTTCTATGTAGATCCATAATCACAAGACGTTAAGCGTGTGGTAGGTGGGCAAAACCAAGCGAATGTGAGGTACTGCTTCGAGTCAATGTACTATTGTTTATTGGACTTGGTATACGAGCCAACAATTTGTCGCAACTTCCACGAACTTTCTCCAACCTTTGTGTGGTAACTCGGAGTTTGCTGGACTAGCTTTGTGTGGTGGGTGTGGAATTATTGCAGGCTGAATGGACGTGGTAGGTGCAGAGCGTTAATCGTCTGCCAGGTGCAAAACCAAGCCAATGTGGAGTACTGCTTATCCAAGACGTTAAGATCTGTGGACTTGGTGTACCAGTACGAGCCGGCAAATTCGTTGCAACTTGCAAGGGCATATATATGTGAAGGAGAGTTGTCTTGCAGTGGTGGTCGCTCCTGCTGTCCGAATCGCACAAGAAGACTTTCTCGACCTTGTTTGTTGGCTAGCAGCGGGTTCGGCATCTTTCTTTGGGCTTTCTGTACACACTAGTGGTTGGGCCGCGTCTCAGGACCAGACCATTTTCTTAGCTGTAATCTAATTTAACCAACACAAGTTTTACTTGGCACCCCGAGTACATATTTCTTAGTAATCCAACAAGCTTCGTCTACTGTTCTAGGTAATAGTACTCAGCTATGAGACGGGCAGGCTGGGCCGCTTCAGCACGAAAAAACTGTCCGAGCCCCAAGATAAAGATACTATTTTAGAATGTGAGCTAAATGGTAGAAGAGGTCAGTTGGCGGAATTATTAGAACTCAATAAGGTAGATGTGGTTTGTTTGCAGGAGACAAAAAGGCAGAACTTTACAGACAAAGAGCTGTCATATTTTGCAGTAAGAAGTTTGTTCAAATGGTTCCGTACTTTTTCTTTTTGAACTGGAACAGCCTCATTCCATTAACCTGGCTCACTGAACTCAGTGGCCACCACGACAAAATACATCATCCGGCACAGCATCCAACCATCTATGCCTACTAGCGTTCTGGGGTCGATAGGAAAATTCGGTCCCTAGAAAATAAACAGCGAGTCGGTGGTCATTAGGAATTAACGTAAACGAGGATTCGGCCCCTGGAGAAATTGGTTAGGTCTTCGGTCGAACACCAAACGGACCGAACGTTATGGGCCAGGTTGGCCTGCTAGGGGTGCCACGCTGGCTCGATGGTAGCCAGCGCTTCCAGGCCAACACGTAGCGGCTATGTCCGTAAAGAACAGATTTTTTGTTTGTATGGGTGACTAGGAGTTGTGTTTTTGTATGAGACAGCAAACACCAAACATCACCTGAGACTGACAGAAGGGACGGCAAACATGACGAGAGAACATCAGCTAATTTTCCATATAATATTATGCCAGCGTCTGGCCCGTTCCTCAGAAAAGGGATTGGGGATGAAACATCAGCCTATACTTGGGAAGGTAGAAGATCACGGGAGACCTGCACTGCACTCTTGGGTCTTGGGCAAGTGATGCGATTAATGGAGGTGATTTTTTGGGGAATGGCCGATTTGGATTTTCGGAAGGCAAGCAGAAGCAGTCGCTCCCCTTGTCTCATCATGTGCGGCTGTAGGCCGGACTGGAACTTGGAGGAGGGGATGTAGAGAGTAAATCGGGTCTTCGGTCAGTTCGTTCCACCATGGGTTACCACCGAAATTACCGACTTAATTAGGTTTTCCACATCTGCTAACCGAGATATGTATCAAATATTTCGGTTTTGATTCGGTGCTGGTTTAATGGGTTTTTCGGTTATATGCCCACCCCTAGTGGCATGGAGTCGTGACGTAGAACTCACCAGTTGTTGGTCCCCGACTTGAACCGGGTCAGAGAAATGTTTCGCACAAAAACAACTGGCCTCTTAGGTCACTTCCTGCGACTCCAAAGGCGCTGACGCCTCCATTTCATAGTCCCTCTCCGGCCACCACCTTCACCTTACCGCCGTCGGAGGAGGTCGGCTGACCGGCGGGCGTCTCCATCTGTTTTTTTCCTTTCTTTTATCTAGATGTAGCTGGTCACATTGGATCGACCGCGTCGAGGCATATGGAGGCAACTCGTCATGCTGATTGTTTCTCGCGTGCACGTAAGAGAAAGAGCGCTGCCCTCTGCTGCTAAGGTAGAAATACAGTCCGACAACTACAATGAAAATTTTAGCGATCATATTGCATTGAAAATTGTCTACGGAATTTCAAATCAAAACCATATAATGTAACCATGGATATCTCTTTATTCTTTTGTAGGTATTCCTTCATCGGCACATATCAGTCAACCCACACGTTCTCTTATCTAGTACTACCTCCATCTTGAAATACCAAAATGTCATGTATTTTGGGACAAAGTGAGTAGTAAACAAACAACAATCCATTTCAACCATGTGCGGAAGAGGGGACTGTGGCTGCAGGTCTTGGACAATGGTGTATGCAGTCTCCCAGCGTCTTGTAGCAACTTTCCATGGGGAAACACGTAAAGCGCGACCCGCCACCGATGCACTTACTTACTTCGATGCGATCCGTGTCTATGACTCTACCTACAAAATAGTAATTAACATAAAAATAACATTAAAGTGCCGACGCATAACCATGCATATACATAAGCTAGGATATGTATAGAGGGGGGTTGATAGACGGATGTATAGGGATTGGTAGAGACTAATTTGGCATGAACTAATTGATGAATATATAGTCTACTAATTAATTAAAATATATGAGGGCTATTTGGCATTAGTTTGGAAGCATGAATTGATGAGGTTGTAATTTCCTTCCAAAGTTATCTTGCCATGCGTGTGACTGGAGGCTGCGAATTCCGGCCGTTGACCGAGCGGGAAAAAAACTAGTGCCCTTGCAAATAAAAACAGCACAAATTGCGTCGTTAGGCTTGCCTACATAGACATCAGAAGATGCCCTCCATAAGATGGGCCGTCTCGCGTCCCAGAGCCATAAAGCTTAGAGATGCTAGAGCTGGGGAACCCCCCTATGTCTCGCTCATATTCGATTCTGAAAAGGGTGATGCTGACAGAGAGGAACCAATTAGATTCTGAAAAGTGAGGAAGACTCTCGCCAGAAAAGAAAGAAAGAGAGGCGGCGGGCTAGGGTTTCAACCCTAGCCATCGCCGCCGGCGCCATCTGCACCTTCATCGTTGCCTTCGTCTAAAAATTGACGGGTCTTCACCTCCTCTAGGTGCCACTCTGGCACTAGGATGGGGACCTTGGACCTGCGCAGGGCGCTAGACAAAGGTCCTTAATGTTAGAGCTTGGTTTTTTTTTGTTGTCTTCTTCGTCAATGGAGATGGCATCGTCTGCAATAAGTGATCTTCCGCGCTTCGTTCGTCGGCGAGATCGCCTTCTCGACGTCAATGGTGGCTTTGGAAGATTAAGTTTGTCTAGGTATGGTTTTTCAGATCTTACTTCGCCAGATCAATCTTGGATTGTTTCTCATGGTTGCCGCGAGGAGCTTTGTCCTCACATTATCTATCCCGGCTACTACGTCTTCGGCAATGGTGATTCGTTCTCTCGGCTCCCAACGACGTCCACAAAGTGGCTCGGTTATTTGTCCCTGGAATATCAGTGGTGGTGCTCTTGCCGATGTTGCTTGATTAATTTAATGGTTGCGTGCGTGCACAAGGTCTTGGCATTGCGGCTCAAAATTAAAAGGTGAGAACCTTCGTTGGTATTCACAGGTCAATGGTTTGGTGTTTTCGGCGTTGTTCTATGGCTGCGTTCAGAAAAGTACAAAATTGTGTCATGGAAGAAGAAAGGGCTTGAAGATCTCATAGATTTACTCGTCTCTTTTAGTATTGTTTTTGTAATCGATATAATCGTGTACTCTTTGTTGGTTTAATATATATAGAAAAATTCAAAAAAAAATAGATTCTGAAAAGGGTGATGCTGAAAAGGGTGTGCTTGGCTTCTTAGCTTTCAGGGGGACATCATACTCAAATTCAAAGGGCCACAACAATATAAACCCACTGTTCCATCTAGCCAAACTACCCGAATTCAAATATCAAAACCACCCGAATTTACGGATACAAAAACAAATCAATTTTAGCTGGAGTTAAAGCATGTGACGATGCATTGTAGAATCTAAAGTTTGTATTGTAGCAGCATTACTAACAGCCAAAGCTCACCAGAAAAGTCCATCATTTCAATGAAATCTGAAAGCAATTTTAGGAGGCATCGTGACTCGCACTAAGCTGCAAGTAAATAAATGAAAAATGGCCGAATACTCATTGATGATAGGAAAATCGGACGGATAAACAGCTAGTTTTCCTATGAATATAAGATAGCAACCGAATTATTGAAATTATTTCAGACATTTTGCTGAACATCAGCACTGTCCCTGCAAGTTGGCGCAAATTCTACGAAGTTACCTCTCGGGGCTTCAGGTGGATTTCTGGTCATTATCTCAAGCTTGCATCTTGCATGTGGTTTGGAGAGTGTTGAATTGTATTTGTTGTACGTGTGCAGCTCAATGCATGGAGCAGTAGATGTCGACTCAGGTGTCTCTGTCATGGAGGGGCGGGTGAGCTCTGCTGTCCGCCTCACCCAATGGCTCTAAAATCCATAATGTTCGGCTAATTGTTTGTGAATGTATCGATTTATGAATGAATAGAAAATACCAAAGCATGTACGATTTGCCACAATGTCAGTATTAATCGGTTCCTCCCGTTCAATACAACTTTCAGTCTCTCCACTCTCAGTCATGTCTTGCACCCCCGAACAGAGTGAGGATCGTCGGCGCTAGGTTTCTGGCCGGCGCTGCCCTATCTCGACCTCCTCCGTTTTTGGCCACCGGAGGGAAGCAGAAAGCACGCTTGCTCCTCCCCGATGCGCAGGTCTTTGGCCAGCTCGTCCTCCCCGAAGTCTCCCCTTTAAGCAGGCCGCTTCTCCCCTGGTGCATCATACTAGTTGACTAGAAAATCACAATGAGCGAAGTCAAGGAAAAGGGATGTGAGTGTCTGAGATTTAGAAGAACGCCATGGGGGGGATCTGCAGAGTATGTCGAATCTGATTAACGAGGTTCAGTTGACAGATGAGTCAGACAAGGTTAAGTGGACAATTGGGAGCAGTGGTTCCTTTAGTGTGAAAAATCTTTACTCACACTTGAGATCTGTGGTGGTTTTCCCGCAAAAGTTCATGTGGAAAGTAAAGATGCCAATGAAGGTTAAAGTTTTCATGTGGCTAACTCTAAAGAGAAGAATTTTGACAAAAGATAACTTGCTGAAAAGAGGTTGGACTGGGGATAAGCAATGTCATTTATGTGGATATGATGAAACAGTTGATCATCTTGTTTTCCAGTGCTCCTTGGCGAAACTGGTATGGCAGATGGTAGTTTGTGTCCTGGGATGTGTTCGTCCACCAGACAATGTTAATGATCTGGTCCATGGATGGATATATCTCTTCCCTAAAAACCAAAAGAAATTGATCTTATGTGGAGCTGCAGCGGTGTGTTGAACAATTTGGACGACGCGCAACGATGCGTTTTTCAATCGCAAGTTTCCAAGTGATCCTGCTGCTGTCATCTATAGATTGTGTGCTTTACTGAATAACTGGGATTTGTTGCAGAAAAGCCGAGATCAAGGAAAGCTTGAGGAAGGAGCGCGAAAGATGCAGATGGTGCTGCGAGAGGTGTATTCCAGGTCGCATGGATGGGCGACGTCAAATGCGAGAATTACTCTCTGATGAACCTATCTGGGTTACATCCCAGATAGTAGGCGCTTGTGCCACTTTTGCTTTTGTTGTAATAATAATGAGGTTGGTGGGAGGGTGGGTGGCAAGCATCCCTCTCAGTTTTGCCCTGTATTTTCGTTTATCTTTGTTTTACATTTCGGTTGTTTCCTTTTAATTGTAAGTACCGGCGGTTTCTTTATATGAAATCGACGGGGAGGCTCGTTTGTTCTAAACAAATCATACTAGTTGAAAATAAATTACTGGTTTTCGGTTGTTCGTTCCTCCCATGCAAGACATTATTAATTTGTAGGCCCATATTGCACCGTGACAGGACAATAATGAAAAGGATTGACAGAGATTCATTATATATACCACCCGACTCCTATGCATATGAAGCCACAAACATCCTCCCTCTCCACATCCCAACTTGTTTACTCTCTTGCAATCATCATGCATGGCATCAACGACCAAGAAATCACGAGAATTACACGCATGTATGACATCCGTAGGTGTAGATGTAGGAAAAGGAGGCACCGGGAAGCACATAACCACTGGATCCCGCGGAAACACTTATTACTCAGCGGTGGTTGAATCCATGCTAAGCATTCAACCCATTTGTCGCGCAATTCTAAGTCGAGAGAGAAAGACAAGCAGAGCATGTTAGCTTTATATTTGGATTGGACAGGAATGGAAACAGCTCAAATACGGACGACCGTTGCCGGGGTGAGACGTTGACCACAGCGGACCGATGGAGGAGAGGGGTGGGGTAAAGAGTCCTAGAGCACGCCGGCCATGGGTGGTGAGCCCGAAGCGGGATTCTTGTGTCTCCGTCATGGAAGGATAGGTGTGCTCTGCTTTCCCCCTCCCTTAGGCCTTGTTTGGTGCTAAATGTTTTGAGGGGATTAGTGGGGATAATCCGCACAGGGATTGGGTGAAACCACTCCATCCACCCAATCCCCTCAAAACCTCTTCCAACATAATCCCCTACAACCCCTTTGTTAAGAAATGTCATTTGGTAGGCAGGGTTTGGTATATAAATTAATAGCGGCATTTTTCAAGCAGCTAGTAAAGCAAATCAACACTGATTCTTAAAGATTAAATTTTTACAGGGACACGTGAGCAACACCGTTTCAAAATCAACATCCAACTATATTCAGCATCCAAATTATTTCCACATAATTTCATGATCTATTGATGGAACAACAAAACAATTTTTTCACAAAATTTCATGAGCTACTCATGGAACATTATTACAATTCAATCAAACAATCACAGATTCAACACTGAATCCTGTATCGAGCAATGCACACTAAGATAAAACTGTCGATTGCAGCAATTGAAGCCTGTTCATGGCAAATCACAACAAACTGAACTCCTTTTGTGGCACCAAGCAATCAACGGATGTATAACTAGCTGAACTCTTTTCACCAAGAAAAAGGGAACCGGAGAGGACAAGATAGAAAGCGGCAGATGCGTCCAAGAACTTGCTCTGGATCCACTCGTCCATGGCTCCATGCGAGAGAGAGACTACAGCAGAAGTGGCGACCGCGCACGCTCAGTAATTATCTGGAAAGAGAGAGAGGTACTTGAGCGGAGGTGCGTGGTCGCCGGCGGCAACGGAGGCAGCCAGTTGCTGCTGAGATGGGAGCCCAAACCATGACGTGAGGAGGCGGCGGCGCGTCACGACGCAAGGAGAAGGGTTGCCTCGCGTTCGCTTCCTCTGTCGATCCGCGAGGTAGGCCTAGCGGCGCCTAAACCGCGTGGAAGTGAGCGGTTTGCCGTGGTTCGGGCAGGCTGGCCCAAACCCAACCTCGTCCACCAAACGGATCTCTCGGGATTTTCGGGGGGTTTTGAGCCCCTAGCGGAAAATCCCTACAAATACCGGCTCACCCCTGCGTGCCAAACGAGGCCTTAGTGGATCTATATTATATCATTGTTATTCTAATTGTGTGAGTGTATCCACCTATTGGTTATCTGTTTTCTACCAGATCGCCCTAAAATCGGTATGTTTCTGCTAATTAGGTGTGAGTGTATCCATTCATGAATGAATACAAACCTACCAGATTATGCACACTTTTCAGTGCCTTCAAGTGAGGTTTTTATTGATGTGTTGTTTAAAGTCACTTCCAGGAATTTGTTGTAATACGATATTCATATAATTAGCTGATATCCGTATGCATATAATTTAGCAGGGAAAAGACAACACCTGTTATTCTTTGTTCGAGTAGATGTAAGTGCATCAAGTAATCAAGCTGATGTATTAGAATAGCACCAGAAAACCATTGCCATGGGGAGGAGTCTACATCTAGGAAATACCTTAAATTCACCAAGTCGAAACACAAACTATACTATCTATGTATATAAATACTTTCTGCACATTATATAAGCTTTACCAGTGCAAAACATTGCACTAATTTCTTTGTATATATAATGAACAGTCTACCGATACAGGCATACTGATTTTGGTAGATATGATCTGCCTCGTGACTCATCAAAAGCAGAAAAAACCAGAATTTGGTATTCATACGCATACTGGACTCTCTATCGAATATCACAATAGCAACAGGATTCGCCTATGAAGTAGAACAAATTTTTTTTTGCAGCCATTCGTTATTGCTAGACCAGCATGCTACATTGAGATTGTGGGATCCTACATCCAATAAAAAGAATGGGGAACCGTCTCAAAAGAGAATAACATGCTATTCGGTGCTAAGTAAAGTCCTACAAAAGATTCAGATGGCTGGCCTAGATAAAAGACAAGTTTTAAAAAGTGATGGTAGAAAAAGAATGAAAATATTGAACTAAGTAAGATGCTGGGGATAAAGCATTGAGATTGCAAGTTTTTTTTGAGGAAAAGACGGGGGGAGATATGCCCACCTGAATGCATTTCATTATCTCAAAAAAGTACATAGTAAAGGGATCCACCGTGAGCAATGCCGAGGGGGTGGCCCCTGGGAGTGACATGCCACTCATTGAGAAATACACGGGGGTGAGGAGAGAACACGCCCATAAGCACGGGGTCACTAATTCCGAGGCACCAGACTATCACACCAGGCAAGAAGGGGGGCAATATCGACCCGACGGGGCGCACGAACAACCCATAGCCGCAGGTGGTCGAACAGCAGGCGCATAATCTGGGCGAGCGGCACACAGTCCGCGTCAAACACCATACGGTTACGCGTCTTACAAATCGTCCAAAGCAGGGAAAAAGACCGCAGTGTTGCACATGCGTGGCATGTCATGTAGCCGGGGAAAGCCGTCAGCAAGCGCATGCAGAAGGGTGGGGACATCGGTGTGGGGGCGGAGACGCATCCCTGAGATTGCATCGTGGCTAAATATGAACTCAGATGAAAGCTTTTATCATTTTGTAATCCAATCTTTTCGTACAACAAACATTCCAAGATTCCAAGAAGAATATTCTTGGGGGTTATACTGGCTGCAATTTCTTAGTTGGTTGTGATGTTTGGCCTCTGAAGTAGGATATGATTCCGGATAGCAACGGGTGCAGATTTTGTTACCCAAACCTAGTAGGAATGTTTTTCTCACATATGAAGTTTATATCATTCATACTGATAACTAGATTTACTGAGAAGGTGCATTGCTCTTGTTTCTCTTATGGACAAACATATCATAAAGTGTCAGGAGTCATGTGAGTGTGTTGGTTTATCATATTAAGTGACCATAAATTATTGGTTGTTAGGTGGTTAGTTTGTACGTTTCCATTAATTATATTAGAATGACATGACATTATGTAATATGACAATAATTAGAAAGGGTAATACCACAAAATTATTCCAATTTCACATACACCGAGTGATACAATTTACTGTATATTTGACCACTCAAATTATCCCTACAAACCATAGTACGATAGAACCTAAATTTTGTGATTATGAGTGTACACACATTTGCTTGGAAAAGTCCTGAGCAAAGTGCCCGGAGTATTCATGTGACTGTGCTGGTGTATCATAGTACTTGCCCATACTTATTTGTATGCGTGGGTGGTTCATTGCCCGCATGCCGTAAATTATATATGACATCGTAGCTTGACAATAATGGGAGAGATTGATAGAGATTCATCATATATACCACTATGCTCCTCTGTATGTGCAGTCATAGACAACTTCCATTTCCACATCCCTGTCAACCAAGACCATATGAAATCGCGAGAATTGCACGCATGTAAAGCACTCATGAGCATATGTAGGAAAAGGAGGCACTAGGAAGCACAACGTTTCTTGTTAGCATCCATGCAGTAGCACTCGGTGGTGGATGCATTTAATTTGCACGCTAGGCGTTCGCACCATTTGACGAGTAAGGCTAAGTAGGCCGCAACAACTGAGTAGCACATAGTGGTAGTGGCTCTGCTGAAAGTCACATGTAGATGAACCTGAAACAACTACTGTTCAACGAGTATGGAATGGCGAGACAAATATGTAAGATAACGGCAATATTAATTTTATGTGGAACCTGTTCAATTCATTCATTTTGTTTGGTTTTCACCGCAACAAAAAAAACTTCCTTTTTTGGTGGAAAGCTTATTGGAGTAAACTTCTATGCTTCCGTTGGAAAAAGCAACGCTGGAGTAGAGATTAGTCGCCTTTATCTTTTCACTTGTAATAGCAGAGATTTTAGTACCTCCCTCCGCAAAAGTTTATCCTTTCTAATGGATTTATCCCGTGGGATCCGATGTTTTTGGTGCATACAACAATTCTTTTAGAGTACCGATAGGTAGTTAAAGGAATACTTATTTTGTTGCCAGTACTTGATAAAAGGATCTTGTGACTATCGTTAGAAATGATATTTCCCTCGTGTTTGGGCCATAGAGGGAGTTTGACCTAATCAAATTTTGTGTCACTTCGATATTTAAATTGGCTAAGAACTTAATTGTGGGGCAAGCCAAAAAAATTGTGAAAGTATTTTATAAAAAAAAATTATTCAGCATTGCAATATAGCACATCTCTGTATATTTCAAGTAGACTATCTCTACATGAAAGTTGTCTATCATCCAATATTTAAGGCATTCATTTATCCATGTCATCCTACATTTCTTACTGTATTCTATCCATACATGCAATATTTCTTATTATAAATTCGGTTAGCCATACAAATTTCCACACCAATAGTTTTAAAGGTCAAATATACAAACATTACACATTGATTAAATTTATACTGACTACTGTTTTTTTGAATGATCATTATCGATTGTTGTTGCCAATCAAATCCTCCATATTCCAAAAAAATTCTGTTTAAATCGTCAAAACTGTCTTTTATACTAATTTATTTAAAGATTCACGCTGCAAAGTCTGGGGCATCTTTACCATATTGCAAATGAATTGCCCCTTACTCTACTCTCGTTCTGGTCCCGTAACAGTGAAGATGCGGCAGCGCCACGTTTTGTCATAGTGTCTACATGTTCCCACCCCGACTCCTTTTGTTGTTGGACTCCGGTCGTAAAAGCCCGCGATACTCCCCACACGGTGGTCATTGGCCGGCTGCTCCCCCGAAGTGTCCCTGCGGGCGGGCTGCTCCTCCCCAGACCCATGTCCTGCCCCGGTGGCCACCGCTGGAATCTGTCTGCTCATGGGTGTTCCATGGCTGCAAGAGACCTCATCAATGATCATTCTCTCATACAACAAGTAGGATACAATTGACTACTCCAATAATCTCTAGAAAACTTAGTATGATAAAACTCACACTTCTTGATTCTGAGTGTTTATAAATTGCTTGTAGAATTCACGAAAAGTGCTTGGAGGAGCCAGAAGAGGTTGTTGATGTAATATTACTTACAATAAATTACCGGTTGTTGGATGGTTTCTTCCTCCCGTGCAGTAAATTATTTTCAGGATAACATAACATCGTGGTAGGAGAATAATGAGAAGGACTAATAGGAATTCATCATATATACACCCCCACAGCTCTCCAATGAAATCATGGACGAGTTCCCTTTCCACATCCCAAACTTTTGTTATTGTTGCAATCATGGCATTGACGGAAATGAAATGGCGATAATTGTACCGTAGGTATAGGTAGAAAAAGGAGGCACCGGGAAGCACACAGTCAGAGAGCCGTCCTCATTGACTTAGCAGTTGGCGGGGGTTACATGTTGCGTGCAAACCATTCAAACCATATTTGATCAACGGTCAGGCCGGAAAAACTATGAAATGGCACACGAGTAGGCATGGCACCGTCTAGACTCCAAACATAGCCAGATTGATGAAACTAGAGAGAGATAAGAAAACAGTAGAGTAAACATGTAACTGATTGTCTCCGATGATGATAACTAAGTCTTGAGAGCGGACCGAGTTTGAGGTAAACAATTTGAATTTGTTTTTGAATTTAATTTGATAGCAATCGAATTATTGAGAAATGATTTCACACATTTTTGCTATAATTCAGCACTGTCCACTGTTGTTCCTGTCCGCACACAGTGAAGATGAGGCAGCAGCGTCGCCGCCACGGTCCCATCTCGACCTCCTACACACGAGCTGATTTTCCCCAAAGCTCAGCTGCCCAGGTCGTCGGCCAGTTGCTACTACCAGGAGTCTCCCCTCCGCACGGGCCGCTCCTCCCCCTGCATGTCCGCCCTGCACGGCCAATACCGGAATCCGGAAATCTCACTCGTCAAGGTCCAACCATGGCCATAAGGTCTCTAGTCGCCTTGTCATCCAGGTCCAGCCGTGCCCTTGCTGTTGCTGCCGCCCCCATCCTTGTTGTGCCTCGAGTGTGCGGATCTAGTGGGTTGGGAGAGTTCGGTTGATCTACATAAGAGATCCGAGAGTTTCATGTTGTGCAAATAGTTCTCTTGGGATTTTCTTGTAACGGTCCATTAATTAACTGGATAATTCTCTTGTGCTTGACTAATAGATTGGGGCAAACCTTTTGCCCCCGTTTCAAAAGAATAATATCTTTGAGCTGCTAATTTCCTTTGCCGCGCCTTATCTGATACTCTGATCAGGCTTCCAGGGTAGCACGGTGGATTTCCGTTTATCGTCTCAAGCTTGCATCTTGCATGTGGTGTGGAGGGTGTTGAATTGTATGTGCTAGATGTGTGCAGCTCGAGGCCTGGGCCACGTGATGTCAATTCGGATGTATTCAGTATCCATTTGTAAATGTCTAAATTAATCGAGACTAGTCGAATGTGCTTGCTTCGCCTCACTGGCAAGTAAGGCCCTCATTTATGCGTTGTTGTTTACAACCACTTACAAGGACTTTTGCAACACGATATTGTGTATTATAAGCTGATATCCATATGCAGATAATATACAAGAGAAAATACAACAGCTTTCTTTCTTGCTTCATATAAATGTGAATGTCTATGTGTATCATAGTACTTAGACCATAAATTATGGGTTGTTGGGTGAATTGTTCCTCCCATTGCGTAAATTATTTTTAGGTCTATAAGAAATTTTGGCATGACAATATTGAGTAGGATCGATACAGTAGTATCAATCCCAATTCACAGACAGTAAGTCATATAACACGTTACACAAAATTTGACTACTAAAATAATATCCACAAACTGTAGTATGATAGAACTTACACTTTGTCATTATAAGTGCTTGCAAATTGCTCGAAGAAGTCACAAAAAGGTGCCCGGAGGAGCCATACGAGCGTGTTGATGTATCATATTACCTCCTCCGTCCTAGTGTATAGGGCATAATTTGCAAATCCCTTTGACCAAGGAGTTAGCTAATTGGGGCTAACAACTTGCATGCATTGGTGGGATAAGTAACTAGACAATTATGGTGAGGATACTAAATGCAATTGTGCCTAAAAGGTGGAGAGTTTTGGGACAAATTGTTTTTGAAACTAGATGATACCCCGCGCGTTGCGGCGGAAATTTGTAACAAAACAGAAACTTTGCAAGAGAAGCTTACACCTGGTGGAAGTTTGTAGCAAAACTATCTGAAAAAGCTATATTATACATAGTCTACTTTTTCTTAAGCAGAATACTCCACAAATGAAATATCAGCCTGGGATGTCTTTTTTAAATCGTATTTAACTTCTGTACCAATACTAAGACTCGGATTTAAAGACAATAGGGTTGTTTTGAGCAGGTTCCTCTTTGAAATAATTTTACCAATAAAGAGACATTGTTTGCGCACCCGTGGTCGATGCTGCCGTCCGTGTCCTCGCCTCTTCTGCTGCTGCGTGAGGGAGAAACGGCGCCGCCTTCTCACTCAAATCTGCATGGAGGCCACGAGACCTGGCGCCCTGCCTCTCCCTTCCCTCGCTCGCGGCGCCCTTCCCATCCTTCGTGCGGCGCCAGCGGCAAGAGTCGCCGCTTTCCTGTTCCCTTTTTTTTTTGACACATCCAAACTCCCACATCTATTCACCAATCGAACCACATACAGAGTACATAGAACGAAACAAAGAAGAACAACAAGTAAGGAGAGGATCGTGAAAGCAACAAGGAGCGCCGCTGCTGCGCACCACCTTCTTCAACCTCGAGACGAACCGCGAGCACGAGCACCACCGTCGAAGACGACGACGCAGGGACCCGCCGGAATCCGCCATCCCAGGAACGGGAGTACTCCTAGCCCGGAGGCGTTGTTGAGCCGCAGGAGAGGCCAGCTCCACCGAGCTGGCACAGACGACGAAGAAGCCGCATCGGCCGGGGCAGGGCCCCGAGCACCACCCGCTCCAGATCCATGGCCAACGCCACGAATCGGCCACCACCACTCCACCCTTCCGCGCATCAGCCACCTTGAAGCTCCACCGGATCCCCCGCCAGCACGGAAACCGCCACGCTGGATCTGGCAGGGGATCGAAGCACGGCACGGATCCGTCGATCCGCGGGTGCCAGGGACGCAGACGCGCCGCCACGGAGCTCTACCGAGCGCCGCCGCCGGAGAGGACGCGCACCTGCACCAAAAACGACACCGGCGACTCCGCCGTCTCCACGGCGCCGTCGGCTGAAGCCCCACAAGAACCTACCCTATCTACACACGTGAAACGGGGATCCCCCACCCTCCCGCCGCCGGAGCGGCCGCCGGAGGGCGAGGGATCCGGCGGATCGACGTCGAGGAGGTGGATCGAACGGGGAGATCTAAAAATCGCCTCTCGCGCAGGGAAAGGAGAGATGGGGAGAGACGTGAGAAGGTCTCTCACGCAAGGCAGACAAAAGAGATTAGGATAAGACCCATACCGGCACACGTAAGACTCGACCAATCCAACCGGCTAGAACGCGGGACGACGGGGACTACCGGTTAGGCGCTTGTGTAACCGGTCTCACCGGCTGTATGCTTCCATCAGGAAAGGATTTGAAGATACGCAAAGGAACCAGGTAACCGGATGGAGCACAAGGCACGACTGAGAGAAGCCAAAAGAGAAGAAGAAAAATCGAGACTGATCAGGCGGGGTCCACTGAACGGTGACTGAATCAAATAGGCTACAAAGTCAACAATGACGGCAAGGCCAGGAACGTGTCACTCAGTAATAGGCTGACGAGAAGCAAACGATTTTTTTTTTTTTTTTGATACAGAAAAAAAACGATTGTGGATGCAGGGAACTCGCAACCTTTAGGATAGTAGAGTATGCAGCCTGAAGAAAACAGGCTGCAAAACAAATTGTGTCAGCTTACTCTAGGATAACTGCATTTTTTTTTTTTTTTTTTTTTTTTTTGAGGAGGTCTAGGATAACTGCATGTTCAAGTTCAACACTGAATTATTCAGATTCACTTGGAACTTCAACATCTTACCTTGTCCTGACCCAAATCAGCGTCACTTGTGATGTGAGACACAGAAAACTCTGTCAGAGTACATTGATCTCGAGCCACCAGGACTATATGCAACCATACCTGCACCAACTGATGTCATGGAAGTGCCCTTTGCCTTAAGTAAAGTTGGCGCTTACGAGTCATCTGCAACAACAATGTCACGCTTTGGAATCAACTCGTTGTCGATATTTCTTCTGATACTAAGAGTAGATGACACGCTCTGAACAACACCAATGATATCTACACATGAACATGGAAAACAGAGTAGGATCAGTCAGACTGCATACAACACGGTACTAAAATGGCTAACTGAATATAAGAAATTATTCCTCACCTACTAGCTCCCTGCCACCAACGTCATAAGGAAACAGACTGAAACCCATTTCCTGCACAAAGAAATCGAGAATGTCATATGGTGACCGTAATAAGTTCTAATTCAGTCCAATGTTTACATCCTAAAACAACTTCTTTTGCAAAATATAAATTATCTCACTTGATCTTGATCGAGGAACTAGCAGGTTCAGTAGGTTAATGAAAACAGCTGAAACTAGTTCTGTATCTGCTAGCTGAAACAATTATTTTGATGAACACCACAACGCCATGAACTGCACTCCCAACTACAGTACTAAACTACTTACAGAGTGGCAGCACGTCGGAAACGGACGAGTAGCCGGAGGGGAGGAAGCGGAGGGCGTCGAGACGGCGTGCACGATCCTCCGGCCGGCGATGGGGCACCTCACTCGCCCGAGATGGGAACGGTGGCCTCCTTTCCCGCTGGAGAGGAGAGAGATGGACGCCAAATCGAATCCAGCTGTCCTCGAAGGCCTGATGGAGGCTCCGATCCCGCTCTCCTCCAGGGCCTGGAGGTGGCGGCAGAGATTGCGGAGCTCTTTGACGACGCACTCGACCTCCACTGGGCGGAGGCGGTTGCCGGACTTTTCCGCCCGGCGCACGATCCCTGGCACCACGAGCGTGCCCGCCCCGGGTGGCCCGTCGGACTGCAGGCTAGGCGGCTGCCGTGACGGCTTCTCGGAGTTGTGGCGGCGATCTGGCCACGGAGAGGCGAGGGGGAGGAGAGGAGGCGGTGCACTGTGGCGGCGCAGAGGCGAATCGAGGGGGAGCAGAGGAGCAGATCGAGGGAGAGGACGAAGCTAATCCTGTGTGAACAAATTACCATCGTACCCCCGACTAATTAAGATTCAATGCTTGGATGGCTGACATAATTTACTAGGCATAGAGTCAAATCCAACGGCTGAAATATTTTAGGTGTGGAGCTACCGGAAACTACCTGTGGTAGTTTTCCAAGCACCGTAAAAGAGCTCAAATGTAAATGGGCAAAAGAAAAATCGTATGGGGAAAGGAGCGTGAGTGACATACCAGGAAAGTGAAACTGCGTGCAGTGCGTAGGGAAATAATGGTAGCTTCCTAACCATGCGCATATCCCGGTCTCCACTCCGATCACTATGCAGCATAAACAACACAAAAACAAAAATCCTTAATCTGTCGTACTGTTCTGCATTTCCATGCCCACCGATTAGACCAAGCGTGTCTCAGGCTTTTTATGGAGCATCATCGACGTTGATTAGCACCTCTGCGTTCATCGAGCAGTACCTGACGGAATAGAGCGAAAGATGACCAACCAAGTATGCCGATGTTGTGCAAGATGATTAAGCCCAGTTGTGGTGGAGATAGATGACCACCCGTGAAAGAGACGATACATATGGAGCGCCTGGAGTGGAGCTTCATAACCGGTGGACGGAAAGGACGGCTATCAATTGGGGACGGCAGTGTGCATGGCGAGTAGAGCCGACGAACCGCGAGGGGAACATACACTCGTAGAAATAAGGGTTTTCGTTCAGAGCCATATCGGGGCTCTAGTCCCGGCTGGGTTACAAACCGGTACTAGAGGGGGCGAACTGGTCCCGGTTCAAAGGCTACGAGGCCGCAACAGACTAGTTCCGGGTCGTAAGGGACCTCTAGTACCGGCTCGTAATACGAACCGGTAATAGAGGTGTCTGGCTCGGCAGGACCACGTGCGAGATTACGAGCCGGTACTAGAGGTCTCACTATATCATCTTCCACCCCCGAGAGCAGCCCTCCATTTTCAGCTCGAGTTCATCTCCATTTGCTCCATTGTTTCCTCTCTCAAGATCGAGTTTATCCCCATTTTTTCCACGATTTATCAAGATTAGCGGCACCCATCTATCTAAGGGTTAGCAACTTGATCCTTTCATCCGGTATTGCTCATTTTAGCTCATTTCCATACTAGCTTAGCTCATTTCATTTTTGTAGTGCTTGGTAGTTGTTTGATGAAATGCCTAAGTTCGGGAGTTCATTTGTTTTATATGCAATTTGAGCTAAAATTAAAATATGATTTGTGTATTCTATTGCCGTGCTCACCGCCGTTGATCGTCCGCGTTGTCCCGTCACCGGCACCACCTCGGTAAACCTCTTTTTTAAAACTTTTATTTTAAAAAATCTTAGTTGTATGATTTAGACACAAGTGGGAAAAGGCCTTTCTGTGGCGCACCTTTTTGGAATTCTGTGGCGCACCCGCCAAATTGCTGGGTGCGCCACAGAATTCTCGCCACTAAATTTTTTTCTGTGGCGCACCGGGCTTGGTGCGCCACAGAATTCTCACATTTCTATGGCGTACCTGGCCTGGTGCGTCACAGAATTCTGAAAAAATTCAAAAAATGCAAAAAAAAATTATAAAAAGTTTCAAAAAAATTCAGCAAAATCAAAATATGAAATTATATGAAAAGTCCTAATTATTTGAATTATTTTCAGATTTTTTGCACATTTTGAACTGATACCTTCCCGCTAGGTCACCCATCATCAAATTGCTCCAACCTAGCACGCTTAACTTCTAAGTTCCACCCACTTCAACTACCCTTGTGCAACTCAAGTTCTTACTGATATATATATCATATGAATCCTATTAAGTCTTGTATGTGTATATGTTATGTATGTGTTATAAATGTGTGTTTTTAAATTTCAGATTTTTCAAAAACTTCTAAACTTTTAAAAGGAAATTCAAAAGTTTCAAAAGATCCAAAAAAATTCAAAAAACTTAAAAAATTTCAAAAAAATTCAAAAAATCAAAAAATTCAAAACACTTCAAAAAAAATCCAAAAAATTCAAAAAACTTTAAGAATTTCAAAAAATCCAAAAAATTAAAAAAATCAAAAAAAGTCAAAACATTTCAAAAATATCCAAATAAATTCAACAATCTTCTTTGTTATACATTTCTGTGTCATTTTTTTGGACTTTTTGAATTTTTTCTTTTTTTAATTTTTTTTATTTTGTAGAAAAAAATCGTCTGTTTGAAATAACTTTTTTTTCTTTTCGAATTTGAGTAATCTGTGAATTGCTGACCCTGGTGGATTCGAACTCGGGTTTTTCTCTAGTTTTTTTTGACATATTAAACGCATTTTTTCGACGTCGTATGCAAAAGTTATGGCCGTTACAAGATTTTTTTTTCATTTGTTGCAGAAAAGGTCAAAATTCATATTTCAAAATTTCTATACCTACTAGACACTCAAACCTAACTACATCTCAAAGGATTTTATTTATTGATATTTTTATCATTTTCCTTTACTTCCTGGAAGACTAAAAAGGCGATCCACGGGGGGGGGGGGGTGGCGATTTGAAAAAAAAAACTGTGGCGCACACTGAATTATTTTTTTCAAGTTTCACCCGCCCCCTAGGTGACTTTCTGTGGCGCACCTGGCCATGTGCGCCACAAAAATGTGACAATTCTGTGGCGCACATGGCTTGGTGCGCCACAGAAAGTCACATTTATGTGGCGCACCTGCACCGTGCTTGGTGCGCCACAGAAAAATATTTCTGTGGCGCATGGAAATTGGTGCGCCACAGAAAGTCACCTACCTATAAGGGTTTTCCTACTAGTGAGATGCATAATTATTATTTCTATAATTTTATTATTCAAATAAAGAGATGATTATTACAAAAAAATTGTGTGTTCTAGTGCCGTGCTCACCGCCGTATGGGATGTTGTTAAGGATGTTTTTAAAATAAGGAGATGATTATTAAAAAAATTTAGACAATTAGATATTTGAAGAAATCAGAAAAGATATGATTTTCAAATTCAAACAATATTAGTTAATGGTTTGAATAATTAGAATAATTATTTTAAAAACAGAAAATGGTTTTGGAATAGTTATTCAAATTCAAACACTTTTCATGTTGTAATTTTTGTCAGATTCAGAAGTATGCAGAAGCTATTCAAATCCATATTCAAACACTTTTTAAATTCACTTTTGGGCATTTTGCGCGCAAAAAATCAAAATTTGGGCCCTTGAACGCAAAAAACAGACCTCTAGTACCGGGTGGAGCCACCACCCGGGACCAGAGGTGCATTTGCGCGCGCTGGGGGTGGCGTTTGCGAAAACACCTCTGGTCCCGGGAGGTGGCACCACCCGGTACTAGAGGTTTTGGTACCACTAGTACAGAACGACACATCGGAAACGGGCCAAAAACCCCTTCGGCAACGGAGAAAGGGTCCGTGTCCCCGCCTCTGTCACTGATGTGAAGGCCTTCATCGGTAACGGAGGCCAAAAAACCGTTTCCGATGAGGTCTCCATTTGGCAACGGTTCTGCGCAGACCTCCGTTTCCTTAGTTTTCCTTCATCAGATACGGAGTTTGCCATCCACCCGTTTGCACTGAGCATTTCTCATATTTCGGTTACAGGATGCCACGTTTACAAATGCCACTAGATACTTAAAATCTCACAGCACAAGCTCAAATACTAAAACGGTAACAGATTTCATTCATATCACAATGTAACTTTACATTTCCGTCACAATTTCACCTTTACAATTGCATCACAAGATGTGACCAACATAAGAGGTAAAACGATAACAGATTTCATCTATACTAAGCCTATCATGTCAAAGGACGGAAAGAATATATGATTTCTTCCCTACATCCTTTTCCACAATCCTCGCAGGTGTCACTCTAGCAATCTTTTCTTATCTCAACTTCTTGAGAGAAGGATGTTGAAGTTTTGGACCCTATACATTAGTAAATAGAGTTACAATTGTTAAATACATATGCTAAAACAAATACACTATGAATTTAAGCAAACTGAAACGATATCTTACCTATGTCTTGAGGTGGCTCTTATTGATGAACCGGAGCAGCCAACACACGGCTTGTCAACAAGATATTGCGATGTCAGCAGCTTCATAGGATGCGTGACAACGATCATCCTTTCCATGGAGGCCACCACCGGCTCTGGATTTTTTATGCAGTGTCACCGAAATCTAATCCAATACGTCACCGATGTGACATTTCGGCGACACTGTATAAAACACTCTTAATTAAAAAAGTATTTTATGCAGTGTACCAAAACGTCACAATAGCGACGGTGGATATGTATGGTGGAGTTTGAAAAGGAACAGCTTGATATCCCTAAATGTAAATAAGGATTTATGTTAGTTCTGACACTACTGAAAGTGCATCTTCCCTAGATGATGTTTTGGTGTTAATGATAACACAATTATGTATCTAACGATGTATTTTGAGCTTCCAGGAATTTCTGATATAAGCGTCATCGAATAGAGCTTGCAATTTGCTCTTAGCAGTTTTCTGCTCCAGGCAGCGGTAGTACCGCCAGGAGGGGCGGTAGTACCGCTGCGCAGTCCTGCCTCGCAAGCTCAGCCAGCTACCGCTGCGGTACCGCTGATTTTCAGCTTCTGTTTCATCCAGCGGTAGCTCCAGCGGTACTGCCCGGTGGTACCGCCAGGCCCAGCGGTGGTACCGCCCGGTCCAGCGGTAGTACCGCTGCGTGCGTTTTCAGTGCGCTGCAAAGGTTCCAGCTGCCGCTGCGGTACCGCCCGAGGTACCGCTGTTTTGGCCCCTCTGTTCCATCGAGCGGCAGCTGCAGTGGTACCGGTGCGGTAGTACCGCTGGGCAGCGGTGGTACCGCTGCCTCCAGCGGTAGTACCGCTTTGAAGACAGCGCGCGCTCCAGCAAATCGAGCCGTTTGAATTGAAGACGAAGAAGGGCAGCGGTACTACCGCTGCCCCCAGCGGTAGTACCGCCGCGGGAATTTGGCTTGCAACGGCCACTTTTGGAGGAGCTATTTAAAGGGGTCTTCTTCCCACTTGAAGACTAAGTTTTCCTATGCTCTCTCTCCTCCATTGATGAAAGCTTCAACCTACTAAGATCTCCCACTCCAACCACCCAAACCTCTTGATACTTTGTGGAGTGAAGGAGGAGGTCTAGATCTACGTCTCCACCGAAGGAATTTCAAATCCCCCCACACGGATAGTGTGGAACTTGCATCTTGGGTTGCTTGTAACTCGAGGTGCCTTTGTGAGTCTCGGAGGAAGTCCGAGGCATTGTTGGGAGGCTCAACTCATTGTGGAGTTCCCCGACCTTTGTGTACCGGCTTGGTCAACGCCATCAAGGTGACCTCATAGTGAATGAGCCGAACCCCCACGGGTAAAGCTCACGGAGAATAGAGTGAGCACATCCGTGCTATTGGAGCGCCTAGGTGGCTCCACACTCCTCCAACGTAGACGTACTTCCCTTGGGAAGGAACTACGGGAAACATCTCCGTGTCTCCACTTTGCGGTTACTTCTATCCTTTACTTGTTGCTTCCGCTACGTTGTTTACCTTGCTTGTATCACATAGGTTGCTCACTTAGTGCACATCTAGTCAACCTTGTTATACTTTGCTCAAGCCTTAATTAATCGAAAAAGAATTAAAATTTGGTAGTCGCCTAATCACCCCCCCTCTAGTCGACATATCGATCTTTCAATTGGTATCAGAGCCTCGTCTCTTATCTAAGGCTTCACCGCCTAAGAGAATATGTCGGACGTCGTGGACCCTCTCGCATCGGTTACTAATGAACGCTTTGGTGAGGTTGTTAGTGAACTCAAGAGTGAGATATCGAATCTCAATACCGAGATCACTACCAACCTCAACATAAGCATGAAGGAATCGATGCGAGAAATGTTCAAGGAGTTCCTAGGGAAACCGGATCCTCCTAAGGTTGATTTACCCTCCTTGGAAAATGTCCCGGGAAGTTAGATACTCTTCCTTCTACGGGTATTGTCAATGCGGACGGAAAGGCGCAAGCCAATCCCGAAACAAAGAACTCCGAGGATGGTAACTCAACCCCAAGGAAGCCGCCGGGGGTGTATGCTAATGTTCCACCGGAACAAGTGTATAACACAATCCACCAACACGTCTCTCCGCCACACATCGCCAATATGGGCGCACCTCCTAAGCTTGATCCAAAAGACTTTCCTAATTGGCAATTCTCTATGCGTTCACACATGTCTAGTTGTTGTGTTTTCTTGATTGACATTTTAGAGCAAGGCTTCCATCCTCAAGACCCACACAACATGACTCCAACGGAGAAGGCCAATCATCAACTCAACGCCACCGCCATGCACATGATACAAACGGCCGCAAGCCCAACTTATCGCACGCATATCCGTATGTGCACGACGGCAAAGCAATGTTGGGAGAATCTTCATAACTTGTTCTTGGGGAACAAAAGCATTCAACTTTCCAAGTATGAAGCGGTTCAAGATGAAGCCGATGAGTTTGTGATGAATGAAGATGAGACCCCCGAAGATCTCTATCGAAGACTCTCCGCTCTTGCCATCACCTTGAATGATTTCGGTTTTGAGAAGATTAGTGATAATTGGATCAAGCGCAAATTTCTCAAGGCCATCACTCCCTCAAATCAAGGCTTAGCTCAAACCATTCGATCAAGACCGGACTTCTCAACACTTGACTCCAACACCGTGCTCAACGAGTTTGTATCCATTGGGATGGTTGTCAAGAGCTCTATTCATGCTCAAGCTCGGCAAAGGGACTTGCGGGACAATCTCCAAATGTCGCTTTGAAGTCCACCCATCACTAGTGAAGAAGAGTTTGAACATGGAGTGAAGAGGAGGATACGGAGGACACAAGAAAGACTATTATGAGCACATGGCCTTGCTTCAAGAGCCTTTGGGGCAACCGTTCCAAGAGATCTTCATCAAGACCTTTTGCTAAGAAGAACTTCGTTGCAAGACCAAGAGGAGACCGTCCAAAGACTTGCTATAATTGTAGTAATCTCAATCACTACATTGCCGATTGTCCTTGGGAGAATCGAGAGGACCACAATGGCAAGCTTGTGAGAAAAGACAAGTCCAAGGGCAACGGCAACAAGAACTACGTGAAGAAGAGGGTTCCAATGCCTTGTGTGTTCAAGATAGAAAAGTTTTGGAAGAATACATGTCCGGTGATGAAGATGAAGTTGTAGCTACCGCTCGCATTGCCATAGCTACACCTTCCTCTACACCGTCATCCCTATTTGAATCCCCCAATGAAAATGAGTCCATTCCCTACACATGTCTCATGGCAAAAGCCACCTCGGTAACTCCTTCTCCTAAACCTATTGCCTCTACACCTCCTTCCTTATTGGATTGTGTAGAGAATGTTGTGAAGGAGCCCCAAAGTCCAAATGAGGTGGACTTGTGGCTAGCTAATCTTAAGGAGAAGACAAAGTGAATGTTGATGCTCTTTTGGAGCAACTTGAGGAAACTAACTCTCTTGTAGATCAAAAGGAGGAGATCATTTCGGGCATGGCAAACCGTGAGGTTGACTATGCTAATGAGATAGCGGATTTCTCTATCGCTCTTGAAAAGGAGCAAACTCGTAGAGGTCTTGAGGAGGCCCTATCTAATTCCGAGGAATCCTATGCTATTGACATGTCTAGAGTTAAAAAGGATCATGAACATGCTCTTGCTACTTCTAAAGTCTATAAGAATGAGAAGCTTGAGCTAGGCATTGAACATGCTAGACTTGAGAAGGAAAACAAGAGACTTGATGAGGAACTCAAAACCCTCAAAGAGTCTTTTGCCAAACTTGAGAAGTCTCATGATCAATTCCTAGGTCAACAAGTGAAAGAAGTTATTGCATCCACATCAAATGAAATTATTGCTAAATCTATTATTTGTTGTGAGCATGCTAACCTTGTTGAAGAGAATGCTAAGTTGAAATCTCAACTTGAGAAGGGCATTATGGCTTGTGCCCAAGGAGAAAAGAACCTCAATGACCTTTTGAGCAATCAAAAGGATCAAATTGGAAAAGAAGGACTTGGTTTCTCTACCAAGTCAAAGAAGAAGAACAACAAGAAGAAGAAGCTTCTCCCTCTTCAAAAGCTATTATCTTTGTGAAGGAGGGGGAGTTGGCTAAAGAGAAGGAGACCAACACCATTGTGGGTGGTGAGGTCACAAGGGACCTTCCTACCCATAATGACTTTGCCGGCAAATATAACCCATCTTATGTTCTTATGAAATCTAGAGATGGTCATGTTTATGCTAAATATGTTGGCACTTCTTATGGTGATGATTATCATTGGGCTATTTGGGTTCCAAAGACCCTTGTGACTAACAAGAAAGGACCCATCGAAAAATGGGTACCTAAATCAAAGACTTGATTCCTTGTAGGGTGTGGCGTCCGGTGCGGGTCGATGGACGGTGGATAGTGGCGCATCCCAACACATGACCGGACGCATTGACTTGGTGGATGATATTGAACCTCCTCTACCTCAATATTCACGAGTCAAAATTGGTGACAACCGCGAGCTTAAGGTATTGGGACGAGGCAAGGTCGTTGTTGCTAGAGAAGTCTCTATCAAGAATGTACTTGTCGTTGAGTCCCTTGGTTACAACTTACTCTCCGTCTATCAACTTACTAAAAGTGGTTATGGGTGTTATTTTGATGACGAGAGTGTGATCATCACCGTGAAGGGATCTCTTAAAGTAGTCTTTGTTGGACATGTCGAGTACGGCATGTATGTGCTTGATTTCTCGAAAGAGAGCATGTCGGCCGCGACTTGTCTAATGGCTAAAGTTGATGTGGGTTGGCTTTGGCACCGCCGACTAGCCCACACCAATATGAGAACACTCCATGATCTTCAAAGTGGTAATCACATTCTTGGACTAACCGATATTAAGTTTTCCAAAGATCGTGTGTGTAGATCATGCGTTCTAGGAAAGCAACATGGAGAAGCCCATCCACCAAAGACGAAGATTACCACCACAAGATTCTTGAGCTCATTCATTTGGACCTTTTTGGTCCATTATCTTATGATAGTCTTGGTGGGAAGAAGTATTGCTTGGTGATTGTTGATGACTATTCAAGATACACATGGGTCTATTTCTTCAAGAAAAGAGTGAGACTCAACAAAGAGTCATTGACTTCATCAACATGCTCAACGCCAATATCAAGAGAAGATCATGACAATTCGAAGTGACAATGGGTCCGAATTCAAGAACTACACCGTGGAGGGGTTTCTTAGTGAAGAGGGATTGCTCATCAATATTCCACTCCATACACCCCTCAACAAAATGGTGTTGCGGAGAGGAAGAACCGGACTCTTATGGATGCGGCTAGGACCATGATTGCGGAGTATGCTTCTCCGTTAACTTTTGGGCCGAAGCCATCTCCACCGCTTGTCATGCAACAAATCGGTTATATCTCCGCAAGCTATTGAACAAGACCCCATATGAGATTCTTCTTGGGAAGAAACCGGATCTTTCTTATTTTCGTGTCTTTGGATGCAAGTGCTTCATTCGCAAGAAAGGTAACCGGTTATCTAAGTTTGAACTAGATCTATAGAGGGTATCTTTGTTGGTTACTCCACAAACTCTCACGGCTATAGAGTCTACAACAAGACCACCGGTCAAGTTGAAGAATCTAGTGACGTGAAGTTTGATGAGGATAATGGCTCCCAAGTGGGGCAAGTTGATCCTAATGTTGTAGGTGATGTACCTATGGAGCTCGCTCTAAGAAGGATGGCAATTGGGGACATTCGTCCCATTGAAGAGGATCCTCCTCAAGTTCAAGATCCTCCTCGAGCTCCTCCTCAAGTCATACCATCACCAACTCAAGATCCTCCCCGTAACCAAGAACAAACTCCGAGCCCTCAAACAAGTGAGCAAGGTCAAGAACAAGATCAACCTAGTGGTTCCTCTCCACAACTTGATGTTCAAGACCAAGCTCTAGATGGTGCACACGACAATGATCAAGAACAAGATCAAGGTGGTCCTCATCAAGATCAAGCTCAAGATCAAAACAATGCACATGACTCCGATGATGAAGGAAATGATCAAGTCATCTCTCAAGAAACTTCGGAGGAGACCAAGAAGAGAAGAGAATTGCGAAGAGAGCAAAAATTAACTCGCTTAGAGCATACATTGGACAAAGTTCTTGGAGGTGTCCAAAGCAAGGTCGTCACAAGAAAACAATTGGCAAGCTTTAGCACCAACCATGCTTTTGTGTCCTTCATCGAGCCCAAGAAGGTGTATGAAGCTCTTGAAGATCATGATTGGATTGATGCCATGCATGAAGAACTCAATAACTTCAAGCGCAACAAGGTGTGGAAGTTGGTGCCAAGGCCAAATGGGTGCAAGAACGTCATCGGCACCAAATGGGTCTTCAAGAACAAGCAAGATTCGAACGGCATTGTCATTCGAAACAAGGCAAGATTGGTGGCACAAGGCTACTCTCAAGTCGAAGGTGTTGACTTCGGTGAAACCTATGCCCCCGTTGCTCGTCTTGAATCTATTCGCATCTTGCTTGCATATGCATCTCATCATAACTTTAAATTGCAACAAATGGATGTTAAAAGTGCTTTCCTTAATGGTCCTATTAATGAGTTGGTATATGTTAAGCAACCTCCCGGGTTTGAGGATCCCAACCATCCGGACCATGTTTACAAGCTCGACAAGGCACTCTATGGCCTTAAACAAGCCCCACGTGCGTGGTATGAGCACCTTCGAGAGTTTCTTGTAGACCGTGGATTCCAAGTTGGTGTTATTGACCCCACCCTCTTTACCAAGAAGGTGGGTGGCAATCTTTTCATATGCCAACTCTATGTAGATGACATCATTTTTGGTTCTACTAACAATGCTTTCAATGATGAGTTTGCAAAGCTAATGACAAGCAAATTTGAGATGTCCATGATGGGGGAGTTGAAGTACTTCCTAGGATTTGAAGTGAAGCAATATAGGGAAGGTACCTTCATCAATCAAGCCAAATATACCCAAGACATGCTCAAGAGGTTCACGATGACGGAGCTCAAACCTTACAAGACACCCATGTCCACCTCCGTCGACCTCCACACCGACACCGAGGGTAACGATGTCGATCAAAAACTCTATCGCTCTATGATTGGTTCTTTGCTTTATCTTTGTGCATCTAGACCGGATATTATGTTTAGTGTGGGTAAGTGTGCAAGGTATCAAGCGGCTCCCAAAGAGAGCCACTTAGTGGCGGTTAAGCGCATCTTTCGATATTTGCTTCATACCCCAAACTTTGGTCTTTGGTATCCCAAGGGTTCAAGCTTTCATCTTATGGGTATTCGGATGCTGATTATGCCGGAGAGAAGAAGGATAGGAAGTCTACATCCGGGAGTTGTCAATTTCTTGGCCGCTCCTTGGTGTGTTGGTCTTCCAAGAAGCAAAATTGTGTTGCTCTCTCCACCACCGAAGCCGAGTACATCTCCGCCGCAAGTTGTTGTGCTCAACTCTTATGGATGGTTCAAACTATGAAGGATTATGGTATTAACTTCACCAAGGTGCCTCTCCTTTGCGACAATGAGAGTGCTATCAAGATCGCCCACAACCCCGTGCAACATGCCAAGACGAAGCATATTGAAGTTCGTCATCATTTCATCCGGGAGCACGTGGAAAGGGGCAACATTGACCTTTCTTTTGTAGGAACCAAGGATCAACTTGCGGATATATTCACCAAGGCCCTTGATGAACCAAGATTTCGAGAGTTGAGGAATGAACTAAATGTCATTGATGCGAGCAACTTTGCTTGACCGCCTTGCACAAGTACCCATAGTAGACATCGTAACTAGTTTAGATGCATGCATGGACATAGGGGGAGTGTAGCTCAACTCATGAGTCAACACTACTTCTATTATGCGCACATAGACAATTCGTGCTTTATTTGGTCACTCCGGTGACAAATTGTGCTTAAACGATGAGTATTGGCCTTAAACCCAAGATATATCTTCGCGGTTTTGGGTTGATAATTGCTCATACATGGTGGCCTAGGCCACCGCCCTCCTCCTTTGAGGAGTTGGTTTTATTTGGATCTTATTTGGTTTTTAGACTTCTTTTTGGGGAGAGAACTCAAGCTTGGGTCTTCAAGTTTGGTTTTTGCAAACTTGAGTTTCTTCTCCTTTCTCAGCTACTTGTCTATCCCAAGCCAACACTCTTTATTAAAACAGCCCTATCTCTCTCTAAAAATGCCTTTTTCATGCTCTTGGTTGTTTGGATGGTCGGAAACGGCGGTCAAATCGGCTTCGGGGCTCATTTTTGAGCCCCAGCTGATTTTTCCCCAGGCGCCGGTACTACCGGGCACCCTGGCGGTACTACCGCTGCGCGTGCTTCACAGCACTGTGCAGCGCGGTATCGCCACTGCCTGTTTTTACCAGGACGGTACTACCGCTGGATCGAGCGGTAGTACCGCTCGCGGGTTTGGCCAGGATAAGGCACGGGGCCAACTCGATGTGGAGGTTATTCCCCACTCGTTTTCCTCCCCGTGCTCTCCTCCTCCAAGATCCGCCGCCGCCGGCCACTCCTCCGCCGAGAAGGAGCCCTCCCAGGCCCGGAGCTTCTCCTCCACGCTTGGGACGCCTCCTGCACCTCTCCTCCTCCTCGATCCTCCGCCATGAGTTCCGGTATGCCCTATCCCTCTCTCTCATCTAGTTGATGGATAGAGATGAAATTAGTGGTGTTCCTCTTGGATTCGTGGTAGATTGAGTAGGTAGATGTGTGTATTTGTGGATCTAGAACCTTGTCTATCATTTTGTTGCGAAATTTGTGGCTAGATTGAAAGTTCCTCTTCCTAGATTTAGAGGAGTAACCCTAGATAATGTTAGTGCTTTTTAAGCCATAATATTGTCTCTTGTTACATCTCCAACACTAGATTTGGCACTCTCCCTCTAGTTTTAATTTCATACAATTTTGTAGACATGTGCTCTTTTTCTCCAAAATAATGAAATGGTGCATTCTTACCTATGTGCTTGTCCCTCCCATGCTATTCACAGGTAGTGCGTCTCTGGTCGCACCAAGTCTGTTGGGCGCAAGAAACAAGGACCGATGGTGTGATGAGATTCAAGATGAGATTGATGGGGTTCCCGTGACTCGCCGGAGGTTTCCACCTCCGGAGAAGACCTGCCCAAGAGGACCAAGACTGCTAGTCAGTTGTCGGACAAGGATTTTGCGGAAGGGCTGTCAATTGCTATGTGATTGAGAGGATGGATCAAATTCCCTCCATTCGGGGCAACAATCCTTCTTTCACAACAAGTTCAAGAACAATGCTACAATGAGATCTTGCTGAAGAAGCCGTGGAAAACTATGTGGAGCAGCACCACATTAATATGGATCATATGAGGGAAAAGAGTGACTACTTCGGAGAAGCTCTTGCCATTTGTGAGGAGTTTGGGCTTCTCCCCATGATGGAGTTGGAACAAGATTTTGATGAAAGCTTGTGGCTCAGTTCTAGCCACGTTCACTTTGGAAATGAGACGGAGCGCACCATCACATGGATGACAAGGATAAGAAGTTTGACGAGAAGTGGTCTGCAATTGCTCAGATGCTTGGTATGAGGAGTTTGGTTCCGTCCTCTACGACGACTTTGATGATACTCACTTCCGTGTCCATCACGGGGGTGCAGGCTGTAGAAGTGGAGAAGCTTTGCCTTTATATGACCCGGAGAGCGCTGAGAAGTGGAAGGTTGGCAAGTCCAAGGGACTTTTCCCACTTGGGACATCATGCACCGGATTTATCGCGAGACAATCAACCCAAAGGTGGGCAACATTGATGAAATTCATGGTTTCTCAAGAATCTCATGCTCCTCACAAGGAGATGCAAGGCAAGGGAAGAAGTTGGATGTCATGGATTTCATTTGGCATGAACTTTGGGAGTCATTATCAAGAAGAAGAACATCGCCTTTGCTCCTCTCATTATGCGCATCATCATTTGGAAGTGGATTGAAAGTTTGCGTTGAGGAGCTTGGGGATGCGGAGATTGGTTCCCCACAAGAGTAAGCGGCTCCTTATCAAGTCCCATCCGAAGAAGAAAAGCAAAGAAGTTGTTGATGAAGCCGGTCCCTCTCACACTAAAGGAAGGGCCTTTCCTTTGGATGGCACTTCTATGAAGAAGCTCTTCAAGCTGACCAAGAAAGTTGAGAGGAACCAATATGATGTCTATGAAGAGCAGAAGGCTCGCCAAGCTGATTTGCTCACCCGTGCTCAAGGAGAGCAAGTGCAGTCCGGTTCGGAGAAGAACATCACTCCATGGGAGGAGTGGCAAGCTCAGGACAGTGCAGGGCAGGTGATCACTTGGGCAGATTATGAAGAAGATGAAGTCACCTCTCAGCAGCCTCCGTTCGGTTTCGAGTGACCCTTGGGGCGTTAGCATCGGTCTTTCCCTTTTTGGTGTCTCGATGCCAAAGGGGGAGAGATATCTAGTAGGCTCGTACGGGGTTTCGCAAGGGTTGTGTGTCACAAGCTTGTTCTTTATTCGTGTTGTTTCTCTTATGCTTGTGAACACTTTTTATTTTCAGTTGTGGATCTCTCCATGTGGTGTAAGACATGTGAACCTTAATTGCTTAGCTTATTTCTTTGTTCATGTCTTATTCTTTGTTGCAAGCTCTTTATATTATATTATTTGCAAAGTTTGCAAAAGCTAGGGGGAGCATTGATCCTAGGTTGTGTGCGTTTGTGCATTCAAAAGCATTTCATGAATAATGCACATGTCTAGGGGGAGCTCCGTCTATCTTTTACAAATCTTTTGCCTTGCGATAATTGTGTTGTCATCTAACGCCAAAAAGGGGGAGATTGAAAGTGCATCTTCCCTAGATGATGTTTTGGTGTTAGTGATAACACAATTATGTATCTAACGATGTATTTTGAGCTTCCAGGAATTTCTGATATAAGCGTCATCGAATAGAGCTTGCAATTTGCTCTTAGCAGTTTTCTGCTCCAGGCAGCGGTAGTACCGCCAGGAGGGCGGTAGTACCGCTGCGCAGTCCTGCCTCGCAAGCTCAGCCAGCTACCGCTGCGGTACCGCTGGAGGTACCGCGATTTTCAGCTTCTGTTTCATCCAGCGGTAGCTCCAGCGGTACTGCCCGGTGGTACCGCCAGGCCCAGCGGTGGTACCGCCCGGTCCAGCGGTAGTACCGCTGCGTGCGATTTCAGTGCGCTGCAAAGGTTCCAGCTGCCGCTGCGGTACCGCCCGAGGTACCACTGTTTTGGCCCCTCTGTTCCATCGAGCGGCAGCTGCAGCGGTACCGGTGCGGTAGTACCGCTGGGCAGCGGTGGTACCGCTTCCTCCAGCGGTAGTACCGCTTTGAAGACAGCACGTGCTCCAGCAAAATCGAGCCGTTTGAATTGAAGACGAAGAAGGGCAGCGGTAGTACCGCTGCCCCCAGCGGTAGTACCGCTGCGGGAATTTTGGCTGTGCAACGGCCACTTTTGGAGGAGCTATTTAAAGGGTCTTCTTCCTCACTTGAAGACCAAGTTTTCCTATGCTCTCTCTCCTCCATTGATGAAAGCTTCAACCTACTAAGATCTCCCACTCCAACCACCCAAACCTCTTGATACTTTGTGGAGTGAAGGAGGAGGTCTAGATCTACGTCTCCACCGAAGGAATTTCAAATCCCCCCACACGGATAGTGTGGAACTTACATCTTAGGTTGCTTGTAACTCGAGGTGCCTTTGTGAGTCTCGGAGGAAGTCCGAGGCATTGTTGGGAGGCTCCAACTCATTGTGGAGTTCCCCGACCTTTGTGTACCGGCTTGGTCAACGCCATCAAGGTGACCTCATAGTGAATGAGCCGAACCCCCACGGGTAAAGCTCACGGAGAATAGAGTGAGCACATCCGTGCTATTGGAGCGCCTAGGTGGCTCCACACTCCTCCAACGTAGACGTACTTCCCTTGGGAAGGAACTACGGGAAACATCTTCGTGTCTCCACTTTGCGGTTACTTCTATCCTTTACTTGTTGCTTCCGCTACGTTGTTTACCTTGCTTGTATCACATAGGTTGCTCACTTAGTGCACATCTAGTCAACCTTGTTATACTTTGCTCAAGCCTTAATTAATCGAAAAAGAATTAAAATTTGGTAGTCGCCTAATCACCCCCCCTCTAGTCGACATATCGATCTTTCAACTACTAGATAGAACGAACAATTTAACACAATAATATGAAGTATACAGTAGTATATAGTGTGTACTGACCTGTGTATATAATTGGAGGCCATTATGGGAAAGTAAACAAACACTACTCTCTTGAGTAATGTTCGTTGTTTTTTCTGTGTCTCCGACTTTTTTATGCAGTGTCACCGAAATAGACTCCTGTTTTCACATGGACTAGTTAGCTAAACTACAACATAAACACCGAAATGATCTAGATAGAACTACCGGATGTGAACTGAACTACTATCAACAAGTTAGCGAAACTACAACCGGTTGCAAGTGCATAATAGGCAAGTTAACTACATCAAGAAATGATCTAGATAGAACTACCGGATGTGAACTGAACTACTTTCAACAAGTTAGCTAAACTACAACTAGTTGCAAGTGCACAATAGGCAAGTTAACTATATCAAGAAATGATCTAGATAGAACTACCGGATGTGAACTGAACTACTATCAACAAGTAAGGTAAACTACAACCGGTTGCAAGTGCACAATAGGCAAGTTAACTACATCAAGAAATGATCTAGATAGAACTACCGGATGTGAACTGAACTACTTTCAACAACTTAGCTAAACTACAACTAGTTGCAAGTGCATAATAGGCAAGTTAACTACATCAAGAAATGATCTAGATAGAACTACCGGATGTGAACTGAACTACTATCAACAAGTAAGCTAAACTACAACCGGTTGCAAATGCACAATAGGCAAGTTAACTACATCAAGAAATGATCTAGATAGAACTACCGGATGTGGATTTGATACCTTCTTCACGTCGCCGTTGGATCGATCTAGCAGATCCGGAAGTGGTGGAGGCAGAGGAAGCGGACAGAGCGACGACCTCGCGGTGTCGGGCGAGATGGCGAAGACCTCGCCGTGTCGGGGGAGATGGCGAAGACCTCGCCGTGATAGCCGTCTTCTGGGCGGAGACGGTGCCGCCACGGCGCCGGCGATGGCCGCAACGCCAGGAGCCGCCGCCACGAACAGATCTAGCATACTGGGACAGAGTGAGGAAACGAGTGTTAGGTTTTGCTCTGTACGCCCATATATATAGGTAAAATATAGGAAACGGTTCTTTAGAAGGACCGTTTCCTTTGTGTTTCTTCCACTGAGGTGTGGGACCTACGCGCCCACTCTGTGGAATTTCTTCTACTCTCTGGAATAATATTTTCCTAATCTCTACTATATGGAGAAAACCACTTATAGGATACTTATATTAATATTAGTGATTACTACATTACATATGCAGTACATATTAATAATAATAAAGTAAATTACGGTTGGAGAACTTTATAGAACTACTACTAGCTACTTCTTGTTTTTCTTGCGCCCTGCTTCCGCGCAATCCTCGTCCTTCTCACGGCCTCGCTTATTGGGGGCCATTGGAGGTGGTGGCGGCGGCGGCAGCATATCGGAGGCGGTGGCGGCGGCTTTCTTCTCCGTCGCCGGGGCTCCCTTCTTCAGGACCGGCGCCTCCGCCTCGTCCTCCTCGTCGTCCTCCTCCTCCTCCTCCTTCTCCTCTTCGGTTGACTCGTCATCAGAATCAACCTTCGGTGGGCCCAGCATCAAGGTGGGATCATGGAAGTTGGCGTATTCGTCGTCGCTCGTCTCCGGCGTCGGTCCTTCAACGGACTCGCCGCTGACGGGGGGACTGTCCCGCGGCGACTCAGTGTGCTCCTGTGTGTCGTTGCTGCGAGGCATCTTCGCTAATCAGTAGGAGGGAGCGAGCGAGCGAGAGAGAGAGAGCAGATTCTGTGGCGTCTTGAGCTAGCAAGGATTGGGGTTTTCAAGGAGTAGTGGGCGGTGCCACTACGCCATGGAATTTACTCGCCTCGCTTCGGATTCCAAGAAGATGGAACGTGTCCACATTGGAAACGGACACCCAAAAGTCTCCGTTGCTATAGAGGCACATATCGGAAACAGAGACATAATTAAGACCGTTGCCAATACTATGGGTAACGGAGTTAATACTTTCTCCGTTACCTATGTTGACGGGCCACCCGCGGCCCAGGTCAGGTTTGTACGCACTGGCCACGCGGAAAGCGCGATTCTCCGTCACCTAACGTCTGCCGTTTCCATAGAGCGGTATCCGATGTGTCGTTCTGTACTAGTGTACCGGCTCGTAGCTCCGCCCGGGACCAGACGTCCCTGGGTATAAATACCCAGGCCTCCATCCCGGCCCGAGCCACGACCCGTGAGAAGAGGAAGAGGAGGCCGCCGCGACGAACCAGACGCCGTTAGGCTGCCGAAATCGTCGGCGCCGCTCTCCTCCGCCGCGCCCGCGCCGCTCCCTCCACGCGACCGAGCCCGCGCCCCGCTGCGCCACTCTCCTCCACGCGCCCGAGCCCCGCCGCTTCGCCCTCCTCCTCCGCCGCGCCGCCTTTCCTCCGCCGCGTCGCCCTCCTCCTCCGCCGCGGCGCCGTGCGCCTCTCCTCCGCCGCGCGCTTCACCCTCGCCGTCGCCCCTTCCCCCGCACGCCGCAGCGCCGCCTCCGGCCGTGCTGCTCTGATCCGCCGCCGTCCCGGCCCTTCTTCCTGGCCCGGCCCACACAAGGTAGTTTTTTTTTATAGTTTAGGTAGTTTTTTGTTCTGTTTTTTTAGTGTAATTTAGTGTTAGGCATTTTAGTGTTAGCAAATTATAGTGTTAGAAATTTTAGTTTTAGGTTAGGAATATTTGTGTTAGTTAATTTTGGTACTTGTTAGATGTTAGGAGTTTTTATGTTGGGAATTTTTGTTTTAGTGTTAGGAATTTTTGTTTTAAATGTTAGATATATGCTGGGATGAAATTTGTTACTTGTTAGATGTTAGGAATTTTAGTTTTAGGTTAGGAATTTTTGTGTTAGTTAATTTTGGTACTTGTTAGATGTTAGGAATTTTTATGTTAGGAATTTTTGTTTTAGTGTTAGGAATTTTGTGTTAAATGTTAGATATATGCCGGGATGAAATTTGCTAAGTGTAGATTTAATTTTGCTAAGTGTAAAATTTTGCTAAGTGTAGATTTAATTTTCCTAAGTGTAATTTTTTTGTTTTATACCCCACTGTGTTTTTAGTTTATTGTTCTCGGCGACGATGTCTCTGTTGGACCAGAGGGGCGATGTCCGGGACTGGGCTCCGCCGGGCTGGCACTGGGAGGTGTTACCTTCCGGGCGTAGCTTAGTTAGGAATCCGGGTGACGTCGTCGACCTGGAACTTCTTTGGTGGCGGTCGAGTGGGCCACGCTCGGTGCAGAGGGAGCCGGCCCCCGAGGAGGTGGTACGTCGCCGTATCAGGGAGTAGGACGAGCACGTCCGTCGCTACATGTATTTGTTGGATACGCCAGCGGTGTATGACAGTAGATGGTCGATTCTTCATAGGGTTCCTTCTCACGTGAGTTATGACCCTGTGATGGTTCCTGTTCTTTGGATGCGCAGCGCCGGCAGCTCAGCACCCGCGGCATAGGACCCGGTCGAAGTTAGTTTGAGAGATTAATGCATGTGAGAGGAAGATGTATTAGTGATATTATTCGTGATGTATTAGGGTTAAATAAAAATGGACCCGAGCTATGTAACTGGATTAAATAAAGATGTATGAGCGATACTTTTGCATATTTGTAAAGTTCCCTACTTTGAATTATTCTGCTAATGCTATCATTGTTTTATCTTTCTTTTGTATTAGTTAAGCAATTGATCCCTTCGTAGACAGAGAAGGGGAAGAAGAGTTGTTGGCCATTATGCGGCAACCCGGTCCGGGAATGGAGCCGGAACGAAACGTCGAAGCACAAATTACGAGCACAGATCAGTGCGACGACTTGCAAATTTGTGGACCCCCGCCGTCTGGCAAGGTATATTAAGCCTATGTTGATCAGATGCAATAACTGATTTGTATATATATGTATTAACAAATGTTTCTTATTTTTAGACCTCCGCATCGACCCAATCTAGTAAACGAGGCCATGCCAAAGGGTTGGCCGCAGATGCGCATCTCATTATTGAGGTCGTCTCTGCAGATGGCAAACCGTTGGAGCCCAAGGCGAACGCAGCTAAGTTTGTGCATCAATGCGGAGTTGTTGTTAGGGACAATGTTCCGATCACCATTCAGGAATGGGTTGAGCAAAAAAACTTAGAGGGAGCTAGTTATGTCAGCGACAAAACTAAAGATGTGCTTTGGGACAAGCTCATAGCAAAGTTCACCCTACCGGTGTTGGATTGTCCCGAAAAGACAGAAGCCATGACGAAAAAAGTCAAGCATTTCGCTCTGAAGAAGATGGCTGAACAATTCAATAATTACAAGAACAGATTATACCGTGATTGGGTCTCGAAAAAAAAAGTTCCAGATTTCACTGGAGCACTAGAGAGCCAGCAGACTCACTGGAAGGCATTTCTGGAATACAAGGATTCAGAACTAGCCAAGCAAAGATCAAAAAAAATTAGGAGAATGCAGCGAAAAAGAAATATCACCATAAGTTGGGGGAGGTGGCTACGTAAGTGTCGAGGCTAAGTGGGATCTGATTGAGGCCGCTATGCGCGAAAAAGGGATCACTCCAGTTACAGATAACTGGCCCCGTAGGGTCAGAAATTGGATGCTTACTCATGGGGCGGAGTATGACGCAACAGGTGATCTAATAGTTGATGAAACGAAAGAAACTCATATACCCCGGAAAGCAATTCTTGATGCAATCGCCGATGCTCGAGAGGGAAGGTTTATTCCCGACAGAGAGTACGACGAGCTGACAAAGGGCCTCGGTAATAAAGAAAAAGGAGGACGAACATGAGGCAAGGGAGCTTCTGTGACGTGGAATGAAGGGTTTCCCGAGGACCGTGAATCTTATAGAAGCCGAGCAAGAGCAAGGAAGAGGAAGGAGCAGGAGGATTCAGACCGGTTGAGCAAAGTAGAAAGTATCATTAGCGAACAACAGAAGCAAATAGATCAATTGCGCGAGCAAGCTTGTCAAGGGGTAACTCATCAGCTGCAGCAAGATAGTCAAGCAGGTGGTCCATCTCAACGGAAAAGCAGCGTGGCTTCCACGGCGGTCGGTGCTGATGAGGCATCGAAGCAAACCTACCCCGTGGATTTTATCACTGAGAAGACAAGTTGTGATCTACATGAGCCACTGAGAAACTTAACCGTGAAGGCGGCGGACGGCTATGCTTTAACTTGTGAATCTACAGCACTGTATCGTGGCAATGAGATTCCAGATGGCTATGCTCGTGTCAGCGTGGATCAAGTTGAACCCGGATTTCGATCACTCGAGCTTGACATCCCTGTAGATGATGATGAGAGGACACTGGGAGATGTCCAGGGTGGACTCATTCTATGGCAGAAGAAATACATCGTGTTTCCAGGCTGGACGCCAAGGCCACCATCGCCTCCTCCGAGTCGAGATGACGGCAGTGACGACCACCACAACACGAGTACATCTCGATCTTCGTCGCCGCCTCAGCTGACTCCGCCGCCGCCTCAGCCGACTCCTCAGCCGTCTCCTCAGCCGTCTCCGCCGCCTCCGCCCACTAAGGCTAAGACCGCCGTTACGTCGATAAGTTTCCGATCCAAACCCCAATATGAGCCCCTCCCAAAAGTACCGAAGGTTCCTCCCCCGAGACCTTACGACATCGAGATGACTCCAGAGCAAGGCCACGCGTGGCTGGCAGCCGACGCGAAAAGACAGATGGCGGAACTAAAGGCGAAAAGACAGCCGCGCCAAAGCAAGAATTTACGACCCATGTTGCTAGAAAAAGCGCGCGCGTCCCGGGCGCATGCTCCCTGTCGCATGCGCTGCCAGAACGTGGCGGCGTATGGTGCCTACTACCCTTCCCGCACATCCTTTTTTCGCTCGCCACGTGTTGGCCGGTGCTGCTTTCTGCTGGTTCGCTGGCCGCGCGCTTGTTTCTCTGTGCCAGGTACGAGCAGGTAGCTAGCTGTTCTCTTTTTTGTTTCTAATTTGAAGATAAAAAAATGCAATATCTTTTGAACCGAGTTTCGCAATCACGATCCGTGTTCGGGAATGGGTTAGTCGCGTCGAGATCTTCAAAATTAGATCCCATGTTGATATGTTTCGACAAACTTTTTTGTGCACTCCCTGGAGTGTGTAAATTGCACTGACTTTCCTTTTACTGGATGCAGTGCACTGCCTTCTTTTTTGCGGTGCACTGCCTCGGATGGGCAGTGCACTGCCTTCTCTTTTGCGGTGCACTGCCTCGAATGGGGCGGTGCACTGCCTTATTTTTTGTGGTGCACTGCCTGGACGGAGAAGTGCATTGTCTTCTCTTTTCGCGGTGCACTGCCTGAACGGGGCAGTGCACTGCCTTCTCTTTCATGTTGCACTGCCTAGACGGGGAAGTGCACTGCCTTATTTTTTGCGGTGCACTGTCTGGACGGGGAAATGCACTGCCTTCTCTTTTCACGGTGCACTGCCTGAACGGGGCAGTGCACTGCCTTCTCTTTCGTGTTGCACTGCCTAGACGGTAAAAGTGCACTGCCTTCTTTTTTGCGGTGCACTGCCTGGACGGGGAAGTGTGCTGCCTTCTCTTTTGCGGTGCACTGCCTGAACGGGGCAGTGCACTGCCTTCTCTTTCGCGGTGCACTGCCTGAACGGGGCAGTGCACTACCTTATTTTTTTGCGGTGCACTGCCTGGACGGGGCAGTGCCCTGCCTTCTATTTCCCGATGCACTGCCTGGATGCGGTCAGGCAGTGCACCTTTTCTTTTTACAGTGTACTATTTTCTTGTACACGTCAAAAAAATATAGCTTATAATTATTTTTGTAATATCACGTCAAAAGAAAAAAAAATATGTACGAGTTAGCAAGCTAGCTAGCGTGTGTGTTCGATCCGCCTAGCTAGTTCGCTGCTCGATGGATTAGCTAGCTCACTCCTACTGTAGCTAGCACCAGCGCGTCGCGTACAGGAATGGATGGCTTCGTGCGCTGCTGGGCAACTCGCGCTGGGCTCGCTCACGCGCCAGGTTCTGCGCGAACGCGCGCGCTTACGCTAGTCCTCCCCATTTAGGACAGAGCAAAAAAAGTGGGCTACGGAATTTCTTAATCATCCATCGCAAATTGAGATAAATAGGCCAGATGACTATGCACGTTGTCTGAGGAGAACTCGCCCCAAAACGAGGACAAGTAGTACTACCAGCGGGAAAAGAAAAAGAGAGGTTGCCCAGCTCGAAGAGCAGTCAAAACAGTCCATCTTCCCGCTCAAGGTGGCCACTGATATTTCACTTTCTCAACTGGAAGCAGAAGAGTTCCCCTTGCTTATGCCACCTGATAAATGGACCTGGTAATACGGGAAGTCTCTAGTGCCACCTGATCAGATTGAGAATCTACCAACACAAATGCTAAGACTGCATAAATGGTACATGGAAGTCACAAAGCTAGATCGAAAAGTGCTCCTTGTGCAAGTTACAGAGGAACATTTCAAAGGTAAAAACGAGTTAAATATTTATCTTGAAGAACTCTATCAGTTATACCAGCTTGACGCCCTCGACTTGAGTATCGTCAGTACCTATTGTCTGTAAGCGATTCAATTCATTTATTTTCTAAAATAAAGTTTATAGCTCAGCTCGGTCATTGCCTGTTCTAACTATGCTCACTACGCTATTATGCAGAATGAAGAGTGATGAATGTGATAGAAAAGGAATCTTTGAGATTGGGTTCGTTGACCCAACCCGAGTTAATGAAAATCTGCTACGGAACTACACTCAGGAAACGGTTGCCAACTTGTTTAGGTTCATAAAGAGGCAAGCTTATAAAAGGAAGATATTGTTTCCTTACAACTTCAGGTAAGAGTGTTACTGTTTTGTACAGATTATTTTGCTTACTCGATGTTAAGTGTAACTGATTAGTTACTGACATATATAAAACGTGCGCAGTGACCATTACATTCTGCTAATCATTGAATTTGATGAGGCAAAATTTGAAATCTTCGACTCATTGGCGTGGCCCCAAGAGAAGTACCAACATATTAAAGATGTGCTCCAAGGGTATTTTCAATCATTATCGTACTATATCGGTCTCTTGTGTTCAATTCCTGAGATATCAAGTAACTAATTAATAACTCATTTATTGATTTCCTTGTCGGGCAGGATTTGGAAAGATTTCAGAAGGTGTACATCTGGTGATTTTAAATAGGAGTTTAGTATTGTTAATGCCAAGGTAAGTAGTACGAGTTAGGTTCGCGCATCTCTTTAATTCAAATTTCAATACCATCATACCATGCTTGATTATTATTTGATTGAAATCTATTCTCGTAAAGTACTGTGAAAGGCAGCCACTGGGGACCAATCTGTGTGGATACTACGTCTGCGAGTAGATTCGCCGGGAGGTCTCTGAGCGGAACCCATCGACATTTGTAGACGTAAGTGAACAAATATATTCACAGTTTTATTTTATTACCATCAATTGTGTTGAGTGTCATTCATAATTTCTGTTATGATGATTGATATTCATATTGATCACCTTCTTTTATAGATGGATACAATGCGGAGGGACCTGCAACCAAAGGACCGCTTTTGACCAATTCAAGAGGAAATTGCGGGATTTTTTACGAACTATGTCATAAACCCAAAGAAAAAATACAATGCCACCAGGATCTAGTCCCGGCGATGATCATGTAATCGAATAGACGACGGGCTCTAGTCCCTGTTTTATATCATCTCTATGTAATTAATCGAACAGACGGGCTCTAGTCCCGGTTGTGATCTCCATGTAATCAATTAAAAATGATCGAATTCTCATAAAGATTTCTTTTATGAATATTTTGATATGCTATATGTATTTTTCTGATTTATAATTAATTAACCATATATTTTGCAAGATTAATCATAATATTCAATAGGGACCCTAAACCCTAAAAAAAACCAGAGGCCGTCACGTGGGAGAATCTCTGGTCCCGGGTTGTATTACCACCCGGGACTAGAGGTCCTCTGCCACGCGCTCTGCCCAGGCCCCGCGTGGAGCTCTCTAGTGCCGGGTCGTAAGCCACCCGGGACTAGAGGGGGGGGGGGGGGTCCTCTAGTCCCGAATCCGGCGTCCCGGGTGGGAATCCGGTACCAGAGGCCCCTACCACCCGGGACTAATGCTGTTTTTTCTAGTAGTAATACAGTAGCACGCTGCAGTGGGTTAGTGGGTAGATTAATTAGATGTTGTGGTAAGACTGAAGGGGAAGCAGAAGCGACATGACGAAGGGAACTGGAAGTGGGGAGCGACATTTATACAGGCCAAAATCCGAACAGCCAAAATATTTTTGGCGGAAGTCTAACGGCTTGATTAATTACTTGTTCGGTGATTATCAACCAACAGCTAAAAGACTGAAACGCCAAAACTCGGCCGGAAATACTTTGTGTCTCGTGTTCTTCTTCTCTACGGAGGAGAGGTGGCTAGGGCATGTGTGGCAACAACACGTGGTATGAGAGCCTCGTGCTTCGAGGTCGTGACGCGCGGTCAGTCCGTGACGAGCACGGCGGACTCGGAGGCGGCGCAATGTGACGCCGTATGTGCGGCGAGCGCGGAGGCCGCGGCGGACCTGCGTAGTGGCGCAGAGTCCGCGGTGGCGCGGCATGGCGGCTGCGTGGAGGTGCTGCGCGGCCACGGAGGCCGTAGCGGCGCCATGCAATGGAGCACGGTCGCGACCGGCGTGTGTGGGCGCTCCGGTTGTTCCGTGTGTCACCGGCGGAGAAGAAGCTCGGCGTGTGTCGCCGAGGAAGAAGACCGCGTCCTGGGCACGCTGGGCCGGCCGTGTTGATCGCGTCAGCGCACGATTATGGTCACGAGCTGGGGTGTGTGGAGCGTGGCGACGAGCGAGGAGGGGAGGACCAGATCGAGCTGCTCGAGACGGCCGCGTTGTCTGCGTCAGTGCGCGGCATGTGCGTGAGCTGAGGGCGTGCCGATCGTGGCGTAGTGGGTGCGTTGACGCGTGAGTGCGCGTCATGGGCGCGGCCGTGGCGACGTATGTGCGAGCCACGGCTATAAATCCCCACCCCCTGTAACTCCATTGAAGCACCACGAGGTTGAGCTCGGGTGGAAGAAAGGCGTCAGCGTGCTGGGAAGAGAAGCTGCGGCGTGTGTCGCCGGAGCTTGGCGTTTGTCGCCAAGGAAGAAGATGGAGTCCACGTCAAGCTTGGTGGTGGTCGTGGTGGCGGCCACGACGACGACGATGATGGGAGCTGCAACAACTCCGGCGACGGCAACGGGTGTCAAGATTAGGGGGGAAAATTGTTAGCACTAATCTTGTTTGTTTTGTTAGTTAGCTGCGTGCATGTGTGTCAGGCCGTTGGCGTAGACGCGTAGGTAGTGGGAGCAGTAGTCATGGTTGTTGGACGCCGGCCGCGTCGTGCGTGTATGAGCGCGTCGTGCGCAGTGGCCTGGGCGGACGGATCGCGAGCTAGGTGGGCAGTCGTGTGTGCGTGCGCATGTGCTTAGCCTGGGTATAAGTACCCTCATGCACTGATCATTGTGTATCTGTGTGAGCCATGTAGCCATTGTAAAAAGAGGAAAAAGATTAGAGCGTCTGTGCGCCCACGGCGGCGTTCGTGCGCCGGCCGGGAAAACTTTGTGTCTCGTGTTCTTCTTCTCTACGGAGGAGAGGTAGCTAGGGCCTGTGTGGCAACAACATAATACGCTGACGTGGCAGAGCGCATGACATGGCAGGCTAAGATTGCTTAGGGATGCTTGGTGAGTTGGATAGCTTGCATGTGTAGAGATATGAGCTAGTGGGATGAACTATTTAGTTATATAGGATATAGGATTAGCCTTATAAACTAGCATGGATGGAGTACTTGACAATAAATTATCGGTTGTTGGATGCATGGTTTGTCTACCCATGCATGCAGTAAATTATTTTGAGGACAACATAAAACCGTGGCAGGACAGTAATGATTAGAACCGATAGCCGATAGGGATTCATCATATATTCATATATTGATCACCCCACTTCCCCCCATATGAAGTCACCGACAAGTTCCCTTTCCACATCCCAACCTTTTTCTTACTCATGCAGTACTCAGGCATCAACGGCCATGAAACCACGAGAATTACACGGTAGATAAGCTAGTAGGAAAATGAGGCACCGGGAAGCACAGTGCCACAGCCTAGGCACCAACCACGTAGCACTCGGTTATGGTTGCATCTTACTCCTTCCGTTTCAAATTAGATGGTTTCTATTTGTTCACATGAGATGTATCTATACTTGTAACATGTCTAGATACATCCGTATGTGTACAAATGGAAGTCATATAATTTGGAAGGGAGGGAGTACTTGCTAATCATTCAACCCATTTGTCAATCAATGCTCAGACAACAATGTCATTCTTGTAGCGCATGGTGGTGTTGGCACCGCCAAACATAACATGATCGATTAATCTAAAGAGAGATAAGGAAACAGTGCAGAAAATCTTGTGTGGATGTGTCAAGTGTTTGTTTACCATTTTCGACTTTGTAAGCACCTGAGCACGCTATTGGGGTTTGCTTTGATACTTGAATTTGAAAGAAACCGAAATTATCGAGAAATTATTTTCATACATTTTGCTAAACAAAGTCTCACTTCAGCACTTCCCCTGCGGTTGGCCCAAATTATGAAATTATCGTTCCTGTCCCGCAAAGTCGCACAGAGTAAGAGTGAGGGATGCGGCGGCGCTAGGTTTGCTGATGGCCACCGGAGAAAACGGCAGGCCCGCGCTGCTCCTCCCAGGCACGAAGGTCTTCGTCCGGCTGCTCCTCCCCGGAGTTTCCCCTCCGCGCGAGCCGCTCCTCCCCTGCCTGTCCGCCCTCCGCGCTCCGCGGTCACCGCCTTAAGCCGGTCCGCCCCGCCGCTGCCGCCATCTCCCAGGTCGTTTATCCAAGCCGTTTCATTTATTACAAGATAAGCAGGGCACCGATCTTTGAGCTGATCCGATTTACTTTGCCGCGCCTTGTCTGTTCAGGCTTCCGGGGCAGCGCACCGGCACGCCGCCGTGTCCAGGCTTGGACCGCTCGCCCGCGACTTCAAGTGCATTTCTTTCTAATATGGCAAGATTGCCTCTTGCTTCTGGGGGGTGTTGAATCTTCTCTGTAGCATGTATGTAGCTCAAGGCGCGGATGTCGATTCAGGCGTCTCTGTCATGGAAGCGCAGGTGTGCTCTGCTATTCCCCTCCCCTAATGGCTCTGAACTGTATCACGTTCTGGTAACTGTGAGTTTATCCATTTGTAAATGAATAGAAACCAGTAGAATGTGGATGCTTCGCCTCACCGGCAACTTGAGCGCAAAGGCCCCGCCATCTCCATTGGCACATGAGATGGCGTTGCGTCTTGAATGAGTGTGGATCGACCCCTGAACTCATCGCTGAAGCTTCTGCGTGACCGCCAAATAAACAAGTAAAAAGGAAAGGCTAGGGATCCGCCACGGCCTGATTCACTGTGCGCATGTACTAATCTATCGAGTCCCTGTCAGGCCCTATAATGAACGCCATACTGCTCACTTGGAATGGTCTTCCTGCTATCCTTTTCACAGCGCCACAAAAATCAATCCTTGACTAAATACTAGTCGACACAAAAATCAATCATTTAGACGAATTGAAATGGTCTTCCTGCTATCCTTTTCATTGTTTGAATTTATCCTCACAGGAAAACAAGGGAGACTTCGACGACACCAATCAACAGAGGTTTCATTGCTCATACTATCAAAATACGGTCCATATCGATCTTCTTGAGCCAGCCCGCTCCACTGCTAGCAGGTATGTACATATTTGCAGATGCTGGATCGCCGCGCTGCTACGTCTTGGTCTTGTTTTGCTCCTGTTGTATGTATACATGGTTGCTTTGATCCGCTCAAGACTCAGCGGACATGTTGCTCTACAGATCTAGATCGTGAGTGTTTAACTGTTTACCACTTTCCATTCCATCCCAGTTTTGCCGGCCGGGCTCGTCGTCCAATTTCAGGAATTTGAAGATTACTCTATACTTTTTAGTCTGAGCATCTCGAATTAAATATGAAGAGTTTGTTTGATTGAATCATCGGACATCTCCCTAAACAGTTCCAGTTTGTGCTCCGTTGACCACCTACAGGGCTCAGCCCAAGTCTCCAAATAGGTACGTACGCAACTCCTTGTTTGGATCCTAGTCTCATGACTCGTGAATTGCTTCAGAATTATCTAGGTAAATATGTTGCCACGTGCACTTAGGAAGACGAGGGAACATGGAATCTGACATATTGGAGTGTATATTTGACGGAAGCATCAAACCAAGAGATTTAAAGCTTTCTGCTTTGGAGAGGATCACCGAAAATTTCTCCAAAGAGCGGATAATTGGCAACGGCGGATTTGGAACCGTTTACAAGGTAACCTTCACTTTTAAGTTTTAACACAAAACATGGTTTAAACATCCCGAATGTTTGAGCAAAATAAAACTGCTGGACAAATGTTCCTTTGGTACATGCAGAATTTTATCAAGTTACCGCTATGCATGTCTCTCTCCTATACTTGAGTTTTATGCACGCCAGATTTCTTCACAAACTGTTGCATTACATGTTCTAATGCGATCCAAGATTTAACAGGGTGTCCTTCGAAATGGAGAAGTTGCTGTGAAGAGGATAAAGAACAACCAGACAATAGATGAGAAGCTATATCGTCGGGAGGTTACCAGCCTATTGAAGGTCAATCATAAAAACATAGTTCGGTTTCTTGGCTACTGTTCTCATACTGAACATAAAGCAATAGAATATGAAGGATCAGGCGAATTCATTTACGCTGAGGATAGAGAAAGACTTCTCTGTTTTGAGTACATCAACAACGGAAGTCTTGAAAAATATATTGCAGGTACAGTATGGAATGTGATTGGCTGTTGGCAATTCTTCTCTCTTTTTTACGCTTCTACTCTTTAAAACGGGCCACAAATTACAAGGGCTGACTAACAATTATATCACCTCTTGTATGTCCAACACTGCATAAACAAATGTTGAAAGACCTCACGCTCTCCTGCCATTTTGTTCTGCAGATGAATTAAGAGGGCTTCAATGGGACACTCGTTATTCATTAATAAAGGGAATATGCGAGGGTCTGCAGTATCTTCATATGAAAAGACATATTGTTCATATGGATCTCAAACCAGCGAACATACTAATAGATGATAGTATGGTAGCAAAAATAACCGATTTTGGTTTGTCGAGACTGCTGGAAAACTCACAAACGAAAACTACAAACCGCTTTTTATCACCGTAAGCAATTTACCAAAACAACAAACATATTTTTACCTTTGCTACATTCCATTTTCTGTGTATAATCACTAAATTCTCATGCAGAGGATATACCGCTCCAGAATACATAGACAGTGGCAGCATTACAGTCAAGTGTGATGTGTATAGCTTGGGCATCATAATAATCGAACTGGTGACAGGAAAAAGGAGTGTTCCCGATAGTAATAATGTAAGTTAAGCCTTTAGAAAAAAACTAACAATGTAAGTGTGTTTTACATCGTCGATGGTACCTTTTTCAAGATTTAGCCAAGATATGTGTACGTTAGGAGGTTTGGGTATACCCCCTTAAAAATGTGTACAGCTCAATTCAAATAAAAGGTAGATATTAAAGCACACTCTTTCGATTAAGAAGGGTAATATAGTCGCATGTATGTTGATCAATTTTACCTTCATGATATTCCACATAATTTCACACGTGAGACAATGTTGCTTTATTCCTCTTGTGACAGGTCTAATATGTGACGATCACATGTTTTATATCAACTAACTTGTTCAACAACGGAATATTTTTTCTTGTGACTTTATGATCCGTAAATTGTTCTCAAAGTGGAAATATGGTAAATAGTAATTGAGCACCCCATAATTATTTTTAGCAAATAAATTACATCTCGGTATAATTCTACTTAATTTGCATTCCAAGCATTTGATGGCATGCTGAATTATTCATGGTGCTCCAATTTAAAAGAGATATTTTTAAGAAATGCATTGGTGTATTGCTTCCAGAATCGAGCTGGCATGGTTAGTCAACCCAACGCTTATACAAATTGCAGGCTTACATATTTCATCATTATCTATATAAACTTTGTCAAATGGCAGGTACTTAGAAGATGGAGTCACAGATGGCATAGATCAGGAAAAGAAACTCCATTCAGATACCAACAGATAGCCAAACTCATCGAGATTGGGCTCCTCTGCCAAGAAAATGACCCCTATAAGAGGCCTTTCATATCAGACATAATAAGTGATTTAAATGAACTTGAAAGAACGGATAGGAAAATCAACAACGCAAACGAATCTACAGTTGGGCTGGTAAGGTCATGTGCTACTCATATTATCAATAGTAGTAACACTTCATTGGTTCCTCCATTGTTTTGTTTCCAAGAGAGTACGAACCAATGTGACTTGTTCCTTAGGGAAGTGGAGAAACAGACCAACAAAGTGAATCCTACATTGTAGGAGAGACTTTTTAGATGTGTACTTCATAATGCGGATGCATTGTTTCGTTAAGCACTCATATATGAATAATATGATAAAAGAACTAGTGGCAGTATACTGGCAAGAGAGTGTGTCTATTACCACTACACGATGTGTAATTTCGTCATTGTTAATCCAAACATTTAATGAAAATAAAACTTTCATTATCATGTGCCAACACTTCTAATCTAGAAGTTTCCGCTTTAGTGTAAACATAACGGAACAGTACATCTCATTATTGCAATGCATTTTGTTTTTTGTTCTTGCAGATAAGCCCCTACTTGGAGGATGACATGCTTGGGATTGAGCCACTCGTGCTGCAATTTCCTATCGAGCTCAACACTCTCATATCAACTTCTCTTGAAATAACCAATGAGACAAATGCTTGTTTTGCCTTCATAATCGAAACGACCAGCCCCCTGCCATATTTTATTCAACCAAATAAACACATTGTGTCTCCACGGTCGAAGTACAGTGTCAACATAACATTGCAACCACTAGACCATGCACCACAAGATATGCAGCACACTGGCGATTTTATAGTGCGAAGCACCAAAGTGAATGAGAATCTTACAAGTGAGGATATAACTGAAGATATATTCAATAGAGAGGAGGGTAAATTGGTTGATGAGGTGAATCTAACAATTACATATAAGGCCGAGGGACTGAATATTTCTCTTGGGTCGCTAATAATTACAGACACAAGAAATCTGCAAGGTCCACAAGAATCCAATGTGCCACAAACAAAGGAAGAATCCAAGGTGAGCGTACTGACTTAATTAAGCTTATGACCAGTTACAACCATATAAAATTTGGATCTAGTCGACTTCAGTATTTTAGAAATGCAAAACGAAATAATTAACAATTACCATAGAGCATCCAAATATGTGTTCTTGTTGATAATAGAAGTATAATACTCATTGTGATTTCCTTTATTAGACATGTCATCTATTAGTTTTATGCAATTTTATATGTAAATAAATTAAAATTTATCAATGAGCTGTCCAAATATATTTCACGTCGGTTTTCTGACTATGAGTTGTATGCACTTTCAGATTAACTTTGTAAGTAGATGAACTAAGTAGCTGCTCATCTTTGTGCAAAACATGATCTAGATGTCTGAGAGGAGTGTGCCTAGTCCCTTTAAGTTGCCTTCAGAGACGTAAAATATGTCAGCCGATAGTTGTAGTGTTGCACAGTAGAGAAGTTCTAACTATCATCTTCATTCTTTAGAAATGAAGATATGCAGTTCAAATGATGGTTCTCCTAAAACTAAATGTTATGGCTGAAAATTTTACTAGGAAAAAGTTCACATAATTTCTTTATTCTATATGTATATATATGATATATCATTGCACTCTAATTACTTCTTAGATAATAGAAACATATAATCCTGATATGATTGTTTGGATTGCATAACATTCATATTTGTATTTTCTAAGACATTGTTTATTCTGAATGGATGAAGTATTGTATATATGTGCATCAATTGTTTAGATACCATTTTGTGGGGATAGCGTTTTGGCACCGGGAGCATATACTCCCAGTTTTTAAATTTATTTTAAACATACTTTGAAATGTTAAAAAAAAATTGGTAAAAAAAAATTCACGTGTACATCTCAACAGTCTATGCGCTTGCAAAGTCGTTTCACGGGGAAACGACCTTTTTTATGTGTTGTGTAAAAAGACAACCTATTTTTTTTTAACACAGGTCACAAGAAATGTCGGGTTTGCACAAAACATGGTGTGCACACACAGAATGTCGAGATGTATGTGAAAAAAAAATTGTTCAGTTATTTCAGACATTTCTGAATGTTTCTCTGTAGTATCAGCATATCCACCAATGTGCCAAAGTGAATTTCCCTCTTTTAGTTGGTTTTCAAATTATAGTGCCCACTAGTCGGCTCGTTTCACACGGCATCATATTCAGGTTCTGATCATTTACGTCAATGGTAGTACGGACCAGATATTTCTATAGGTCGTTGTTATTGCGAAAATTACCAATATTTTGTTGGGGCATGCTTTTATATATAATTTTTAAGGAATGGTTTTGAAAAGGTCTATTATTAACACAAGAACATTCTTTGAAAATTACCATTAATTCATTCCATTGAATCACAATTTTTTATGAATAAAAGAATGGACAAACTCTAAACCTGAAACTTTAAATTATTAACATTATCAACCTTGTGATGGTTCATGATTGGTGTTAACGTTACAGATTCCACTCCCCCTTCTTTACATTTTGTTACTCTAGTCTCAAAAGAACCGGTGATGTGCTCACTAAATTCTTCAATGTCAAAACATACGATGTTTTCAAATTGCATTTCATCCAGAAAAGATAGAATGGTCCCTATTTGGTAGGATACTTGCTGCACCTGGACAATGGTGTGTTTCTGAGTAATTCTACTATAGGAATAACTCACAGTTGAGATAGTTTAGGAGCCCTGCTTCGGCACACCCCCCCCTCCAAACATAAAAGTCTTTCTAGTTGCTAATCCAGATTAAACTTAGTTGGCTCGTCGTGATCCAGATCTAAACATCCGTAGGCAATACAGTTACTCGTATTATCCAGGTCTTTCCAGTTGCTAATCTAGATTAAAGGCGCTTGTACAGGCGGTTACCCCTGATTCCCTGCCGAATCTGGGATTAAGTCTTGCATTGACGCATGTTTTTGCACCTGGCGCTAGCGCCTTTTTTCCGAGCAAAACAAGATCGACCAGCGATCGCTAGGGACCGAAATTAGCTCTCAACATTGCGGTCTTGGGCACTTAGCTGATAAATTATCTTCTTGTGTTTATTGTTTGGTGCTTAATCACCTATACAAGCGCCTTGCACTATACATGGCCTTTGTACCTTGGAGCATGCTAGGATTGAAGCGGCTGATGGGATGGAGACAAAAAATATTCTGGACAAATTTTTTATTCCGTACATATATGTATCCTTACGTATTTAACTGTGTCATACAGATTTTTAGAGGGTTGCATATGATTTAATTAATCATTAATAACAAATTAATAATTCGCCAATGACCACCATGCCTAGGGATAAGGAGCAATCTCAGGCCCTGTTGTGTTTAAGTTCCAATAGGGAGTTGTGCCAGAGCAGAATACAAAGTTTAGCATATAGGTGTTGAAAGGAAAACATGCTGAAAAATCATCTAAAACGTGAAATGGGCTATACTTATAAAAAAAAATGAAAGGTTGATACCTTTGTGTGGAATCGTGTTGTGACTAAATGTGTCGAAAGTGGAGACATCGTTGGTTACATGGTTGACGAAGAAGGTAAGAAATTGCCTATTATTAATAATAAGGTGACTACCTAATGACGCAATGTATTATTTTGTATGGTCTATGATGATCGATTTAAATCAATAGAAGGAAACCGATAATGATTTTAGTTGGGCTCAATTAATACATTGCTCTATTCGTTTTTGGCAGGTAAGCCCATGTCCCTCAAACGGGCTGATCCATTTTGACCCGCCCGAGCTCAGCCTCCCCTTCGTGCCAGACAAGGACTTGGTGTTTTCAGTTAATGTAGTCAACAATACAGATTACTTTGTTGGTTTTGCTAGATATCATCCGAAAACAAATGTGGCCGTGTACTACATAGTACCTGCGGGTGGAGTTATGCCACCACGCTCCACTCAAAGACTCGTTGTGAAAAGGGTACCAAAGAATAAGGAAAGGGAAGACATGCAGTGCCAAGACAAATTCTTTCTATGGACATGCTTAGTGAATGAAGGTGCTGAGGCCAGTGACATTATTAAGTACAGTGAATATGAAGGGAGTAAGGAGTTGCCAATTGTTTATAAGAAGGTAAGCTCCCTAATAATTATGTAATGAATAGGTTCAAACTTTAATTTACTACCGATGCCATTCTAAACCTTCTAAAAGGACATGAAATATTCCAGCAATTGATCCGATATGAGGTTGCCATGGCAGTAGAATCCTCTCCCACGGTTTGAAGCACCCTACCTTTGAAACTAAATGTGAACTCGTTGCTCAACTTTTTATTCGTATTTGTTAGTCGTTGCAACATTTGTCATGCTACTATGCTACACAACACACACATCTCAACTGGTCCTTTTTTGTTCTTCCAATTCCTTTTTTGCAGACAAGCTTATGCGCATCAGACGATTTGATCCAATTCGACCCTCCCCAGCTCTCCTTCCCCTTCTTGCAAAACAAGACGGTGTCCATGTTTTGTTCCTTTAAAATAGTCAACGTTACAGACCACAGCGTGGGTTTCAATGGATGGGCTAGAAAATACAATTCTGCGGCTTACAACGTACAACCGCGTACAGGGATCCTGCCACCACAGTCCACATTTGCAATCAAGGTAAGAAGGACCCTAAAGAAAGAGAAACAAGAAGACATACAGTGCAAAGACATGCTCAATGTGTGGACGGGCATTGTGACTCAAGGTGTCGAAGTTAGCGATCTCCTTACATACTGGAGTAAGGAAAATAAAGAGTTGCCCGTTGTTCTTACAATGGTGAGTTCCCTAATTATCAACTTTGTTAGTTTTCAGTCTTCATTTAACTTGTAATTTTTCCTCCCTGACATCTAAAAAAGCTCCAATAATTCATCCCATTGGGAAATCGCCAATGAACACCGTGTACAGAAATAGGATTAAAGTACAATTATTGGGATTGACTGTCTTCATCGTAAACCAGTAAACCTAGGTACGGATACAACTATTACGCTAAATGACACAACTAATTACTGTGGGCTTCCTATGTATGTTCACAGCCTGGAGAAAGCAGTTCAAGCTAGGATCAGCATGGTCGAATCTGTTGCATGTATAGTGTGGAGAAGGTAATTAATGCATGCATCTTTCTCATTATCACTTTTGTACTCGGCTAAGAACATCGCTTGCCTCAGTATCGATCAGACCACTGAACTTGATGCACACTCAGCGACACTACTGCTAGATTACCATGGTTTCCTTCATCGGCCAATAGATATCCGGATATGTTTTCGCAAAATCACACCAGAACAGCTTTTCGCAACTGCTTGGTAGGAAAATGTTTTCGCAGGGCCTAAATTAACACATATGCTTTATAAGTGTAGAATTACTAAATGGTCTTTAGTAAATTAGAGGAAAGTGCTAACACATATGCTTTATAAGTGTAGAATTACTAAATGGTCTTTAGTAAATTAGAGGAAAGTGCTCGCAAAGCAATTGTCATTGACATGTTAGCTTTTAGCTCAATTAACTTTTTGTAGATGATTAGTTCAATTATGTTGTATAGTACTAGTTTTTAGCATTTTGCGCTTGTAAACTTCTAACGAAGAGCATGATTTTCTATTTAGGCACGCCACGGGTTCGAATGGTGTTTTGACTGAAGGATCTGGACATGGCAGAATGAACATGTATTGTGTATAAATGAAAAAGTCAGCAATCAGCTCCAGGCTGAGGAATGCATGTGCGAAGCCTGCTTTGCTAGTCAAATTCGATACGATGACCTAAAATTCGGACCATAGCTTGAACTAGTCTATTATTTCTGGTTATAAATCTGTACCGACGTAACTTGTGCATCGGCATGTTCACCCATGCCCTGATCTCATTTATACAATTCCTGGAACTTTCAGGTGGATTTATACTCTATCATGCCATTCGCTGTACTAGCTATCTACTTAAGGAAACTCTAAACTTTTAGGACAATGAAGAGTATCAGTGATCTTTGCTGCCTTGGTGGTTGGTGCCCACCTTCTGATATCTAGTATCGAGGAAGTTTGGCACTACCAAATGCAAGCATGCCGCCGTTTGCAACCTGATGCGGAAACATGGCCCAAGGGACCACCTCCTCGCGACAGATGCAGAGCCTGCTATGGTCTCGACCTTCACTAGCGTGTCTGGTAGGAGAACAATATTTGCCGAACCTAGTGCCAATTGTCTGAACAACATTTCGATGAAGACATCAAGTGTTCTTAGCATAGAAACTAAAGAGGGGAGTAACACAGGTCAGAAAGTGTCTACTCGAAATACATCCAGGAGAGGAGTGCTGATTTGGCATCGCGGGCGCGTAAGTGCTCTCTCTGCCCAGTTCTTCAGTGGTTAAAAAAGGCAGTTGGTGAGGCAGTCGAAGAGGCGGCATAGCCCGTAGCCCGTAGGGGTGGCAAACATGACGAGATAACATCAGCTAATTTTCCCACCAGTGTTTGGCCCGTTCCTTAGAAAAGGGATTGGGGATGAAATATCAGCCTATACTTGCGATGGTAGAAGAACACGGGAGACCTGCACTCTTTGCTCTTGGGCAAGTGATACGGAGGTGATGTTTTGAGGGAATGGCTTATTTGGATTTCGGAAAGCAAGCAGAAGCAGTCGCCTTCCTCGTCTCATCATTTGCGGCTGTTGACTGGACTGGAGCTTGGAGGAGGGGGTGTAGGGAGTGCATCGGGTCTTCGGTCAGTTGTGGGTCCACCAGGGTTACTACCAAAATTACCGAACTTAATTTGGTTTTCCCGATCTGCAAATTTTCGGTTTTGATTCCGTGCAGGTTTATTCGGTTCGGTAAAATGGTTTTCGGGTTATATATACACTCACCCCTAGCGGCATGGAGCCGTGTGACATAGAACCCACCGGGGCTTTTTTTTTTTGACGGGAACACATCATTGCATTCCATTTAACTTGTGGTCGCGATTAAATCGTCGGCCACTGCACGGGTTACATCGTTTGGAGGGTCCTCGAGCCACACAGCATGACTACCATGGACCTCCCTAGCACCAAGATTTGCCAACACATGTGCGGCATTATTACAGGATCGAGGTTTGAAAGACACTTGGTACTCGATAAACCCTACACTGAGGAGAACCCACCGGGGCATTTTTGGTTGATCCTCGATTGAAACGGGTCATAGAGAAATGTTTCGCACAAAAAAGGCTCACCTATCGAGACGCTTCCCGCGACTCCGGAGGCGCTTCCACCGCCACTTCAGAAGCCCTCTCCTGCCGTCACCTTCAACTCACCGCTGTCGGAGCAGGTCGGCCGACCGACCGGCGGGCGTAACCGTCTGTTTTTTCTTTTCTTTCTCCACCTAGTGTTCTCCTCCTCCAAATGTGATCATGCGCTCCGGCTCTTTTATCCAGATGTATTTGGTCACCTTGGATCGGCTGCGTCGAAGCATATATATGGAGTCAAGTCCCGATGCAGATTGTTTCTCAAGTGCACGTAAGAGAAAGAACTGCCCTCTGTCGCTTAGGTAGAAATATATCCAGACAGCTCGAAATATATTCAGACGTAACCCTGGATATCTCTTTATTCATTTGTAGTTATCCCTAAATCGGCACATATCACTCAACTCACACGTTCTCTTATCTAATAGTACCTCCGTCTTGAAATTCCAAAATGTCTTGTATTTGGGGACAAAGTAGTAAATTAATAACAGTCCACTTTCAAACATGTGCAGAGGAGGGAACTGCAGCTGCAGGTCCTGGACAATGAGAGATGCAGTCTCCCAGCGTCCTATAGCACCTCTCCATAGGGAAACACGTAAAGCACGACCCGCCACCGATGATTTCCTGACTTTGATGCGATCCACGTCTATGACTCTACCTACAAAATTGTTATTAGTACAAAAATAACAGCGAAGTGCCGACCTAAAACCATGCATACATATACTCGTTCCAACTTGAAGACTATTATACTTATAATTAAGAGGTGAATCGAACAAAAACATACAAAGCAGATGTTGTTTTCTCGCCAACTTACATTGTGTATGGATAGCAAAGCATAGGAGAAAGAGCAATAAAGCTTGCACGGGCTTCCTGTACCTCTCCATATGAATGGTAACGATTGCAACACTTGCTGGCAGGCTGGTTTCTGATTTGGGTCGAGACCACGCGACGTTAGCTAGGATATGTATAGAGGGGGATTGATGGACGGATATATAGGGCTTGGTAGAGACTAATTTGGCATGAACTAATTGATGAATATATAGTCTACTAATTAATTAAAATATACGTGGGCTATTTGGCATTAGTTTGGAAGCATGAATTGATGAGGTTGTAATTTCCTTCCAAAGTTATCTTGCCATGCGTGTGACTGGAGGCTGCAAATTCCGGCCGTTGACCGAGCGGGAAAAAAACTAGTGCCCTTGCAAATAAAAACAGCACAAATTGCGTCGTTAGGCTTGCCTACATAGACATCGGAAGATGCCCTCCATAAGATGGGCCGTCTCGCGTCCCAGAGCCATAAAGCTTAGAGATGCTAGAGCTGGGGAACCCCCCTATGCCTCGCTCATATTCGATTCTGAAAAGGGTGATGCTGACAGAGAGGAACCAATTAGATTCTGAAAAGTGAGGAAGACTCTCACCAGGAATGAAAGAAAGAGAGGCGGCGGGCTAGGGTTTCAACCCTAGCCGTCGCCGTCAGCGCCATCTGCACCTTCATCGTTGCCTTCGTCTAAAAATTGATGGGTCCTCACCTCCTCTAGGTGCCGCTCTAGCACTAGGATGGGGACCTCGGACCTGCGCAGGGCGCTAGATAAAGGTCCTTAATGTTAGAGCTTGGTTTTTGTTGTTGTCTTCTTCGTCAATGGAGATGGCATCGTCTGCAATAAGTGATCTTCCGCGCTTCGTTCGTCGGCGAGATCGCCTTCTCGACGTCAATGGTGGCTTTGGAAGATTAAGTTTGTCTAGGTATGGTTTTTCAGATCTTGATTCGCCAGATCAATCTTGGATTGTTTCTCATGGCTGCCGCGAGGAGCTTTGTCCTCGCATTATCTATCCTGGCTACTATGTTGTTCTCTCGGCTCCCAACGACGTCGACAAAATGGCTCGGTTATTTGTCCCTGGAATATCAGTGGTGGTGCTCTGCCGATGTTGCTTGATTAATTTAATGGTTGCGTGCGTGCACAAGGCCTTGGCATTGCGGCTCGAAATTAAAAGGGAGAACCTTCGTTGGTATTCATAGGTCAATGGTTTGGTGTTTTCGGCGTTGTTCTATGGCTGCCTTCAGAAAAGTACAAAATTATGTCATGGAAGAAGAAAGGGCTTGAAGATCTCATAGATTTGCTCGTCTCTTTTAGTATAGTTTTTGTAATCGATATAATCGTGCACTCTTTGTTGGTTTAATATATATAGAAAAATTCAAAAAAAAAATAGATTCTGAAAAGGGTGATGCTGAAAAGGGTGTGCTTGGCTTCTTAGCTTTCAGGGGACATCATACTCAAATTCAAAGGGTCAAAACAATATAAACCCACTGTTCCATCTAGCCAAACTACCCGAATTCAAATATCAAAACCACCCGAATTTATGGATACAAAACAAATCAATTTTTAGCTGGAGTTAAAGCATGTGACGATGCATTGTAGAATCTAAAGTTGTATTGTAGCAGCATTACTAACAGCCAAAGCTCACCAGAAAAGTCCATCATTTCAATGAAATCTGAAAGCAATTTTAGGAGGCGTCGTGACTCGCACTAAGCTGCAATAAAGAAATGAAAAATGGCCGAATACTCATTGATGATAGGAAAATCGGACGGATAAACAGCTAGTTTTCCTATGAATATAAGATAGCAACCGAATTATTGAAATTATTTCAGACATTTTGCTGAACATCAGCACTGTCCCTGCAGTTGGCGCAAATTCTACGAAGTTACCGCTCGGGGCTTCAGGTGGATTTCTGGTCATTATCTCAAGCTTGCATCTTGCATGTGGTTTGGAGAGTGTTGAATTGTATTTGTTGTACATGTGCAGCTCAATGCATGGAGCAGTAGATGTCGACTCAGGTGTCTCTGTCATGGAGGGGCGGGTGAGCTCTGCTGTCCGCCTCTCCTAATGGCTCTAAAATCCATAATGTTCGGCTAATTGTTTGTGAATGTATCGATTTATGAATGAATAGAAAATAGCAAAGCATGTACGATTTGCCACAATGTCAGTATTAATCGGTTCCTCCCGTTCAATACACTTTCAGTCTCTCCACTCTCATCATGTCTTGCACCCCCGAACAGAGTGAGGATCGTCGGCGCTAGGTTTCTGGCCGGCGCTGCCCTATCTCGACCTCCTCCGTTTTCAGCCACCGGTGGGAAGCAGAAAGCACGCTTGCTCCTCCCCGATGCGCAGGTCTTTGGCCAGCTCGTCCTCCCCGAAGTCTCCCCTTTAAGCAGGTCGCTTCTCCCCTGGTGCATCATACTAGTTGACAAGAAAATCACAATGAGCGAAGTCAAGGAAAAGGGATGTGAGTGTCTGAGATTTAGAAGAACGCCATGGGGGGGATCTACAGAGTATGTCGAATCTGATTAACGAGGTTCAGCTGACAGATGAGTCAGACAAGGTTAAGTGGACAATTCGGAGCAGTGGTTCCTTTAGTGTGAAAAATCTTTACTCACACTTGAGATCTGTGGGGTTTTCCCGCAAAAGTTCATGTGGAAAGTAAAGATGCCAATGAAGGTTAAAGTTTTCATGTGGCTAACTCTAAAGAGAAGAATTTTGACAAAAGATAACTTGCTGAAAAGAGGTTGGACTGGGGATAAGCAATGTCATTTATGTGGATATGATGAAACAGTTGATCATCTTGTTTTCCAGTGCTCCTTGGCGAAGCTGGTATGGCAGATGGTAGTTTGTGTCCTGGGATGTGTTCGTCCACCAGACAATGTTAATGATCTGATCCATGGATGGATATATCTCTTCCCTAAAAACCAAAAGAAATTGATCTTATGTGGAGCTGCAGCGGTGTGTTGGACAATTTGGACGATGCGCAACGATGCGTTTTTCAATCGCAAGTTTCCAAGTGATCCTGCTGCTGTCATCTATAGATTGTGTGCTTTACTGAATAACTGGGATTTGTTGCAGAAAAGCCGAGATCAAGGAAAGCTTGAGGAAGGAGCGCGAAAGATGCAGATGGTGCTGCGAGAGGTATATTCCAGGTCGCATGGATGGGCGACGTCAAATGCGAGAATTACTCTGTGATGAACCTATCTGGGTTACATCCCAGATAGTAGGCGCTTGTGCCACTTTTGCTTTTGTTGTAATAATAATGAGGTTGGTGGGAGGGTGGGTGGCAAGCATCCCTCTCAGTTTTGCCCTGTATTTTCGTTTATCTTTGTTTTACATTTCGGTTGTTTCCTTTTAATTGTAAGAACCGGCGGGTTCTTTATATGAAATCGACGGGGAGGCTCGTTTGTTCTAAACAAATCATACTACTTGAAAATAAATTACTTGTTTTCGGTTGTTCGTTCCTCCCATGCAAGACATTATTAATTTGCAGGCCCATATTGCACCGTGACAGGACAATAATGAAAAGGATTGACAGAGATTCATTATATATACCACCCGACTCCTATGCATATGAAGCCACAAACATCCTCCCTCTCCACATCCCAACTTGTTTACTCTCTTGCAATCATCATGCATGGCATCAACGACCACGAAATCAAGAGAATTAGACGCATGCATGACATCCGTAGGTGTACATGTAGGAAAAGGAGGCACCAGGAAGCACATAACCACTGGATATCGAGGAAGCACTTGTTACTCGGCAGTGGTTGCATCCATGATAAGCATTAAGCCCATTTGTCGGGCAATTCTAAGTCGACAGAGAAAGCCAAGCAGCGCATGGTGGCTTATTATTTGGATTGGATACGAACCGAAACAGCTAAAAAACGGACGACCGTTGCCAGGGTGAGACATTGACGGAAGCGGACCAGTGGAGGTGGCCGCTAAGGCAAAGGGTCCTAGAGCACGCCGGCCATGTGCAGTGTGACGGATGACGGTTCCTCCCCTCCTCCTTGGACATCGGTTATCTATCTTTCCCATCTCTGCGTGGAGGTCGTAGCAGCTTCAGATAGGGAACCTTTTTAGAAAATTGTTTCACACCTTATCAGTCCGAAAGAAAAACAAATCCCATGCACTTCAGCACCACCCCTGCAAGTTAGCCGAAATTACGATAGAATTGCCTCTTCCGACGCTGAGGTCGAAAACAGAGTGAGGATGCGACGACGCTAGGTTTGCGGCCGCCGGCGTCCTATCTCGACCTCATCCGTTTCTGGCCACGGGAGGGAAACCGAAAGCCCGCATTGCTCCTCCCGACGCGCAGGTCTTTGGCTGGCTTCTCCCCTGTCTGTCTGTCCCCCGCGCCACAACCAGAAGCCGGTCCGCACCGCTGGTAAAGCTCGCGCGTCCAGTTCCAGCCATGGCCATCGGTTCTTGTTGTTTTATGGTGTTCTTTATGATGTTCCGAATCCTAATATACCTATTGTACTATGGAAGGAGTCCTACCGGACTACAGCGTGTCAACCGTGTTGTAACACGTGTATAACTCTATTTCTTGTCCGTCAAGAAAGAGAGATGTTTGCCCCTTTATATAGATCCAGGTAGTCATAGAATAGATCGTGAGATTGAGAGAGATCCACCAGATCCATAGCACGAGAAGGGTTTGTCCTCTCGTGTATTGTAATACTCCTCCGATTATAGTGATACGCCTTCGTGCGTTCCGTGGTTTTTTTCCGCAAGGGTTTTCCACGTAAAAATCTGTGTTCTTGTTCTTTGTTTGATCTACTTTTGCTGCGCAGTTTTACAGCAAGTGGTATCAGAGCCGAAGGTTTCAACTTCGGTCCGCTGCCTCGGGAGACTTTCCGCTGCGCTCGCGGGGCAGCACCGTCGCAGCGTTCAATTGGATCAATCGCCGCAATTTTGTGGCATCATGCAGCAGCACCATGCATCGTTCAAGATCGGATCTACAAGACGGAGACTTCATTGCATCAGCGTCGTGTACGCAGCCTTCGGCGATTTGGTTGTCAAGTCGCCGGGATCCATCCTGCCGATTTCCGTCCGTGTTTACAACTGGTACGTCTTTCCGATCCACGGCTGTGTCATGTCTTCTATTCGGTATCAATTCCGTGCGAGGAGCTGCGCGTGGATCACCCCTAGTACCAGATCGATTTTCAAGCACGTTCGACTCGGCGAGATCGGAACAATCGGAAGCAGTGGCGGCAGTTCGTGGCGACCCTATCACGAAGCGGTGTGCAGGTCGCGTTGCAACACAAGGGCTGGCTCGATCGCAGAGTCATGGTGGTGTGGTCCAGGAGGGGCTGCGCGTGATGCGTTTTGGAGTACCAGATCGATCCGGACCAAGTGCCCAGGCGAGAAATCCAAAGCGATCAAAAGAGGTCAGCTTCTGCTATTTCACGTGGCTGCATGTACACGTGAAGATGAATCAACTTTTGATCTCCAGTTTCTACGTCCACCCGAGATACTACCAGGTGCTATCCAATCTAATTATTTGCTCTGCAATTTAATTCTGCAAGGAATATTCTTTGGCTTGTACTACTTTGTGCATAGATTATCTTTCGTTGTTGGATCCTGACACAAAGTTTTACTTACGGCAAGTCAAGATGCGAGCAATTGTTTGGCGCAAGCCGATTATGATGGATTGGTTAGTTTTCTGTTCAAGGTGGAGTTCTTGGATTATAGCCTGTTGGGAGATTTTATGGATACAAATTCAAGATATTATATTGCTGCAATTACATGAACACAATTCAGTTATGAAAAAATATATTATGGAGGAGGTGATTATTAAGCCTGTTGGTAGCCAGCATATACTCTTTGCTCTCCGGGTTTTTGCTGTTATGCATGTGAAGGTTTTGATTTGTTCGTGATGAGGATCAGTTAAGGTGCAAGGAGATTTGTTATCTGCTAGATACTACAACATTTAGTACTGTTATGTTTTTGGTACAATTCAGTTGTATTTGCTCTTTCAAGAGGGGTCTATTGCAGAGTTGATGCTCCATTGCATGTTGAGGAGGTTCCTTCATCCGACGGTTCTATATGGACAGTTTTGACCATGTCATGAATTTTCATTATCGTCGGCAGTTTATGGTGTACGAGTTGCCATTCGTACAAGATGCTCTTGCATGAGTATTGTTTGCCGAGGTTTGTGCTTTGTGGCACGTTCAGATTCCATGAGATGAGTTCTTCACATTGTTATGTGCACCAAGTTGCACTATTGAGCTATGCGCTCGTTCAGGCACCACAGGAGATATGATGACTTATGTCATTTGATTGATGATTGGGCAGTTTTCAGTTTTGGAGGTCAGTGGCACAGACTCAGACTTTTAATGGGTTTTATGGGAGACCCAAGTTTCGTTCGTCTGCTTTGTTGATAGCTGTGTTGTTTATTGGACGACCTACCGTTGATTTGCTCAATATTACTTCATGAGAAGTTTATAAGTCCTATGGACGTTTGAAGACACAAGGTTTACTTGTGATGACTTAATTGAGGAGTTGATGCTATCTATGACTGTCATAGGATTCGTCTCAAGGTGGAGTGTTATTTTATGATGTTCCGAATCCTAATATACCTATTGTACTATGGAAGGAGTCCTACCGGACTACGGCGTGTCAATCGTGTTGTAACACGTGTATAACTCTATATCTTGTCCGTCAAGAAAGAGAGATGTTTGCCCCTTTATATAGATCCAGGTAGTTATAGAATAGATCGTGAGATTGAGAGAGATCCACCAGATCCATAGCACGAGAAGGGTTTGTCCTCTCGTGTATTGTAATACTCCTCCGATTATAGTGATACGCCTTCGTGCGTTCCGTGGTTTTTTCCCGCAAGGGTTTTCCACGTAAAAATCTGTGTTCTTGTTCTTTGTTTGATCTACTTTTGCTGCGCAGTTTTACAACAGTTCTCTCATAGCCGCGTCGTTCAAATCCGCCGCCGCCATCTCCCAGGTTGTTTATTACAAGAGAAGCAGAGGACCGATCTACTACATGTTGTTTTTGGTATGTGCCGAATATGTGTACGAGTAGGGCTACAATTGGACTTGTAATTAGCGGAACGTTTAGGTGTTTGGTTCGAACACGTGTAAACCTGGCCTGATTTATAAAGGCACTAGGGGTAGCCCAAAGAACGACAAGAAGAGAAACGAAAGCTAGGTTAGACATAAGATTTGTTCGAGGACGGGCGGCGCCCGTGGCAGGGGCGGCCAGACCGGCGTGGCGTGTGTGATCTGATGTGTCTATATACCGTGGCGGGCTTGTCGTCGATGGTACTATTTTGAGTAGTACGATGGGGAGGAGCGCTCGTAAGCGTGCCCGCAGATGTAGGCGTTGATCGCTGAACTACGTTACCAAATCTCGGTGTCAATTTCTGTGATTGTTTGTCCTCGTATGATCGATTAGGCGCCTCGAGTTTACAACAAGTGGTATGAGAGCAAGGTTTGGAGCCTGCTGAAGATTGATCTAGAGGAAGAAAAAGACGAAGACCAACCGTGGACAATAACGGTGCACGCGAAGATCGTGAATTCGCAGGATTGTTTTGGCGGCCGTCGGAGATGGTCGTGTGAAGATGCAATCGGAAAGCAAAACCGGCATACGTGTGCTGGCCGGACAGATCGGATCGGGAGTATTCTCGTTGAGCTGTTGATAACGGCGGCGTAACACACAACATCGCCAATCGGCGGGTGCGGCACATCCGATCGATCGAAGCAACGCGGTGGCGTAGCAGGACATGACTCGAAGTCGCCTTGTCGGTTCGATCGTTGAAGGCGACTCGGACGCTGCGCTCGCGTGGGCCAGTATGGAGACCCAGGCGCTAGGATCGAGTTGACGGCACATGACGCAGGTGGACCAGTTTGGGACCAAGCGCATGAGCAAATGGCAAAGATCATATTGTTGTGTGGTACCGAAGGCAAACGTATGGAGGAGATTTGTTAAGGAAAAAAAGGAAGCGTCAAAGTATCGTGATTGCCATCGTGAAGAGAAAGAAAAAGGGGATTTATCCAGGAACCTTGGAGTTGCACGTGAGGTGAAGGATGGTGCATGGCTTATTCAAAAGCTTAGCAATCTTTTCCTACAAGCACATAGAAAGTACCAGGGGATTTGTTTTTTATCTTCTTACTCGGTATACTGTTTGTGTACGTGATGACTGTGGTAAATACAAGACGCGAAGCCGTAAGTCGGCGATGGACTGAAGCGGCGAGGGCATGCGCATAAGGCTTACAGTAGCCTGTAGTGTGACGTGCAGGGATCATGTTTCTACAAGACGTCGAGCAATGCACGGAGTGCTGGCTGATACGGCGCGAGGTGGAGCATGGTTGCAGTCGGATATGTTCGGCAGGGATCAGACATATAAGGCGGGCAGCCTGTACAGTGTGACGGATCGACAAGAGGTCGGTCGTAAAGAAGAAGACAGCGAGATCAGCGACGGCGTCGCAGGAGCGCGATGCTGATGGTGTCTGAACTTCTGTGGCGTGACAACACGTGGCGCATACCCGAGGGTTTGCGTGTTTCAACATGCGGCGCTAGGATGACTCAAGATGGTGCACACTGGAGATTTTGGAGTCGACGGGCGCAAGGTAGCGTGGCTAGCTACATGTCATGTTGACGATGGAGATGGTTTCTGATGAGAAGATTCCACTCAGGCTGATGGAGGCGGGCTACGGCGTAAGCATGCATAGAGTCGAAGCCTAATTCAGCAGAAAAGCGAGGGAGACGTTATTCGTACTGACGCGTAGGGGTTTGAAGGATACATGACCTCGGAATCGGTCTGGAAGACCGGTGTTATTTACAGAGGGGCTCGAGGTGATGTGGGTCTGTAGGCCCAAAAGACTCGGAGCGATTGTAGATGAACACAGCGGGACCATGACACTGATGGTTTGTTGTCAACCAAGTGTGGAGGTGAGCATTGTTGACGAGTAACAGGTTCATGGTTATAATAGTCTATCAAGAGACTGGGAGATGGACGATGTTGATCAAGGATTATCTGCGAAAGTGGTGGATGAGACAACAGTGAAATTGACTGGAGTTGACTTAAAGCAACGGCGAAATTTCTTCAAGTTTCACACATGCGAGGATGGTGAGTTCAGGTAACTCTTTTATGTGACACCTAATGTGTGAGTTGTTCATTTTCACATAGATCAATGATCAACGTGTGATGGCGGTGGACGTATACTCCGGAGAATTGGGAGCACAGAATAAGAGTGTCAAAGAACTTAATTTCCGTGGGAGTGTTGACTGTGATGAAGCAATGGGGCGAATACAGTTGCAGGTGGAGTCATATGAGAAGTCAATGGAGTAGCAGCGGAGCTCATGGCTAATGGTTCAAGCCCAGGTACACTGAGGATCGGGCATGACGGCTTCAAAATGGCGAAGGTCATATTTGTCAAGCTGGAGTGTTGTTTTTGGTATGTGCCGAATATGTGTACGAGTAGTGCTACAATTGGACTTGTAATTAGCAGAAGGTTTAGGCGTTTGATTCGAACACGTGTAAACCTGGCCTGATATATAAAGGCACCAGGGGTAGCCCAAAGAAGGACAAGAAGAGAAACGAAAGCTAGGTTAGACATAAGATTTGTTCGAGGACGGGCGGCGCCCGTGGCAGGGGCGGCCATACCAGCGTGGCGTGTGTGATCTGATGTGTCTGTATACCGTGGCGGGCTTGTTGTCGACGGTACTATCTTGATTAGTACGATGGGGGAGAGCGCTCGTAAGCATGCCCCGCAGATGTAGGCGTTGATCGCTGAACTGTGTTACCAAATCTCGGTGTCAATTTCTGTGATTGTTTGTCCTCGTATGATCGATCAGGCGCCTCGATTTTACAAGTCTACAAGATCTTTGAGCTGATATGATGTATTGTGTATGTATGTTTTGCCGATCAGGCTTCTAGGGCACACCGCAGTTATGTCTCCAATTTTCTCCAGGCTTGGACCACTCGCTCGGGCCTTTAGGTCCATTTCATGCTATTATGGGAAGCTTGCATCCTGCATTGGGTTGAATCCTATGCAGCTCAAGGCCTGGAGCAGCGGATGTCGATTCTTGTGTCTCCGTCATGGATGGAAAGGTGTGCTCTGCTTCCCCCCTCCCTAATGGATCTACTAGTTGAATTCGGCGCGGAGACATGCCACGCCCTTTATGAGAGTTCCCGTTGATGTTTTTTTGATTTTGGTGCACAGTATGATATGCAATTAAGCACTTATAACGGTGAATGCACTTATAGTCTTCTTTTGACAGAATAATAGAAAAGACTTTCTTCCAGCAAGGTGAATGTACATGCATAAGCAAAACACCATTGGAAATGATCAGCCGTAGGTAAACACTGCATAGGTGTTTAAATTATGCATGCATAGTTTTGAAGGGAAGCATCTGGTAAGCCGGTACTGGGTAGCTGCTTTAATTATACATGTATAAGCAGGGGAAAGTAAGAAGAGGTGCTTTAGTAGCTATTTTACATAGTAGCAAAAGGACAATAAAATGCATAGCTTAGCCATTTATTTAGAAAATGTCTCAGCAACGGCTAGATTTAACTTGATATGTTCATCGTAGCTATTGATTGATCAACAGATGTATCATCTACAACAAATAATGAGAATGAATTATATTACTTTGTGTAAGGATGAAAGTGTAGCATGAACAACACACTAAATTTAGAATATTACCTAACTAAGCTAAGTCTGTTCGTCGGTTTGAAACAGAGCTCTAGCTGATCCCTTGGCATTACTGTTTGACCTGCATGTAGAAAAAAGGCGAGGTAATAGCCCTGTTCGTTCAACAATAGCTATCCTTGGTGATAAAGGAGGAACATACCTTTTTTAAATGTTCTGCGTCCTGTTGATGAGGCTTTGCTTTTCTTTCCATCGAAAGTAGATGTGCTGTCATGAGGAGTGTATAAGTAAATCAATTTATTTATAAATTTCCTAGGCACTGCATAATTTAAAGTATTACTGGGTCATGCTCACCTCTCCTGAGTTGACAGAAGGTGAAGCTGAATCTACTGTATCTTTTGCCGGTGTGACCTCCAAATCTCTGCTTTGTGTCGTGGGTCCTTCTCGAGCTAAGCTGCTGGTGTTAGTACCGAAGCATTGTTCTATACTTTGCTATGTAATTTAGCTGAAATGAGTGATCTATGTGCTCTTTAGTATGTAATCTTCTCAGATTTGAGTGGAATGAATGATCAATTCTGTGATGGGTTTGAACAAAATTTGAAGCATAAACAACGCTGAAAGTAGTGTTTGTGCCATGTAATGTGCCAAGATTTGAATCATATTCAGAGCATTTTTACAGTTGTGTGCTGACTGTGCCAAGTTTGTGTGTGTAGAACCTGCAGCAAAAATGACAAAAAAATCGTGTTTTTGCTATTTAATATGCAATGTGCCGAGATCAGAAATATAAGATTATATTGAGGGCACTATGACAACTGAAAAATTGTATGATGTATTTCCACACAACGTGAAGCAGAAATTAGATGACACAAGTACTTCATAGCTTGATTACTCACTCGTCAAAAGCTCAGAAGAGTTTAAGGATTAAACATCTGGAAGAATTTCAGAAGCTTGCAGCTTGGTATTTGCTCAGTAGGCCTATTTAACCTTGGAAAATAGCAACCATGGGCAATAGTTTACATAATTGTTGTCTGGCAATTGATTAAAAATGAAGCAAACATGAATTGCCTAAGAAAGCAAAATGTATGATTCAACATGAATAATGGATGCAGCCTCAAACTTCTCCTGCAAAACAGATTCGTAGTCCAAGGATATGCATGATTCAATATGAATTTAACAACCACGATAAACACATAAATAGGAAAGAATTTTCTCATGAGAATATTTGGTTACACACTGATGGCTTCGAGGTCCAGGTCGACGAAAGTGCAGATAGCATGCTGCTGTTGTGATACAACGTCTCTGTGAAATAAGAAATCGGATTAAACTGAAATCAACATTTGAGGGGGAGAGAGGGGGCAGGGGAGAGGGGATGGGGGGCTTACCTTGCCGAGGCGGGGAGGTCAAGAGACGGCGGCGCTGCAGTCGCCGTCCACTGGCAAGCTGCGCTCCTGTCTGACACGCAGGCATGGCAGGAGACGGCGGTGAGAAGCCGGACGGCGTCGCCGGCTTCGAGCTCGAACAGGCAGACCGGGTCCAGCCCCGCCTGCTTGCTCGGCGGCGGCACCAGGGCGTCTTCTTCGCCCTCTCCAACAGGTTCCAGTGTCTGGCCTCCTTCCTCGCTGCAGCGGCGGCACGGAGTCGTCGATGTCGCCGGCGGTCGAGTAGGCCGCGCAAGAGAGAGCGGTGGCACCACGGACGGCGTCAACGGAGAAGAGAGGCCGGGCTGCGGCGTCGGCGAGCGCGGCGCGACGACCTTAAAGTGGTGGTAGAGGAGATGGCGGTGAGGGAGCAGGGAGGGCAGGGCAGGAGGCTGCGGTGAGGGAGCAGGTCGGGGAGGAGAACCGGGTAGGGGAAATGAGGAGAATTAGGGTCTAGGGTTACAGGTTGGCAGTTTATATAGAGGGACCGATTCCTAATTATCGGAAAATGTGGGGTCCTTTTTGCAAAAAAGACACGGGGACCGTTGGATCGGGAAGCGACGGCGCGGGATCGAAACACTGTAGAGTACTGTTCATAGGAACAGTACTCTACAATGACCGGAGCGTGGAGAGGGCGTCAAAGTTTGCCTCCTTAATATTTTTTTTTAGAAATGGGGAGAACCCCGGCCTCTGCATCGAGTGATGCACACAGCCATTTATTAAGAATTCGAGTATCAAAATTTATTACAAATCACCGATCACATAGGGTTGAGACATGAATCAACCAACGAAATAGCAACATAATCTCAACTACAAAAGCCTCCTAATATGCTGCCACGTATGTCGGGAGAAAAACTCCTGTGCCACCAACAGGAGTCGCGCGCATCCAGAAACCATAAGCTCCTGCTGGTCCGAAGTAAGCAGGGTAGCCCATAGCTGGATCCAGTAAGTCGCCATATTGATAACCTGTAAGACATGAAAATTTGTTTTCCTGTTAAAAACCAGATTGTTCCTGCAATTCCAAATAGACCAACATATAGCTGAGACGCCAATACGAATTCTAGCCTTGGTCTTATGATCAATCCCATTCAACCAATTTCCAAACATATTGGAAACACTAGTGGGAGGAGGGATATTATAAGTACAGAACACGACACGCCAAATTAATCTAGCAAAAGGACATGAGATGAATAAATGATCTATAGACTCCTCACAGCCACAAAAAGAACATTTAGTACACCCATGCCAATTTCTTTTGATCAAGTTATCTTTAGTGAGCAAGACTTTCCTATTGAGGAACCACATGAATACTTTTATCTTAAGGGGGATTTTCAGCTTCCACAAGTATTTACGCAAAAACCTAGTATGTCCATTCATCAAATCTTCATACATTGATTTGACCGTAAAAAACCATTAGTGGTAAGTTTCCAAACAAAAGTATCTGCATTATCAGTCAAGTTAACATCCATTAATCGAAGGCATAAGTGTGACCAAACGTCCCACCGATCTCCAATTAGATTCCTCCTAAAACTCATATTTAAAGGGGGCGCTCCATTAAAACATCATGCACCGAAACATTTTTTTGCTGCACAATGCTGTATAATGATGGATATTGTTGTTGCAGAGGCGTATCACCTAGCCACGTATCTTCCCAAAACCTGGTGCCTTCCCCATTACCTATTTTGAAAAAGCCTCTATTAAAGAACTCCTCTTTAACTCTCATAAGGCCTTTCCAAAATGGGGAATCCGTTGGTCCAACGTCAACTTGCCCCAGAGTCTTGTTACCAAGATATTTATTTCGTAAAAGCTCTTGCCAAACTCCATCTTCATTCAAGAGCTTAAAAAGCCATTTGCTTAATAAACACTTGTTTTTTAACTCTAAAACCTCAATGCCGAGACCACCTTGGTCTTTCGGACGGCATATAATGTTCCACTTAGTTAAACGGTCCTCTTATGTTCATCGCTTTGCCAAAAAAAGCGAGATCGATAGAAGTCTAATCTTTTCCGTACCCCTTTAGGTATTTCTAGGAACGATAACATAAACATTGGCAAGCTTGTTAACACAGAATTTATAAGAACAAGCCGATCTCCATATGAGAGTAACTTGCCCCTCCAGCAGCCCAATTTGCCTTCAAATCGACACTCTACTGGATTCCATTCTGTATTTCGCAATTTTCTATAGTGGATTGGAACACCTAAGTATTTAAAAGGAAGAGAGCCAGACTCACATCCAAAAATATGCTTGTACTGCTCTTCTACTTCCTTAGCCTTACCAAAACAAAATATCTCACTCTTGTGGAAATTTATCTTTAAGCCAGACAACTGCTCAAAGATACAAAGAATTAACTTCATATTAACCGCTTTTTCTAAATCATGTTCCATGAACAGAATAGTATCGTCTGCATATTGCAGGATAGAAACCCCACCCTCAACCAGATGAGGGATAAGGCCTCCTACTTGGCCATCCTCCTTTGCCCTTGCAATAAGTATGGCCAACATATCTGCAACAATATTGAAAAGAATTGGAGACAGCGGATCTCCTTGTCGAAGCCCTTTTTTTGTTTGGAAATAATGACCAATATCATCATTTACCCGGATACCTACACTTCCCCCTTTAACAAATTGCATAATCCAATCACACCATTTTTGTGAAAAACCTTTCATCCGTAATGCTTGTAGCAAGAAAGGCCATTTAACCTTATCATATGCCTTCTCGAAATCAATTTTAAATAGAACCCCATCCATCTTCTTCCTCTGAAGTTCATGTATGGTTTCGTGTAGGATCACTACCCCCTCAAGAATGTGTCGACCAGGCATGAAGGCCGATTGAGTAGGTCTAATCACCTTATGGGCAATCCCAGTAATCCGATTAGTACCCACTTTTGTAAAAATCTTGAAACTGACATTAAGAAGGCATATGGGTCTATATTGTTGAATCTGAACCGCGTTTTCTTTCTTTGGTAATAAGGTAATCACGCCAAAGTTCAGTTTATAAAGGGGCAAACTCCCTTCTTGAAGCTGAACAAACATAGCCATGAGATCATCCTTTATTACATTCCAGAAAGTTTTATAGAATTCAGCTGGAAAACCGTCAGGGCCCGGCGCCTTGTTGTCTCCATCTGTGAAATTGCCTCAAATACTTCCTTCTCGGTGAAGTTAGTAGTAAGGATTTCGTTTTCCTCGATGGAAAGTTGCGGTATATCATGTGAAACATTTTCATCCATCAAGACATTACTTGGAGCCGATGCCCAAATAGCTTCTTATAATATTCTGTAATATAAACTTTCAAATTTTCATCCCCCAAAATGGTTCCCTCATCTTGCTCTAATTGGAAAATTTTCTTTTTCCTATGTTTCCCGTTGGCAATGAGGTGGAAATATTTCGTATTGTTTCCACCTTCTTGCACATGTTTTACCTTGGCGCGTTGCGCCCACTTTGTTTCTTCATCTCTACGGAGATTGCTAATGCGATCATTAGCATCCCGCAACGTACTTCTTTCCATCTCCGAGAGTGGATTCGTTTCAGCTTTGATATCTAGCTCATCTATTATTCTTAGGAGTCTTTCTTTCTCCTTCTTATATTTCCCGCTTAAATTTTTTGCCCAACCTTTTAAGAACCGTCGAAGGTGTCTTATTTTGTTTTGCCAAATTTCTATAGGAGTATTTCCTTTGGTGAAAGCAGCCCATTCGGCTGCAACCAAGTCAAAAAAACCTTCAGCCCGAAACCAGGAAAGCTCAAATGAGAATCGTGCTTTATTCCCAATATGAGCGTGGACTCCGGAATCCAATAATAACGGAGTGTGATCCGATCATGTACGAGAAAGCGCCTGTATTGTGGTCAGAGGGAATTTATGTTCCCATTCCGTCGTGGCTAAGATTCGGTCGAGCTTTTCATAAGTAGGGTTTTCTCTCCTACTAGCCCAAGTGTGGATAACCAATAGGTGGATACACTCAGTGCTCACATATATAGTATAGTCGGGTTCTGTATGTTTAACGATGATTTGGTAAATTTTCCATTAAGTGAATATTGAAACTAGCATCCAAGTGCTAAACTAATTACAACCACACATGTGCTATATATATAAAACTAAATATGTGGATTAACATCATTAACTAAGGAAGATGCTGGGGATGAAGCATTGAGATTGCAAGCGTCGTGGCTAAATACGAACTCAGATGAAAGCTTTTATCGTTTTGTAATCCAATCTTTTCCCAGAACAAACATTCTCGGGGTCTATACTTGCTGCAAATTTTTAGTTGGTTCTGAAGTTTGGCCTCTCAAGTAGGATATGATTCTGGATAGCAACGGGTGCAGATTTTGTTACCCAAACCTAGCTAGGAATGTTTTTCTCGCATATGAAGTTTATATCGTTCATACTGATAACTAGATTTACTGAGAAGGTGCATTTCTCTTGTTTTTTCTTATGGACAAACACATCATAAAGTGTTAGGAGACATGTGAGTGTGTTGTTTTATCATATTAAGTGACCATAAATTATTGGTTGTTAGGTGGTTAGTTTGTACGTTTCCATAAATTATTTTATAATGACATGACATTATGCCATAACAATAATTAGAAAGGGTGATACCAACAAAATTAATCCAATTTTACATACACCGGGTGATACAATTTACTGTATATTTGACCACTCAAATTATCCCTACAAACCATAGTACGATAGAACCTACATTTTGTGATTATGAGTGTACACACATTTGCTTGGAAAAGTCCTGAGCAAAGTGCCCGGAGTATTCATGTGACTGTGCTGGTGTATCATAGTACTTGCCCATAATTACTTGTATGCGTGGGTGGTTCATTGCCCGCATGCCATAAATTATGTATGACATCGTAGCTTGACAATAATGGGAGAGATTGATAGAGATTCATCATATATACCACTATGCTCCTCTGTATGTGCAGTCATAGACAACTTCCATTTCCACATCCCTGTCAACCAAGACCATATGAAGTCGGGAGAATTGCATGCATGTAAAGCACTCACGAGCATATGTAGGAAAAGGAGGCACCAGGAGGCACAACGTTTCTTGTTAGCCTTGTTACTCTTCATGCATGTAGCACTCGGTGGTGGATGCATTTTGCACGCTAGGCGTTCACACCATTTGACGAGTAAGACTAAGTAGGCCATGACAACTGAGTAGCGCATAGTGGTAGTGGCTCTGCTGAAAGTCAAAGGTAGATGAACCTGAAACAAATAATGTTCAGCGAGTCTTTGGAGTGATGAGACAAATATGTACGTATAACGGCGATAGTAATTTTTATGCGAAACCTGTTAAATTCGTTCATTTTGTTTGGTTTTCACCGCAACAAAAGAAACTTCCTTTTTTGGTGGAAAGCTTATTGAGTAAACTTCTATGCTTCCGTTGGAAAAAGCAATGCCGGCGTAGATATTAGTCGCCTTTATCTTTTCACTTGTAATAGCGGAGATTTTAGTACCTCCCTCCGCTAAAGTTTATTCTTTCTAATTGATTTATCCCGCGGAATCCAAGGTTTTTGGTGCATGCAACTATTTTTAGAGCGTTGATCGGTAATTAAAGAAATACTTATTTTGTTGCACTACTGGGTAAAAGGATCTTGTGACTCCTTTTGTTGTCGGGCTCGGACACCAGACATAAATGGTAACCCCACAATACTCCCCACACGGTGGTCATTGGCCGGCTGCTCCCCCGAAGTGTCCCTCCGGGCGGGCTGTTCCTCCCCAGCCCCGTGTCCAGCCCCGGTGGCCAACGCTAGAAGTCCGTCTGCTCATATGGTTGTCATATGGCTGTAACAGACCTCATCATCGCATTGTTCTCTCGGACAACACGTAGGATACAATTGACTACTCCAATAATCGCATTGTTCTCTTAGTATGTCCTTTTTTTGCTAACTCTCGGTTAGCCGAGATTGTTGTTAGCGCTCGGTCAATGGATTTTGCACGGTTCGATCGATCGATTCCTTGCTGAGGTTCACGTTGGTCTGCGTTTTCTGCTCTCGCCTTTTGATTTTTCCTTGCTTGGCTTTATATTGGCCCTTTTTTGTTGGCCTTTTGATGTTTTTTTTATGGCTTTGTATTGTCCCATTTTTTGTTGGGATTTTTTCTTTTAAAAAAAATACCACGCAGTTGCACATTGAATAGTATACTGTGTAATTGGAGCTAAACTCTCCACGTCAACTGGCACAGTAGTATGTATTTGCACCATAATTCATAATTGTATAAATAATAAGTGCATTTCCCGCCGTCAGAAATTGTAACCGAACATGAAAAGCTTCGAAATCATGATTGTGCAGTTACACATTAGTGACCATAATGTGCAATTGCGCATTAGATTGGAATTTGCACATAAACATGCAATTACACATGATTATCGTCTAGCATGCAATTACACATGTTTGCTCTTAGAGTGCGATTACACATTATTCTCGTTTAACGTGTAATTACACATGACTGTTGTTTAGCCTGCAATTGCACATGACTATTGTTTAGCCTGCAATTACACATGAGTTTTATTAGCGTGCAATTGCACGTTTTTATTTTTCTTGAGCATTTTTTACTTTTTATTTTTATTTTTATTTTTTTGTTAATGATTTTATTGTTAGTTTGCAATTACTCATGATATATCTATGATGTAGTTGCATATGGATTTGTCGTAGCATCCATTTTTTTTTGCAAAATGTGCAATTGCACATGGTTTTTTTCCGGGTGAACTTTTTTATTTATTTTGTATCCTCAAGAATAACTCAGTCAGGGTGAGAAATATGGCCATTTTGATTTTTTGGTTAATGATTCATGATAACATGCAAATGGATAAGATTCTCGATAGCATGAAATTGAAAATGATTCTCGGTACCATGTAATTGCATATGATTCTTGTTAACGTGTAATCGCACATGTTTGTTAGCGTGCAATTGCACATAACTCTCGTTCAATGTGCAAACGATTCTAGTTTAGCTTGCCTGCTTCGCTCGGGACGACATGTTTCTCGTTTTAGCGTGAAATTGCACATGATTCTCATTGGCGTGTAGTTGCACATGTTTTTGTTAGCGTGCAATTAAACATGATTCTCGTTTAGCGTATTACACATGATTCTTTTTTAACATGCAATTGCCATGATTTATATTAGCGTGCAATTGCACATGTTTTTTGTTAGCGTAAATTGCACATGTTTTTTGTTAGCGTGGAATTAAACATGAGTCTCATCTAGTGTATTACACATGATTCTTGTTTAACGTGTAATTGCACATGTTTCTTTGTTAGCGTGCAATTACACATTATTCTCGTTTAGCGTGCAATTACGTATAACTCTCGTTTAGCCTGCAAATGCACATGATTTTTTGTTAGCGTGCAATTACACATGATTCACGTTTTAGTGCGCAATCGCGCATGATTCTCATTTTAGCGCGCAATTGCATATAATTTTGTTAGCGTGTAATTACACATGATGAACATGCAATTGCACATATTTCTGTGTACTTTGACTTCCCGTTCTGTGCAATTAGACATATTTCTGTGTAATTTATACACCGTGTTTATAAGTAGGAGTAATTTGTAGTTTGATCATCGGATTTTTTTTTACTCTGGAAAACCGAGCTAGAAGAGTAAAAAGTGAAAAAAAAATCTACAGAGACGTGCGCACGTACGCTCGCGCGGCATGATTTGTTTTTACTTTGTACGATCATAGGCTTAGGCTCCCGTGTGTACAACGGAGAAAACCCATTGCGTGTAGCAACAACGACAAAAAAAAAAAAAAACCCACATAACAATGATACAACGGAGATGGAGGGAAACGGACTCAATCCCAGGATTGCGTCACAGCCTGGCGTAGCTCGACCGAGCGTGAGGTTAAATCTCAATCACCCGAGCGCTAACCGAGAGTTCATGAAAAGTGCTTCGAGGAGCCATAAGAGGTTGTTGATGTAATATTACTTACAATAAATTACCGGTTGTTGGATGGTTTCTTCCTCCCGTGCAGTAAATTATTTTCAGGATAACATAATGTCGTGGTTGGAAAATTACGAGAAGGACTAATAGGGATTCATCATATATACACCCCCACAGCTCTCCATATGAAATCACGGACGAGTTCCCTTTCCACATCCCAAACTTTTGTTATTGTTGCAAAATCCTCACGCATGGCATCGATGGAAATGAAATGACGATAATTGTACAGTAGGTATAGGTAGAAAAAGGAGGCACCGGGAAGCACACAGTCACAGTGCCGTCCTCATTGACTTAGCAGTTGGCGGGGGTTACATGTTGCGTGCAAACCATTCAAACCATATTTGATCAACGGTCAGGCCGGAAAAAACAATAAAATGGCACACGAGTAGGCATGGCATCGTCTAGACTCCAAACATAGCCAGATTGATGAAACTAGAGAGAGATAAGAAAACAGTAGAGTAAACATGTAACTGATTGTCTCCGATGATGATAACTAAGTCTTGAGAGCGGACCGAGTTTGAGGTAAACAATTTGAATTTGTTTTTGAATTTTATTTGATAGCAATCGAATTACTGAGAAATGATTTCACATATTTTTGCTATACTTCAGCACTGTCCACTGTCGTTCCTGTCCGCACACTGTGAAGATGAGGCAGCAGCATCGCCGCCACGGTCCCATCTCGACCTCCTACGCACGAGCTGATTTTCCCCAAAGCTCAACTGCCCAGGTCGTCGGCCAGTTGCTACTACCAGGAGTCTCCCCTCCGCACGGGCCACTCCTCCCCCTGCATGTCCGCCCTGCACGGCCAATACCGGAATCCGGAAATCTCACTCGTCAAGGTCCAACCATGGCCATAAGGTCTCTAGTCGCCTTGTCATCCAGGTCCAGCCGTGCCCCTGCTGTTGCTGCCGCCCCCATCCTTGTTGTGCCTCGAGTGTGCGGATCTAGTGGGTTGGGAGAGTTCGGTTGATCTACATAAGAGATCCGAGAGTTTCATGTTGTGCAAATAGTTCTCTTGGGATTTTCTTGTAACGGTCCGTTAATTAACGGATAATTCTCTTGTGCTTGACTAATAGATTGGGGCAAAGCTTTTGCCCCCGTTTCAAAAGAATAATATCTTTGAGCTGCTGATTTCCTTTGCCGCGCGTTATCTGATACTCTGATCAGGCTTCCAGGGTAGCACGGTGGATTTCCGTTTATCGTCTCAAGCTTGCATCTTGCATGTGGTGTGGAGGGTGTTGAATTGTATGTGCTAGATGTGTGCAGCTCGAGGCCTGGGCCACGTGATGTCAATTCGGATGTATTCAGTATCCATTTGTAAATGTCTAAATTAATCGAGACTAGTCGAATGTGCATGCTTCGCCTCACCGGCAAGTAAGGCCCTCATTTATGTGTTGTTGTTTACAACCACTTACAAGGACTTTTGCAACACGATATTGTGTATTATAAGCTGATATCCATATGCAGATAATATACAAGAGAAAATACAACAGCTTTCTTTCTTGCTTCGTATAAATGTGAATGTCTATGTGTATCATAGTACTTAGACCATAAATTATGGGTTGTTGGGTCAATTGTTCCTCCCATTGCGTAAATTATTTTTAGGTCTATAAGAAATTTTGGCATGACAATATTGAGTAGGATCGATACAGTAGTATCAATCCCAATTCACAGACAGTAAGTCATATAACACGTTACACAAAATTTGACTACTAAAATAATATCCACAAACCGTAGTATATATGATAGAACTTACACTTTGTCATTATAAGTGCTTGCAAATTGCTCGAAGAAGTCAGAAAAGGTGCCCGGAGGAGCCATATGAGCGTGTTGATGTATCATATTACTTCCTCCGTCCTAGTGTATAGGGCATAATTTGCAAATCCCTTTGACCAAGGTGTTAGCTAATTGGGGCTAACAACTTGCATGCATTGGTGGGAGAAGTAACTAGACAATTATGGTGAGGATACTAAATGCAATTGTTCCTAAAAGGTGGAGAGTTTTGGGACAAATTGTTTTTGAAATTAGCCTTATAAACTAGGATGGATGGAGTACTTGACAATAAATTATCGGCTATTGGATGCATGGTTTGTCTACCCATGCATGCAGTAAATTATTTTGAGGACAACATAAAACCGTGGCAGGACATTAATGATTAGAACTGATAGCCGATAGGGATTCATCATATATTGATCACCCCACTTCCCCCATATGAAGTCACCGACAAGTTCCCTTTCCACATCCCAACCTTTTTCTCACTCATGCAGTCCTCAGGCATCAATGACCATGAAACCACGAGAATTACACGGTAGATAAGCTAGTAGGAAAATGAGGCACCGGGAAGCACAGTGCCACAGCCTAGGCACCAACCACGTAGCACTCGGTTATGGTTGTATCTTACTCCATCCGTTTCAAATTAGATGATTTCTATTTGTTCACGTGAGGATGTATCTATACTTGTAACATGTCTAGATACATCCGCATGTGTACAAATGGAAGTCATATAATTTGGAATGGAGGGAATACTTGCTAATCATTCAACCCATTTGTCAATCAATGCTCAGACAACAATGTCATTCTTGTAGCGCATGGTGGTGTTGGCACCGCCAAACATAACATGATCGATTAATCTAAAGAGATAAGGAAACAGTGGAGAAAATCTTGTGTGGATGTGTCAAGTGTTTGCTTACCATTTTCGACTTTGTAAGCACCTGAGCACGCTATTGGGGTTTGCTTTGATACTTGAATTTGAAAGAAACCGAAATTATCGACAAATTATTTTCATACATTTTGCTAAACAAAGTCTCACTTCAGCACTTCCCCTGCGTTCGGCCCAAATTATGAAATTATCGTCCCTGTCCCGCAAAGTCGCATGGAGTCAGAGTGAGATGCGGCGGCGCTAGGTTTGCTGCCGGCCACCGGAGATAGACGGCAGGCCCGCGCTGCTCCTCCCCGCTACGAAGGTCGTCGGCCGGCTGTTCCTCCCCGGAGTTTCCCCTCCGCGCGAGCCGCTCCTCCCCTGCCTGTCCGCCCTCCGCGCTCCGCGGTCACCGCCTGAAGCCGGTCCGCCCCGCCGCTGCCGCCATCTCCCAGGTCCTTTATCCAAGCCGTTTCATTTATTTACAAGAGAAGCAGGGCACCGATCTTTGAGCTGATCTGATTTACTTTGCCGCGCCTTGTCTGTTCAGGCTTCCGGGACCGCTCGCGCCTTCAAGTGCATTTCTTGCTAATATGGCAAGATTGCCTCTTGCTTCTGGGGAGTGTTGCATCGTCTCTGTAGCATGTATGTAGCTCAAGGCGCGGATGTCGATTCAGGCGTCTCTGTCATGGAAGCGCAGGTGTGCTCTGCTATTCCCCTCCCCTAATGGCTCTGAACTGTATCACGTTCTGGTAACTGTGAGTTTATCAATTTGTAAATGAATAGAAACTAGTAGAATGTGGATGCTTCGCCTCACCGGCCACTTGAGCGCAAAGCCCCCGCCATCTCCATTGGCACATGAGATGGCGTAGCGTCTTGAATGAGTATGGATCGACCCCTGAACTCATCGCTGAAGCTTCTGCGTGACCGCCAAATAAACAAGTAAAAAGGAAAGGCTAGGGATCCGCCACGGCCTGATTCACTGTGCGCATGTACTAATCTATCGAGTCCCTGTCAGGCCCTATAATGAATGGCATACTGATCACTTGGAATGCAACTAGCGCCACAAAAATCAATCCTTGACTAAATACTAGTCGACACAAAAATCAATCATTTAGACGAATTGAAATGGTCTTCCTGCTATCCTTTTCATTGTTTGTATTTATCCTCACACCTATCACCAGAGGTTTCATTGCTCATACTATCAAAATACGGTCCATATCGATCTTCTTGAGCCAGCCCGCTCCACTTCTTGCAGGTATGTACATATTTGCAGACCCAGGATCGCTGCGCTGCTACATCTTGGTCTTGTTTTGCTTATGTTGTATGTATACATGGTTGCTTTGATCCGCTCAGGACTCAGCGGACATGTTGCTCTAGAGATCTAGATCTAGATCGTGTTTAACTGTTTACCACTTTCCATTCCATCCTAGTTTTGCCGGCCGGGTTCGCCGTCCCTTTCCCAGACGGGCAACTGGTCAAGGCTTCGGGGTTCCAATTTCAGGAATTTGAAAATTACTCTATACTTTCTAGTCTCAGCATCTCGAATCAAATGCAGAGTTTGTTTGATAGAATCACTCATCTCCCTAAACAGTTCCAGTTTGGGCTCCGTTGACCACCTACAGGGCTCAGCCAAGTCTCCAAATAGGTACGTACGCAACTCCTTGTTTGGATGCTTAGTTTTACCGATCGCTCATGAATTCCATTATTAGATTTATGTATGTAAATATGTTGCACTGTGCTCTTAGGAAGACATGGAGAACCTGGAACTTGACGAATTGCAGAGTATATTTGACGGAAAAATCCAACCAAGAAATGTAAAGTTATCAGCACTACAGAGCATCACCGACAATTTCTCCAAAGACCGAATAATTGGCGAGGGCGGATTTGCAACTGTTTCCAAGGTAAACTTCACGTTTCACAGAAAATCTGGTTTAAACAACCTGAGTATCTCTTTTAATTTGGCTCCACGAAAGAGCACAACGAAACTACTCGACAAATGTTTCATTTCTAGATGCAGAATTGTATCAAATTACCACTAGGTTTCTGTGTGCGGCTCAACTGGGATTACTATCGGACATGGGCATTAGAGGGCTCCGTCCCTGCACATCCATGTTTGCAGATGATGCTGTCACCTTCGTCAAGCCCACTGTGGAAGAAGTGGCAGCATGCTCCGCTGTGGTTGAGGACTTTGGAGTGGTGTCGGGGCTGTGCATAAATCTTGCCAACTGCACGGCACATCTCATTAGGTGCGATGTACAGCACAAGGAGATAGTGATCCAGGGACTGCAATGTGCGCTGAAAACTTTTCCCAAGGCATACTTAGGACTACCGTCGGGGCTGAGAAAAGCTACTGCAGTGGCAGCCCAGCTTCAGGGCATGGTTGATGGTGCAGCGAGGAGGTTGCCGGTGTGTGGAGCCGGTCGCGCCGGCTACCGCAGCCCCCGCCGTCAGCCATCCATCCCCGCCGCGTGCCGCCTGCCAAGAAAACCGCCGCCCCGTCGGTCGAGACGCCCGCCTGTGTGCACTGCCGCCTAAAGGAGTCGCCCCGCGAGAACCACCAAACGCCGGGAAGAAGTTGACCTGCCGCCGCCAGCACCGCGCGCGGGCTTTGCCCCGGCGCCGGTGGCAGAGGAAGGAGAAAAAAGGGCAAAGGGAGCGACGGCGGGCAGCAAGGCATCTCGGTCGCCAGTGCGGGGGGGGGGGGGGGGGGGGGGAGCGACGGAGGATTGGACGTTCTGTAACCAAACGCGTCGCTTCTGTGCTATGCTGACGGGCTAAATACTTTGGTTTATATGTTCAATGTCGAGTTTTTATGCATGCCAGATTTTCTCTCAAACTGTTGAATTGCATGTTCAAATATTTTTTAATGCCGTCCAAGTATGAACAGGGTGTCCTCCAAAATGGAGAAATCGCAGTGAAGAGGATAAAGAATATCCATACAATAAGCGAGAAGCTATTTCATCGAGAGGTTACCAGTCTATTGATGGCCAAGCATGAAAACATAGTTCGTTTTCTTGGCTTCTGTGCTCATACGGAACAAAAACCATACCAACCTGAAGGATCAAGCGAATACATTTTATACGAGGATAGAGAAAGAATTCTCTGTTTTGAGTACATAAACAACGGAAGTCTTAAAAACTATATTGCAGGTACACTCTGGAATGTGATTGCCTGAAGGCAACTCTTCACTCTCTTGTTACTTAACTTCTATTCTTCAGTAACGGGCCACATATTATTAGGGGCTGACAAACAGCTATATCAATTATTTTTATATCTAACAGTGCACAAATAAATGTAGGAAGACCTCACGCTCTTCTGCCTTTTGATTCTGCAGACGAATTAAGAGGGCTTCAATGGGACACCCGTTTTTTAATAATAAAGGGTATATGCGAGGGGCTGCAGTATCTACATACGGAAAAGCGTATCATGCATATGGATCTGAAGCCAGAGAACATACTAATAGATGATAACATGGTAGCGAAAATAACTGACTTTGGTTTATCTAGAATGGTGGATAACTCACAAACCAAAACTAAAAACCTCTTTTTTACACCGTAAGAATTTTACGAAAGCAACAAGCATTTTCTTACCTTTGCTACATTCCAATTTCTGTGTTCTATAATTAATATATTCTTATGCAGAGGTTACTCCGCTCCAGAATTCATAGACAGCCGCACCATGTCACCCAGCTATGATGTGTATAGCTTGGGCGTCATAATAATACAACTGGTGTCAGGACATAGGAGTATTCCCGATAGTAATAATGTAAGTGTTTTTTACATTGTAGATGGTCCCTTTTGTATATATTTGGCCAAAATATCAGTTGCATATCGTTTGGATGTTTGGTGTACCCCCTAAAAAAGTGCTTGACTCAGTTCAAATGAATGATAGAGATTAAAGCATACTGTTTCGATTAATTAGCAAGGGTAATATAGTCGCATGTAAGTTGATAAATTTTAACTTTATGATAATCAACTAATTTTGCAAATGAGACAATGATACGTTAATTATCCTCTTGTGATAGTCTAATGTGTGCCGTCGTAAATCTAATATCGACTAACTTGTTCAACAAACTAATATTGAAATAGGTAAATAGTAATTCAGCACCCCATAATTGTTTTAGCGAAAAATGAATTACATCTCGTATAATTCTACTTTATTTGCATTCCATGCATTAGATGGCATATTGAATTGTTCAGCTGCTACAATTTAAAAGAGATATTTTTAAGAAATAAATTGGTGTATTGCTTCCAGAATCGAGCTAGCATGGTTTTTCTACCTATGCTTATACAAATTGTAGGCATATATATTTTGTCATTGTTCTATATCAACTTTGTGAAATGGCAGGTACTTAGAAGATGGAGTCACAGATGGCATAAATCAGGGAAAGAAACACCATTCAGATACCAACAGATAGCCAAACTCATCGAGATTGGGCTACTCTGCCAAGAAAAGGACCCCATAAGAGGCCTTTCATATCAGACATAATAAGTGTTCTAAATGAACTACAAAGCACAGATGGCAAATCAACCATCCAAACGAATCTACAGTTGGGCAGGTAAGGTCATGTGCTGCTCATAACATTAATAGTGGTAACACTTCATAGGAACCTCCATTGTTTTGTTTCCAAGAGAGTACAAACGAATGTGAGTTTCTGCTTGGGTGCTCCTTAGGGAGGTGGAGTAACAAACCAAGAAAGTGGAACCCACATTGTAGGCAAGGACTTTTAGATGTGTGCTTCAAAATGAGAATGCATTAATTTCGCTACACACTCACATATGAATAATATGATAAAAGAACAAGTAGCAGTATATGGTATAAACGATAGCAAGGAAACGACGAAGAGCGGAAAGATCAAACCAACGGGGGCACGAGATTTAACGTGGAAACCCCAACAATTTTGGTTAGTTTCATGTTGTTTACCCATAACAATTTTGGAAAGTTAGAACACGTAATCTTGTGCTCTTAAAGGTAGGGTCAATCTGTACATGACCGGGACCGTCGTCGGGGGAAATTTGACCAGAATCGAAGCCTCGGACTATCCCCCCATGCCCCTCCTCCCATGCTACCATGACTAGACCGTCGTCGTCTACTACTTCCTTGGGAGATCCTCGGAGCTAGCGCACCATGCCCTCCTCCCATGCTGCCATGATCGGGGCCGTCGTCGGCTACTACTTCCTTGGGAGATCAGGTCGGCGTCAGGGTCGATGAGGCGACGCAGCCCATGGAAAGAATTTGGTGTGGGTAGTTGACAAGGGACTGGACAAAAATAAAATCATGTCCCATATAATTTGACAACTAAGCCTAGTTTACACCTAGTTCACATCAGAAAAAAGAAACATGCAATCTAGACACAGTAATATCAAAATGACACCCACATATGAACCACCATGTAATTATACATAAAGTTTACATTTAACTGGAAAATAGAAACATCATCTGGTTCGCTATCTGGTTTTCCATATTGATAATTACATTCTATACATAAAATCAACATATATGAAAATTCCATCTATTTTGACAGCCAATATTACATCTGACATGAAGCATAGGAAAATTACCCTCCTTCAAAAATACAGGAAACTCACATCCAATCACAATTAAATAGTCCTACGGGATTACATTCAAGAAACACATCGCATGCTTATTTTCGTTGTGCATAAATTATATTCTACCTTAAGTGTTTAAAATCTAGGAAAAAATCCATTCTTCAAAAATACATCTATATACTGGTCAATCACTCTCTTTATATTACATCTAAAAATAAACACATCATATGATAAAAGTTTGTTCGTAGTTATGTTCTCTCTTCATAGTGAAATTTTTTCATAATACAAAAAATACATCTATTATGGGGTAGCACACTAAGATGGAGCTTACAACCTTAAAGTTTTACATCTCCATGGGATGGCAGTTGGCACCACATAAGGACTCCCATCTAATTCATATTTACATCGGTCCAATCCTAAAATTGGTACAAATCGCATCCTTCAAAATTTACATCGCATGAAATGTCACCATATAAAAATCCCATCTAATTCACAATTAGTTGCACTATATTACGTCTAAAAAGTTGAATGACATGACCAAGCAAACATGAGGGTTATAGTGGAAAAAACAGCTAGCATCCCATGCTAAAATTACATCGCCACATGTCAGAACACCTAAAATTCCACAGTACAAATAAATTACATCCTTTCTGATAACAAGTACTAATATGGGGATCTACGTGTATTTTCTCTCCTAGATGTAATCATGTAACAGTGATTTTATGGTACATTTGGTGTTGTACGCGTATAAGTAAATAAGCAGCATTAACCATGTTAATTTTTTGAAGCGTCAGTCAGGTTGACATTCAGCAGCATGACTAGCTAGTGCTTAGAAGGGCATCGAGTGCTAATTAGAACAGAACCTACAGGACACAGTGTAGCAGAGGAGAAAAAGACTGCGTATTTCCAAGCATCTACCAAGCAAATCAACTGCCAGGATAATCCAATCGATTGAATTTGTGTAGAAGAAATCATTAGTGCAAAGTGCACATAGAGCGGCACACTAGAAATCAGCAAAAATCTCTGTTTTAGAAAACAGAGCAACGCCTCAGTCTCATCTTGCTGTTACCGATAATAAGAGATCGAAGAGGAGGATAGGGTCGATGCTTGGTACCTGCAGACCTCGGCGTGAGAACCAGCGTAAACTACGACATCCGTTCATGCCGGCAAGGGGGTCGATGGTCTGCCGTCGGAGTCCATGGTTGTGGTGACCTCGGGCCTGAGATCCTACATCAGCACCGCTACGTCGCCTTGGGATCTTCGTGCCCCATGGCAACCTGCCGGCCCGGCGCGGAACTGACCGGTCGAGGCCGACATCGCCGCCGATGTGGAGCATGGCCAGCTCCATCCTGTCCTGGTCCGCGCAGGCGACGCTGAGCTGCCCTCCGTTCCCAAGGAGGCCGGAGATGTGCAGCTCCTCCGGCTGTCTCGGCAGTGGTCTCCGGCGTGAGTAGTCGCCGGCTGAACCTGGTCCTTTTTGGCTTTTGGTCCCGATCTTCACGACGACGCAATCTGCCGAGTACTTTCCGACAAGATGCAATCGCGTACCAAGCTAGCTCGTATATCTCCGAGCCGTTCTGGCGAGATGTACACGCTGATGCTAACTGATCGATTGCTTTGATTCAGCTAGTACTACTCCACACAGCACGTACATACAACACCAATCGCTTGGACAATGACACAGATTGATTGCTGGAGGCGCATATCGCGCCTCGTACTTCTTTCTTTATGGCCTTCTTTATTTCTTTCGTCTCAAATCTGGTACAGATTACACAGGGGTCTTTACACGTATATATATAGCAGAGCTAGTGCAGCTAACAAGGTAGGTTTAGGACTCCTAATTCCTACGTTAGTCGGACTCGTCTACGTATACAACTCGTGTACGAGGCACAGCGTGCTTATTTCCAACAGTCCTGAGCCTCTACGCTAGGCTGGGCCGCGCCGTCGCGCACTAGGAGCAGGACTGAATAGGAGGCTGCGGCCGGGCGCAGGCCTTCGACTTCCAGATGGTGTTCGCGATGCCCGGCTGACGAGCAAGCCTATGGCGGAGCAGGAAATTGTGGGGCCGGTAGCACGAGAAGCAGGGCGGCGTGGGACGGTGTATTTTTTATTGAATATGGCCTTTTTTTTTTTAAACTAATCACATATGTGAACTTTTTGTGAAACTATTGTCCAAATCTGGCCTCTGAGTTCGGCGCCGACCCATTTGACGCTAAGGCCAGAGGTCAGATTTAGTCAATAGTTTCACACAGAGGCCAAGTGCATAGTTAGTTCAGCCCCAGGACCAGTTTTGGAAAAAAATACTGGTATGGTGGGAGCTCAAGTAAGGATAAGTGTAAGTGAACGGGAGGAAAGCGCACTTCCACAGGCGCTGACGATGACCGCTCGATTGAGATCGCGTGGCTCGGACGACTGAGCTCGCGATAAGACGGAACGTGGTCGATCATGAAAAAGAAATTGCGATTAAAGATTTCCATCTGCCAGGCCTCGCCGAGCTGGATCAGATTGAGTTGCTGTTGGACGGCGAGGAGGTGGCGCACGAAGACGGCTTTGATGACGACGGCGACTTGGCGAGGAGGGAGTTTCAGCTCGTCGCGGTCGCCATTGACGCTGACGCGGAGGCTGCTACGATTGGGAACCTCCTCGCTGCCGATTTTGATGACGCTCCCTCATCTGGCATCGCGATACGCTGCGTCGCGGATCTGTTCAGCCTGCCGGCTGTGCCGCTGCTGCCCACGCCTACTCCGCCAATGCCACGTGCTCATGTGGCCCTGCCCGACCCCGAACGTCGCAGCAGCAGGCTCGCGGCGAAGCCACAACTCCCAGCGGTCGGCAAAGCGCAGCGTGTCCTCCACAAGAAAATGGGGCTCGACTTTGGAGATATGCCCCTGGTGGAGGCTACGAAAGAATTCATGAACACCTGCAAGAAGGCTCCGTTCTCTGATTCGGCAATCAATGGGTTGAGGACCCTCCTCAGGCTGAACCTACCGTCCATGACGGCAGCGGATGAAGCTTTGATTGGCCTTGCTGGCCCAGGGGGAAACGATTTCCCGCCACCGACGGCGCTGGATGTCTCCGCCTGATCTACTTCCCGATCCTCTGATCGCGCCACGTAGTACTGTTTTGAAGATATGACGATATATCTTTCTGAGAGAATAGACGGTGTAGGATGAGATCCTTCGTCTAGTAAGCCCTGTCATGTATGACTTTTTTCTTTTTGGCCTCGACCGTGTCATGTTTGCTTCTCCTATATCAATATAAAAGGCAAAGCTTTTGCCTCGTTTCAAATAAACATTACCATCTGCCAACACCTCTCCACCTTAATATAAACATTACTAATGAGAGTACATGATTAATACATCTCATTGTTGTAGTTAACTTGTTTTAATGTAAACATTACTAATGAGAGTGCATGATTAATACGTCTCATTGTTGTAGTTAATCTTGTTTTGCTCTTGTAGATAAACCTGTACCTGGAGGATGACATGCTTGGGATTGAGCCGCTCGTGCTACAATTTCCTATCGAGCTCAACACTCACATATCAACTTCTCTCGAGATAACCAATGAGACAAATGCTTATTTTGCCTTCATCATCCAAACGACGAGCCCTCTGCCATACTGTATTCAACCAAACAAACACATTGTGGCTCCACGGTCAAAGTATAGTGTCAACATCACATTGCGACCACTAGACCATGCACCACAAGATTGGCAATATACTGGCGATTTCATAGTGCGGAGCACCAAAGTTAATGAGAATCTTAAAAGTGAGGATATAACTGAAGATATATTCAATAGAGAGGAGGGTAAATTGGTTGATGAGGTGAATCTAACGATTACATATAAGGCCAAGGTACCCCCAGTTGATGTATCTCTTGGGTCACTAATAATTACAGAGACAAGAAATCCGGACAGTCCACAGGAATCCAATGTGCCACAAACAGAGAAAGAATCCAAGGTGAGCGAATTAACTTAATTAAGCTTACGTTGAGTTTCACTACCTTCCTTCGCACAAGCAACAACCATTTAAGAATTTGGATCTAGTCAACTTTTGTATATTTAGAAATGCATAATAAATACTTAACAAATACCATAGAGCCACTTTGGTGTTCTTGTTGTCGATATACCTCATTGTGATTTCCTTCATTAGACTATCTCATCTATAAGTTTTTATGGATTCCTTAATCTAGATAAATGAAAATTATCAACGGGTCATCCTCATATATTTCATGGCTGTTTCTGACTAACAAAATTATCTTGAGCATTATTTATTGCATTCCAAATTGCATCTATGAGTTATATGCATTTTCAGATTATCTTGGTAGGTAGAGGAGCTAATTTATATAGCAGCAGTTTTCCTAATCCCTTTAAGTTGCCTTCAAAGTCGTAAAATATGTCGGCCTATAGTTCTACTATTCTAAAGTAGAGATGATCTAACCGTCTCATTCACTATTTGGTAAGGAAATAAAAAAAAATCAACTTGATGGAAATAATTTTGGCACGAGGAACTATGGTGCATGTATATATGTAGATATGCACTTCAAATGATGATTCTCCTAAAGCTAAATGTGATGAGTGAACAATTTACTAGTAAAACATTCATTGAATTGTTTTGTACTATAAGCGTATATATGATATAGCATTGTACTCTATTTTTTTCTAGATAAGAGAATCCTGATTTTATTGATTGGTTTGCATAACATTCATATTTATAATTTGCAAAACATAGTTTATACTGAATGGACGAAAGTATTGTGTATATGTGCATCAAATGTTTAGATACTATTTTGTTGGTTTCCAATTATAGGGCCCATTAGTCGGCTCATCTCAGACGGCGTCATATTCAGGTTATGCTCATTTATGTCAATGGTAGTGCGGACTAGATAGTTCTATTGGTCATACTTATGCAAACATTACAATGTTTTTTAGGGGTGGTTTTCGAAAAGTCTATTATTAACACAAGAAAATTCTTAGCAAATTAGGGTTAATTGATTCCATTGCATCATATTTTTTTATGAATAAAAGAATGGACAGAACCTAAACATGAAACTTCAAATTGTGGACATTATGACTCTTGTGATGGTTCATGATTGGTGTTTCTGGAATCAATAATGACATGTTTTGTTAATCGCGTAACAGACTCCACTCCCCCTTTTGTACATTATTTTGACTCCAGTTTGAAAAGAAGCGGTGAGGTGCTCACTAAATTCCTCAATTGCTCACTAAATTCCTCAATTCAAAACAGAAGTTGTTTTCACGAATTGCCCGTCGACCAGAAAAGATAGAATGACCCCTATTTGGTAGGATAACATCTGGATAATGGTGTTACTGAGTAACTCTACTTGACAGGAATAACTCACTATAAATAGTTTAGGAGCGCCTGCTTCCGTACATATCTAAATAACCGTAGGGAACACATATACTCGTATAATGTTTTTGCGAGGAGCTACTCGTATGTCTATAAGCTACTTGGATAGTCTGCTCACAGAGCGCGATGGATCCCTCGGCCGCGCCGCCAGGGCCAGGATGCCTCTGGCAATGCCCGCGGCAGCAGGCAGCTAGCATACCTTAATGAGCGCGATGACCTTGTTGAACATGCCGACGGTATCGACAACGGGGAATTTTTGACAGATTAGACTACCGGCGTGACTGTATTGATAAAAAAGAACACCTCTGAGTAAAATTAACAAAAAATATCACCTGCATGGTGGTGACGCGCTCGCCAAGCGACATCTGGCGCTTCACGAAGCGCCGCTGTTCACACATTTGTTTAATTCCTGAACGGTTTTGGTGAGGTTGAACGGCAAATGCCGCACTAACAGTAACATGCCGCTGTTCACACATTCATGCCGACGACATGCTGGTAACACCACTGAACATGGCTGAGTTTCTTTTTTTTTTTTTGGGTGCAAAATCCCTGCTGCTGGCCGCTCCTACGCTGCCCTGGCAAAAAAAACGAGACCAGCAGAGGGAGGAACCCCTGCGGTATTTTATTAAGATATAAGAGGGGCAAAGATAGTTCAGACCGCTAGCTAGCTAAATAGTTGCTGCACGTGATGCAGCTTATTTTGCTTCCTTGCACACACATACACGCGTTTCTCTTTTGTTCCAAAGAATATATTATACTCCGCATTATTTTCCCTTCCATCTCTCTAGCAAGCTATGCTATATCTAGGCATGAATAGTATCTACCGTCAGACCCTCTGGCTGCATGTTACTGTTTGTGCACCATTTCCCGTTCCACCTCGCGAAAACCATTTCAGATTAAACAAATGTGTGAACATTTTCTACCGTCGCGGGCTGTGGCGGCAAACGCACCACTTTCCTAAATCAATTCACAACCAAGAACGAACTGTAATTCATGCCGCACATCGAGTCCTTAGGACAAATAATTGGCCTTTTACTTTATTGGTTCGATCAAGTGAAATAGCAGAGGATGGATATTGATTTGCCTATTAGTGCCTTGGAGCATGCTCGATTAAAGAGGCTGAGGGGATGGAGAGATGGTTTTTTTTTTTCCAGAGACCTCGACGAACCTGAGTTCCACCTCGCCTTATGGAAAACTTACGTCGTACATGTTCTATTTTTTTAGGGTAGCACCAGGAATCCATCTTGCTGCGAGCTTTATTGATCATCACAAACGGTTACATCGTTTATAAAGCTACTCAACACAAAGCTGGGATCATCGTCCCAATTACAATGGGTATTATTAATAAAACACGTAATAGCTAATTCATGCCTACTTTATTTGCTTCCCTTTGGAATATGCTTATTTCGTACTCCCTCGGTTCGAAAATAAGTGTCTCAAGTTTGCTCAAAAGTGGATGTCTAGACATGTTTCATGTATGGATACCTCCATTTTTTGGCAAACTTGAGACACTTATTTTTGAACAGAGGGAGTACATATTTAATTGGGTCGTAGTGATGTTTAGAGGGCTGGATATGACTTGTAAATTAATAATTCGTCAATGACCATCACGCCCTTAATTATGAAGGGGTATGGAGCAATCTCGGCCTTTGATATACTTAAGTTTTAGCAAGGTGTGTACCAAATCATAAGTCATAGTTTAGTATATAGGTGTTGAAAGGGAAAAAATGCTGAAAATAATCTAAGATATGAAATGGACTATACTTACAAAAATAATGTTTTCCTTTTGCAGATAAGTGGATCAACCTCGGATGAGGTAATCCAGTTTGACCCCCCGGAACTCTGCTTCCCCTTAGTGCCAGATAAAAAGGTGTTATCCTCAATTAAAATAATCAACATGACAGAATTCTATGTCAGTTTCCACTTATCTTTTGCGAATAAAAACACTGCATATTACTCCCGAAAAGATTCCGATTCAATCATTCCACCAAGGTCCACAAAACCGCTCACAATAACAAGGGAAGAAAAGGAAGATCAAGTAAAAGACATGTCGTTCAACGAAGAAATCTTTGTGTGGTACGCCATTGTGGCTGACGAAGATATCAAAGCATGCGACCTTGATTGGAAAGATTACAGCGAGTGGAAGAATTTGCCCATTGTTCTAACGAATGTAAGTCTACTGTTCACTTTTGATAATGTTCACTGATTGGATTGAACGACATTCTTGCCCAGCTATCTCATTAGGTCTCTGTTTGAGAATCAATCTTTGATTACTTTTTAGTTTTTTTTGCTGACCAAGGGTGAGGTATTTCTGCATTGCGTTATAAAAAGAAAATGCGAAAATTATATATATATATATACTGCCACCCACGCGGTAGGCCAGCGTAGTCGTCTGATCACGTTTAGACACTTTTGATTTGTCTAGTGCGGGACTTTCTTGAAAACGCCAAGTCTAACCGGAGCTATATGACTCTCGTTTTCTTCAAATGTGCACTTTTGTGTTTCCAACAATTCGAAACAAAAATTCTGGGTGGAGACAATATTGAGATCTAGATTGTTCAAAATCTCAATGCAAAATTCATTATATTTCGGCCTAGGCAAAAAAGACAAATCTGGCTAAATTTTCAAAAAAATTGAAACTCGTCATTATTCATCATTCAGAATTGTGGATCTGCCTTTTTTTTACCATGCTAAAATATTATGAATTTTTCATTAACATTTTGCATGATTACAGATCTCAACATTAGCTCCAACCAGTATGTTTGTTACGATTTTTGGGAAACATAAAAGTGCAGGATTTCTTTTAACCATATAGCGCGGCCTACATATCACTCCGGACTTTCTCCACTATAGGAGTTCAGGAAGCATAGCCTGGTAGTCTAACTACCAGGAATAGGGCATTATGTGGCGCACCCACTTTGGCATTCTGTGGCGCATGGTGGGTGCGTCACAGAATTGTCGCCACAAAAATATAATTCTGTGGCGCACAGAAAACCCGGAATTTTGTGGTGCACTTCTCAACCATGCGCCACAGAATGAGTTTTTCAGATTTAAAAAAAAAAACGGCTGCCCACCGCAGCCACCGCGGTCGTGCTGGGATCCAGCATCGTCGGCAGGCCACCTGAGGGGGCGTCAGAGCGGGAGCGGCGCAGCAGCGGTCGCGGAGGAGGATTCGGAGGAGGAGGGTGTCGGGGAGAGGAACATGTCGGCGCGCTCGAGGAAGATGGACACTACCATGGTGCCGAAGAGGAGGCCGGTGATGGGGAGGTCGATGGCCGCGTAGGCGTCCTCGGGGCATGAACGGCACGTTGGGGAAGACGGCCAGCACCCAGAAGATGCTGAAGGCCACGCATCCCAACACCAGCTTGGATTCCTCAGCTAGAGTAGAGCACAATCTGTTGGGGAAACACAAGAAAAGATTGGGATTAGCAAGACGAAACGGCCGGCGAAAAGGGGAAGGCACAGCAGAATCAATCAAGCAGAGCAGAGCACCACCGCCGCCGCCATGACTCCGCCTCCTCGTCGTCCGCCCCGGGCCTGGGTCCCCCGCCGCGGCCCTCCGGTGCTGTGCGTGTGGTGCAGAACGGAGGGAGATAGAATAGGAGATAAGGGAGAGAGAGGTGTGTGGTGTGTGTTACGTGTGTGGCTAGGGTGAAGAGAGATAAGGGATAGATCTGAGACATTTTTGTGGCGCATTCGACAACGTGCGCCACATAATTTGACTTTCTGTGACGCATCTGTCGCATGCGCCACAGAACCACGTCACATTTCTGTGGCGCATTTTGTTTTCGTGCGCCACAGAATATCAGATTTCTGTGGCGCATTTTGTTTTCGTGCGCCACAGAATTATTAACTGGTGCGCCACAGAATCTTTTTTGTTAACTCGTGCGCAATTTGATGCGCCACAAAATATCATTCCATAGAAAGCCACATCTTGGTAGTGTCTACCTGCAAGCTGCAGGAATGACTACATGTCCACAGTACATTTGTACGGCTTTTTCATCCACCGACACGCTAAGCTGTAGCAGGCACAAGAACGTTTAGGAAATGGGGTCACCTCCCTCTCTAGACTTGAGATAGTTTTCTATTATAGTACATGCGCTGCTATTTTGCAACGAGAAAGTCATATATAGTGGATCATAGGAGCATATGCTCTTATTATCAAAGTAAAAAAAAGTTGAAATAAATTCTGGATATACATCCTCACATTCTATATATCAAGGACAAAATTTAATGAGGAACAACATTTAATATGACTTGTTTTAAAAACACAAAAAAATGTCTTACAAAAATTCGTTTTGTAGCACTCCAGTTTGATTCTTTTACACAAGCCATATTTTTTTTCCGTGAAATTTGGTGCGTGAAAATGTATTTTATAATATTGGAATGTACAGCCGAATATTTTTGTGGAATTGTTTAACATTTTAAATGTATTTTCTATAATAGGAGTATCTTCTCCTATGAGTCAAAACACCGCCTCCCTAAAACAAGACATTTCATAACTACTTCTTCACATGTATAGCCTAGAGAGTACAGATAGCTAACCACAAATTGTGTGGTAATTGTTCTAAAGTTGTTGGTAACTATTGCTAAACAATGCGATAGCCGATAGATGTATTCTAGAACTCGGTATTTATTTTAAAAACATGTTAGCTGTATTAATAGTTTAAAAGAACCTTGTAACTGTATCAAAGAACGTCATAGTTGCTTTCGAAAGTAATAAAGGATTTCAAAATAGTAGCGCGATCCGAGTTGTCACTCATCCTGGAGCAGATCCATCAGATGAGAAGGGGGACGACCCAACCGGCTATGGCTAGGAGTTGGTGGCCAAAGCGCCGCCGCCGCCGTCCCTGTTCGTCATGTTCGGGTTCGGGTGGAGAAGTGAGGGAAGGTAGGGGGCACGAGCGGGCTGGGCCGAGGTTAAGTTCCCAGGCTGTACCGCTAGCAATCCTGGCGGTACCACGTATAGTCTACCGCCCACTGGTATGGTGGTAACCCTAAGAGTCTACCGCCTGCTCTACTGGCGGTATCGCCACATCAGCTACTTTGACCAGGTCGAGCGGACCGTGGACCAGGATGCCTACCGCCAGCAACCCTGGTGGTACCGCGTGTAAAAAGGGTTAGATTCAGCTAAATTTTCAAAATTGGTTCATTTTGTGCTGAACTTTCACGTCAGAGTCAGATTTGTCGTTTTTGAAGTTGGTGGCAAAGGAGAGGACACGAGGGATGACGGCGAGGGTTAGCCGCCCGTGTAGGCCCATGTTGATGATATGCTTATGTCAATGGGATTCTCCGGCGGCCAGCTTTGGCCGCGTCAGGAGCGTCCGGCTGGCATTGCCTGCAGTGGTAGGCCGGAGTTGTCTGCAGCGGCAGCCTTTTTGTAGAAGGCGGCGCATGGCGGCATGGGCCGATGGGTGGCCGTCCTTTCAGCACTGGTGACTGACGTTGGCAATAGTGAGTTGGTGACAGCAAGCGGCGCACCCTTGTATGGATGATGACCGATTTAAATCATTAAAAGCGAACTGCTGACGATTTTCTTCGCACCCAATTAATCGACGGATGTGTTCTTTTTTTGCAGGCAAGCTCATGTACCTCAAACGAGTTGATCCAGTTTGACCCGCCTGCGCTCAGCCTCCCCTTCATGCCAAACAAGAACTTGGTGTTTTCAGTTAATATAGTCAACAATACGGATTTCTGTGTTGGTTTTGATGTATTTCAGCTCCGTAAAAATGTGTGCTGGTTCTACATAACACCTCCCGGTGGAGTTATACCACCACGATCTACTCAAAGGCTCCTCGTGAAAAGGATATCAGAGGGAAAAGATAATGAAGACATGCAGTGCAAAGACAAGTTCCTTCTATGGAGCCGCATAGTGAGTGAAGGTGTCCAAGCTAGCGACTTCAAACATCATATTGACTACGAAGGGTGCAAGGAGTTGCCAATTGTTTATAAGACGGTAAGCTCCCTATGAATTTAAGGATTGAGTGCATAATTTAATTTACTATTGTGCCCTTCCAAACCTTCTAAAAATATTGAGTATTCCGACAATTAATCCCATCTGGAATCACAAGGTAGAATCCTCCAACGCCTTGGAGCACCCTACCTTATATAGTGAACATTTTATTTTTCTTTGTCAGCCTTGCAACATTTGTCCTGTTACTTCGTACTCACACACATTTCAACTTGTCATTTTTTTTTCCAAGTCCCAAAGAATAAGATTTCTTGAAATAATTCGAACATATTCTGTATTTTTCAAAGTTGAGCATCAGCCATGTCTGGGTCCAACAGTCAGCTAGTATGAGAGGTCATGATAATATTCTCATTTCGCTCATGTGCAGCCAACCACCATTGGCAGCACGTTAAGTGGTCAATGATGGCTCGTTTCCTCCCCTGAAACAAACAGATGACGTAGTTCCTATTTTTGCAGACAAGCTTATGCACCTCAGACGAGTTGATCCACTTTGATCCTCCCCAGCTCTCCTTCCCCTTCTTGCCAAATATGAGGGTGTCCATGGTGTGCTTCTTTAAAATAATCAACGTTACAGATCACAGCGTTGGTTTCAAAATATGGTCAGCGTCTCATAAAGACAATTCTGCGGTGTACAAATACGAACCGCACACAGGAATTCTGCCACCACAGTCCACGCAAGCAATCAGGGTTAGAAGGACACTAAAGGAACAGGAAACGGAAGACATGCAGTGCAAAGACAAGATCTTCGTGTGGAATGGCATTGTCACTGAAGGTGTTGAAGTTAGCGATGTCTATAGATATTGGAAGACTGGAGATAAAGAGTTGGCCATTGTTCATACAAAGGTGAGTTCCCTAGTTATCTAATTTTTCAGTTTTATGTGTCCGTGGGTAAATATTTATACGTTCTCAATCCATATAATTTAGTATATATTTGTGGTCAAAATTGAGCATTCAAAGATGAGTATAAAAATAGCGCGTCTTATATTTTGGAAAGGAAGGAGTATTTCCCTTCCCCGATCCCTAGACAAGATCAACATGTTCCAGTTAATGAGCATGTGGAAGTCCCACTTTGGGAATCGACTATCGACTGACCCCAGTAGAAATGAGCCGATGTACTTCACACTCTGCAAGATGACACTCTTACATCGCATGTTTCTTTTGTCCCAATTAAACTACATCTATGTTCTTATCTGCAGACAACATCATCTACCTTAGTTGAGTTGATCAAGTTTGAACCCCCTGAAGTCTGCTTCCCCTTCCTACCGAGCAAACGGTTGTTATCCTCATTTAAGATAGTCAACATTACAGATTATCACATTGGTTTCAATACACATGCGGAGAAAACAAATGTGGCCTTGTACATCACGGAGCCACTGTGTGGAATCCTGGCACCATGGTCAACACAGAACTTGTGGTAACAAGGGTAGCCAAGGAAGAGGCACCGGAACTGGAAGACATGCAGTGCAAAGATAAATACTTTGTGTGGAGTTGCTTTGTGACTGAAGATGTCAACGCAAGCGACCTGACAACCTATATGCCGGAAACCGAGAGAAAGGAGCTGCCCATAGTTTTTACGGAGGTAAGCTCCATAATCTTAATTTCGCTGGTTTTAAAATTGATTTACTCTTTTGCCCTCTCCACGGTCCTGAGAAAGGTGCATGCATGTTTCTTTTTTTCTTTTCCAACTACTCTACAGCTATATATGCTCCCTTTTGCAGACAAGGTCAATCGAGTTGATTCAATTTGAGCCTCCCGAGCTCTGCTTTCCCCTGTTGCCAAATCAGAGAGCATTGTCCTCAGCTAAGATGGTCAACATTACAGATCAGTACATCGGTTTCAGAATATGTGGCACGAAAAGCAATTCAGCAAGATACGACGCAAATCCGTTGGAAGGAATTTTGCCACCACTGTACACGCAAGTCCTCTTGGTAACAAGAGTAGCACAGGAAAATGAACTAGAAGACACTCAGTGCACACACAAGCTTATCGTGTGGAACGGCATTGTGACTGAAGATGTGAAAGCCAGCGATGTTATTCTAAGATGTCGGAACCAAAGTGCACGGAGTTGCCCATAGTGCTTACAAAGGTGAGTTCTCTATATAATGAATCTTAGATTTACCCATGTGCTGGCCTTTGGAGCTCGGAAATTGCAACTCCACGTCTAGTTGGATTTTTTTTCGATAAAGAGAGATTTATTATTAAAAAATTTAAGCATTACACCTGGCCTCTGCGTAGTTAGGATGCACACAACCATCACAAGTCCAGAAGTTTCAAAATAAATAAAAAGTTGAATTACATGTCATGATAAGAAATTGTAAAGAAGCCAATGGTGGTGGCGGGCCGATCCGAAGATTATGCTGCCATCCATGCTTATAAAAAGTCTCTCGCCATATCCTCCAGTTGTGTACATACCTCCGTAAACAGATCGCGATGCTCCACACATTGTAGCAGTGACCAAGAACGGAGAGTAGATGTGTACCGGTAGATAAGCTGCATGAGAGACGAATTTTTATCATTAAAAATCTTGTTGTTTATACAAAGTCAAAGCGATCATATAATGGCAAGCGCTTCCACCCTAGTAAGTCGTTTAAACCTATGATCCACACCATTAAGCCAATTTCAAAAAATACTTGCAATGCTTCGTGCTGGGTATAAGGTAGAACCTATCATGATTGACCATATAGAACCAGTAAATTTGCACTCAAAGAAGAATAAGTGTTTGATAGTCTCGTCTTATGACAGAAGGCACGCTTTTTATTTCCATACCAATTGCGTTTCGCAAGGTTATCCTGAGTGAGAATTACCCATCGACGAAGATACCACGCAAAAACTTTAATTTTAGTGGAATCTTCATCTTCTATATTTTTTTGTTATCATCTACTAGCACATCCGGTTGGATTAGAACTTTGTACATAGAGTCCACCGAGAATTTGCCACTCTTGTGCAAATTTCATCGAAACTCGTCAGTCCCCTGCGTCAGATTGACCAAAGCCAGACGCCGTAGCAACTCATTCCAAAATGCTAGCCGGGAACCAACAAGACCTCTTATCTTTTATGAACGTCACATTTGGTGGGGAAGTTTCCAACACCTGAGCGAGCGTATCGCTTTTGTGACATCCAAGTACAATATTATATGAAGCTGGATATTGTTCTCCGTATGTGGCATTACTTAGTTGGATATCCCCCGCTTATCTGGGACATACAACTGCATTACGACCCGTGCATAAATTATCAACGATTCTTCACATATCAATGCATTATGAATAATTTTCAGATTTATGTAAATTATTTTTTAGATATATGTACTAACAAGAAATTTCCGGAAATACATTAAAAAATTTAAAACCACACATCAATTAGTAGGAATCATCTCCCTCGTTGGATGCAACTTCGACGGTCATTATGGTTGGTGGATATCCAATTAGGTGTGGTATCGCAGCGTCGTTTGGAGCTCCCATACCTTTTACTTTTGTTTTTGTTTTTGCTACTGAGCTCCTCGTGGCTCAAAGAGAACACTTTTATTCGATTATCCTCCCCTTGCAAAAATACGAATCCAAACAAGCGAAAAAAGAACACTAGTAGATACGTAAAGAGTAAGAAGACTTGCCTGGCGCTTTAGTAATGAATAATATATGATAGTGTTCATCGATCAAAGCGGAGTGGACGTTATCCTCTTTTCGATTTTTTCTAATTCTCTAATCTATAATAAGTGTCGCTGATTTAGTACAAAGTTATACAAAATCTGCGACACTTATTAGGGATCGGAGGGAGTAGAACATACCAAATGCAATGATAATGAATACTTAATAGCAAGACTAGGTACATACATATAGTACAAATCTAATGCTAAATGATCAACCAACGTTGTGTTCTCTACATGCATGTTTTACCCAGCCTTATTAATACATGCTATTTTCATTTTCACAGACAAGTTTATCGATCTTAGACGAGCTGGTCCAGTTTCATCCCCCGGAACACCACTTTCCCTTTTTGCCAAACAAGAAGGTGTTGTCCACAATTAAGATAGTGAACCTTACAGATTACAATGTTGGTTTCAATACATATAGCAGGCCAACATCTGCGGCATGGTACTACACAGAGCCACCGATAGGAATCCTGCAACCACGGTCGACGCAAAAACTTATGGTAACAAGGGAAGAAAAGGAAGATGCCTTAAAGATAAGCAATTCAATGACAAGTACTTTGTGTGGACAAGCGTTGTATCTGAAGGTGTCAAATATAGCGACCTTAGTGATTACATTGCTGACCAAGAGAGCAAAGAGTTTCCCATTGTTCTTGACAAGGTTAGTTAACTATTTTCTTCTGGGGAAATTCCCTGATTTTGTACTCGGTTTTGTTATAAAAAACCGATACCATCTGAAACTAACTACACTTCTACCCTTTTCAACTATAGCGATGTAATACAAAGCCCACAAATAAACTAGCCTACATGGCATCATAGTCATTTGAGTACTCAATAGACAAACTACACACCGGTAACTATTCGAACCAGATAATACTAGTGCAGAATTGCCTACTAGTGGCGTGACAAAAAACGCTACTAGCACTAGTAGAAAAACAACCTATGGTCCCGGTTCGGTTTGGACATCAGTCCCGGTTGCCCAACCGGGACTGGCCATCCGGGACCAATGCTGGTCCCGGTTGGTCCACGAACCGGGACCAATGATGGTCCACGTGGCCAGTTCTGGCTGTGCGTGGTGGGAGACTCATTGGTCCCGGTTCTTGTTAAGAACCGGGACCAATGAGTATTTTTTTTTTTAAATTTTTTCGAAAAAAAAACTTTGGAATTTTTTTCGCTATTTTGAATCTTTGAATTATTTGTTAGTTTAATCTCGAATCATCCCTAATCTCACACTGCTCCACCCATCCTCACACTTGTAGGCAAACTTCCCGATCGGTCACCCATCCTCACACTGCTCCACCCACAGCACGCTTAACTTTTGAGTTCCTTCCCAACTAGCTTCCAACATGACATTGAGTACATCTTAATAATACTATACTATCAATCTTATTATCCCCTACACTTTGATGGCACATGATATTATTTTTTGAATTCCAAACCTATATCAACCTATATTAACATAAACAACAATGATTAAGTAATACTAATCTTTATGCATAAATCAATTATTAATTCAAAAAAAATTAAAAAAATAAAATAATTTGAATTTCCGGCAAAAACTTAAATCTTCCTGCATGATGGCAAATGATATTATTTTTTGAATTCCAAACCTATATTAACAAAAACAACAATGATTAATTAATACTAATCTTAATGTAGAAATCAATTATTAATTCCAAAAAAAATTTAAAAATTTAAATTTCTGGCAAAAATCTTCCTGCTTTCATAGTTCCCTTTGGAATTTTGAAAATCTAAAAAAATTCCAAACGGGTAAACCCTGTTGCGAGCGGATGCGGATTTTCGCGCTGAACGTTTTGATATATTAAACAATTTATTTCGACTTCGTACGAAAAAGTTATTGCCATTTTACTGAGAATTTGCAAAAAAAATCAAAATTCAAACTTTTAAATTTTCCCTAAAAGTAGGTTGCGTGAGGTCCAGGCACGTCAAAGGATTTTAAAATTTGAAGTTTTTATCATTTTCGTTTATTCGTTTGGAACGTTTTTGCCGCGCGGGGGGGGTAGACATGAGAGGCAAATTTTTTTTTTTCAAAAACCTTTAGTCCCGGTTGGTGGCTCGAACCGGGACCAAAGGTCTATCTTTAGTCCCGGTTGGAGATACCAACCGGGACTAAAGGTTGCGGCATCTTTAGTCCCGGTTTGTATCTCCAACCGGGACCAATGCCCCCAACCGAACCGGGACCAATGCCCCACAGGGCCCTGGCCCTGGCAGCTCGAACCGGGACCAATGCCAGGCACTGGTCCCGGTTTTTACCTGAACCGGGGCTAATGGCAAACAGGACTCCGGACGAAAGGTCCTTTTTCTACTAGTGTAGTGGCGTGATAGAAACACTACTATTGGTATGAAAAAAACGCAACTAGTGGGTGGTGTCACACAACTGTTATCACACCAGTGGTATTTTCTAACCCCCACACAACTGACATTCATGTTACTAGTGGCGTGCACCACTAGTAATTTATTTTTCAATTAAGAAAAAAAACACTGTCGGCGCCGAAAGAGCGCAAGGCGGCAGAAGCGCGTCGGCTCGGGTGAAGAAGCTATCGGAGGGCTCGGGCATGGCCTTCTGGACTCAAGGATGGTACGGGGTGTGCGGCGGGTCTTCGCGGGGTCGATGGCGTCTTCGGCTTGCTCTAGTGTGGCCTTGATTCGGTGGCAGCTTCGGTTCAAACGGAGAGACGAGAGATGGAAGAAAAGATGCAACGACGGCAGTTTGGTACGAATGGAGAGAAGAGAGAGGGAAGAACATGGATGGTGGCGGCTACAATTTAAAATGATGGCTGCTCCAGGGCGGTTGCTCCCGGGAGGCTCTGTTGTAGTTAGTAGTTACACCAGTGCGCTTGCTCCGGTGCGGCTCCTCGCCGGAGCATGCTGATGGCCTGGATGGGAGCTTGAGAGAGATGAAAGGATATGGAGAGGAGAGGGGGAGTCGTTTGATATGTGACAATCGAACATCCGGATGTATTGATCTGTGTGACTCCTATTGAACCAATCAGAGTCGCACAGATCGATGACATGGCGTGCCCTCAAACTGACAAGCCGTTAATATTCTACTCCCTCCATCTCATATTGGCTATCACTTAAACGATGTATCTAGACATATTTCAGTGTTAGATATATCTATTTGAGCAACTAATATCGCACGCGTAGGGAGTATATACTAGTGGCGTTACAAATTAGTCCAAATGCCACTAGTATTCTAACATCAAAACTTAAAAAGTCTGAACATCGAAAAAACTTCGGTGGTTGAAATTCGGATGTAACTATCTGTATAGTTACTTTTTCATATAGAACTCATCTCGATCTGAAATTGCATGCAGAAGTTACGGCCGTTTTACCGCTGCATGTTTTTGCAAAATTTTAGCCTGTACCAGCGGTAGGTCCAATCTAATGGCTAGTGACTTAATATTTACGTGCGCGGTAATGGACGCACCCTAGTAATTGGATACAATTTTTTTATTTCAAACAAATTGGTGAGAATACAAGTGGCGTGATACTTTGAGGTCAAGCCACTAGTAATACATATATAAACGGCGTGCTTACAATTCCCCATGCCTCGGATCCGATTGCGGAGCTCCACATACTAGTGGATTGGTTTTTAAAATGCACGCCACCACTAGTAGCCTGTTATTAGAAAATATCAGTGACGTGTCGTTATTTTGGCGTGCCAATAATAATGCTCGTCTAACCCTACTAGTGCTATGAATATTGAGTAACCTACCATATATAGATGGCAGACTGTAAGGATACTTACAATGCAAGCATCATAGATCAAGTATCATAGACACGGTGTTTTGATTCATAGGTATACATACGCCCGTTATTAAAAACATTTTAAATAAATTTTAAAATTTCAAATAAAATTATACACGAAAAAGGACATACATCCAGACATGTACGCACAAAAAATTCCACGAACCAAAGACATTATTTGTGGCCTGTGTAAAAAGAAAAAATGTCTCATGATGTGTCACTTTGAAGCACCGAAATTTGCCTTTTTATACATGCATAAAAAAGTACTATTTATGGGGAAACTTTGTGTACAAACATATAACGTCCGGATGTACACCCTACATTTTTGTTTTGAATTTTGCGAAATTTCAAAATATGATTTTTAAATGGTAGGTGCATCTACACATACGAACCAGCCAAGATTTCCCAAGTATCATGCAGTATAATACTAGTACCATATGATATTCACAGTCCATGGTATTATAAGGTTGGGTTTAGTCCAGCGTGCTCTCTATCTTTCTCTTATTACAATATAGCCTCATACTTTTCTTACATAGCAATGGTCCTATTGTTGCGGTGGGACTTGGGAGGAATAAGAGCGTCTCTAACAACTTACCCAAATTTGGCTACCCAAACCGGTTTTGGTAGAGGAGAGAGAGGATATGGGTAGTCAAAAAACTTTGTTCTTTTCCACCTTACCAAAACTAGATACCCATATTTCGATTTGGATACATTTACCTTTAGGGCCAATTTGTCATTCAGTGTTGTTGCTCCCGCGTGCTCTAGACCTAATGTACGAGCAACACACCGGCATGAAGTAAATGCTCGAGCGCGGCGGCGATGGATGAGGACACGGGGCAGCGGCGGGTTTACCGAGGATGAGGCGGTTGACGGCGAGGTTAGTGGAGGCGGGGTGATGGGGTGGCCGAGCTATGTTGGGGCACCAGCGAGGCTCAGCTTGGTCGGGCGTCGCGGGTTTTTCCATGGCCGAATCAACGCCGGTGGTTTGTTGTCGGTCTTGACGGTGGTAGCGGACAAGCTCAGAGGCGGGGAATAGGGCCCGGCGGAGCCACACGGGTGCGGCCGTTCCTGCTCGATTCCGTCCGTTAGGGGCGGCGCGTGGTCCGGGAGGAGGGCAGTGGCGGTCACGGAGGTGGGACGGCATTGGGGCGGCACGTTGGAGGGTCGGCGACGGAGGCGACGACCGCGCTGGTGAATTTTCACCGCGGGCAGTTGGACCTTCCCGCAAATCCTATGTATGCCAATTTGGAGCCAAATTTTAGGTCATGATCCAAAAAAATGAGTCTGGGACCACCTATGGGTAAGCAGTTGGAGCTATTTTTATCGCACACAATACTCATAAAAGCAGTTTTTGGGTAAGGGCTGTGTTTTTTGTAAGCTTTTGAAGATGCTCTAACTAGTCAAATGATCACGGAATCCATCTCTGTGATGGTTGATGCGCCACAAACCAATGGTATTTCGTTGCTAATGGCGGTATATTTATAGTTCAACTTTATTTATTCCCGTACCAAATTGACGAAGATGTTTTCTCATTGCATGAAAATCGTGTTCGTTTTGCAGATAAGCTCAATAACCTCGGATGAGCTGATTCAATTGGATCCCGCAGAGCTCTGCATGCCTCAGTGGCCAAACAAGGAAATTAAGTTCATAGTAAATGTAGTAAACACTACAGATTTCTACGTTGCTTTCAATATATATACCATCAGCAGGAATGCAGCGCGACACAAGGAACCATGGGAGACAGGAATCCTGCCACCACGAGCCACTAAAAGATGCATAGTACAATGGATAATTGACGACGGGGAGCCCGTAGAAGATTACTTTGTGTGGAACCGTGTTGTGACTGGAGGTGTCGAAAGCGGAGACATCCTTGGTTACATGGTCGAGGAAGAGAGCAAGAAATTGCCATTTATTATTAATAAGGTGAGTTCCTAATTATGCAATTAATGTACTCCCTCGGTTCCTGAATATAGGGTGTATAGTTTTATGCACGAATATTAAGACATGGGTATTTTACATACAGTTGACTCATTTTTTATCTGGCAAAAATAGTGAGAGATGAGTTCTTAATAGGCGCAAAATGAATACAATCAGTTATATCCCTCTTTTGAGACTAGGTCTCATTTTTTGATGGGTCAAATTGTCCATAAATAACAAATACACCTTATATTATGGATTTTTCTTCAAAAAATTATACACCTTACATCAAGGAATGGAGCGAGTATTATTTTGTATGGTCAACGATGATGATCCATTTAAAAGCAAACTGACGATGATTTTAATTGGTCCCAGTTAATAAATGGATGTGTTCTTTTTGGCAGGTAAGCCCATGTCCGTCAAACGGGCTGATCCAATTTGACCCGCCCGAGCTCAGCCTCCCCTTCGTGCCAAACAAGCCGTTGTTGTTTTCAGTTAATATAGTGAACAATACAGATTACCATGTTGGTTTTGATATATATCACCCAGAATCAAATGTGGGCGCGTACTTCATTGAACCTGAAGGTGGAGTTATGCCACCACGGTCCACTCAAAGACTCGTTGTACAATGGTTACCTGAGGGCTTCATAACTCGTGCGGGTGTGGTTATGACACCACAGAGTAATAAGGAACGGGAAGACATGCACTGCCAAGACAAGTTCCTTCTATGGACATGCTTAGTGAGTGAAGGTGCCGAAGCCAGTGACATTATTGATGGCTACAGTACATACGAAGGGAACCAAGAGTTGCCAATTGTTCATAAGAAGGTAAGATCCCTAATTATATATGTAATGAATAGGTTACTACTGTGCCCATCCAAACCTTCTAAAAAGACATCCAACAATTCATCCGATACGAGGTTGCCTCCTACGGTTTGGAGCACCGTACCTTTGAAACTCAACTAGTTGAATTTGGCGTGACGTCACGGCACGCCCTTGATGTTTTTTTTTTGTGTGCAGTATATATATTTTTTTTTAACGAAAATGTTAGCTAAATTGGTATGTTGGAACATGTTTTTTTTTGTCATGAATAGGTAGCATTTTTTGTGTGCATTTCGGATATATTGTATATAATATTCAAATATTCAGTGATCGAAATGGTCAAACATGTTTGCATTTCGACATCAATATGTAAGTGAAATCAGGAAAATCCATTTGAATTTTATTTTACATTTGCGGAAAGTTCGTTCGTATGGTGTCGAAATATTGGCTAAAATGAAATGTTGAAATATTTTTGTAATTTGCTATGAGTATATTGTTTTTTTTTAGCATTGCGTTATATTTTGTGGAACATCGGAATATTAAGCATTTGGAAATGTCTGAAAATGTCGGTATGTTGACTTAAATAGTTCACTTTTTTTTTGTGAGCATGTTGGTACATCTAAAATTGAAATGGTTGGAAAATGTTTCTATTTTTTTATCAGCAGTTAGTCGAAATGGTTGGAATTTTGCACGTCGTCACGACGCGCCTTTGTTAGTTTTTAAATTTTGATTGGCAAGTTGTGGTTGTAATATTTCGTAAACAATGCTTTATTAAAGTATTGTAGATGTCCAAAGCGTATTAAAGGAATGATTTAAAATTGAGAAGATTAAGTAACAAAATCGCTTAGATGGGGGAAATTTTTCTTATTTTCTCTGCATATTCATATTAAAATGTGCATTATTGTAAATAAACAGCATTGTTGAATTAATTTAATTCCATAAATTGAAATATTAAGTATCTTTGTAATTTGTCGTAAATATTGAAATATTTAAGTTAACTCCATAGTTTGAGGAAATGCATTGTAAGGAATTTTGTTAAATTCAATCCATAATTTGAGGAAATGGATTTTTATTTAATGCAAACATTTAGTGGACGAAGCATGTTTTAATTTTACGTTCATAGTTAGAGAGATTTCAGCAAAATTACTAATTGTAGATTATTAAATAATTTGGGAAGGTATAATAAGTTTTCATTTTGACTTGAAAATTTAATTGAATTGCATAATCAAATGGAATACATTATGTGGACATATATTAAAGTCTGTCCATAATTTGGATTTTCCTCAAATATTTGCTGATTTGAAATCTTGAAATACGTTTGCATTATGCTATAAGTAGTGCAAATAATGGTTGGTACCTTTTTTTTTTTTTGATTGCATAGTATAATCAGAGGAAATGTATTTTGCGAGCATTTATTAAATTTTAATTCATAATTAGATGAAGTGCACCTAGAATATATACAAATATTAGGCAATTTGAATTGTTTAAGTTTGTTTGTATTTTGGCATTAGGAAGTATCAATTTTTTTTGTCGAACATGTTGATATATTTTGGGGTACATCAAATATTTTAGCAATTTGAAATGTTGGAATGTGCTTCTTTTTTCAAATAATATTTAAGTTAAGTATGTAGGTAGTGGTACTGTATATTTTTTGGATCCGTGCTAACAAATGGGGAAAGTTTGTCTATATTTCATCCAAATATTGACTATTTTGAATTGTGTAAATATGTTATGTGTTTTGTCATACATAATTAGTGTTGCTTTTTTCGGAGCATTTGTTATATAGTTTAGATAATATGGAAATATTTAGCAAATTGAAGTATTTAATTATGTGTCTATGTTTCCATGAATTCTTAACTGTAATTGGAGAAAATGTATTTGAGTTATGTCCAAATGCTGACCATTTTTTTTTATGCTACGGTAGCTTCGAATACTTGGCAAATTTGAATGTTTTATTATGTGTGTACGTTGGTGTAAATTATTAATTTAGCTTTGTAATTAAAAGATGTGCATTGTATGAGCATATAGTAAAGGGAATATATAATTTGAGGAATTGCATCTCAATTTCATATTTAGAGAAAGGTAATTTAGTTTTATGCCAATATTTTGCTTAATTGAGATGGTCAATTAGAGTCCATAATTAGAGCAAATACGTAGTGTGAGCATTTGTTAAATTGGATCACACACAATTATGGGCATTTGTATTTGTTAAATTGGACCACACACAGAGGAAATGTATTTGAGTGCATTTGTTTTTTCTTCAAATATTCACCAACTAAAAATGTTCCAACATTTTTTTCCCTCTAAATAGTTGGCCTTTTTTTGTGCGAGCATGCTGATATATTTTAGAATATCTACAATTTTTTAAGCAAATTGAAATGTTTAGAAATCATTAGTTTTAAATTCTACTCTACAATGGGTGGAAATGCATATGTACTCATTTGGATTCGGTACATGAGCATTTGTTAAAGTTAATCCTTAATTAGAGGAAATTCATTTGGATTTCGTACTAACATTCTTCAAATTAGAGTAGTGAAATGCCATAAATATTTATTTGAAATCCATAATTAGGAATATGCAATATGTGAGATAATATGTGGGATGTATATATTTTAGAGTATTTTTTTTTGGCAAATTGAATTTTTTCAAATGTGTTGCATGTATTTTTTCTAAGGACTTTGATATATTCTTTCGCAGTTGTAAACATTTAGCAAATTTATGGCATAAGTAGTGAACATTTTTTTTATGTGCATGTTGATATATTTGTCACGTTTGTAAATACCGTGGCGTCAAAAAATTAATTTTGAAAATGTCTGCAGTCAGAAGTTGTTTAGATTTAAATGATTTGAATTTTTTAAAAAGATTATATTAAGTAGATGATGTCACGTTTGTAAATACCGTGGCGTCAAAAAATTAATTTTGGAAATGTCTGCAGTTAAAAGTTGTTTAAATTTAAATGTATTGAATTTTTTAAAAAGTTTACATTAATAGATGAATTTTTAAATTGTTAATAGTGAGAAGCCATTCGTATGTGATTTCTTTTTTACGTTTTTTTAAATGCTAAGGTTTGGAAGGCACGTAAAAATTTGAAATCTTCGAATTGCGAATTTGTTCAAATGTCATGAATTGGCGACGTTTTTTATGTGTTAATGAAATTGGCTAAATAGAGTGGGCTTATGCCTGAAGATTGTTCAGATTTTGGAAAATTGTTCAAATTGAGAATTTATCCATATTTGAATTCTTTTAGCATTTACGAAAATGAACAAAGTCTTTTAGCATTTACAAAAATTGAGATTTTGGAATATTCAAATTTGAATTTTGATCGCACATCTCATTGGTTGAATAGGGTGGACTTATGCTTGAGGATTGTTCAGATTTCGGAAAACTGTTCAAACTTGGAATTTATCCATAGTTGAATTCTTTTAGCATTTAGGAAATGAACAATTTGGAAGGCACTTCAAATTTTCAAATATTCAAATTTGAATTTCAATCGCATGTCTTAATTAGTCATCATTTTTTTGTGTGGCCGCTTTTATATATTCATTATGTTTTTCTGGTGGACATATTTTAAATTGTTGGTTTTACATCATTTAGAATTTTATTTAGGAAAATGAACAATTTGGAAGACACTTAAAATTTTCAAATATTCAAATTTGAATTTCAATCGCATGTCTTAATTAGTCATCATTTTTTTATGTCGCTGCTTTCATATATTTATTATGTTTTTCTGGTGGACATATCTAAAATTGTTGGTTTTACATCATTTAGAAATTTTTCAGAATTATTTAAATAAGTTGGGCTATTTTTTTCAAAAACGGAAGAAAAAAAGAAAAAATCTGACGTGTGGAACCCACTATGACATCGCGCTGACGTCATAGTGGCCAGTTCTGGCCGCGGCGGCGCTGAGCTCGCCGCCGGCGCGCCACGGCGAGCCACGACCCGCGCGTGGGCACGCTGGACGCGCCTCGTCGCGCTCTACCCGCAGGTGGCGGCGCCGCCCATTTTGGGTCGCCGGAGCGGCGCCGGCGACGCGTGGAGGCAGCGGAGGGCAGCGGTCGCGGCGGCAGCTATTCCGGCACGCCGGCGGCGTGTTGGGGCCCGATCCGCGTGGAGGAGGTGGAGGCCGCAGCGGCGAAGCTTTCTGCATGCTCCGATTTGAAGGGTGAGGACCGGAGCGGCGGCGGAGCGCGGCGGCGTCGCCGGCGATCCCCGGCTCGCACGGTGAGAGAGAGAGGGAGGGGGGAGTTGTGCGTCTGTTTTGCACGGAGGTCCCTGTGATTTTCACAATTTGCGAATAGGTCCACTTCTTCGTTAAAGCGTGGATTGGGGAGCAAGCTCTGGATTAGTGAGGGGCCTTTTTAGAAAAACGTCATGGAGGAGCTGTGGGAGCCGTTGGATGAAGAGGCGACGGCGCAGATTAGAACACTGTAGAACAGTGTTCATTTTCTACAGTAAATATTGTAGCTGCTACAGTGTATGGACGCGGAGAGAACGCCGTTTTGCCCAACTTTAATATAGTGAGTAATTTAATAAGGTGAGTTCCTAATTACGCAATTAATGTACTCCCTCCGTTCCTGAATATAGGGTGTATAGTTTTCTGCACGAATATTAAAACATGGATATTTTGCGTAGATTGGACTCATTTTTTATCTGGCAAAAATCGCGAGAGATGTGTTCTTAATAGACACAAAATGAATACAATCAGTTATATCCCTCTTTTGAGACTAGGTCTCATTTTTTGATGCGTCAAATTGTCCATAAATAGTAAACACACCTTATATCATGGATTTTTCTTCAAAAAATTATACACCGAGTATTATTTTGTATGGTCAACGATGATGATCCATTTAAAAGCAAACTGACGATGATTTTAATTGGTCCCCGTTAATAAATGGATGTGTTCTTTTTGGCAGGTAAGCCCATGTCCCTCAAACGGGCTGATCCATTTTGACCCGCCCGAGCTCAGCCTCCCCTTCGTGCCAAACAAGCCGTTGTTGTTTTCAGTTAATATAGTCAACAATACAGATTACCGTGTTGGTTTTAATAGATATCACCCAGAATCAAATGTGGGCGCGTACTTCATTGAACCTGAAGGTGGAGTTATGCCACCACGGTCCACTCAAAGACTCATTGTACGATGGTTACCTGAGGGCTTCATAACTCGTGCGGGTGTGGTTATGGCACCACAGAGTAATAAGGAACGGGAAGACATGCACTGCCAAGACAAGTTCCTTCTATGGACATGCTTAGTGAGTGAAGGTGCCGAAGCCAGTGACATTATTGATGGCTACAGTACATACGAAGGGAGCCAAGAGTTGCCAATTGTTCATAAGAAGGTAAGATCCCTAATTATATATGTAATGAATAGGTTCAAACTTTAATTTACTACTGTGCCCATCCAAACCTTCTAAAAATAAATCCAACAATTGATCCGATACGAGGTTGCCTCCTAGCTACGGTTTGGAGCACCGTACCTTTGAAACTCAATGTGAACGTGTTGCTTAACTTTTTATTTTTATTTGTTAGTCGTTGCAACATTTTTCATGCTACACACACACGCACACACTTCAACTGGTCGTTTATTATTATTCTAAATCCCAAAGAATAGGACTTCTTGAAATCGTCGGAACGTCTTTTGTCTTTTTCAAAGTTGAGCGCCAACTAGTAGAAACAAACAGATGATGTAGTTATTACACGTATTAGTTTTTCTCTGTTACCAACTAATCCACAGCTGCATTCTTCTACTTCCATTTCCGCAGACAAGCTTATGCACCTCAGACGAGCTGATCCAGTTCGATCCTCCCCAGCTCTCCTTTCCCTTCTTACCAAACAACCGGGTGTCCATGTTCTGCTTGTTTAAAATAGTCAACGTTACAGACCACAGCGTCGGTTTCAATATATGGCTTCTTAAATCCAATTCGGCGGATTACAAAACAGAACCGGGTGCAGGCATCTTACCACCACACTCCACACATGCAATCAAGGTAAGAAGGACCCCAAAGAATGAGGAACGAGAAGACATGCAGTGCAAAGACAAGATCAGAGTGTGGACGGGCATTGTGACTCAAGGTGTCGAAGTTAGCGATCTCCTTACATACTCGAGTAAAAAAAGTAAAGAGTTACCCGTAGTTCTAACAAAGGTGAGTTCCCTTACTATACAGTTTGTTAGTTTTCAGTCTCCATCTAACTTGGAATTTTTCCTCCCTGACCCGTAAAAAAGTTCCAATAATTAATCCCGTAGGGATTCGCCAGTGAATACCATGCACAGAAATAGAATTAAAGTACAATTGTTGGGATTGACTGTCTTCATCCTAAAACTAGGTTCGGATAGAACTATTACGCTAAATGACACAACTCATAACTATGGGCTTCCTATATGTTCACAGCCTGGAGAAAGCAGTTCAAGCTAGGATCAGCATGGTCGAATCTATTATACGTAAAGGCCGGAGAAGGTAATTAATGCATGCATCTTTCTCATTATCACTTCTGTACTGAGCTAAGAACATCGCTTGCGGTCAGTCTGCGTGCAAAAAGGGAGTGCATGCGGAGAGTGAATCTGACATATTCACTCAGTATCGATCAGACAACTGAACTTGATGCACACTCAGCACTGCTAGCAGATTACCATGGTTTCCTTGATCCAATAGATGTCCGGAAGTCAATTTACTGGTTTTCGTTTCATTGATGTAGCACAGTCACACCAGAACAGCTTTTCGCAACTGCTTGGCAGGAAAATGTTTTCGCAGGGCTTAAATTAACAGATGTGCTTTAGAAGTGTAGAATTACTAAACGGTCTTTAGTAAATCAGAGGAAAGTGCTCACAAAGCAATTGTAATTGACATGTTAGATTTTAGCTCAATTATCTTTTTTTTGTAGATGATTAGTTCAATTATCTTGTATGCTAGTTTTTAGCATTTTGCGCTCCTAAACTGCTAACATGAGCATAATTTTCTATGTAGGCGCGCCATGGGTTTGAATAACATTTTGACTGAAGGATCTGGACATGTCAGGATGAACATGTATTGTGTATAAAGGAAAAGGAAAAGGGAACGCCTGTACGAAGCCTGCTTTGCTCGTCAAATTCGATACAATGACCTAAAATTTGGACAATGGCTTGAAGTAGTCTATTGTTTCTGGTTATAAATCTGTACCGACATAACTTGTATCATGCCCTCATGTCATTTACACAATTCCTGGAACTTTCAGGTGGATTTATACTATATCATGCCATTCGCTGTACTAGTTATCAGCTTAAGCAAACTCTAAACTTTTAGGACAATGAAGAGCATCAGTGATTTTTGCTGCCTTGGTGCCCACCTCCTGATCTCTAGCGTAGCTGCGTATTGTTCCGGTCAGAACCTGAGCACGATAAAACACTAGCCGACCCTAGTGGCAATTGACAGAATAACATTTGGATGAAGACATCAAGTGCTTCTTATAGCATAGAAACAAAAGAGCGGAATAACAATGGTCAGATATCTGAAAGTGTCAACTCGAAATACATCCATGAGAGGAGTGCAGATTTGGCATCGCGGGCGCTGATCAGAACACGCAAGTGCCCTCTCTGCCCAATTTCTTCAGTGGTTACAAAAGTCAGTTGGTGACTCGGTGGTCGAAGAGGCGGCATAGCCCGTAGGGGTGGCAAACATGACGAGAGAACATCAGCTAATTTTCCGTACAATATTTTGCCAGCGTTTGGCCCGTTCCTCAGAAAAAGGATTGGGGATGCAATATCAGCCTATACTTGGGAAGGTACTCTGCACTGTACTCTTGGCTTTTGGGCAGGGTATGCGATTAATGGAGGGGAATTTTTAGGGAATGGCTGATTTGGATTTTCGGAAGAAAGCAGAGGTAGTCGCCCGCCTCGTCTCATCATATGCGCTGTGCCGCTGTAGTAGGCTGGACCGGAGCTTTGAGTAGGGGATGTAGGGAGTGCATTGGGTCTTCGGTCAGTTCGGTCCACCATGGTTAGTACCGCATTACCAAAACTTAATTCGGTTTTGCAGATCTGCTAACCGAGACAAGTATCGAATATTTCGGTTTTGATTCGGTGCAGGTTTATTCAGTTCGGTAAAATGGTTTTCGGTTATATGCTCACTCCGGAGGCGCTTCCGCCGCCACTTCAGAAGCCCTCTCCTGCAGCCACCTTCAACTCACCGCTGTCGGAGCAGGTCGGCTGACCGACCGGCGGGCGTATCCGTCGGTTTTTTTTTTCTTTCTTTCTCCGCCTAGTGTCCTGCTCGTCCAAATGTGATCTTGCGCTCCGGCCACCTTGGACCGGCCGCGTCGAAGCATATATATGGAGTCAAGTCCCGATGCAGATTTTTTTCTCAAGTGCACGTAAGAGAAAGAACTGCCCTCTGTCGCTAAGGTAGAAATATATCCAGACAGCTCGAAATATATTCAGACGTAACCCTGGATATCTCTTTATTCATTTGTAGTTATTCCTAAATCGACACATATCACTCAACCCACACGTTCTCTTATCTAATACTACCTCCGTCTTGAAATTCCAAAATGTCTTGTATTTGGGGACAATGTAGTAAATTAATAACAGTCCACTTTCAAACATGTGCAGAGGAGGGAACTGCAGCTGCAGGTCTTGGACAATGAGAGATGCAGTCTCCCAGCGTCCTATAGCACCTCTCCATAGGGAAACACGTAAAGCACGACCCGCGACCGATGATTTCCTGACTTTGATGCGATCCACGTCTATGACTCTACCTACAAAATTGTTATCTATTACTCCCTCCGTTCCGAATTGTAAGACGTTTAAGCATCTGTAGGCAACGTTTCGTCACGTTACGAAAGTTTTAGAGTTTCCTAAACTACCCTCGCACTCGCTCGCTCGCGCTGTCGCGCAGACCATCACGCTGTCGTTCTCTCGTTCCCACTGCTCTCTCTCGTCGTCGCCGCCCTGTCCTTTCTCTCCCCGTCGCCGCCCTGCCCCTCTCTCTCCCCGTCGCCGCCCTGCTCCCGCAACACCGCAACCCTAGTACTCTCACAGCCCGCAGCTCCTCAACCCTAGGTCAAAGATTGAGTTTTTATGCACCGGCGACGAGCTTCTGGGCGAGGAGGCGCTGGATCTTCGTGGATCTGAAGTGGAGCTATTGGATCCGCTGCGGCGGTGCTGGAGCTTCGTGGTGGAGGCCGGCGGTGGCACGTCGTGGCGGTTCTTCGGCGGCTGCTCAAAGGGCGAGCTCGGAGCTGGACGTCGCGAGGAGCATCGAGCTACTCGGGAGCTCGTTCGTGAAAGGCCAGGACGGAACTGATGCGGGAGAGATGGAGGAGCTGAGGTGGTGGCACCTAGCAGGACAGTACGGAGCTGATGCTGGCTGCTGCTGCTGCCGGTACGACGCCGACACGTGCTGCTGCCGGCCAGCTCCCCAACTTGCTGCCGCCGGTGAGTTCTCTCTCCTCCTCTTCCATGTATTCTTGTCAGATTTAACAATAGCATCTCGAGGTACTGTTTGACTTGTTTCTGATGGACATAGATGCACACTTGTTCGTGAGTAATCAGCATGTCAGATTTGACAATAGCATCTCCTGATGTTTATCTGTATTTGGAGTAGTTCATGTAGCTGAAAAATCTCCAGCTAGATGAACTTGATTAACTAAGGAGATGACTGGCATATGTTGAATAAATTTAGTGCTAGGGTAATTTAGTGTAGACTGAATTTCAGTTTCAGTTTTAGAACAAAACATAGGGCAAGTCTGCTGGAGTTGCTGCAGTAGCCAACCAACTGCTAGTGCAAGAGCTGATCTGTACATGTTGTACTCCATGTCTGCTGGAAATCATGACAATCATTGAAATTGAGTAGACTGTAACTGCTTGCTTACTCTGTACTTGCAGTAGCTTGCATTAGCAGTAGCTAGCTGTAATTGGAGTAGTAATTCTTGCTTGCTTGTACTGTCAGTAATTGGTGGCATGTTTAGGTACTGGCATGATTAGGTCCAAATTTGCCATTCTTGAAGATATGTTGGTGCTGTTGTTACTGAGCTTGATCTGATGTTTAGATTGATCTAATGCTGTTGCAGGTGGGGTAGATTTGCTGCTGCTGCTGAGCTGTTGCAGGTGGATCTGTTGTTGCCGATGAGATGATGATCTGCTTCTGCTGAGCCTGGGATCCTTGATGGAATTCTTGTGATGAATGTCTTGTGATGACCTGGGAGCCTGGGGAACCTGGCAGCGAGCTGGGGCTATAGCGCAGAGGAGCTTTCGCGTAGAAGAGGTCGGGCGCAGAGGAGATTTGGCGAAGAGGAGTTGAGGCTCAGAGGAGATGGGGCTCCAGGGGCGACGCTCCGACGATCTTGTGCACCGGTGACCTGAAGCGAGGAGGTGCGGCGACAATTTGAATCACCAGCGACGACCTGCGCTCCGGAGATCTTGGGCGCAGATGCGCTGGGATCTGCCACGACCTGTTGCAGGGCTGGGAACATGGATCTGCGCCGACGTTCCCAGCAAGGTGCAGCGAGGATCAGAGGGAGGGCGAGCGAGGTGCCCCTGGCCGGCGACGAGGTACAGCGAGGATCAGAGGGAGGGCCAGCGAGGTGCCCGGGCCGGCGACGAGGTACAGCGAGGATCAGAGGGAGGGCCAGCGAGGTGCCCGGGCCGGCGACGACCCCAGCGATGTGCTTTTCCCCTGTAATATTCTATTTGCTGTAATCGATCGGTTCGCGGGGGCAACGTAACTGCGGGAGGGCATTCCTTGTTAATTCCGTGATTGAGTCGGGGTAGACATGTCATTTGGCCGACTTTTGCACCCTGTCGGAATTTTCTTAAACGTCTTACTTTTCGGAACGGAGGGAGTATATACTAAAAGCAAAATGAGTTAGCTAATAGAGCCACCACGTTAATCTACATCATCTAGATTAATTATAGTGGTTAGATCTAAAACACAGGGCTAGGATTGGACGAATGATTTAAAACTTTATGTACATGTACAATTAAGTTGAACGCTGACACGTACAAACTAACTAACTATATAAGCCGGTCGAGCACGTTCCGGCCGTCCGAGCCAGCTGGCCTAACGAAACCAATCGCGACACGAACTGCTGGGTGGCATTGATCGTTGATCGATTCGTGGAAAACCAAGTCACGTGCAACTACAAATAATAGAGCTCACGTGAATACAAGTAGTAATTCAATATATATAGATGCACCAATTGATTACGCACTTCCAATGCAACTCTAGCACGTATATATACACTAGTCAACGTGCACGTGCAACGCACGTTCCAAAATAATATAAATTTCGTGAAAGTATAACATAATAAATATTGTGGTTGCCTTTCTCCCATAATAATTTTTTGACTCCAATATAATTGAAACAAGATTTTCTTAATCCTACAGACCTAATTTCAATCCTTCAAGCCGTCAGAGATTAAGAGATATGACTATTTGCTGGTGTACTTCCTTCACTAACCATGAGTACACGATGCACTATAAGCCCTTGGGCAATGTACACGTCCACGTGGTCTTAAATGCAATTTTTTCTCTCTTAATATAGCTCCTAGAGCATACACCGTATTCTATTTCAGCCAAATGAGCAATTGAGTAACAAGTTCAGAGTGGATGAGGTTTGCACAGTACGATATCTAGCTAAGGACTGACATGACGTTTTCCTCAATAAATACATTCAACTAACTCGAGTTCCAAGTGTGTCGATCGTCAGGTTCAGCAAAGCAAGGCCGAACAGTACCTTTTCGAGCAGCTCGTGAATCTCTCGGCCTAACTCACTCTACCAATCGCAGCAGAACCTGCAGAATCCACACCCAAATATAAACAATCAGGCATTGGCCGTGGCAAAGCCGGTGATGAACTCTCTGCCAACGCCGTCCTCCCCGTCGGCATCTTGGACGTTGTACTTGGTGCCGCCCTGAGCACCTCCTCGATCTTGGTGGGTAAGTCGCACTCGGAGGCGACCAGCAACAGCAGTGTCAACACGGTGGATGTTCCCGTTTAGCAGTGCCTCCATCATGTCGTAGGTGTTCGTCCCGGTCGAAGTCGTGCTTGCCCTGGCTGCCGTAGATGCCGGCGCCCTCGGCGTCCTTGTTCCGGAACTTGAAGAAGCACATTGTCCTCGCTCGTCTGGCGCCAGGGCGTCCTTGTTCCCGAACTTGAAGAAGCACACTGTCCTCGCTCGCCGGCGCCACCTTGCTCAGCTGCGACCACCCTTGCATCCTTCGCGCAGGCAGCGGCGTCTTCAGCCTTGCTCCCCCCGCTCTCTGCGCCGGCCGCGGCGACCTCCACCTTGGCGACGAACATGGCTGCCCGTGTGCATGTAATTAAACCTTGGGCTCTCTGTCGGAGCGATGGACGTCCTGGTCGAGACGTCGAGTGGGCGTCGCCAACGCGCGCTCAAGTTCTAGACCTTGTGGAGTGGAGACCGGCGACTGCCTAGTTGCGCCACCGTGGCGTGTTTGTTTCCAGATTGATTTGGTGGCGTCCATCGACTCGAGGATCCTGTAGATGTTCTCCTTGGTCGCGCTCACGTTCTTGGCCGGCCATGTTGGCTACCAGGTACGCCTCCCAAAATTCATGTCGATCTGATCCTCAATGAACAAACCCTTACAAAAGTTAGATCGATTCGTGAGTCGCCGGGGAAGATTGCGCTGATCGAGTTGGTCGATGGATATCTCGGTCCCTTGCTCTGTGTCCTCGTGGAGTCGTCGTCCTCGTCTGTCAAGGGTCTGCTTTTTATTGCTTCGGCATGCTGAACGAGCAAAGAGTCCATATCGGCCTCATCTGGTTATGGGACCGTGCTCGGTGCCGAATCCAACCACGATAGTGCTCGTCTGGTTTCATTTTTTTCTCGAGCGATCGTTTTTTCCTAACATATGACTTAACTAATCACATATGGTGGATAGAAGTTTTGTAGTGTTAGGCCCCGTTTGGATCAAAGGATTTTTGGAGGAATTTCAAAGGAAATGATTCTTGTAGGAAAATTTCCTATAGCAGCGTTTGGAACACAGGAATGAAGCATAGGAAAAATAAAGGAAAGTTTCCCTACGCCCACGTTTTCATAGGAAAACCACAGGAACCAAAACATTGGCTGGGAGCTCATTTTTTCTTTCCTTCGCGTCGATCGAGGCAAATGAACGTTGCCTCCAAAGGTCTTACACGTTGATAGCAGGCAAATTAATTCAATGTGCCAATTAAGTTCAATTCCTATCCAGTACCTTTTCCTGTGTTCCAAACGACCGAGCTGAAATTTTTCCTGTGTTTTTCTTTCCTCTGTTTTGCACCTGTATTCCTTTCCCGTTCCTCTATTTTTCCTATTCCCGTGTCTCTACTTTCCTGCGTTCCAAACAGGCCTGGGCAGAACCGTAGAATAAAGGATCTGGGAAAGATGATGCCGGTCGGACTCAATGGCAGTGCGCATGTAGCCATGACCTCACTCTCGCCCATTTGTTGCTTACGTTCTTGTGCATCCATTTGTTTGCAGCAGGTGCATGCTCTTTCTGCCAATCCTCCTTTGAGTGCTGAATGCCCGTAGATGACAAAATCCCATGGAGTCCAATACTCACGTGTAGCCTGATCAAGTCCTAGTAATAGTATAACATACCAATGATCTAACTCGCAAATATACATACCACTGATCAATCAAAGATATTAATTCAGGGAAGAAAGAACTAAATCTGATTGAGATGGCATGCAGCAAACCCAAATCCTACCAGGATTGTACCTGAAAGGAGAAAATCTTGTGTGGCCGGTTAGGAAGTTGCTGTTGCTTCTTCAAGAACGGCTTGTCAGGCTCCTGTGTGTCGCAATCGCGATCGGCCGGCCGGCCGGGAGAAGTTCCAGTCTCCATCAGATAATTTAACCGTACACAACTGCACTATTCCGGTGGATTTCATCTCTGCCGCTCCATAGAAAAACGAAAGAGTGTTGTAGTATATGGTTGCGCGGAAGCTTTGGGTTGCAACGGATGCCGTCATCGGTGGCCCATAATCCGTACAACCTATACAGCTCATGGAGATGGAGAGATAGCTTCTCTTTATTGGCTATTTCCCTGCCGATGGAAACTCGTCGGCATGTCGCCGCCAGATCCAGAAGAGGAGATCGTTTTTATTTTTTCGAGGGTATCGGGAGAACTTGAAGGAGAAGAGACGTGTGCGTGGCAGAGACCGATGCATGTTATTGTTGTTTCATCCGACGGTGACGGTTTGATATAACTTCATCGGACAGATTCCTAGTTGGAACGGTAGTTCGTATCATCTATGGTTTCGTTTTTTTTCTTTGATGATACGGGTGGAAGCCTCTTTCTTTTAAGCGGTGACAAATCCTTTGTAATTATAATAAAGTGAAAAGGTGCGTTGAGGTGGCAATTTGGTCGTATTATGTGGTTTGGTGGGAGGGCAAAACGGTCCAAAACAGACAATGTTGAGTTGTCAAACATTGGGACGATCTGGGCCGTTTGATCGGATATTGAACGGTCCAGATTTAAATTATTCCAACAAGTTAAGTTTGCTCTTTTAATAGTAGTATAGATGCATGCAAGTTGCCGTATGATTCGTTAAATTGCATGGATGACATCACGATGAGTTGCCTGCTGCTGGCTCGGCGAGAAATATGAGTTCCAAACTGATTTTCCACATGCTAAGATTTTCCATTAGCATGCAGTACGTAACTTGGCTGGAATACATGCACAGTACGAAAGGTTAGGATTTTTTTATAAAGTTTGACGGAACATGTAGCAATAAATAAAAATATTTATAATAAAGTCCGTATACCATGAAAAAACATTTTAAGGTTATAGTTGTTTGAGTATAGATAAATGACAATTTTGTTTGACTATTTCATAACACAGTACTCACAAAACGTCTGCACAAGTTTGGAATCGTGGATTTTTAAAATTAATGAATTAAGTCACCACATTAGAAACACGATGTATATTGCTTCTATTATTGAGTAAACATAAATGACAGATCTATTCGACCTTCATGAGACCAACAATCTCAAAAAAGGCATGTGGAAGTCTAAACTCAAAGTCGTGGAATTTTAATATTAATCAAGTCACAACATTAGTCACACCATCGGCGGGAGAAGCTCACAGTTAATTCTTATGAATTATCTTCACATATATTGCTTTATTTGCACAGTAGACATATTTGAGCTATTGTATGCATCTTTGTCTCATATTCATATAAAAATAATATAGGAAGTTTCACCATGTACATGTTAGTAAAGTGTTGCACATTGTGACATGGAGTGAGTACATAGGAGGAAGAAACCTCAAAAAAAGATAATTCTCGATATTTAGTGTGGCCTATCAAGGAGGATAAACAAATTTATCTTAGTTCCACAATTTTTGAATCAAAGATAACTAACCTATCGTACAGATCCAATATCATGTTACATGGATGTTTCAACATATGGCATTATAATCACCACGAAATTCAGATTGCCAAAGATGTTACTCGCATAAGTGACTGCTTACCCAAACGTTTACGGTAGTTGTTGAACAATTTTGTTTATTGTCATAATAATTGAAAATAATGTATCAGTCAAACCATATTTTTATTTTTTGAACACTTTCAATCAATTAGAGATGATGCCCTAATAAAGCAACCACGTTAAGCCACATCATCTAAATTAATTTTAGTTGTTAGATCTAAAATATGTGGTTAGGATTTAATGAAATATTAGTAGTCACGTTAATGCGTTTGACACGATAACATATTGTCCGTTTAAAAAACCAGCCGGAACACGCTACCTACCTGGAACGATAGCTGCAGAAAAAAAAGGACCACGTACGTCCGCAGACTGTACGAAACTAGCTATGACAAGATGGTTAGGAGGGTGGTTGTACCCCCAACCCACCAGAGTTCAAACCCCAGGTTTGATGCTGGTGTTTCTCATTTAAGGCGGAATATTCTTCAGTGGGAGGCGACGTTCCCGTCGATAGCGAGGCGCTCGTGGTGAGTTCGTCAATCTCAAGACTCGACCCACCGACTCAGTCTTTCGGAGGTGCTCATAGGTGTAGGGTGTGCGTGCGTGCGTTCATAGGGGTGAGTGTGTGTGCGTGTATATGAGCGCTTGCGTTGTACTGTGTTTAGCAAAAAAAAAACCTTTCTAGAACGTGATAGCTAGAAGGAAAAAAGAAAGGTAATTTTTTTTTCTCTAAACTGATCGTTAGCTAGAAGCAAAAGAGAAAAAAAAAAACTACCTAAGGTAAATAAAAACAGAGAAATTTCTTACCTAACAGCCGCTACCCTTGGACACCACGCTTCTGAGTATAGTCAAATTTAAGTTTTGTAAAGTTTGACCAAATATGTATCAATAAATACATATATATTTCTAAATAAATTTGTATAATATGAAATTAAATTTACGATCATTCTAATAATAAGGAGTTGGTATTTTAGATGTTGATATTTTTCCTGTATATATGGTGAAAATTTATAAAGTTTGATTTTGACTAAATTTAGAAAACACGATTGTTGTGCATTAAGGGAGTACGTTGTTTTTATGATTGAGTACACATAAATGAAAATTTTATTCGACTACCATCATACTTAACCAAAGTACTCAAAAAAAGTCTGCATAAGTTGGAGTCGTCGAATTTAAAAATTAATGAAGTCACGACATTAGTCGGACTATGTACATTATTCTATTATTTTGTACACATATATGACAATTATTCGAACGCCATCAAACCAACACTCTCACAAAACGCCTTTTGGAGTCGTGGAATTTTAATATTAATGAAGTCACAACATTACACACATATATATCAACGGGAGCGTCCCTCATAGTAATGAAATTACGGACTTAATGATAAACACATGACTTAGCAACCACTTCTCACGAGGATGTGAATGTGCTTCTAAATGAATATTCCGACTTAATGAGATACAAAGCGTCAAACCTTCAAATTGATGAAGATGCAATATTAGTCGACACACTATCGATGGGAATGTCCCTCACATTATAAAATATTTTGACTTAATGATTCATACAGGGCTAACTCACCACAGATTCTCGCTTTATATTTTTCATATTCACTATCCAAGTACGGTGTGCCAATACTATTTTTAATCGAAGGACCTAAAAAGCGTACACTTAATTATTATGAGTTTTTTTCGCGGACATTGCTTGGTTTGTATAGTAGACATATTTGGACTATTGTATATGTTTTTCTCAAAATTAACAAAATCAACATAAAAGCACATGTCCATCCAATTGCACAATAAACTTGATGACATATTAACAGTCTTGAACTATGCTATCTAAGCCAAGTCATTTTCCATAACACAGAAAATACATGTGTCGGGTGTGCAGAACCATTGAATGAAGATCAAAATAAGTTAAGAGTCTAGAGACTTAGATTTGTACATCTCTAACTTTGACTACTGAGGAATAAACATGTTAACGCATATGCCTACAACAACATAATTTATCCTTAGCAGCATTTTCATATAAAAATAATAGAGAAAGTTTCACCAACGTCATGTTTGTAAGGTGTTGCACATTGTGACATGGAGTGAGTAAATGAGAGGAAGAAACATCAAAACGAGATAATTCTAAATATTAAATTTGACCTACCTATTAAGGAGGATAAACCGTTTTATCTGAATTCAGTGATCTTTTTATCAAAGATAACTAACCTAGGGTAATGATATAACATCATGTCAAAACTATAGGTCAATTTACAATATTCATTATCACTTACAAGGGTGTTTCAACATATGGCATGATAATCATTTGGCCACAAGTTTCAGATTGCCAAATATGTTAGTCGCATACGTGTGATATCTTGCTTACCGAAACATTTGCATTAGTTGTTGAACAAATTTATTTATTGTGACATTATTAAAAATAATGTTATATCAAAAAATCATATTTATATTTATTAAACACTTTCAACCAACTACTATAGATAATGCCCTCGCATTTGCGAGGGCCACCATGCTAGTTAATTAAACGTTCCCTGTCGGCGTTCATGTTTCTTTTAGCTTTTGCAATTACTCGACACCTATATATGTTCCCTTTTGCAGACAAGCTCAACCAAGTTGATTCAGTTTGATCCTCCCGAGCTGTGCCTTCCTCTGTTGCCAAACCAGAGAGTGTTGTCCTCAGCTAAGATTATCAATATTACGGATCAGTACATCGGTTTCAGAATGTGTACCAAAAAAAGCAATTTAGCATGGTACAATGCAAATCCATCGGAAGGAATTTTGCCACCATTGTCCACGCGAGTACTCTTGGTAACAAGGATAGCAGAGGAAAAGGAACTAGAGGACACTCAGTGCAAAGACAAGCTTTTGGTGTGGAACGGCATTGTGACTGAAGATGTGAAAGCCAGCGATGTTATTGATAACATGTCAGCATCAAAGTGTACGGAGTTGCCCGTGCTTACAGAGGTGAGATGTCTGTATAATGAATCTCTAAAATTTACGCATGTGTTGACCCTTTGGAGCTCCCATAACTTTTACTTTTGTTTTCTCTACTAAGCTCCTCGTGGCTCAAAGAGAACACTTTTATTCGGTTATCCTCCCCTTCCAATAATATGGATCCAGACAAACGAAAATAGAACACTAGTAGATACGTATAGAGTAAGAAAACTTCAATGGGTGACTTCGCCCGTCTTTCAGTACTGAATAATACATGTTGGTGGCAACCCCCTTCGGGTAAGAGGAGCAAGCAGAGGGGAACATCTATTTATATGCGTGTTAGCTTCAAGAGCATCTAGGGGTAACCTAACGATGCTATGTCCATGGGCATATGTGTTTGTTTACATTACGCGTTTTACTTAATGCAATTATCCGTTGTTTGCAACTTAATACCAACGGGGGACTCAGATCACAACCCGGCGGTGGATTATTAGTCATAGACGCAGTTGGATAACGGTCTATGTATCTTGTCGTAATGCCCAATTAAATACCATAGTAATCATCATGACATGTATTTGCATTGTCATGCGCTCACTATTTGTCAATTGCCCAGCTGTAATTTGTTCACCCAGCATGTTAGTTATCTTTTATGGAGAGACACCACTAGTGAACTGTGGACCCCGGTCCATTCTTTTACATTGATTAAACCACAAACTGCAAACTGTTCCTTTTTCATTCTCTGCAATTTAATACTCATTTTTCACACGAGACGTTTAATCCTTTGTTTTCAGCAAGCCGGTGAGATTGACAACCTCACTGTTACGTTGGGGCAAAGTACTTTGATTGTGTTGTGTGCAGGTCCACGTCAGTGCCGAAATCCCTGGTGTTGCGCCGCATCATATTTCGCCGTTGACAACCTTCAGAAGAATTGTTGCTCCTACTGGTTCGATAACCTTGGTTTCATACTGAGGGAAAACTTGCTGCTGAATTGCATCATACCTTCCTCTTGGGGTCTCCCAATGGACGTGTACTGCACGACAAGCAGGCACCCGAGGATTCGGTTAGCCATGGCTTGTGTTAGCAAGGTTGGGAGGAGTGTCAATTATTTTATGCAATCTCTATATGCTTTCAAAAATATAAAAGCTCTAGCATATGACTTAATCCCTACTTTCCTCTGCGAAGGGCATTTCTTTTACTTTTATGTTGAGTCAGTTTTCCTAATCTTTCTGTCTTCCACAAGCAAACAATAGTGTCAACTTTGTTACAACATGCGTTATATGCCACATATTGGACTTGTTATACTACTTTATGTTGACGATATCCATGAGATAAATATGTTGAAAGTTGAAGCAAATGCTGAAACTTGATTCTACCTTTGTGTTGATTGAATACCTTTTATTAGAAACTATTGCTTTATGAGTTAACACTTATGCAAAACGCTTTGATGCTTATCTTGAAAGTACTATTCATGAAAACGTTTAGCTTGTGTGATTTATTGTTTACTCATTATCTATTTGGTAGAAAATTATAGAGCATTGACTTGGATCACTTCATTCATTTACATGTGCCTTGCAATATTATATGATCAAGATTATGATGGTAGCATGTCACCTCAAAAATTATTTTGTTTTTATCGTTTACCTACTCGAGGACGAACAGGAACTAAGCTTGGAGATGTTGATACGTCTCCAACGTATCTATAATTTTTTATGTTCCATGCTTGTTTTATATCAAATGCCACATGTTTTGCATCTACTTTATGTCACTTTTATACATTTTTTGGGACTAGCCTATTAACAAGATGCCGAAGTGCCAGTTCCAGTTTTCTGCTGTTTTTGTATTCCAGAAAAGCTAGTCTGGAAATATTCTCGGAATTGGACGAAACTTCACGGGGGATGCTATTTTGCCAGAGCACACCTGAAAGACCAAAGAAGTAACAGAGGAGAGCCACGTGGGCCCCACACGTGCGCAGGGCGCGGGCCCCCCTCTGGCGCCCTAGCCACGTGTGGGCCCCACGGAGGCCTCCAGCCGCCGCCCTTTCGTCTACTTATTCCCCCCGACGCGAAAACCCTAAGGGCCTGAGCCAATATCCACGAAAAGTTCCAGAGACGCCGCCGCCGTCAACCCTAACTCGGAAGGGTCCAGAACCTCTTCCCGGCACCCTGCCGGAGAGGGGAATCATCACCGGAGGCTTCTACATCGCCATGTCTGCCTCCGGAGTGATGCGTGAGTAGTTCATCCTTGGACTACGGGTCCATAGCAGTAGCTAGATGGTTGTCTCTCCACTTTGTGCCATCATGTTTAGATCTTGTGAGCTGCCCTACATGATCAAGATCATATTATTGTAATGCTACATGTTGTGTTTGCTGGGATCCGATGAATATTGAATACTATGTCAAGTTGATTATCAATCTATGCCCTATGTTATTTATGATCTTGCATGATTTCCGTTACTCGTAGATGTTTTGGCCAAGTAGATGCTTGTAACTCCAAGAGAGAGTATTTACGCTAGATAGTGGGTTCATGCCTCCATTTAATTTGGGATAGTGACAGAAAGTTCTAAGATTATAGATGTGATGTTGCCACTAGGGATAACCTAACGATGCTATGTCCACGGGCATATGTGTTTGTTTACATTACGCACTTTACTTAATGCGATTATCCGTTGCTTGCAACTTAATACCAACGGGAACTCGGATGACAACCCGGCGGTGGATTATTAGTCATAGATGCTGTTGGATAACGGTCTATGTATCTTGTCGTAATGCCCAATTAAATATCATAGTAATCATCATGCCATGTATATGCATTGTCATGCGCTCACTATTTGTCAATTGCCCAGCTGTAATTCGTTTAACCAACATGTTAGTTATCTTTTATGGAGAGACACCACTAGTGAACTGTGGACCCCGGTCCATTCTTTTACACTGATTAAACAACCGCAAACTGCAAACTGTTTCCTTTTTCATTCGCTGCAATTTAATACTCATTTTCCACACCATACGTTTAATCCTTTGTTTTCAGCAAGCCGGTGAGATTGACAACCTCACTGTTTCGTTGGGGCAAAGTAGTTTGATTGTGTTGTGTGCAGGTTCCACGTTGGTGATCATGTTGCGCCGTGCGAGCCACCAACAACCTTCAGAAGAGTCGCTGCTCCTACTGGTTCGATAAACCTTGGTTTCATACTGAGGGAAAACTTGCTGCTAAACTACATCATACCTTCCTCTTGGGGTTTCCCAACGAGCGTGTGATTCACCGTCAACATGAAGATGCGGCGAGGTTGTCCGTGAGGTTCGACCGTGAGGTGGCGGCGAGGTCGTCCTTGAGGTGACGACGTTGGGGTCGGCCGTGCGGTCGCGGACGAAGATGTGGCGAGGTAGGCCATGAGGTCGCGGTGATGGGGTTGCCCGTGAGGGTCGCATAGCTGTAGCCAAGGAGGCCGAGGTTGGAGATGCGGCGGCGGCGGCCGCAGTGGCGATGGTCGGGGAAGAAGATGCGGCGAGGTAGGCCTTGAGGTCACGGCGGTGGGGTTGCCCGTGAGGGTGGCGTAGCTGTAGCCAAGGAGGCCAAGGTTGGAGATGCGGTGGCGGCGGCCCTCCCGTCTGTGCGTGTCGAATCCTTTCGCGAGGGTATGTGAGATGTGATAAGAAACTGGGAAAAAAAAATAGGCGGATGCTTGGAGGAAAAAAACACGAGGCTTGACGAAGGAAACATGCGTGGAGAAAATGTGTGGAGAAAAAAAGCGAGAGGCTTGACGAAGGAACCAATCGTGCCTTTTAGATAGTAGAGAAAAAGAATAGCCGAATGCTTGGAGAAAAAAACATGAGGCTTGACCAAGGAAACATGTGTGGAGAAAATGAAAGCGATAGGCTTGACGAAGGAACCAATCGTGCCTTTTAGATAGTAGAGAAAAAGAATAGGCGGATGCTTGGAGGAAAAAAACATGAGGCTTGACGAAGGAAACATGTGTGGAGAAAAAAAAACGAGAGGCTTGACGAAGGAACCAATCGTGCCTTTTAGATAACTAGATGATTGATAACAATTTTAGTTTGTTCTAGGATCGGTAACTTACTTGGTAGGTACTTGGTATCATAATGCACTAGTTTTTAGGTTGATAATTCGTGCGCTAGATGGTTGGTAATACTTTATTAGTTCTAGTATCGGTAATTCGTTTGATATGTGCTTGGTATCATCATCTACTAGTTTTCAGGTTGGTAATTCGTACGACAGATGCTTGGTACCACTTTAGTTAGTCCTAGGCTAGATAACTCGCTCGTAACGTGGTTTGTATCATCATGTACTAGTTTTTAAGTTGGTAATTTGTGCGCCATATGCTTGGTAACACTTCAGTTTAGTTTTAGATCGGTAACTTTCTTACTATATGCTTGGTATCATCGTCTACTAGTTTTTAGGTTGGTATTTAGTGCGCCAGATGCTTGGTAACACTTTAGTTAGTCTCGTCGTGACAGATTTATTGATGAAATCGTATTTTAAATCGGATGTATCGTTTAAGAGATAAAACTTTTTGAGTGCATGCATGCAACACTTTTCGCTAATGGCTCATCCGCACATTTAAAAGTGTCGAAAATCATGCGAGTGATTCTAATTGAACAAAGATGTCGAAAAAAGTCAATATAATTTTGAGTTTGGTAACTCTTATATTTACCCTTGATAACTCACATACGATGGGATTGGTAACTTTTAGCTTAAAAAAAAAGTTGTCGAAACATATTAACATGGGATCTATTTTCGAAGATCTCGTCGCGGTCGATTTAGTGGTGAAAACAAATCTTCAATGCGATTTGGCGTTTGAGAGATAAAACATTTTAAAACTTCAAATTAGGAGAGAATCTGACTAACATCAGCAAATCTGTTATCTAGTGCATCATGCAGAACCTTCCACTAATGTTGTGGGGAAAAAGCGTAACGAGGAGAAACCGCAGGGGGAATAAACCTGAATGGGGGAAAAACCGTGTTGACTCTTGCTTTGGAGGCTTGACGAATGATAATGTGTGTACTGGTATGACTCGGTTGTGATCGTCCTTGTGTATTATGGCAACAAAACCGTGTTGGCGAAAAGCAGCAGAAAGTTTCTTATTCACTCTCCATTCAACAATTTTAAAAGTAACCAGCAGAAATTTAAAATAGACAAGGGATGCAACAACAGTAAGCAGCTGAAATAATAGTCAATTCAGTCTAGCAGAACATTGCTTTCGTTTATTTGATTCAGTTTTAGCAGAGCTCAACACATGACAATGGAGCTTGCAAATGATACATTGAAGCTAAATTCGTCTTCACATAGGACCTAAAAATTGGAGAAGGCAGGGGAAGGTTTTGTGTAGCGCAGAATAGTGCTGCATTCGATTCAGTCTAGCAGAGCAGAAAATTGGAGATTTGGAGGAGACAAGGGTAGTTTCAGTCTAGCAAAGGAGTGAAGGAAAGTGTTACGGTCTAGCGGCGGCCCGAGGCGGAGATGCGTCAGGGTCGGCCGTGAGGTAGCGGCGGACCGAGACAGAGATGCGGCGAGGTCGTCTGTGAGGTTCCCGTGAGGTGGCGGCGAGGTCGTCCCTGAGGTGACGGCGTTGGGGTCGGCCGTGCGGTCGCGGACGAAGATGTGGCGAGGTAGGCCTTGAGGTCGCGGCGATGGGGTTGCCTGTGAGGGTCGCGTAGCTGTAGCCATGGAGGCCGAGGTTGGAGATGCGGCGGCGGCGGCCGCAGTGGTGACGGTCGGGGAAGAAGATGCGGCGAGGTAGGCCTTGAGGTCGCGGCGGTGGGGTTGCCCGTGAGGGTCGCGTAGCTCTAGCGAAGGAGGCCAAGGTTGGAGATGCGGTGGCGGTGGCCCTCCCATCTGTGCGGGTCGAATCCTTTCACGAGGGTATGTGAGATGTGAAAAGAAATCTGGGAAAAGAAATAGGCGGATGTTTGGAGGAAAAAAACACGAGGCTTGACGAAGGAAACATGCATGGAGAAAATGTGTGGAGAAAAAAAGCGAGAGGCTTGACGAAGGAACCAATTGTGCCTTTTAGATAGTAGAGAAAAAGAATAGGCGGATGCTTGGAGAAAAAAACATGAGGCTTGACCAAGGAAACATGTGTGGCGAAAATGAAAGCGAGAGGCTTGATGAAGGAACCAATCGTGTCTTTTAGATAGTAGAGAAAAAGAATAGGCGGATGCTTGGAGGAAAAAAAACATGAGGCTTGACGAATGAAACATGTGTGGAGAAAATGTGTGGAGAAAAAAAAACGAGAGGCTTGACGAAGGAACCAATCGTGCCTTTTAGAAAACTTGATGCTTGATAACAATTTTAGTTTGTTCTAAGATCAGTAACTTACTTGGTAGGTACTTGGTATCATAATGCATTAGTTTTTAGTTTGATAATTCGTGCGCTAGATGGTTGGTAATATTTTATTAGTTCTAGTATCGGTAACTCGTTTGATATGTGCTTGATATCATCATCTACTAGTTTTCAGGTTGGTAATTCGTACGACAGATGCTTGGCACCACTTTTGTTAGTCCTAGGCTGGATAACTCGCTCGTAATGTGGTTTGTATCATCATGTACTAGTTTTTAAGTTGGTAATTTGTGCGCTATATGCTTGGTAACACTTCAGTTTAGTTTTATGATCGGCAACTTTCTTATTATATCTTGGTACCATCGTCTACTAGTTTTTTGGTTGGTATTTAGTGCGCCAGATGCTTGGTAACACTTTAGTTAGTCTCGTCGTGACAGATTTATTGATGAAACCGTATTTTAAATCGAATGTATCGTTTAAGAGATAAAACTTTTTGAGTGCATGCTCAAGTGCATGCATGCAACACTTTTCGCTAATGGCTCATCCGCAAATTTAAAAGTGTCGAAAATCATGCGAGTGATTCTAATTGAACAAAGATGTCGAAAGAAAAGTCAATATAATTTTGAGTTTGGTAACTCTTATATTTACCCTTGATAACTCATATACGATGGGTTGGTAACTTTTAGCCTGAAAAAAAAAGTTGTCGAAACATATTAACATGGGATCTATTTTCGAAGATCTCGTCGCGATCGATTTAGTGGTGAAAACAAATCTTCAATGCGATTTGGCGTTTGAGAGATAAAACATTTTAAAACTTCAAATTAGGAGAGAATCTGACTAACATCAGCAAATCTGTTATCTAGTATATCATGCAGAACTTTCCACTAATGTTCTGGGGAAAAAGCGTAACGAGGAGAAACCGTAGGGGGAATAAACCTAAATGGGGAAAAAACCGTGTTGACTCTCGCTTTGGAGGCTTGGCGAATGATAATGTGTGTACTGGTATGACTCGGTTGTGATCGTCCTTGTGTATTATGGCAACAAAACCGTGTTGGCGAAAAGCAACAGAAAGTTTCTTATTCACTCTCCATTCAACAGTTTTAAAAGTAACCAAAAGAAATTTAAAATAGACAACGGATGCAACAACAGTAAGCAGCAGAAATAATAGTCAATTCAGTCTAGCAGAACATTGCTTTCGTTTATTTGATTCAGTTTTAGCAGAGCTCAACACATGACAATGGAGCTTGAAACGATACATTGAAGCTAAATTCGTCTTCACATAGGAGCTAAAAAATTGGAGAAGGCAGGGGAAGGTTCTGTGTAGCGCAGAATAGTGCTGCATTCGATTCAGTCTAGCAGAGCAGAAAATTGGAGATTTGGAGGAGACAAGGGTAGTTTCAGTCTAGCAAAGGAGTGCAGGAAAGTGTTACGGTCTAGCGGCGGCCCGAGGCGGAGATGCGTCAGGGTCGGCCGTGAGGTAGCGCCGGACCGAGACGAAGATGCGGCGAGGTCGTCCGTGAGGTTCGACCGTGAGGTGGCGGCGAGGTCGTCCGTGAGGTGGCGGCGTTGGGGTCGGCCGTGCGGTCGCGGACAAAGATGTGGCGAGGTAGGCCGTGAGGTCGCCGCGATGGGGTTGCCCGTGAGGGTCACGTAGCTGTAGCCAAGGAGGCCGAGGTTGGAGATGCGCCGGCGGCCGCAGTGGCGACGGTCGGGGAAGAAGATGCGGCGAGGTAGGCCTTGAGGTCGCGGCGGTGGGGTTGCCCGTGAGGGTCACGTAGCTGTAGCCAAGGAGGCCAAGGTTGGACATGCGGTGGCGGCAGCCCTCCCGTATGTGCGTGTTGAATCCTTTCGCGAGGGTATGTGAGATGTGAAAAGAAATCTGGGAAAAAAAATAGGCGGATGCTTGGAGGAAAAAAACACGAGGCTTGACGAAGGAAACATGCGTGGAGAAAATGTGTGAAGAAAAAAAGCGAGAGGCTTGACGAAGGAACCAATTGTGCCTTTTAGATAGTAGAGAAAAAGAATAGGCGGATGCTTGGAGAAAAAAACATGAGGCTTGACCAAGGAAACATGTGTGGAGAAAATGAAAGCGAGAGGCTTGATGAAGGAACCAATCATGTCTTTTAGATAGTAGAGAAAAAGAATAGGCGGATGCTTGGAGGAAAAAAAACATGAGGCTTGACGAAGGAAACATGTGTGGAGAAAATGTGTGGAGAAAAAAAAAACGAGAGGCTTGACGAAGGAACCAATCGTGCCTTTTAGAAAACTTGATGCTTGATAACAATTTTAGTTTGTTCTAGGATCAGTAACTTACTTGGTAGGTACTTGGTATCATAATGCATTAGTTTTTAGGTTGATAATTCGTGCGCTAGATGGTTGATAATATTTTATTAGTTCTAGTATCGGTAACTCGTTTGATATGTGCTTGGTATCATCATCTACTAGTTTTCAGGTTGGTAATTCGTACGACAGATGCTTGGCACCACTTTTGTTAGTCCTAGGCTGGATAACTCGCTCGTAATGTGGTTTGTATCATCATGTACTAGTTTTTAAGTTGGTAATTTGTGCGCTATATGCTTGGTAACACTTCAGTTTAGTTTTATGATCGGTAACTTTCTTATTATATCTTGGTACCATCGTCTACTAGTTTTTTGGTTGGTATTTAGTGCGCCAGATGCTTGGTAACACTTTAGTTAGTCTCGTCGCGACAGATTTATTGATGAAACCGTATTTTAAATCGAATGTATCGTTTAAGAGATAAAACTTTTTGAGTGCATGCTCAAGTGCATGCATGCAACACTTTTCGCTAATGGCTCATCCGCACATTTAAAAGTGTCGAAAATCATGCGAGTGATTCTAATTGAACAAAGATGTCGAAAGAAAAGTCAATATAATTTTGAGTTTGGTAACTCTTATATTTACCCTTGATAACTCATATACGATGGGTTGGTAACTTTTAGCCTGAAAAAAAAAGTTGTCGAAACATATTAACATGGGATCTATTTTCGAAGATCTCGTCGCGATCGATTTAGTGGTGAAAACAAATCTTCAATGCGATTTGGCGTTTGAGAGATAAAACATTTTAAAACTTCAAATTAGGAGAGAATCTGACTAACATCAGCAAATCTGTTATCTAGTATATCATGCATAACTTTCCACTAATGTTCTGGGGAAAAAGCGTAGCGAGGAGAAACCGTAGGGGGAATAAACCTGAATGGGGAAAAAACCGTGTTGACTCTCGCTTTGGAGGCTTGGCGAATGATAATGTGTGTACTGGTATGACTCGGTTGTGATCGTCCTTGTGTATTATGGCAACAAAACCGTGTTGGCGAAAAGCAACAGAAAGTTTCTTATTCACTCTCCATTCAACAGTTTTAAAAGTAACCAAAAGAAATTTAAAATAGACAACGGATGCAACAACAGTAAGCAGCAGAAATAATAGTCAATTCAGTCTAGCAGAACATTGCTTTCGTTTATTTGATTCAGTTTTAGCAGAGCTCAACACATGACAATGGAGCTTGAAACGATACATTGAAGCTAAATTCGTCTTCACATAGGAGCTAAAAAATTGGAGAAGGCAGGGGAAGGTTCTGTGTAGCGCAGAATAGTGCTGCATTCGATTCAGTCTAGCAGAGCAGAAAATTGGAGATTTGGAGGAGACAAGGGTAGTTTCAGTCTAGCAAAGGAGTGCAGGAAAGTGTTACGGTCTAGCGGCGGCCCGAGGCTGAGATGCGTCAGGGTCGGCCGTGAGGTAGCGCCGGACCGAGACGAAGATGCGGCGAGGTCGTCCGTGAGGTTCGACCGTGAGGTGGCGGCGTTGGGGTCGGCCGTGCGGTCGCGGACGAAGATGTGGCGAGGTAGGCCGTGAGGTCGCGGCGATGGGGTTGCCCGTGAGGGTCGCGTAGCTGTAGCCAAGGAGGCCGAGGTTGGAGATGCGGCGGCGGCGGCCGCAGTGGCGACGGTCGGGGAAGAAGATGCGGCGAGGTTGGCCTTGAGGTCGCGGCGGTGGGGTTGCCCGTGAGGGTCGCGTAGCTGTAGCCAAGGAGGCCAAGGTTGGACATGCGGTGGCGGCAGCCCTCCCGTATGTGCGTGTTGAATCCTTTCGCGAGGGTATGTGAGATGTGAAAAGAAATCTGGGAAAAAAAATAGGCGGATGCTTGGAGGAAAAAAAAACATGAGGCTTGACGAAGGAAACATGCGTGGAGAAAATGTGTGGAGAAAAAAAGCGAGAGGCTTGACGAAGGAACCAATCGTGCCTTTTAGATAGTAGAGAAAAAGAATAGGCGGATGCTTGGAGAAAAAAACATGAGGCTTGACCAAGGAAACATGTGTGGAGAAAATGAAAGCGAGAGACTTGACGAAGGAACCAATCGTGCCTTTTAGATAGTAGAGAAAAAGAATAGGCGGATGCTTGGAGGAAAAAAACATGAGGCTTGACGAAGGAAACATGTGTGGAGAAAAAAAACGAGAGGCTTGACGAAGGAACCAATCGTGCCTTTTATAGATAAAAAAATTAGAGATTAGAGATTAGAGATTAGAGATTAGAGATAGAGATAGAGATAGAGATTTAGATTTTCGACTTTGTTAGCACCTGATCTTTTTTTTCTGAAATGAGCACCTGAGCCATTTTGGTTTCCTTTGATATTTGAATTGGTAATAAACCGAAATTATCGAGCGATTATTTTCACACATTTTTCTTTGATATTTAAGTAGGCCCCTCTCTCGTTACTGTCCCGCAAAATCGCACAGAGTGAGAGATGCGGCGGCACCGCCGCCGCCGCCCCATCTCGACCTCCTCCGCTGCCGCCCACCGGAGAGAAACGGCAGGTCCGCGCTGCTCCTCCCCTGCACGAAGGTCGTCGGCCGACTGCTTCCTCCCGAAGTTTCCCCTCCGCGCGAGCCTCTCCTCCCCTGCCTGTCCGCCCTCCGCGGTCACCGCCTGAAGCCGGTCTGCCCCGCCGGGAAAGCTCAAGCGCCCTCTCCGCCGCCGCCATCTCCCATGTAGTTTCTCCTAGCTCTTTCATTTATTTACAAGAGAAGCAGAACACCGACGTTTGAGCTGATCTGATCTCGTATGCCGTGTCTTGTGTGATCAGTCTTCCGGGGCGGCGCACCAGCACGCCGCCGTGTCCCCTCTGCTCTCCAGCCTGTGACCTCTCGCTCGCGCTTTCAAGTGCATGTCTTGCTGATATAGCAAGCTTGCTTCTTGCTAACTGTATTCCCATCCCCTAATGGCATCTGTAGCATGTATGTAGTTCAAGCCCTGGAGCAGCGGATGTCGATTCAGGTGTCTCTGTCTGTCATGGAAGCGCAGGTATGCTCTGCTATTCCCCTCCACCAATGGCTCTAAAATCTATCATGTTCTGCTAACTGTGAGTATATCCATTTGTAAATGTCTAAATTAATCGAAACTAGCAGAATGTGCATGATCATTCATAATTGTTAGATCAGCATGCTATGTTGAGATCGTGGCATCCTACATCCAATTCAAATTAAGGGAACAGTGTCAAAAGATAATAACATGATATGCCGTGCTAACTGAAGTCCTACACAAGTGTCAGATGGCTGCCATGGATAAAAGAAGAGTTTAAAAGTGATGGTGGAGAAAACAGTAGAAATAGTTGGGGTGACTCCGTGCTGAACTGATGACATAGTATAGTTGGGTTCTGTATGTTTAGCGATGAGAGGTAAGTTTTCCATTAAGTTAGTAGAAAACGAAACTAGCATCCAAGTGCTAAAGTAATTCAGGCCAAGGATAATTATAACGCGTGTGCTATAGAAATAAATGTGTAGATTAACAACACAGGTTTTAACATTTTTTTTGTCCAAAACTTTGGGATAATTGTACTGCATAGAAACATGCTTCTACCGGTATCCTAGATTTATCATATGGATGGTCTGCTAGTTTAGGAAACAGCAGACATTCTGTGGAAACTATCATGTAGAGATGCGGATATCTGAAGAACTGAAAAGAGATCAGAAAAAAGTGGTTACACTTGTCACAATAATCCACAGGTACTAGATTTGGTATATAAACATGTACTCTTCCTCTATAACTGGGAAGCATTAGTGAAATATATAAGAGGCCCTTGCAGTGATAAAAGGCAGTTAACCATGTGATGTTCAATTCACCAGATGCTCTGATTTTCAAGACGACCCCTTCGATTGGCTTCAAGATGAGCTGCTTGCGGATAAATTCCCGCACTTGTTCTCCTTTGTGGAAAGGCAGGATTTGAATGGTCAGAAGGTGATGACACTTCAAAATCACAGCTTTCTCTTTACTCTACCTCTTTCTGTAGAGGATTTTGAAGAATTCCAAGCTCTCCAGCACCTATGTGAGCATAATGTAAATCTGTCTACGGATCCTGACAGCAGATCTTTCGTCTAGGATAAGGTCTATTATTCGTCAGCCAACTTTTACAAATTCATGTTTCAGTGTATGCCCAAGGACAATACCCTCACCAAGATTTGGAAATCAAGCTGTCTGCCAAAGCTGAAAGGGTTTTGCTGGCTTTTGATCAATGATCGTTTGAATACTAACGATATGATCCTTCGCAATCACTGACAAGTGGAGGGTGTCTGAATTGTCTGCTGTGTGACCACGCCATCCTTGAAGATTCTGAACATCGCTTCTTTAGCTGCGATTTTGCCAGAGAATGTTGGCAATCAATCGGTTTGGCTTCGGATTTCTCAAGAAGCACAAGTGCTCGGGTTTTATTGGCTGCAGGTTCTTTCCCACACCCCAACTTCATGGAAATTTTTGCAAGAGCAGCGTGGAATATATGGAAGGGGCGTAAAGATTATATTTTCAAAGGGGTGGATCCATCGCTGGGAAGTTGGTGCAGGCGTGCCAAGCAGCATCTGATGCTGCATCAATACAGAGTCAAGTCGTCTCTAGTTCAAAATCTGTTGGATAGTACCTCTCTTTTTTTCCACTAGTCTCTTGTTTTTTCTGTTTTCCTGTCTTTGGCTGAGTCATGTCTTCTTGACTCTTTTAGGCCGCCTTTGTTAATATAGACTTTCTTATATGAGTTATAAATTACACCGTTCCCTCTGGTAGCTTGGTCAAAAAAATGGTAGTGGATTAATGTGATGCTACTGGTAGAAATTGGTAATACATGATTTGTTTGTGCAGCCACGGTGGGTGCGTAAGATCATCTCCAACCGAGGCCCCCAATCAGCCTCCAAACCGGTTTATTTCCGTCCGGGCGCGTCCGCACACCCCAAACTCACCCCACAATTTGGATCACTTTTTCACCTACTTTTTCTTTCTTTTGTCCTTCTTTAATTATTCTCTCTCCTACTCCACCAATCACATGCAAGGTCCCTACAATTTGGGATTATATTTGGAGACCATGGTTGTAGGAGGTCATTTTTTTGGTGGTCCGCGGACACATGCCGCCCAGACAGTTTGGGGATGAATTTGGGGACCATGACCTGCTCGAAGCCGTGACGTAGGATGCATGATGCACGGGGCAGACAAAACCTCAGATCGGTTTCAATGAGTATTGAAGTCCATGGGACCGTGTACAGTCTATGGTAGGTCTTCCAAATTTAAGGCCATACTAAAGGCAGACTTCCAGAGTAGATAGGTTCCCCTCCATATATATCTATCATCTATCTGTATGTCAGGACACCAATCCCTTCTTCACCCAGCCCGGCCGCTCCACTGCTAACAGGTATGCACAAGTCGACGACTCCTAGTTAATTAAGTCATTTTTTCTTTTGAGGGGGAATCATTTTGGTTTTGTTTTGCTCCGGCCTTCTGTATTACTTTTCTATGATCAGCTGAAAATATATCCAGCCTGCTCTTGAGATCTTGATTGTGTTTGCGACGCGCAGCATGTTGGTTTGGTCAGATTTTGCCTTCCAATCCATCTATGTTCAGATCTACACTGCACAGCACACCGCTAATCGTGCATGTAAGCAGTAGCAACAGCAAGAAAAAAAGTATCCAAATATGTTAGTTGGATTGTTGAACACCCAAGTCAAATAGAGAATCAGATCCGTTCGGAGATGAATATGACACGTGAGTTCGTATCGTCAGTAGGAGTGGCAAGTTATACCGGTAGAGTTCCTCCCTTCCTCAGTACGCAAAACAGGTCGAGGCTCCGGGAAATTACCGGGAAGGCGGGAAAGATAAGTTTGACTGTTGCTCAAGACTCAGCGGACATGTTGCTCTAGAGATCTAGATCGTGCGAGTGTTCAACTGTTTACCACTTTCCATTCCATCCCAGTTTTGGCTCCCAGACGCGTAACTGGTCAAGGCTAGCTTCGGGGTTCCAATTTCAGGAATTTGAAGATTATTACTCTATATACTTTTTAGTCTACATCAGGGACGATCACGCCTGCCGCTCCCCAGGGTCTGAAGGTGTCAGGCGGCGCCCCGCAACGGCCTGCATAAGCAGGAATCAGTTAAAAAAGCTGAAAAGCTTGACACGAATTGTAATAACTAGTCTAGGCTATTTTTAGTTGAAGCGGGCCGGGTTTTGGGTCCGCTCTGCAACCTGACCAGGGTCCGGCTTCATGCTTGGTTCGCGCTTAGAGACAGATGCGATGCACGTTTGCAGCCGCAGTCTGGGCTGGAATCAACACGAGGCTGGGGGTCTTGCTGCCAGTCTTCCCCGGATGGACAGAGCTCTCTCTCCAGTCCAGGTGGTGGCCGGCTGCTGTGCACAATTTCACTAGTAGAGAAGTGCCTTTCTGTGGCGCACCAAAAACTGTTTCTGTGGCGCATGGTCGTGCGCCACAGAATTCTCGCCACAAAAATATTATTTCTGTGGCGCAGTATACAATTCTGTGGCGCACCTCCAGAGTGCGCCACTAAATAAATGTCCATGCGCCACAGAAAGAATTTCGATTATTTGCTGTATTTGAAAATAATGTATCTGTGGCGCACATTGTTCGTGCGCCACAGAATATGGTGCGCCACAAAATTATTTACCGTGCGCCACTAAATTATTTGCCGTATATTATTTGTTGTATTATCGATTATTTGCTGTATTTGACAATAATACAGGTATATTACAGAATTATTACAGAAAATAATAGAAACAGTAATATATTTTGACACAGTATTAAAACAGACAGATAAATATGTACATCACCACTTAGAGCCCGAGATACATACATATATAGTACAAGCATATGCATTGGGATAAGTCGTAGTACAAGCATATGCATCTAACATTGGCATATGCATGAAAATAAAACATTAGTCTTAACCAAGTACAGTGGAACCATTAGTCTACATAGATAAGTGGACAAGTCAACATAAAACATAGTACGGAAAGAAGTGGACAAGTCGCTCTATGGGTCGTCGTCCCTATTCATCTTGGCCCAGAACATCGGATCTGCGGGGTCATCAGTGTCCTCGCTCCCCCACGGCTGACCCGAAGGAGTGCGGAACGGAGGTACGGCGTCCCGCCTATTCACCTCGACCCAGTGCCTTGGGTCGCTGTGGTGATAAGCATCGGGGTTCGGCGGCCCGAACATCCGCAGTAGCTGCTGCTCCGACTCCTGCCACTGCTGGTGCCGCTGCTGCTGCCGCTCCTCATACTCCTGGTGCCGCTCCTGCTGCCGCTTCTGCCGCCGCTGCTCAGAGTCGGAATCCCAGTCCTTCTCCCAGTCCTCCTCCTGCTGCTGCTCCTCCTCCTCCGCCCAGATCCCAACAGAAGTGATGTCGTCGTCAGTAGGACCGGCGCCGTGGGAAGGACCGGCGCCGAACTGCTGGTAGGACATCAAGTTTGGCTCGTTCTGCAGGAGATGCCTCACATACGGGTCGTCCTGGGGGCGTGTGTTGCGACGTGCGATCTGCGCCTCAGCCAGCCGGTGCTCCTTCTCCATGGCCATTTCCACCTCTCTGATCCCCTCTGGTTTGTACTCATCCACACGGTGGCGATCCGCTGGGTAGTTCAGATCCTTATCTTCTTATCACCGTACTCGTGTACGGCGAAATAATCATAGGCGCGCGCCGCCTCCTCCGGTGTATTAAACTGCCCAGCCCAGTGCTTCCTCTTGTTGATATGGATCTGACATTCATACACGTACCGACCAAGCTTCTTCCTATAGGACTCCCTCACACCCTTAAACCCGGCCATTCCGTGAAACTAAAACATATTAAAAACAAATTCATTAGAATCAAAAAAAACTACACAACCATATACTACAAACTACACAATGTGGAAATTACATAATATAAACCAATGAACAGAACTAAAATTATTTTTAGCATGTAGGGACATTGATCAAATATGCAAAAGTATTACTAATACATCTTGATCACATGAATAATTTGGTCCATGTTTATTTAACCCTAATACATCGTGAATAATATCACTAATACATCTCTCCCATGCATGAACCTCTCAAACTAACTTCGACCGGGTCCTGAGCCGCGGGTGCTGAGCCGCGGGCGCTGCGCATCCAAAGATAGGGAACCCTCACAGGGTCATAGCTCACGTGATGAGGAACCCTCTGAAGAAACGACCATCCATTGTTGTACCGCATACCAAACCAATACATGTAGCGACGGACGTGCTCGTCCTCCTCCCTTATACGGCGACGTACCACCTCCTCGGGGGCCGGCTCCCTCTGCACCGAGCATGGCCCACGCGACCGCCACCAAAGAAGATCCGGGTCGACGACGTCACCCGGATCCCTCACCAAGATACGCGTCCCGGAAGGTTGCACCTCTCAGTGCCACCCCGGCGGAGTCCAGTCGCGGACATCGCCACTTTTGTCCAACAGTGACATCGTCGCCGAGAACAATAAACTAAAAACAAAATTTTTAAACTCATTTTTAGCAATGTGGAAATTACACAATATAAACCAACAATGAACACAACTAAAATTATCTACAATCTAAGGTACACAAGTATATGTCCTATTTTTAGCAAAGTCATGCCAAAATTCACGAAAAAATTTGGCATGACCTTTGCTAAAAAAGGGACATATGGAGTACCCGAATTTGCCGGAACGGAAGTTAATCGACGTTCCGGCAAACTCAAGGGCCTCATGGGTACCTGCAGACATTTCACAAATCATATGTCCTATTTTTAGCAAAGTCATGCCAAAATTCACGAAATTTTTTGGCATGACCTTTGCTAAAAAAGGGACATATGGAGTACCCGAATTTGCCGTAACGGAAATTAATCGACGTACCGGCAAACTCAAGGGTCTCGGGGTACCTGCATATATTTCACAAATCAGGTTGGCCGGCGTCGCCGGCCGGCCAACAACATCACAACAACACATCTCCGGCCGGCAACAAACACAATACCACATCTCACATACACGACAAACACAATACCACATCCACATCTCACACACATACACAGCATCATCACATCCACATCTCACCTGAAAAAACGTGGAGGTTCTTCTAAATTTCCTGCATACGGCAAAATAATGCATTAGTTAATTAAAAATGCCATCTAATATTGGTTCACTAACTAATATGAGCATATGAAGGTTTAAATCAACAAATACTACTCAGCTGCTTCCAGTTTTCAGAATATAGAGTATCTACATTCGGAGATGCATGGAAGCAAGAATGCTCATGGGAATTAATCGAATCCTTTTGTATTAGAACATATGCACTTTGGTTCTTTCAATATCACCAAGACTGATTGCTATACTGTGAATCAGAGTCATCGGTGTAATACAATAGAAGCCTCATATATCATTGTCAAAACAAGACAAAAAGAGTACATACAAGACCATGTTCTAATACAAGCACTCAAATTGTATATAGTACAAGGTATTGTACATACTCTTTTCCCTTAACATGACATAGTTTAAATCATCGGCCTATAGTACATATACAAGAACATGGGTAAAAGGATAAAAAGAAGATGTACAACAATATGGATAAAAAGATGAATAAAAAGATCAGGGGAGGAGATTAGTTGAAGCATTTAGTCTAGTTGTGCATAATGTGACTGAAATGTTAGCATCTTCAAGACAGTTAAAAATGCATCTTCAAGATAGTTAAAAATGCAAATTATTTTTAGTTGAAACCTAGCAGAGATTTCAGGGAGCGGCAACTAACAATATACATGTTTCTAAATCTCAAAACCATCACACAAAATATAATCAAGCAAGCTACTAATTAATCAAGCAAGAAAACATATGATGCATCATATGATTGCAGAAACTAATTAATCAACTAATTAAACTAGGGAGGAACTAATTAAACAAGTAAATTCTAGCACCAACATAGGCTTGCAGCAACTAATTTCGGTTGCTAGGGAGGAATTAACATAGGATTAATTAAACTAGCAATCAATCAAGCAAGAAAACATAGGATGAATGAATGGATTACCTGTGAGGTCGGCGAGGTGGCGTTGTTGCCGACGTCGAGGAGCCGGCGGCGGTGTTCAAGACCGGGCGGCGGCCGAGCGGGGATGTCGTGCGGGAGCGGCGCTAGGGTTGGGCGTGGGGCGGGCAGTGGAGAAGGAAGATGCGGGGCGGGCCGTGGAGGAGGAAGAAGAGGCGGCGGCGGGCTAGCTAGGGTTGGGCGCGGGCGGGCCGTGGAGGAGAGGGGCTAGGGTTGGGCGCGAGACGGCAGTGGCGCTAGGGTTGCGGCGCGAGGACGGCGCGTCGTCGTGGATGCGAATTGGGGAATTTGGGGAAGAGAATGGCTACAAACTGCTAAGTCAAGGAATTCTGTGGCGCATACATCACAGTGCGCCACAGAAAGTCGTGTTTTTGTGGCGCATCCATACACATGCGCGACAAAACAAACACGTAGGCAATCATTGGAGAGGGGCCACCACATTTCTATGGCGCATCGTTTTCCGTGCGCCACAGAAAGTCGTGTTTTTGTGACGCACCCAGCACAGTGCGCCATAGAAACATCTCCAGATATTTGTGGAGGCGGGACCCACCTTGATTCTGTGGCGCATTATTTGGCACATGCGCCACAATATTCTGTGGCGCACTTCGATGAGTGCGCCACTAACGATTTTCTGTGGCGCACGGCACAACTGGTGCGCCACAAAAAGGCGTTCCATAGAAAGGCACTTCCCTACTAGTGTCTGACCATGAAGGACCAAAAAACAGCGAACTCACTTATCATGCTCATTGTCCGTGCGCTATGGTTGGAGAGGAACGCGCGAGTGTTTGATGGGCAGGTGACTCCGGTTGCGCGTGTGCTAGATGCCATTGTCGATGAATGGAGGCTTTGGGCCGCTTGTAGGTATGGGTCGGGGCGAGAGTAGTTAGTCTCAAGCAGTAGGTGCCGCACTCCAAAGTAGTGCTGGCCGTGGGGTTTTGCTCACTTAACAGCGGCAACAGTTGTAAATTTCTTCTCCTTTTAAGCTCAATAAAGAAACGTGCAGATCTCTTGCGCGTTCTCTAAAAAAAATAAAAAGTCTAAATCTCAGCACATCGAATAAAATGCAGGGTTTGTTTGATCGTATCATCGGACATCTCCCTAAACTGTTCCAGTTTGTGCTCCGTTGACCACCTACGGAGCTCAGCCCAAGCCTTCAATAGGTAAGTACGCAACTCCTTGTTTGGATTCTTAGTCTCATGGCTCATGAATTGCATTGGATTTATCTATGTAAATATGTCGCACTGTGCACCTAGGAAGACGAGGGGAACATGAAACCTGATGTATTGGAGCATATATTTGACGGAAGCATCCAACCAAGAGATGTAAAGTTATCAGCTTTAGAGAGCATCACCGGAAATTTCTCCAAAGAGCAGATAATTGGTGAGGGCGGATTTGGAACTGTTTACAAGGTACCTTCACTTTTCACAGAAAATATGATTTAAACAACCCGAATGTTTTGAGCAACAAAAAAAAAACTGCTGGAGAAATGTTTCTTTGGTAGATGCAGAATTATTAAAGTTTGTGCTATGTCTCTGTGCTATACTGCCAAGCCAAATATTTTGGATTTTTATGCGCGCCAGGTTTCTTCATAAACTGTTGCATTACATGTTCAAATATTTTCTAATGCGATCCAAAACAGGGTGTCCTTCGTAATGGAGAAGTTGCTGTGAAGAGGATAAGGAACAACCAGACAATAGATGAGAAGCTATTTCGTCGGGAGGTTAGCAGCCTATTGAAGGTCAACCATAATAACATAGTTCGGTTTCTTGGCTACTGTTCTCATACCGAACATAAAGCAATCGAATATGAAGGATCAGGCGAATTCATTTACGCTGAGGATAGAGAAAGACTTCTCTGTTTTGAGTATATAAACAACGGAAGTCTTGAAAAATATATTACAGGTACACTATGGAATGTGATTGGCTGATGGCAACTCTTCTCTCTCTTTGTTACTATTCTACTCTTTAATTACGGGCCACAACCTTTTTTTATGTCCAACAGTCCACAAATAAATGTTTAAAGACCTCACGCTCTCCTGCCTTTTTATTCTGCAGATGAATTAAGAGGGCTTCAATGGGACACTCGTTATTCAATAATAAAGGGAATATGCGAGGGTCTGCAGTATCTTCATATGACAAGAAATATTATTCATATGGATCTTAAACCAGCAAACATACTAATAGATGATAGTATGGTAGCAAAAATAACTGATTTTGGTTTGTCGAGAATGGTGGTAAACTCACAAACCAAAAGTACAGACCGGTATTTATCACCGTAAGCAATTTACCAAAACAACAAACATTTTTTACATTTGCTGCATTCCATTTTCTGTGTATAATCTATGAGAGTAATCCTTGCATAGGAGTTAATCTAGAATGTTCTAGTAGTATTATTCATATGTCAGCCTTAGGCAGTAAGCTAGAATAGAAATATGTAGAAGGCTGTAGAACTTTGTCATCCTGGTTAGCAGTAGAAGGTTGTAGAAAGCTAGCTATAGAAACCTAGCTGTAGATAGTTGTAGAAGGTTGTAGAAGGTTTCTAGCAACCGACTTTGTACTCCTATAAATAGCACTATGCAATACAAGCTGCTGCAGCTTATGCAGCATACAACAAACACCTTCCCACATAGCTAACTCCAACATTTGGTATCAGAGCCAAGGTAGGAGAGGTTCAGCACAGTTAGGAGAGGATCAGCCCAGTGAGGAGAGGATCCTGAGAGATGTCTGCTCAGGTTCAGCAGGGTGCTGCCCGCAGTCCGTCTCAGCAGCAGCGGCGCCATTCCCCTTCACCACCACCGAGACGACCGCGCCACCGTGACGCTGGAAGGCGCGAGGTCGTTGTCGAGCGTGTCGTGAAGGAAGTTGGCGGCGGCAATTACCCGACGTTGACGCGGACGAACTACACCGAATGGAGCCTCCTCATGAAGGTGAAGCTGCAGGCTCGGGGCATCTGGGATGCAATCGAGCTCGGCGCCGACGATTTCCAAGAAGATCGAATGGCGCTGGAGGCCATCCTACAAGCTGTGCCACCAGAAATGGTGCCTGGCCTGGCTGTCAAGCGGACAGCGAAGGAGGCGTGGGAGGCGATCCGAGCCATGCGTGTTGGTTCAGACCGCGTGCGGAAGGGCAAGGTGCAGCAGCTGAAGAAGGAATTTGAGATGATCTCGTTCCGCGACGGGGAGTCCGTTGACGATTTCGCGCTGCGCCTCACCAACCTCGTCACAAGCCTCGCCACGCTCGGAGCACCTATCGACGAAACTCAAGTCGTCGAGAAATTCCTGCGAGTTGTGCCGCCTAGGCTGTCGCAGATAGCCCTTGCAATCGAGACCCTCCTTGACACTTCTGATATGTCGTTGGAGGAGGTCACCGGTCGGCTGAAGGCAGCAGAGGACCGTCTCGAGTCGCCGGAGCCGCTGCGTGAGCAGGGAAAGCTTCTGCTCACCGAGGAGCAGTGGCAACAAAAGATGAAGGAGCGCCAAGGTGGCAGCTCCTCCAGGCCTGCGCGTGGAAGCGCACAGCGACGACGACGGCCACCGCGTAAGAATGGTGGAGAAGGTGGCAGCGATCATGCAGCAGCTAGGGACAGCCCGCGCAATGACACATGCCGCAACTGTGGCCGTCGCGGCCATTGGGCCAAGGACTGCTGGCAGCCTAGGAAAAATGGGAACAGGGCATACTTGGCCCAAGCAGAAGAAGATGATGAGGAGCCTGCTCTCTTATGGCGCAGGTCTGTGACACTCCAGTCCCAGCCATGACGGTGCAGCAAAGCGAAGCTCCTGCCCCAGCCATGAAGGTGCAGAAAAGCGACGCTCCAGCCCCAGCCAAGGTTGTGCAGCAAAGTGTCGCTCCAGCCCCAGCCATAGTGGTGAAGGACAACACCGCTACACCTCCGCAGCATGGCCCACTTCACATCGACGAACCGAAGGCAAAAGCCTACCTTGCGACGAGCAGCGACGAGGAGCGAATTGAGGGCTGGTACCTCGACACTGGTGCCACAAATCACATGACGGGCTGCAGCAACGTCTTCGCTGAAATTGACAAAACGGTCACCGGCACCGTCAAATTCGGCGATGGCTCGGTTGTCGAAATCAAGGGCATCGGCACCATCCTTTCGCTGGCAAAAATGGTGAACACAAGGCTCTCAGCGGCGTCTACTACATCCCACGTCTGAAGAACTCGATTATCAGCATTGGACAGCTCGACGAGGGCGACGCAAGCGTGCTGATCAGGAGAGGTGTGCTTCGCATATGGGACAAGCAAGGTCGACTCCTTGTTCGGGTCCGGCGTGGCCGGAATCGCCTCTACCTCCTCCATCTTGAGGTTGCCCGACCAATTTGTCTCTCTGCCCGCCGCGATGATGTTGCTTGGCGCTGGCATGAGCGATTTGGGCATCTCAACTTTGATGCATTGGAGAAGATGGGACGCCTCGACATGGCACGTGGGCTGCCACGACTGGAGCATGTGCAGCAGTTCTGCGACACGTGCGTCATCACCAAGCATCGCCGGAGCGCATTCCCTCGGCAAGCAAGGTACCGTGCACAAGAACTACTTGAGCTCGTCCATGGAGACTTATGTGGTCCTATATCACCTGCCACACCCGGAGGCCGGCGCTATTTCTTGCTGTTGGTGGATGATGCCACTCGCTACATGTGGGTGATGCTCCTGGCAGCCAAGAATAATGCACCGGATGCCATAAAAAGAGTTCAGGCAGCAGCAGAAGCTCAAGCGGACGCAAGCTGCGGGTATTCCGCACCGACAACGGCGGCGAGTTCACCTCGACGGAGTTTGCCGCTTACTGCGCTGATGAAGGAATCCAGCGCCACTTTTCTGCTCCGTACGCCCGCAGCAGAATGGAGTCGTCGAGCGGCGGAACCAGACGGTGGTGGCAATGGCGCGTGCTCTGCTGAAACAGAGGAGTATGCCGGCAGAATTTTGGGGGGAGGCAGTGAGCACCGCGGTTTTCCTACTGAACCGAGCTCCCACCAAGTCCCTCACCGGAAAGACGCCTTATGAGGCATGGCATGGCCGCAAGCCGGCTGTCCACTACCTTCGGACCTTTGGGTGCTTGGCGTATGTCAAGGAACAGGGGAACCTACGCAAGCTTGATGACCGCAGCTCTCCCGCTGTCTTCATCGGCTACGAGGAAGGAGTAAAGGCTTACAGGCTGCTAGACCCGGCAACAAGGCGTGTCCGCATCGCCCGTGACGTTATCTTTGATGAAGAACGTGGCTGGGATTGGGCAGCAGAAGGCAGCGGATTCCCCGGCAGCCACTTTGACATTGAGTACATCATCAGGGAGCCCAGCCAGGTGTCCAGTTCAGGAGAAGATGGACCTAGGTCGTCGAGACATGGGGCTCAAGGTGCCTCAGCCAGCCCACAACCATCGCCTCCATCTGCTCCAGCAACAAGTGCTACAACCCCAGCAACTCCAGAATTTGTTTCGCCACCAGGAGATGATACTGATCGACTTGACGCTGCACATGGCGACTCACCAGTCCGCTATCGCATGGTCGAGGATCTGGTTGGAGGAGAAGAACCAGTGCCTGGACTCGCACCGCGCAACCTCGAATCTGAGCTGCACTTGGCCAGCACGGGGGAGCCGTGCTCATTTGCGGAAGCTGAGCGCGACAAGGCATGGCAGGCAGCCATGCGCGAGGAAATTGAAGCTGTGGAGCGGAACAAGACATGGGAGCTCGTGGATCTGCCACACGGGCATCAACCAATAGGCCTCAAGTGGGTCTATAAGTTGAAGAAAAATGAAGCTGGCGAGGTAATCAAGCACAAAGCACGGCTGGTCGCTCGCGGCTTCGTTCAACAAGCCGGCGTAGACTTTGATGAAGTCTTTGCTCCCGTGGCTCGCATGGAATCGATCCGGCTGCTACTTGCTCTGGCTGCCCAGGAGGGGTGGCCCGTCCACCACATGGACGTAAAATCAGCTTTTCTCAATGGAGAACTGAAGGAGGAAGTCTATGTGAAGCAGCCACCCGGTTTCGTCGTCAAAGGTGAAGAAGGAAAGGTCTTGCGGCTGCGCAAGGCCCTCTATGGCCTGCGACAGGCACCGCGAGCATGGAACGCGAAGCTTGATTGCACGCTCAAAGAAATGGGCTTCAAACAGAGCGAGCACGAGCATGCAATATACGGCGCACCACCAGCGAGGTAATCCTGCTCATTGGAGTCTATGTGGATGATCTGTAATCACAGGTTCATCCAAGGGAGCAGTGGAGAGCTTCAAGGACGAGATGAAGACAAAATTCGAGATGAGTGACCTTGGATTGTTGTCTTTCTATCTTGGAATCGAAGTCCAGCAGCACGCGATGGCATCAGCCTATGTCAGGCACACTATGCCTCGCGCATCCTTCAGCTGGGAGGAATGGAAGGATGCAATTCTGCACACACTCCAATGGAGGAACGGCTCTGGCTGAGCCGTGAAAGTACAGCAGAAGAGGTGGACGCTACAGAGTACCGGCGGATCGTTGGCAGCCTCCGCTATCTCGTCCACACCAGGCCAGACCTGGCCTTTGCTGTTGGGTTCGTCAGTCGATTCATGGAACGACCCACGGAGGAGCACATGATGGCTGTGAAGAGAATCCTACGCTACGTCGCTGGCACGATCAACTACGGTCTTCACTACAGGCGGAAGACAAAGGAGGTACGTCTGATTGGTTATAGTGATAGTGACCTCGCTGGCGACATTGACACCAGGAAGAGCACAAGTGGCACACTTTCTTCCTCGGTAACTGCTTGGTAAGTTGGCAATCACTCAAACAGAGGGTGGTTGCTCAGTCTTCCTGTGAGGCAGAATATGTAGCAGCCACAACTGCAGCAAATCAAGGAATTTGGCTGGCTCGACTACTTGGAGAACTTCAAGGAAGAAAAGCTGAAACAGTTGAGCTAAAGGTGGACAGCAAGTCTGCCATAGCATTAGCCAAAAATCTAGTCTTCCACGAGCGCAGCAAACATATCGATATTCGGTATCACTTCATCAGAGACTGCTTGGAAGACGGAAGCATCAGCACCAGCTTCATCAGTACATCAGATCAGCTCGCTGACATTTTGACAAAATCTTTGGGGCGAGTTAAGTTTCAGGAGCTGCGTGCTCGAATTGGGATGGTCCAGATAAAGTCAAGATTGAAGAGCAAGGATTAGGGGGAGAACTGTGAGAGTAATCCTTGCATAGGAGTTAATCTAGAATGTTCTAGTAGTATTATTCATATGTCAGCCTTAGGCAGTAAGCTAGAATAGAAATATGTAGAAGGCTGTAGAACTTTGTCATCCTGGTTAGCAGTAGAAGGTTGTAGAAAGCTAACTATAGAAACCTAGCAGTAGATAGTTGTAGAAGGTTTCTAGCAACCGACTTTGTACTCCTATAAATAGCACTATGCAATACAAGCTGCTGCAGCTTATGCAGCATACAACAAACACCTTCCCACATAGCTAACTCCAACATAATCAATATATTCTCATGCAGAGGATATACCGCTCCAGAATACATAGACAGTGGCAGCATGACAGTCAAGTATGATGTGTATAGCTTGGGCATCATAATAATCGAACTGGTCACAGGAAAAAGGAGTATTCCCGATAGTAATAATGTAAGTTATCCCTTTTAGAAAAAAGTATCAATTTAAGTGTGTTTTACATCGTCGATTGTACCTTTTGTACAGATTTAGCGAAAATATCTGTTGCATATCGTTAGGACGTTTGGTTTACCCCCCTAGAAAGTGTACGGCTCAATTCAAATCAACGATAGAGATAAAAGCATACTGTTTCGATTAAGAAGGGCAATATAGTCGCATGTAGGTTGATGAATTTTAGCTTCATGATAAGCTACATAATTTCGCACGTGAGATAATGATACTTTATTCCTCACGTGACCGGTCTAATATGTGCCGATCACAAATCTAATATCGACACTAACTTGTTCAACAACCGAATATTCTTTTTCTTGTGACTTTAAGATCCGTAAATTGTTCTCAAAGTGGAAATAACCTAAGTAGTAATTGAGCACCCCATAATTTTTCTTAGCGAGCTAGGAATTACATCTCGGTATAATTCTACTTAATTTACATTCCAAGCGTCGGATGCATATTGAATTGTTCATGGTGCTACAATTTAAAAGAGATATTTAAAAAAAAAAATGGTGTATTGCTTCCAGAATTGAGCCGGCATGGTTTGTCTACCCTTTGCTTATAAAAATTACAGGCATAAATATTTTTTCATTGTTCTATATCAACTTTGTCAAATGGCAGGTACTTAGAAGATGGAGTCACAGATGGCATAAATCAGGGAAAGAAACACCATTCAGATACCAACAGATAGCCAAACTCATCGAGATTGGGCTACTCTGCCAAGAAAAGGACCCCTATAAGAGGCCTTTCATATCAGACATAATAAGTGTTTTAAATGAACTGGAAAGCACGGATAGGCAAATCAATAACGCAAATGAATCTACAGTTGGGAAGGTAAGGTCATGACAATGATAAATGGACAAGTGGCAGTATACTGGCAAGAGAGTTGTCTATTACCACTACCTGATCTTTAATTTTGTCAATGTTAATCCAAACATTTAATTAAAATAAAAAGATCCATTACTATCTGCCAACACTTCTAATCTAGAAGTTTCCACCTTAATGTAAACATAACCTATGAGAGTGCGGGAACAGTATATCTGATTGTTGCAGTGCATCTTGTTTTTTTTCTTGCAGACAAGCCCCTACCTGGAGGATGACATGCTTGGGATTGAGCCACTCCTGCTACGATTTCCCATCGAGCTCAACACTCACATATCAACTTCTCTTGAGATAACCAATGAGACTACTGCTTTTTTTGCCTTCATCATCCAAAGGACGTGCCCCCTGCCATACTGTATTCAACCTAACAAACATATTGTAGCTCCACGGTCGAAGTATAGTGTCAAAATAACATTGCAACCACTAGACCATGCACCACAAGATAGGCAGTATACTGGCGATTTCATAGTGCGGAGCACCAAAGTGGATGAGAATCTTATAAGTGAGGATATAACTGAAGATATATTCAATAGAGAGGAGGGTAAATTGGTTGATGAGGTGAATATAACGATTACATATAAGGCCGAGATACCCCCAGCGGATGTGTCTCTTGGGTCGTTAATAATTACAAACACAAGAAATCTGCATAGTCCCCAAGAATTCAATGCGTCGCAAACAAAGGAAGAATCCAAGGTGAGCTTACAGACTTAATTAAGCTTGCTATGAGTTTAATTACCTTCCTTTGCAGAAGCAACACCGTTTAAGAATTTGGATCTACTCGACTTGGGTACATTTAGAAATGCACAATTAAATAATTAACAATTACCATAGAGCGTCCAAATATGTGCCACTATGGTGTTCTTGTTGACAATAGAAGTCTAATCCTCATTGTGATTTCCTTTATTAGACTATGCCATGGATTAGTTTTATGCAATTCTAAATCTAGATAAATTAAAATTTATCAATGGGCTGTCCACATATATTTCACGTCGGTTTTCTAACTACAACATAATCTTGAACATTATTTATTTCATTCCAAAATTTCATCTGTGAGTTCTACGCATTTTCAGATTGTGCAAAAAATGATCTATATATCTGGCAGCAGTGTACCTAGTCCCTTTAAGTTGCCTTCAGAGTCATAAAATATGTCGGCCTATAGTTCTAGTGTTCTACAGTAGAGAAGTTCTAACTGTTCATTCACTCCTTAGAAAGAAATAAAAAAACTTCACATTGATGGCAATAATTTTGGCATGAGGAACTATGCCGCATGTATATCTCTGTAGATATGCTCTTCAAATGATGATTCTCCTAAAACTAAATGTGATGAGTGAAAATTTTACTAGGAAAAGGTTCACTGAATTTCTCTGTACAATATGTATATATGATATATCATTGTACTCTAATTACTTCCTAGATATAATTAAAAAATACACTCCTGATATGATTGATTGGTTTCATAATATTCATAATTGTTTAGGTACTATTTTGTTGGTTTTTCAATTATGGGGCCCACTAGTCAGCTCGTCTCACATGGCATCGTATTCAGGTTCTGCTCATTTATGTCAATGGTAGTGCAGACTAGATAGTTCTATTGGTCGTAGTTATTGCAAAAAATACCAATGTTTTCAAAAATTCTATTATTAACACAAGAAGATTCTTTGAAAATTACCGTTAATTGATTCTATTGCATCACAATTCTCTTATGAATAAAAGAATGGACAGACCCTGAACCTAAAACTTCAAATTGTTGACATTATCAACTTGTGATGGTTCATGATTGGTGTTTCAGGAATCAATAATGAGCTGTTGTGTTATCGTAACAGACTCCACTCCCCCTTTTGTACATTATTATTTTAATTCAAGTTCGAAAAGAAGCGGTGATGTGCTCACTAAATTCCTCAATTTCAAAACCGACTCTGTTTTCACAAATTGCACCTCGACCAGAAAAGATAGAATGGCCCTATTTGGTAGGAATATACTTGCTAGGTTCTACATCTGGATAAAGGTGTGTTACTGTCTACTGAGTAACTCTACTTTACAGGAATAACTCACACTAGAAATAGTTTAGGAGCCCTGCTTCCGTACAGCCCCCTTCCTTCCAAAACATAAAAGGGTAATATGGTATTTCTAGTTGCTAATCCAGATTGAAGTTAGTTGGCTCGTCGTGATCCAGATCTAAACATCCGTACCAAACACAACTACTCGTATTATTTTTTGTGAGGAGCTACTCGTATGTCTATACGTGATCCAGAAAGGGCCGTGCCATGGCTGATTCTGGCGCACAACTCTTGTTGGTCAGAACCGTGCTGACATAGGGTTTGCATTTTCTCATAGCATAGAGTGGCGAGTGGCTTACCCGTCGTGAAATGGGTAAATCTTATTAACAGAACCCGAAAGGCCCAATCAATCCACCGATTTAGAATGGATCATTATGAAGTGAGAACTCCAGGTACGCTCAAAACCCCGTGAGTAGTTTGTCATAGGGCTTTGAGGAAACCCTCGGAAGCGTTTTCCCCCTGTCCAACACGGTTCTCACCAACACGTTGTGCGTCAGAATCAGCCATGCCACCCCCTTTCTGGATCACGTATATACATACAAGTAGCTTTTAACGATCAAGTTAATTTTGTCTAACTGAATGTTATTAATTGGTTTATGTATCCATCGGCTATGTTTTTCTTTTGCAGATAACTGCATCTACCTCAGATGAGGTGATCCAATTTGATCCCCCTGAACTCTGCTTCCCCTTAGTGCCAGATAAAAAGGTGTTATCCTCGATTAAAATAATCAACATCACAGAATTCTATGTCAGTTTCACCTTGTCTTTCGCGAGAAAAAACACTGCATATTACTCCCAAAACAATTCTGAATCAATCCTGCCACCAAGGTCCACTCGATCGCTCACAATAACAAGGGAAGAAAAGCAAGATGCAGTAAAAGACATGTCGTTCAATGAAGAAGTCTTAGTGGGGTACGCCATTGTGGCCGAAGATATCAAAGCATGCGACCTTGCCTGGAATGATTACAACGATTGGAAGAATTTACCCATCGTTCTAACAAATGTAAGTCCACTATTTTTGTTTGATATTGTTCACTAGTTAGAGTGAACGACACTTTTTATGCTCTAAATTCTTGGTTTGACACAAGTTATCTCATTAGGTTTCTACTTGAGAATCAGTCTTTGTTTCCTTTCTAGAATCCTTTTTTTTTTGCTGACCAAACATGCGAAATTTCTGCATTGCATTACAAAAAGAAAATGGGAAATATCTCTCTCTCTTTCTCCGTATAAATATAGGCGCTCAGGACAACTCCAATGCTTTGACCCAAACGGATTTTGTCTGTTTGGATCGGGAAATAGACAAGCGTCCGGCCCTGTCCGGCCTTTTCTGGTCAGCGCACCCAGCGGCAGCGGGGCGACCCGTTTGGTCCGCTTTGCGTTTTTTCTATTCAACATATTGGGACACATAAATTATTTAACCAAATGTTGCACAAGATTAAATAATAAGTAGCATAGTTTTTACAACCAAATCGAATAAAATGACATAATTTTTATTACAACCAAATTGAAAGAAAATTGTAGCAACTAAATCAATTGGCTGTGGTTGATTTCCCAAAAAGTGTCCACATAGGCTTAACCAAGTCATTTTGAAATTGCTTATGAGCATCCTGATCACACATTTGCTGATGAAAGTGGATGAAGTTTACAATTGTTGCCGCTCCACCCTGAGCTCAACCAACTCTCCCAACTCTCCCTGGAACTAAAAATCTTGGTCATAGATGTTGTTATCGGGCTCATCCTACACGATCATGTTGTGCATGATCACACAACTTGTCATAACCTCCCACAAGGGTTCACGCTCCATGTTCTAGCAGGGGCCGAACAGTAGCCCATCGAGATTGGAGCACACGAAAAGCCCGCTCCGCATCCTTTCTACAACTTTATTGTTCTTTCTGACCTAAATTTCTTCTGTCCATGGTCTTCACAAAATTAGTCCACTGAGCATAGATACCATCAGCTAGCTAGGTAGTATCGCTTGGTGTATGTGTTGCCATTGATCTCATAACTCACCACCGGGGAGTTTACCTCTGAAAGTCTAGAGAACAACAGAGAGCGTTGAACCACATTGATATCATTATAGGATCCGGCTATGCCGAAAAGCAGTGCCAAATCCAGAAATATTTTAAAGCCACTGCTGCAAGTATGACCGTGCACTCACCAACATGTACCTTGTACTGCCCTTGCCAAGTAAAAGGACAATCTTCCACTTCCATTGCATGCAGTCTATGCTTCCAAACATGCCGGAAAATTCTCTTACTCGTTGGTAGACTAGAGTCAGGCCGTGTCCTCATATCTGGCTCTCACAACGACTACGGGCCAAACACCGCAATCACAGATTTACAAAATCTGTACATTGACTCCAAGCATATGGACTCAGTCATGCGCATGTAGTTATCAACCAAATCACCGGCAACCCCATACACAAGCATCTGAACTGCCATAATGCATTTTTTATAAGAGGCGAAGCCAATCTTATCAAGGGCATCTCGGTTGCATTTGAAGTAATCATCATGGCTCATCACTCCTTTATGAATGTGATTGAACACATTCTTTGTCATAAGAAAGCGTTGACGGGAAATAGGAGCCTTGTACGTTGGATCTGTGTGACGGAAGTAATCTTTAAGAGTTGGACGTGGCCCCCTTCTCTGTTATGATTCAAAGCCAGTGCACGACCGGGGACCGAGCACCTAAACGTTGGTTGCTACCTCGCAATATGTTCATTGACGACAAGTGTAGCAATGAAAATATCGCTCTCATCATCGGATGATGAATCGGAGGACAAGGAATACAAGATGTTATTGTAAAAGTAGTCGTCCGAGTTATCCGTCATGGAAGGTGGTGAATGTGTACCTGACAAGCACCTCCGGCAAAGGGCTGAACACCTTGCGGGTGAGGTTAGTCCTGGTCGTGGATGAGCATCCGGTGGCGATGGTGGCAGAGAGCCGGCGGCCGGCTGTGGTGTGGGAGCGGGACGGTGGGATGCGGCGGAGAGAGATGGGGCGAAGAGGACAGACGTGGGTCGGCGACGGCGGGATGGAGCTAGGCGAGAGGGAGACGAGACGTGTTTGTGTGACTGGCTCGCGGGTCAGGGAAGGACACCGCGGTCGTCCGTGCATGACCGCCACAGACGCAAACCCATATCAAATTTGGGCCGAAAATGGGAACGCGCGGAAAAAAAACGGATATCGATCCATTGCGTCAGCACAATGGGCCATGATTTTTCCCAAACGGATATAATCGGACAGAAACGGATCAAATGAGTCGGCACGTCGGAGTTGCCCAACTCCCTTGTCTGGTCAGGTCACGTTTAGACGCATTTGTTTTGTCGAGTGCGGGACCTTCTCCAGTATAGAAACCCAGATAGCATAGCTTGCTAGGCTACCTGCTGCAGCAATGACATGTACACAGTACATTTGCACGCCTTTTCGTCCACCGACACGCTAAGCTGCTAATCTGCAGTAGGCACAAGTACGTTTGGGAAATGGGGTCACCTCCCTCCCTAGACCTGATAGGCTTCTATCATAGTAACGCGCTGCTCTTTTGGAACAGGAAAGTCATATATAAGCCCTGAACAAGATATTTGTTAATTACTTTTCACATGTATAGCCCACAGACAACTAACCACAAATTATCCTGTAACTGTCCTAAAATTGTGGATAACTATTGCTAAACAATGCGATAGACGATATATTTGAGCTTGCTATTTATTAAAAAAACATGATAGATGTATTAAAAGTTTAAAACAACCTGGTAATTGTATCGAAGAACGTCGTAGTTGCTTTTGAAAGACATAAAGGATTTCCAAATAGCAACGCGATTCGAGTTGTCACTCATCCTAGAGCAGACCCAACTCTCCCAGTCGGGATGCTGCTCCTGCTACGATGTGCCATGCCGTAGGACGAGAAGGGGGGATGACCCAACCGCCGCCTAACACACGGGCTTTGCCCAGCGGTACTCACCGGCTGTGGCTAGGAGTTGGTGGCGAAGGAGGGGACATGAGGGATGAAGGCTAGGGGTTAGCCACCCGTGTCGGCCCATGCGAATCATGCGGGGGTGGGGATCTACAGTTCAAAACTTTCTAGAAAGTATTATGGCCCCGCTTGGATAAACCGTAATTTAAGCAATACCGGTGGAGATTTCCAGGGAGGGGTGGAGGTTCTGCAGAAAATACTGCGGTAGGACAGAAAATGCTACGGCACCGTACGTAAATGCTCCTGACATACCAAGAATTGCAGTGAAAATTATGTGCTCGCAGAGCATGCTACCTTTGTAATGCAAACTAGAGGGAAATCAACTTGCTTATGTGAATGGGATTTTCCGGCGGCCAACTTTGACCCCGTTAGCCAGGGCTTGACAAATGAAACCGGTCTCCGCCAGCTTCTTCAACGTGTCCACCAGGACATTAGACTCATGCCATCCTCCTAGGCATCGTCCTGGTGCGCTTGCATCAGCGGTAGAAAAAAACATTGATGGTTTGCAGGAGCATTCGGTTGGCATTTGCAGCTGCCATATCCTGCGTTTTCTTCAAAGCGACACACACGGGGTGATTGTGTAGCACCGAGAACTAGTACGACACGCACGGGATGATTGTGGGTAGCCAGGTCGGCCGGGTCTACCCAATGTGATGTTTCATCTACATTGGTGCACTTGTAACGCTTTTCGGCCGGTTCCGCGCTAATGAACCGGTCAATTACCTCCTACTTTTTAAATAAAATCAGACAATGTTGCCTGTTTTGTTAAAAAAAAAAACTATTGCAGCAGGTTTGTAGAAAGGGGCGCATGGGCGGCCGACCTTTCAGCACCGGTGGCTGACGTTGGCAATAGTAACAGCCTTCGTTTGCGGCAAGTGGCGCATGGGATGCGCCTTGTGTGGTCAATGATGATTGATTTAAAACAGTAAAAGCAAACTGCTCATGATGCGCCCAATTAATCAACGGATGTGTTCTTTCTTTGCAGGCAAGCCCATGTACCTCAAACGAGCTGATCCTCTTTGACCCGCCTGAGCTCAGCCTCCCCTTCATGCCAAACAAGAACTCGTTGTTTTCAGTTAATATAGTCAACAATACGGACTGCTGTGTTGGTTTTGATGTATTTAACTGGGAAAAAAATGTGTGCTGGTTCGACATAACGCCTGCGGGTGGAGTAATTTTGCCACCACGGTCCACTCAAAGGCTCCTCGTGCAAAGGGTACCAGAGGAAAAGGAACATGAAGACATGCAGTGCAAAGACAAGTTCCTTCTATGAGCAGCATAGTGAGCGAAGTTGCCGAAGCGAGTGACTTTGGACATTTTGTTGATTACGAAGGGAGTAAGGAGTTGCCAATTGTTTATAAGAAGGTAAGGGTATCTTTAACCGATCCCTCAATGTTTAACTCCCTTATATGCCTTCCGATCTTAACTTCTCAAATTTGATCCACTAAAAATAGCAGTTTCTAGCCGATCTCTTACACTTAAGATTTTAAAATATTTGAATATTAATTTATTGAACTTCTCTCTAAGTCTCAAAATATAAGTTACACTTAAATTTCGCTGGTCAACGACGTACAACTTTGAGCATTATTTTTACCTATAAAATATCCATAAAATTGTATAATGATATATGAAATGAAAGAATTTTGAAAGACGAATACAACAATACCATTTATACATCTTCAATCCTCATAATTTATTATATATTACTGGTCAAAGTCGATCATAGAAAACCAACACAAAAATAATAGCCATACAATTTGGGAACAGAGGGAGTAGTTCATTTTGTTTTAGGAAGCACAGTAAATACGTAGACATCACAAACACCCATAAAATTAGTTCATTTACAAACTACAAACTCCTTCAAAGTAGATTCAAACTACAACCACAACTTCAAACTAGTTCATTTACATATTTTGTAGCAAATTTCAACTAAAAATTGAGTCCTCATCCGTGTCGGTGTATTCGGCTTTCAACTTCTTCCAATCCACGTATGCGAAGAATTTTCGTTCATTTCGTCGCTGTCGGTGAGCTTGATGACCGGCAGCCACGCAATGGACGGTCCCACGTCTCATATGCCTCGTACATCCGTCGCTCCTCTTCGACAGACACCGGGTACTTGCCGCGAAGCTCCGTCATGTATTCCTGGTGGGCGCGCTCCGTCTCAAGGCGTTATGTCATGTATTCATTCGTTTGCTTCAAATCGGCACGCAACGATTGTGTAGAACCGAGAACTTACTATCGCAGCAGCGGCTGGCCTGTGTTGGCAGCAGCGGCGGCCTGTTTGCAGAAAGCGGCGCATGGGCGGCTGACCTTTCAGCACCGGTGGCTGACGTCGACAGTAGTGACAGCCTTCGTTTGCGGCAACCGGCGCACGGTGGTGTACCCTTATATGGTCAATGTATCGATTTAAATCAACGGATGTGTTCTTTCTTTGCAGGCAAGCTCATGTACCTCAAACGAGTTGATCCAGTTTGATCCGCCTGAGCTCAACCTCCCCTTCATGCCAAACAAGAATTTGTTGTTTTCAGTTAATATAGTCAACAATACGGATTTCTGTGTTGGTTTTGATGTATTTGACCTGGAAACAAATGTGTGCCGGTTCCACATAAAACCTCCCGGTCGAGTTATGCCACCACGATCTACTCAAAGGCTCCTCGTGAAAAGGATAGCAGAGGAAAAGGAATATGAAGATATGCAGTGCAAAGACAAGTTCCTTCTATGGAGCCGCGTAGTGAGTGAAGGTGTCCAGGTTAGCGACTTCAAACATCATTTTGATTACGAAGAGAGCAAGGAGTTGCCAATCGTTTATAACACGGTAAGTTCCTTATGTATTTAATGAATGAGTTCATAATTTAATTAACTATTGTGCCCTTCCAAACATTCTAAAAATATTGAATATTCCGACAATTGATCCCATCTGGAATCAGAAGATAGAAACCTCCTGCGCTTTCGTACATCTTTTGTATTTTTCAAAGTTGAACATCAGCTATGTCTGGATCCAACGGCGATTTTGACACTGTAGACCCTTAGACGAAACTTTAGCACAAAATGAACCTCGGCCGAAACTATTTCACGGCATTGACCCTTTTGAGTAGCGCCTCACGATCAGGCGCTACCCTACACAGGGTAGCGCCTCGTGATCAGGCGCCACATTTCTTGCCAGCGTGGCGAGCCGGGGCCACGGGGGGCCCAGTCTAGGGGGATAGCGCCTCGTGATCAGGCGCTATGGTGCGATAAGGTAGCGCCTGATCACAAGGCGCTATGCTTCGGTTCCAGAAACTAACAGAGAGCCCAGCGAGGGAACGCGCCTCATGGTAAGGCGCGACACATTGACTTAGGAATTTTTCCCCACGGTTCCCTCGCTGGGCTCTCTGTTAGTTTCTGGAACCGAAGCATAGCGCCTTGACACTAGGCGCTATGCATCCAAACTTGGGAAAATACAGAAAAGTGCCAGTTTTTTGATGGAATTTACAACAATTCAGCAAATATTCAAAACACGCAACAACTTATAAATACAAGAGTTCACAGGAAGTGCATAATAACAACAAGTTCATACAATTTTAAAGTTCACCACTACATAGCAAAGTCGAAATGACAAGAAGGTTCAAAATAAATCCACATAGTGGAGTCCCGGAGATCATGTCATAGTTCACAACATGATGAGCACGACATAGCTCTATTGTGTCGAGCTATGTCCCTTGCCCTTGTCCTTCCTTTTGGAAGTGCACTCCTCTTCCTCCTCCTTCTCCCTTGCGAGACAAGCCTCACGTAGCACCCTCTCCCGGAATATCTTGTTCTCCCTCTCTCTATTCGCATTCGCAATGGCATCATTCTTCCGCCACCTCGCCTTGAAATCCTCATGACGTTGCTTCTCCGCTTCTTTGTGCTTCATCTCTTGACGACGTTGATACTCCCGATACTCAGAACGCATTTTGAGCTTCCTTTCCCGTTCCGCTTCATCCTCCTCTTCCTTCTTCCTCCTCTCCTCCGCCGCATCTTGTTCTCTCACCCTCCTCAAACCCACCTCCAACCAACCCGGCCTCTCACCCTCCTCGCCCGAGTCATTGACGAGCTTCGTTGTTGCTTTGTTGGGTTGAGACGCTGCCATACCTAGAAACATTATAAACTGAAAGTTAGTAAGTGTCCAATATGAGTACAATATGCGATAAAAAATTACAATAATGGATAGAAACAATATAAAAGCAAGGATAAAATGGAGATACATACGGATACGGCCCAGCTAGGTATCCTATCATACTCACGGTCCTACCACCGCCACGGCCTACACCACCACCATGACCTCTATAACCAACATGGCCTCTTGTAAGCCCAAGTTGCCTCCCTCTTTGTTGCCTTGGAGCTTGTTGGCTCACTCTTTGTTGCCTTGTAGGTTGTCATGTAGGAGCTTGTTGCCTAGGAGTGTGTTGCGCAGGAGCTTGTTGGGTAGGAGCTTGTTGGTTAGGAGCTTGTTGCATAGGAGCTTGTTGGCTACCTCTTCTTCGAGGAGTTGGAGCTTGTTGGCTTGGACCTTGTTGTTGGCTATTTCTTGCTTGGTTACTACCTTGTTGGCTAGGCCCACCATGTTGGCTTGGACCTTGTTGTTGGCTATTTCTTGCTTGGCTACTACCTTGTTGGCTTGTGCTTGCTTCATTTCCCTTGGCTTTCTTCCTTTGGGGGCATTTCCTTATGTTGTGCCCCTCCACATTGCACTTGCCACAACGAGAGCGCACACGAGGCTCTTGGAATTGGTCATTCCGACATTCCCTCCCACCACTGCCCCAACCATCCATGTCGCCCCTTAGACGTTTTGTTTTGCGTCTTCCCTTTTTGTCCACCTTCGAAGCCGGATCGGGCCATAGTTGAACTCCATGATACTCCGGCCATTGTGATCGGTCTAGGAATGGGTGAAACCTAGGAGCCCATGTGTTTTTCGTGGTCTCGATAGAGAACTCGGACTCTCTCACGGTGCGCGGGTGATTAACATCCACATGTCTAGTACGAGCCGCCGTTAGCAAGTGCGAGCAAGCAAGATGAAGCAATTGTGGCCTCCCGCATGTGCACTCACAATCCTTGAGTGATACCTTGAATGCCCGGCCACCATGTTGGACACCATCGGCCGTGGTTCCTCCCGGTTCGTTTACTTGGTAGATCAACTCCTCATTATCAAATAGTGTTGCAACTTGGGAGTCCGCCTTCATTGACTCGAATTCCACGAAATTATCAACCTTTGGTGGGAATTTGTACTTGTGATTGTGCTTGTTCTTTCCCGCAATCTGTTGGTCCGTCTCGAGTGAGTACTTCAGAAAATATTCATTCAACTTGGTGAATGTGTATTCAACTATTGCAGTCACGGGCAATGCACGCACACCCTTGAGCACCTTATTGAAGCATTCTGCCATGTTGCTTGTCATTTGACCGTACCTCCGGCCATCTTCATCGTAAGCTCTTGCCCACTTCGATCTAAGTTCAATGTGCCTATGGAGAAACTCTTGCCCCCCGGCGTTCAAAGATCTGTTAGCGAGCAATCTGTTGTACAAGTTTGCGAAACGACGATCAGAGAAGGCGAGACAACAATCTTGAAGATCATCGGAAAACTCCTTGCTCCCACAAGCCCTATAGAAGTTTGAGCAAAAATGCCTCATGCACCATCGGTGGTGTAAACGAGCATGCCCGGGGATCTCGATCTGCACCGCGTTGAGAATTCCTTGATGGCGATCCGAGATGACACAAACTTCCCTTTGAGGTGGAATTATCTTGGTTCTCAAATAGTGAAAGAACCACTCCCAACTATCATTGTTTTCCGCCTCAACTAAAGCAAAAGCCAATGGAATCAGACGATTTCCCGCATCATTTCCTATTGCAACCAATAGAGTGCCCTTGTATGGACCGGTCAAAAAGGTGCCATCGACTGCGATGACCGGCCTACAATGTTCAAAAGCACGGACACATTGTTCGAATGCCCAAAATGCACGGCCAAATACTCGGACAGTCTTGCCGTCCACAATCCTTGTTTTTTGCCCAAACGGCTCAACCACATGGACCATCCCCGGGTTAGTCGCGGCCATGGCTCCCAACAACCTAGGGATTCGGTTGTATGCTTCTTCCCAGTCACCATACAACATTCTGAAAGCAGCTTGCTTTGCCTTCCATGCCTTCCCGTACTTGATCGTGTAGTGAAATATGTTCTCCACAATTTCAATGACACTCTTAATACTCATTGTTGGTAGTGTCGAGATGGAGTTGGAAACCTTATAACCGAGGAACTCGGAGGTGAGTTGACGGTGGTCTGGTTTCACATCCTTGCCATCCACCTTGCCTCGGCACATGTGTGTTGCAACACAACTAGTTATGTGCCAATCGGGACCTTTCTTCAAAGGTCTTGCTCGCACCTCCCACGGACATCCTTCCTGTAAGCATCTCACCGTGTAACGCTTCTTTTTATCGGAGTGAGCCACCTTAAACGGACGATGGTACTTAACTGAGTACTCCTTGATCCACATCTGAAATTCCAACAAGGTTGCGAACCTCAAACCGGGAGTTATCCCATTGTCCAAATGATTCATATCCCGGTAAGAAGTTGGCCTAGCTTCGAGCAAGATACCCTTTCCGCCATCAACCGTCGCTTCATCCGCGAGAGTAAGGTCAGAAAACAACGGAATTCGATGATCCCGTCCCACTACCTTCTCGAACGCTTCGGCCTCCTTGACGGTGAACCCCTCCTCATCCACATCTTCATCGGGCCCATCGTCATCCGAGTCCGATGCATAGCATCGAGAATAAGGGATGTCATGCTCCATGGTCTCTTGTTCAATATATAAGTCCAAATCTCCAACATTGTTGTCGTGGAGGTCAATCCCATCCTCATTGTCCTCGTGCTCATCATCCCCGTACTCATCAGTTGAGATGAGTGGTGGACTCCTACCATCTAGGTTCATGAGTGGTGGACTTTGGTTCATGAGTGGTGGACTCTTACCATCAAATGGGGAGGCATGTCCGTTGAAGTCCAAGTTCACATGCGCATCAAACTTTACCGTGGCAAATAACTCAAGAGACTTGTCAAGCGATTCGGCCACGGTTTCCTTGTATGCAACCCAATGAAGTTCCGAGGTGATACGCAAAAACTTCCAACGGAGATGCACTCCATGACCGGCATTATGTCTTCCCTCCAACTCTACAAACTCATTTTGGTTCTTCAAATTCAAGTCAATCCTAACTTGTTTCAAACCTCGGCGTAGGTAGGACTTTGCTCGAACACCAAGGCTACCTCATCCGGGTCCGGTTCCATATTGCCTTTCAAAAATGCCTCTTTATCCACATGATGAACATGAACAATTGTAGGCATCCCTAACATAATGACAAAAAAGACAACTTAAATCATAGCATTAACCTAACAAGCACTAGCATTAACCTAAAGATCGTACAAGCATGCCATGGGTCAACAACAAAATCCAAATCAACTAGCAATTAGGGTTGAACCGAAACATGCACAATGAGGCCAAATGGGGTGATTTTATTGGACAAAAATTGGGGATCGGAGGAGAATACCTGCGGAAAGTAGTTGGGAACGGAATCCCCTCGCTTTTCTCTTCAAATCGGAGTGGATTTGGAGAAGGATTAGAGAGGGGGAGAGAGAACCGCCGCCGCCGCCGCCGCCTCTGTCTCTGTGTTTTCGGTTGGATTTGCAAGTGAGGCTAGGGTTGGGGACGGCCGCGTCGCGGCTTACAGGTAACAGGAGGGTAGCGCCTTGTGATCAGGCGCTACCTTATCGCACCATAGCGCCTGATCACGAGGCGCTATCCCCCAGACTGGGCCCCCCGTGGCCCCGGCTCGCCACGCTGGCAAGAAGTGTGCGCCTGATCACGAGGCGCTACTCTGTGTAGGGTAGCGCCTGATCGTGAGGCGCTACTCAAAAGGGTTAATACCGTGAAATAGTTTCGGCCGAGTTTCATTTTGTGCTAAAGTTTCGTCTAAGGGTCTACAGTGTCAAAATCGCCGGATCCAATAGTCAGCTAGTCTGAAATGCCATAATATTATTCTCATTCCGCTCATGTTCTGCCAACCACCATTGGCAGCACATTAAATGGTCAATGATGGTTCGTTTACTCCCGTGCAACAAACAGATGATGTAGTTCCTTTTTTTTTTGCAGACAAGCTTATGCATCTCAGACGAGTTGATCCAATTTGATCCTCCCCAGTTGTCCTTCCCCTTCTTGCCAAACATGAGGGTGTCCATAGTGCGCTTCTTTAAAATAATCAACGTTACAGATAACAGCGTCGGTTTCAAAATATGGTCAGAATCTCATAAAGACAATTCTGCGGTGTACAAATACGAACCGCACACAGGAATTCTGCTACCACAGTCCACACAAGCAATCAAGGTAAGAAGGACCCTAAAGAAAAAGGAAACGGAAGACATGCAGTGCAAAGACAAGATCTTTGTGTGGAATGGCATTGTTACTGAAGGTGTTGAAGTCAGCGATGTCGCTAAATACAGGGATGACGAAGATAAAGAATTGCCCATTGTTCTTACAAAGGTGAGTTTCCTAATTATCCATTTTTTCAGTTTTATTTGTCCATTACCTTTGTATTTACCTTCCCCGACCCCTAGAAAACATCAACATGTTCCAGTTCATGAGCATGTGGAAGTCCCACTTTCAGAATCGACTATCAACTTACCCCAGTAGAAATGATGCTCGCACATCGTATGTTTCTTTTGTCCCAATTAAACTACATCTATGTTCTTATCTGCAGATAACTTCATCTTCCTTAGTTGAGCTGATCAAGTTTGAACCCCCAAAGTCTGCTTCCCCTTCCTACCGAGCAAACGGTTGTTATCCTCATTTAAGATAGTCAACATTACAGATTATCACATTGGTTTCAATACACATGCGGAGAAAACAAATGTGGCCTTGTACATCACGGAGCCACCGTGTGGAATCCTGGCACCATGGTCAACACAAGAACTGGTGGTAACAAGGGTAGCCAAGGAAGAGGCACCGGAACTGGAAGACATGCAGTCCAAAGATAAATACTTTGTGTGGAGTTGCTTTGTGACTGCAGATGTCAACGCAAGCGACATGACAACCTATATGCCAGAAACCGAGAGAAAGGAGCTGCCCATAGTTTTTACGGAGGTAAGCTCCATAATCTTAATTTCGCTGGTTTTAAAATTGATTTACTCTTTTGCCCTCTCCACGGTCCTGAGAAAGGTGCATGCATGTTTCTTTTTTTCTTTTCCAACTACTCTACAGCTATATATGCTCCCTTTTGCAGACAAGGTCAATCGAGTTGATTCAGTTTGAGCCTCCCGAGCTCTGCTTTCCCCTATTGCCAAATCAGAGAGCATTGTGCTCAGCTAAGATGGTCAACATTATTACAGATCAGTACATCGGTTTCAGAATATGTGCCACGAAAAGCAATTCAGCATGATACGATGCAAATCCGTCGGAAGGAATTTTGCCACCACTGTCCACGCAAGTCCTCTTGGTAACAAGGGTAGCACAGGAAAAGGAACTAGAAGACACTCAGTGCAAAGCCAAGCTTTTGGTGTGGAACGGCATTGTGACTGAAGATGTGAAGGCCAACGATGTTATTGAGAACATGTCGGAACCAAAATGTACGGAGTTGCCCATAGTGCTTACAAAGGTGAGTTGTCTATATAAGGAATGTCTTAGATTTACCCATGTGCTGACCCTTTTGGAGCTCCCATACCTTGTACTTTTGTTTTAGCTACTGAGCTCCTCGTGGCTCAAAGATAACACTGTTATTAGACTATCATCCCCTTGCAAAAATACGAATCCAGACAAACGAAAAAAAATAACCCTATTAGATACGTAATGAGTAAGAAGACTTTGATGCGTGAATTTGTTTGACTCTTTAAAAATGAATAATATATGGTATTGTTCATTGATCAAAGCAGAGAATAGGGGTTATCCTCTTTTAAGATTTTTCAACTCCCCCAGATCCATAGTAAGTGTCCCTGATTTAGTACAAAGTTGAACTAAATCAGCGACGCTATGGATCGGAGGGAGTAGAACATACCAAATGCAATGCCAATGAATACTTAATACAAGACTAGGTACATAGATATAGTACAAATCTAATGCTAAATGATCAAACTAACGTTGTGTTCTCGCATGTTTTTCCCAGCCTAATTAATACATGCTATGTTCTTTTCCACAGACAAGTTCATCAATCTTAGACGAGCTGATCCTATTTGATCCCCCGGAACATCACTTTCCCTCTTTGTCAAACAAGAAGGTGTTGTCTACAATTAAGATAGTGAACCTTACAGAATACAATGTTGGTTTCAATACATATAGCAGGACAACAAATGCGGCATGGTACTACACAGAGCCACCGAGAGGAATCCTGCAACCACAGTCGACACAAAAACTTATGGTAACAAGGGAAGAAAAGGAAGATGCGTTAGAAGATAAGGAGTTCAATGACAAGTACTTTGTGTGGACAAGCATTGTATCTGAAGGTGTCCAACAGAGCGACCTTAGTGATTACATTGTTGACCAAGAGAGCAAAGAGTTCCCCATTGTTCTTGACAAGGTCAGTAAATATTTTCTTGATTCGAAATTCCCTGACTTTGTACTCGGTTTTGTTGTAAAGAACCGATGCCATCTGAAACTAACTACATTTCTACCTTTTTCTACTATAGCGATGTAATACAAACCCCACAAATAAACTAGCCTACATGGCATCGGAGTCCTTTAAGTATTCAAAAGACAAACTACACCCCAGAAACTATTCGAACTAGATTACTAGATAATGTTTTCCTACACTAGTGCAGAATTACCTATTAATGGCGTGAAAAAACGCTACTATAGATGTGACCAAAACGCTACTAGTGGGTGGTGGCACAGCACTGCTATCACGCCGCTGGTATTTGCTAACCCCACACAACTGGTATTATCTTACTAGTGGCCTAGTATTTGCATACCACTAGTAAATTTTTTTGAATTAAGAAAAAAACACTGTCGGTGCCAGAAGCGGCGAAGAATGTGTTGGAGGGCTCGGGCGTGGCATTCTCGACTCGAGGATGGTACATGCAGGTGCAGCGGGTCTCCGTGGGGTCGATGGCATCTTCGGCTTGCTCCAGTGCGGCTTTGATTAGGCGGCAGCTTCAATTCGAATGGAGAGAAGACAGAGGGAAGACGGGATACAACGGTGGCCTCAATTCTACGGCGGAGTCTTGGTACGAATGGAAAAAAACAGAGATGAAAGAACAGAGATGGTGGCGGCTTCAATTCAAATGGTGGCAGCTTGCACCCGTTCGTCTCCCTGGCGGCTGCTCCAGTGGGGTTACTCCCGTGCGGCTCCCTTGTACTTTCTCCCGTGCGGCTCCTCGCCGGAGCATTGTGATGCTCGGGATGAGAGCTTGATAGAGATAGAGAGAGATATATGGAGAGAAGAGAAGATAGATAAATGAAAGGATATGGAGAGGAGAGGGTGAGTCTCGTTTTGATCTGCGACAATCGAACGTCCAGATGCACCACGTTATTGATCTGTGTGACTCCGTTCGTACCTATCAGAGAGAGTCAGACATATCGATGGCATGCCCATAGTAGTCTATAATTAGAAAATATCACTGACGTGGCAAAATTTTGACGAGTCACTAGCAACAGACGCCTATAATTATTTTCCTACTAGTGCTATGAATATTCGGATGACCTACCATATATAGATGGCAGACCGTAAGGAGACTCACAATGCAAGTATCATTGATCAAGTATCATGGACACGGTGTTTTGGCTCATGGGTATAGATATGCCCTTTATGAAAATGCATTTTAAATAAAATTTAAAATATCAAATAAAAATAAAGAAACATTTTGGACATTTATCCGACATGTTTGAACAAAAAATTCTAAGATAAAAAAGACACTTTTTGTGTCGTGTGTAAAAAAGACAAAAAAGAAAGTATCGTGACGTGTCACTTTGAAACACCAAAAATTGTCTTTTTTATATGGGCACCAAAAAAATTTTCTTTCTCGGGAAACTGTGTGTACGAACATACAATGTCCGGATGTACACCGCAAATTTTTGTATTGAATTTTTTGACATTTTAAAATATGATTATTAAATATTAGGTACATCTCCACCTATGAACCAAAGCAGATTTCCGAAGTATAATGCATTATACTCCCTTTGTTTTCTAATGTAAGATAGTATTTTTTTGCGAAATACAGTACAATGCAGACGCTCATATACACGCGCATACACTCATTAGATATTCCACATATTGACTATATACGGACAAAAATGAGTGAATATACATACTAAAACGTGTATAAATACATATAGATACATGTGAATCTGTAAAAAAAAGATAAACATCCCAAATTTATATTTAAAAACTAGGGAGTATACAATACTAGTAGCTAGAAGATTATAGTATTCACTGTGCATGGTATATAAGGTGTTGGGTTTACTCGAGCGCTCTGTCGCTCTCTTAATTACAATAATGCCTCATACTTTTCTTACACTACACTGGTAGTGCTATTGTGGAATGACGCAAGTGGTCATTGAAGCGGATTCATCCAGTCTCATCCGGGCCGGCTTGCAAGGCAATGATCTTGACCTTGCTCCTGAAGGTGTTTTATATCGTGAGTTTCGATCACTTATTCGTATGAACTTTTCTCTCGTTAAGTTTTTGTTTTGACCCCGTGAATCTAATAAGGTAGCACATGCTTTGGCATTGTGCGGTGTGAGTGGGCAAGAGGCCAGACTTTTATGGATTAATGATGTGCCAGACTATGTAACTGTGCTAGTGGCCAGCGATTATGCTGTGCCGGTCTAAGGGAATAAGAGCGTTCCATTTCAAAGAAAAAAAGGTTGGGGTGGGAGGGGTAAGTAGTCAAATGATCATGGAATCCATCTCTCTCTGATGATTGATGCACCACAAACAATTGATATTTTGTGGCTAATGGCGATACAATTCTATTCCAACTTTATTTATTCCAGCTAAAATGAGTTGACGAAGATGTTTTCTGAGTTTATGAAAATCGTGTCCGTTTTGCAGATAAGCTCAAGAACCTCAGATGAGCTGATTCAGTTGGATCCCGCGGAGCTCTCCATGCCTCAGTGGCCAAACAAGGAGATCAAGTTCATAGTAAATGTAATAAACACTACAGATTTCTATGTTGCTTTCAATGTATATACCATCAGCAGGAATACAATTCGGTACAAGGAATCAATAGTGCAAGGAATCCTACCACCACGATCCACTGAAAGATGCATACTGCATTGGATAATTGATGACGGGGAGCCCATAGAAGATAACTTTGTGTGGAACCGTGTTGTGACTGAAGGTGTCGAAAGCGGAGACATTGTTGGTTACATGGTTGAGGAAGAGAGTAAGAAATTGCCTTTTATTATTGATAAGGTGAGTTCCTAATTACGCAATATATTATTTTCTATTGTCAATGATGATCGATTGAAATTAATAAAAGCAAACTGATGATGATTTTAATTGGGCCCAATTAATACATGGCTGTGTTCGTTTTTGACAGGCAAGCCCATGTCCCTCAAACGGGCTCATCCATTTTGACCCGCCCGAGCTCAGCCTCCCCTTCGTGCCAAACAAGCCGTTACTGTTTTCAGTTAATATAGTCAACAATACAGATTACTGTGTTGGTTTTAGAAGATATCATCCCAAAACAAATGTGGGCGTGTACTACATAGTACCTGCGGGTGGAGTTATGCCACCACGGTCCACTCAAAGACTCGTCGTAACAAGGGTACCAGAGAAAAACGATCAGCAAGAGATGCACTGCCAAGACAAGTTCTTTCTATGGACATGCTTAGTGAATGAAGGTGCTGAAGCCAATGACATTATGAGCTACAGTATATACGATGGGAGTAAGGAGTTGCCAATTGTTTATGATAAGGTAAGCTCCCTTATTATGTAATTATTAATAGGTTCCAACTTTAATTTACTATTGTGCCCTTCCAAACCTTCAAAAAAGACATGAAATATTCCAACAATTGATCCGATACGACGTTGCCATGGTAGTAGAATCATCCCCAGCTGCATACTAGTGTTTCTCTGGTACCAATTAATCCACAGTTGCATTCTTCCACTTCCTTTTTCGCAGACAAGCTTATGCACCCCGGACGAGTTGATCCAGTTGGACCCTCCCCAGCTCTCCTTCCCCTTCATGCAAAACACGAGGGTGTCCATGTTCTGCTTCTTTAAAATAGTCAACGTCACAGACCACAGCGTCGGTTTCAATATATGGACTCTGAAATCCAATTCTGGGGGTTACAATATGAAACCGCGTGCAGGGATCCTGCCACCACAGTCCACACAGAGAATCAAAGTAAGAAGGTTCCTAAAGAAAGAAAAACGAGAAGACATGCAGTGCAAAGACAAGATTACAGTGTGGACGGGCATTGTGACTCCAGGTGTCGAAGTTAGCGATCTCCTTACATTCGGGTCGTACCAAGATAAAGAGTTGCCCGTTGTCCTTACAAAGGTGAGTTCCCTAATTATCAACTCTGTTAGTTTCCAGTCTCCATTTAACTTGGAATATTTCCTCCCTGGCCCCAAATAAAGTTCCAATAATCGCCAATGAATACCGTGTACGGAAATAGGATTAAAGTACAATAGTTGGGATTGACTGTCTTCATCCTAAACCTAGGTATGGATAAAACTATTACGCTGAATGACACAATTCATAACTATGGGCTTCCTATGTGTTCACAGCCTGGAGGAAGCAGTTCAAGCTAGGATCAGCATGGTCGAATCTATTATACGTAAAGGCTGGAGAAGGTAATTAATGCATGCATCTTTCTCATTACCACTTTTGTACTCAGCTAAGAACATGGCTTGCGGCCAGTCTGCGTGAAAAAAGGGAATGCATGCGGAGAGTGGATAGTCTGACTATCCATGGTTAACATTATTCTAGCGATTTGTGCTATAGTCATTTTCCCAGGCTTAGAATCGGTCAATACACGAGGTGATACATCGTCCCTCTGCAAGACCTTTTGTTGATGGCACGGCATGTGGTCTTGATGATTGATTACGTATGCTATTAATCTGCCAAAGAAATAGTAATCCATCGCTACTGTATGCACCCATGCCTCAGTATCGATCAGACAACTGAACTTGATGCACACTCAGCAGCACTGCTAGATTTACCATGGTTTCCTTGATCCAATAGACGTCCGGAAGTCAATTTACTGGTTTTCGTTTCATTGATGTATCACAATCACACCAGAACAGCTTTTCGCAATTGCTTGGCAGGAAAACGTTTCCGCAGGGCCTAAATTAACTGATGTGCTTTAGAAGTGTAGAATTAATCAACTGTCTTTATTAAATTAGAGGAAAGTGTTCGCAAAGCAATTGTAATTGACATGTGTGAGCTTTTAGCTCAGTTATCTTTATTTGTAGATGATTAGTTCAATTATCTTGTATACTAGCAGACATGCCCGTGCAGGCACGGAAGAGAGAAAAATGTGTCATGCAGGCGCACAAACCTATTCCACAAAAGAAAAACCACAACATCTTCACGGAATAAAATCTTATATAAATATTGTACGAAAATGTGTACCGTCTCTTTTGTACTGTCAATTTAAGAACACGTATTAATTTGGGGATCATCTCTAACTATTCTCTTTATATATTTCCACCGGTTATGTGTACTTCAAAAAGGTTCCTACTATATCATCTAAAATCATTTGCAGCATATATCCAGCAAAATAATTACACATAAGAGAGAACGGAGCAGTGCGTGAGAGATATAGAAACAGAAAACTGACTGAGAGTGAATAGCAGCAGCTACCGCACAAAGAGAGATGGCAGCAACACCGCCGAACGTAGCGGATGCATAGAATACCTAGGCGCATGTTCTAACCAAAAAGCTACTCTGCCTCGACTCAAGAACTGCTGCTTCGTTACTGCTGCGTGCACGAACTGCTCCGGCTGTCAGTCTGCTGTGGTGCCGATGATGCGAAAAGGGGCAGGTTAGGGAGACTCCCAGCCGCGGCGCGTGGAGCCAAGGGAGAGCGGCTCAGGAGCCCAGCTCACTGGAGACGGGGAACCAGGCCGGCGGCAGCGCGTGGTATCACGAACTGGTGCGCGTGAGGGAGCAGATGGGGGTCCGAGACGGACTGGACGGCGCCGGTAGCCGGGGAGATGCCGCGACTGCGCCAGGAGCCAAAGCCGGCGGCAGCGGGAGTTTAGGAGGGACGGGGCAAGGTTTTGTGGCTCGGGGGCCCCGATTTGACGCGGCGAATCGGAGGCGCGATGCGGGGGGGAAGGGGAGTGGAGGAGCGGCCTCGCGACGGCCTAGGCGTCGACCAGTCCGACGTCCGGTACGTGGTGCTCTGCGCGGACCTTGCAGGACGGCGGCGTCTCTCACGCGCACGTTGGTGTTTTATCTAGCGGTGGCAATCCTTGTAAATATAATCAAATACAATCAGAACGAAAATGTGTGTTGAGTTGTCAAACATTGGAGCGATCTAGATCGTTGATTGAAAATTGAACGGACAAGATTTAATGTATCCCAACATGTTTGCTCTTTTAATATTAGTATAGACTAGTTTTTAGTGTTTTGCGTTTCTAAACTTCTAACCACGAGCATAATTTCTTATATAGGCGCGCCACGGGTTTGAATGCCATTTTGACTGAAGGATCTGGACATGCCAGAATGAACATGTATTGTGTATAAAGGAGAAAGTCAGCGATGAGCTCGAGGAAGCGTTCTTTGCATGTCAAATTCGATACGATAACTAGTCTATTATTTCTTGTTATAAATCTCTACCGACATAACTTGTGCATCGGCATGTTCACCCATGCCCTGATCTCATTTATATACAATTCCTGGAACTTTCAGGTGGATTTATACAGTATCATGCCATTCTCCTGACTTAAGTAAACTCTAAACATTTTTTTTGAAACCGAAGGTAACAGCTTTGCCTTATCCATTTATTAAGCAGAAGGTGTCCGGTTTATTAACGGAAGAAACCGGGCGAAAACCATACAACAACACAACCCCATGCAGCCTCGAGAACAACTAGGCCAAACTCCAGAGACCACTCCGCAACGAGCCGGTCAGCCATCCACCCATGCCGGAGAGAAGCATCCGTAACTGCTATAGGAGGAGCAGATACGGGACACTCCAATGTAGACGAAAGCGACGAACCCACCAGGAGCCCTGACGATGACGACCAACACCGTGAGCAACCTTGTCACCCACACGACAGAAAGTCAAACACCCGCGGTGTTGCAGAAAACTCGGAGCCGCCGCCCCGACATCCACCTCTCCGTTACGCCCTGCGCAATCCACCTGTACCACCTTCCGGGGCCGCTGCCTCGACATGCCACCGCTCACACCCGAGCTGCAACGCCGCACGACCTAGCTGCCCGCAGCCCAAACTGCACATGGCAACTACCTGCAGACCATGGCCGCCACACCACGTCTGAGGCCGCTGCCTCGGCATACTGAAGATCGCCCCTCTCTAGGGACGCCTCGATCGAGCCGACAACCTTGCTGCACTCACAGCTCGAGATATGCCACCCAAGTCATGAGAGCCTCTACCTTGCACCATAAGTACACGCTCGCAAAACCTTCCGGGGCCGTTGCCTTGACGTCCACCAACCTTCCGGGGCCACTGCCCCGACGTCCACCAACCCTGACGGAAGAGGGGTGACACGAACCAATCCACACAACAACTCTCCAAGACGGCGCCCTCAAGAGGGAAGAAGCGAAGACGCCACCGTCGCCCACTCCGAACTCGGAGTTTAGGCTTTCACCCGGAGAGTCCAAGCGAGTCACGCGGAGAGATGAAGATGAGCACTCCGATGACACATCCAAGAAGGAAAACGACGCCAAAGCGCCGTTGTCGTGACACGGACACATGGTCGGCATAGGATTTCTCCCAGCTCATCTAATATCCCGCACAAAGCTTGCAACTCAAGAGCCACCAGCCTCTAGATCATGGAGATGTGCATGCATTGTGACACCCGCCATTACCGACAACCACCAAGCGCCACCAGAGGACCTCTGCGCAGCACCACACGCCGAGAAGACGAACTCCACTGCCAGCGCGACGACCACGCCGTCGTCACCTTCATCAGCTCGAGGTCGCCGCCCCGGCGTCCTGCACGCGCGGTCGGACGACCTCCGACCACCTCCGCCGAACGCCAAACCCGCCCAGACCACGCCTCGCTGCCGCAGCCGAAGCCCAACACTGGCCCGCAGCAGGCCCAGATCGGGCCCGCCCGAAATGCAGCTCCGCACGCAGACGCCCGAGCCCCCACACCTTCCGCGACACCTTCGCCTCGCCCTGGAGCTCTCCGTACCGGCGGCGAGCCTGCCTTTTCCGCGCCGCCACGCAACTTTCAGCCCCGTCGGCCTCTCAGATCCTGCGACCCGGAGCCGCAAGACAGAAAAAACCGCCCCACCGCCACTATCCCCGGGCGCGCACGGCTTTGCCGGCGTCCCCCCCGCCCGGTGGAGGCGAAACGGAGTGACCGGTGGATGTTCCTACAGGCTCCGGCGGGTAGGGTTTATCTTTGCTGCCTTGGTGCCCACCTCCTGATATCTACTCACTCCGTTCCAAAAAGGATGACTTCCATTTGTGTAAAAGTGGATGTAAGTGTGGCACTAGCAAATGCAAGCATGTCGCTGTTTGCAACCTGATGCGGAAACATCAAACATGGCCCAATGGAGCTAGCACCCCTTGCGGCAGATGCAGAGCTGGTATGGTTTCGACCTTCACTGGCGTATATGATACCCCTCCGTTCACAAAAGGATATCTCAAGTTTGTCCAAAAATGGATGTGTTTCATGTCTAGATACATTCGCTTTTGGGCAAAGTTGAAACATCCTTTTATGAACGGATGGAGTAAAACCTTTGCCGAGCCTACTGCCAATTGTCTGAACAACATTTGGACGAATTAAAAGAGCGGAATAAGAAAGGTCAGATATCAGAAAGTGTCGACTCGAAATACATCCAGGAGAGGAGTGCAGATTTGGCATCGCGACCTCTCTGCCCAGTTGCTTCTGTGGTTAAAAAAAGGCAGTTGGTGACTCGGTGGTCGAAGAGGCGGCATAGCCCGTAGGGGTGGCAAACATGAAGAGAGAACATCAGCTAGTTTCCCCTACTATATAATACTAGCAAAAATGCCCGTGCGTTGCTATGGAGAGAAAAAAATCAATTATTGTCGGGAAATATGCGCAACCTAAATTTCGGCCCAAAATCGATCGACACATGTGGAAGGAAAAAAACTATTTATTGTCGAAAAATGTCTATACAAACTAAATTTTGCCCCTACATGGATCGACCAGCGTAACCCTAGCCTCAATTTGCTCTTTCATATTAGTTTTAACTCTCTTTTTTTAGCAAATGTGTACGGAGAATTGTTACGATTGGTTTTTTGTTGAATATTTTTCGTTCATAGAGAATTTAAGTAATGGAAAATAGGATTCTTTTTTTGTAATCAATGTAAACACAAAACCGTGACAAATACTGATTGTTCAGTATCTAAATGTGACAATGAGTCAATGATCGATGAATGTGAGCTCACTTTGTACATATTGAAAAACGAATGCAAGCAGCTGTTGCTGTTCATTTGTTCAGTTTCAGCGTACCTAGTTGCCTTCATATCATCGACAGCTAGTTTCACCATGTCTGTCCGCTGAGACGCCGCTAATCCGGTGATTAGCCTTGGCCGATGACTCGGTGGTCGAAGAGGCGGCATAGCTCGTAGGGGTGGCAAACATGAAGAGAGAACATCAGCTAGTTTTCCCTACTATATAATATTGTTAAACGACCGTGGTACGGTACGTCGCACACACGCTCGATAAAAACCGATCGCTAGAAAAACCAGTTACGTCCGTTGTTTGGTCCAATTCAATCTCCAATAGATAAAAAAACCGGGACACGTACCAGACCCGATTCGCTCCGAATTCCGTAATTTTTTCCAAATATGGCATTTTTACGAAACTAATCTCAAATCTGGCCTCTCTCCAAAACTATTTCCAAATCTGGCCCCTGAGGTCGGCTCCAACGAGGATGACGCCGACCTTGTACATGTCGGCTCCATCCTTGTTGGCGCCGACCCCCTGTTTTAAAAATTCTAAATCCTTAGAAAAATTATGTGACTTTCTGGATGGCGCCGAACTGAACAAGTTCGGCTCCATGCTCATTGGCGCCGAGCTCAAGAGGCCAGATTTGAAAATATTTTTGAGAAGAGGCCATATATGTGTTTCTATACTACTATTAAAATAGCAAACTTGTGTTGTTGGGATACTTTAAATCTGAGCCCTTCAATATCCGATCAAACGGTTCAGATCGTCCCAATGTTTGACAACTCAACATTGTCCGTTTTGGACCGTTTTGCCCTCCCACCAACTCACATAATACGACTAAATTGTCACCACCTTTTCGTTTTGCCGTTAATTACAAAAGATTGCCACCGATAAAAATAAAAGAAAACGCTTGACCAGCTCTCAGCTCGCCTCACGCACTGTCACGCCCAGCTCCGACCTCGCGCGACATGCCACGCCCAGCACCACGCCACGGTGCGTCCGTGCATGTGTGCTCGCCGGCTCGCCGGCCGGCCATGCATGCATGCATCTGCCCGTGCGTGCGCTCCCCGGATCGCCGGCCGGCCGTGCGTGTGTGTGTCGCCGTCCTTCCCTGCCGCCCCGGCGAGCTCTTCCAGCGGCGGCCAATGACGAATCAACCTCTTCTGGTCCAGCCGTGCGGGAACGCGTAGAGGCGGCTGGCGTCCGCGGCGACGACGGGAAGGAGGAGCCACGGAGGCGGTGTTCGTCGTGGTCGTCTGCGGTGTCGACCGGGAGACGAGCCTCGGACGCCCAGATCAGGTGAGGACGTTCTAGATCGCCACGGCCGCTGCAGACGCGTCCACACAAGTAGGACGCCGCTCCGCGCGAGGCGCCGGGAAAGCAGAGCGCAGCACACATGTGCAGTCGGGACCCGGCGAGGTGGCCGCCCGCCAGCCACAGCACGTAGTCGAGGCGGCTCGCTGTACTCGGAACATAACCCGATGGAACACGTCCTTGAGTGCATGTTGAGATAGGATCGATCTCCTGTACGTGCGGCTTGTTGTTGCATTTTTTTCCTGCTTGGGCACTTGGCCTTTCTGGTACGCACAGGTGCCTATCTCCGTATTGTTTTTGGTATGATTGCATGCCTGTAGCTACTACTGCATATTTTGCTGTTTTGTACTTTTCCCTTTCGGTTAAGGGTACACATGCCTGACACGCTCATGAATTTTATTTCCAACATAATTTGAACACATAGATTATCATAAAAATCATTATAATTTGAACACATTTTTTCTCAAGAATTGTGAGATTTTAAATGGATATGTGCGTTGCACGTACATGCCAACTAGTAGTTGATAAAAAGGGCCAGATTTGTCAAAAAAATACCCGGATTCCATCGCCCAGCCTACATATAGAGAAGTGTGTGTGAGAACGAGCGGAGAGATTCTCGATCGATCTAATTGGCGCCACCGGCAGCTGGTCGTTGCCGCCGAAGAAAAGCGATCGGGTCGTCCACCCCAGTCCGCCCACGAGTCGTGGATTGAAGCGAGTACGATCCAAACCTGACCATATATACCAGCCTAGGTAGCTACGGCTTGTCCTGTATATATATCTGGCCAGCCGGCCGCCAGAAAATCGATTAGTTGCGTCTCCGGCGTCCGGCCCGTGTCAGCGATGCAGAAACATCAGCACGTCCATGTTGAGCTCGCGGCGGCGGGTGCTTGCACGACAGTCGACAAAGGGGAAGGAGAAGATCGATCTATTGATTCGTTTGAACGCAAGAGCCACAGCCGACGAGATACAGAAGCAACGCCGGAGTTACCCGGGAGAAGATGTGCTTCGTGCTGGAGACGCTTTCGGCCTGGGACTGATGTTCATCGGTGCCGGTCCTTGGCCACTTCATCACGCCGCCGTTACAACTGCCACCGCATCAAGCTGACCACCGGTTCGTGTCCATCTCTTCCAGCAGTACATCCCCGTTGAAGGAAGCAGGCCGGGAGCCTGGGACGCTTCCAGTCGTGGGCACCGTCCTCATCTTCCCGGCCTCCGGCCGAGCGCCAGTGCCAGCGTGGTCGATTCACATGTATCGAACTCCCACGACCGCGTCAAGGCGCGCGTGGGGACGAGATTGATGGCCACGGTCGCTGCTGCCTGCGTGACCGCGCCGATGCCGGCGGTTTGCCACAGCCGCTCCATGGTGTCCCGTCGTTGCGCCAGGAGCCGGCTGAGGACAGTGGTAGCGCGGCGAGGATGCATGCCAAGGGCCACCGTTGCCGGTTCTGTCATCACGCGAGTTCGGCATCCGGTCGCCGATTGATCCGTGCCCCAAGTCGTGCTCGGTTCGATTTCTTTTGGGCCGGCCCAGTAGTATGATGTACGAGTATGATCAGATCAAGTTTCACTCCAGCAGTGCCGTGCGAATTATGTATAACCAGAAAATGAGTTGTTAGTAGAAAGATCGTCTAACCTTTGGCTTCTAGAAGTACTATTCAGATCGTAGTAAAAGTATCAATACGTCCATCGTTAGCTAGCTAGCTACTGTACTAGATACAAACAAGCCAAGCAATCATCTTAAACACTACACATATTTGCTCCCTCTCAACTTAAAACAAAAACATATCACGTGTGCCCTCGTAAGGCAACGTGACCTGATTTCTTATCGGGATATCGGCGATATCTTGAACCCGATTGTTGATGAACACGTGTGCCTGATGATGAATCACATATTCGTACCGGGCATCTTCATCAACATATTGGGTTCAGGATATCAGCCGACTGACATGCCAATAAACCGGCCGATATGCCGATAAACAGACCGATTTACCTTTTAATTATCTTGGGTCAGCCTATAAGTTATCGATAAGTGATTCCAACATTACTTTTAGATGACTTCTACTAGAGCTTGGTTTGGTGACGGTATATATATGAGAATATAGATAGAGTAAGCATTTCTTGACGTGAAAACGCCAACATTAGTGATGATGAAGATTTTTTCTCTCTCCCGTTGCAGCGCATGGGCATTTTGCTAGTCTGTATAATATATTGCCAGCGTTTGGCCCGTTCGTCAGAAAAAGGATTGGGGATGAAATACCAGCCTATACTTGTGATGCGATTAATGGAGGTAAATTTTTGATGGAATGGCTGATTTGGATTTTTGGAAAGCAAGCAGAAGCAGCCGCCTGCCTCGTCTCATCATGTGCGGCTATAGGCTGGACTGGAGCTTGGAGGAGGGCATGTAGGGTGTAAATCGGGTCTTCGGTCAGTTCATTCTACCATAGGTTACCACCGAAATACCGTACTTAATTCGGTTTTCCAGATCTGCTAACCGATATAAGTAGTTTCGATTCGGTGCAGGTTTAATCGGTTTTTAGGGTATATTCCCACCCCTAGTGGCAATGTGGCATGGATTTTTTTTCTTTCTTTCTCCACCTTGCGTCCTCCTCGTCCAGATGCGATCTCGCCCTTCGGCCCTTTTATCCAGATGTAGCTGGTCACATTGGATCGGCCGCGTCAAGGCATAAATGGAGTCAACTTGTCATGCAGATTGTTTCACACGTGCACATAAGAGAAAGAACTGCTGCTAAGGTAGAAATATAGTCTGACACCTAGAATGAACCTTTAGCGACATTGCGAGGGCATAATCTTTATTTTGTTTAGAGAGATTATAATCTTCTTCGGTTTGTTAAGATTGACTGGGAGACACAATTATTCCTTTTTCAATATTCACATTATTTTTGAACATTCACATAATGGGAAAGAGTAGCCACAATTCATGGATAATAAATATCGCATATGAAGAAATAAATATTTTTAGGTGAACAAATATTATTTCATTTTGCAGTTTAATGACTATATAAGTTTTTTGCGTGATATTAAATTGATCTATTCTATTAAATTTCAGATTGTGACCTAGTTGGTAATTTATATGTGGATATTAGATCGGTGTGAAGGATTAACAATCATATTGTCAAATAATTAGAGGCTACTGGAGCAATGACCGTATGCTGTTTATACTACTTGAGAAACGACTCATATGGTGTTCAGACCATTCTGATGGTATAGGAAATAATTTTCTTAGTATAGGAAAATAATATCCTTATTAATAAATAGGTCGACTGAAAAATGTTACTTTGACATGATCTTTCTACCGCATGTTTATTTTATTTGTTTTGAAATTGCATGAGATTCTATAAATTGTCTTACAATACGTGGCGTCTTAGACTATAAATTTTGACCATTTCTTAGTACTAAAAATATTTAAAATTACGTACAAATTTCATAAGATTTTACTATAAATATAAAATGACATAAATTCAATTAACTTACTTTTTCTCATTTTTAATATTATGTTTAAAGATTTTTTAAACTCTCTCGTTCCTAACCCGACTATTTGATTTAGACATTTTGCGTTCTCGCTCACTCGTATTTGTCATGTAATGTAACATGAGTACGCCAGCACGGATGTCATATCTTTTGCATCATAATCAACTGTCTATATTTCTACGTAATTATGAATTGCGATGGCATGCTTCGTTAAATTTTAAGGATAAGAAACCATATGAACTTCTTGTAAAAGAATAGAACCCATCATAAGAGAGTGTTTAGTTACAAAAATCGTATCGAACTCAATGGAGATACATATCCAATAGGTTATAGTCAAATGAGCTTTTTACATCTAATTGAGTGTGATTTATAGAAATACTTTAAAAAATTCAATCCTCTTGAGTAAATAATCCAGCTCTACTGGAAATTTCTACAAATTAAAACTTTACAATGAATAAATTATTATGAATAAAAAAGGTCGCAAATCATTGTGGATATAACCAATTATTATCGATGAGTTCGTCTAACAACAGTCCAAGTTTTTGGCATTAGAAAGAAAATGCCTAATAACCAACCACCGATTCTCCATCTCCATGCACATTTTTTACTTGATATGTCCATTTTCTTATTCTCCTAGTGTACCTATGGATGATACTGACTTCAAGTTAAAGAAATAAATCCATTACCCGTCATTATACCATCTTTACATAATAAGTTATATATGGTGTCACTTCTTCTTAGGCAAATATTTTACTTTTCATTGAAAATAACCCATTTGAATGTTCTTCTGATTCTTTTACGCTTGAGTAACTTATAGTCTCTAGGAGGCGAGGAATCTCACTAATCAATATGTGTACTTTAGTTATGTTAGGTTACTATGTTATTCGCAACAATGTGAGTTGGTTGGGATGGCTTTGTCTGGAATAAGATATTGGCTATTTCTAACTCTCTATGTTCTCATAAGTATTGATGTTTATCGCGTAGTAATCCTCGATGCAAGTGGTTTGAATGGCTCATGTTTTATATTCGCGGCAATATTACGAAATTGGCAATGGCAACATGTCTTGCGAGCAGTGTGTTCTTCGCAACCACACGCCCATAATTCAACTTCTCCAATAATCGTTCAGAAACTCTGAGGTTAATTAAACTTCTACATGTTACATTTTTTAATATCTGTATTTACTCTAAAAAAAAGAAGTGTGGCTAGCTAGGCCTTAGGCCAGTTATCCCACCCGAAAGTTCTATGTAGCTAATCTAGTGGACGATTTTTTTCTTAACAGACCCGCTATTTCACGATCTAGTGTATGCTTTTTTTATGGTACGATCTAATGTATTCTATTTTTTTCTAATAGGCTTCGTATTCTCGACGGATTTTTCTAGATACTGTACGTTATTTTTTCTTGACATGGTACGATTATTTTTTCTTATAGAAGCTAGCCAGCGTATGTTTTTTTCTAAACGGATCATCTGGCTATTCGTACGGCCGGAACGTCTAAAAGGAACTTCTAATCTTTTTTTTTTTGCGGGAAAAGGAACTTCTAATCGTACGCACCTATAGTTAGCTATTGTGCGTTTACTTTTTAAACAGACTTGGCTAGACTTGGCTATTTGTACGGGATATCATCCCATCCAAATATTTATTTCCACGTTTAATCATCATACGTACGATGAGTCCAGGTCTGAAACGAAGCTATGGATCAGTTTTGATCTGTGATCCGGCCGCCCGGCCGAAACTCTTCTATTTTGTGTTAACGTGTTGTACAACTTATCGTGTTGTGTTAACGTACGCTAATTAATCACAGCCTTAAGCTTTAGATCTAACAATCAATATAATTAAGGTGATGTGGATTAACCTGATGCCTCGAAAAACTCTCTCATTTTGCTTTTAGTATATAATAGATATTGCATTGAAAATTGTCTACGAAATTTCAAATCAAAACCATATAATGTAACCATGGATATCTCTTTATTCTTCTGCAGGTATTCCTTCATCGGCACATATCACTCAACCCACACGTTCTCTTATCTAATACTACCTCCGCCTTGAAATACCAAAATGTCATGTATTTTGGGACAAAGTAAGAAGTAAATAAATAACAATCCATTTCAACCATGTGCAGAAGAGGGAATTGCGGCTGCAGGTCTTGGACAATGGTGTATGCAGTCTCCCAATATTGTCATTGCAAATAAATATTATATTTTAGACGCTACGCGTAAATATTGGACTAGCACAAATTGCCACGTTGGGCTGTCTCGCGTTACTAGAGCCAAGACGCAGCAAAGCGGAACAGTGAGCTGAGGATAATCGCTAAAAAAGGGAACCTGCATCCACTGTCTGCTGCTGGTGCCACAGACTTACATTTTTTTTCCTGAATATTGAACACGTTCCTGATTATATTCTCATAGGAAATGAACATGAGAACTCCAGAAGGCCCATCACACATGACATTGTAAATTCTTCATCAAGTCACAAGAAAATATAAATGAATGAGCACAGCACATTTTTATCTCCACAAAGTTTTATCCCACGAACACCTCAGCATACCAAGAGTAATCCCTCAGCATACTAAGAGGGGTGGGTAATCTCCGGTTACCGTCTTACTGATTGATTATCGGAAATCTCGGCTGAGAAGAAAAATCCTTCATAGAGTAGTGTTAAATGATGGTTAATTCCGTCAGGAGTCTAATATTTATAGCATTTTTTCACTGAATCTTGAATAAGTTCCTGCTTGCATTCTCACAACAAATGACCACAACTTCTCCAGAAGTCCCATTACGCGGAACAATGATACAAAGGGGCAAAAGACATGTGGCGTTGACAAGGCTTGGTATGCTCGATCTGATCTGATAGCATCACACATCAGTTCTTCATCAAGTCACCAGAAAATATAAGTGAATGATCGCAACCCAAACAAAAACAGTTAAGTCGGCAAAGCTGTGTCCGACGAGCAGCTCAACATATTCAGAGAGAACCTATGGATCTTCCATTGTCTGGTCCATGGTGGCGCATGAATTGATGTGCAGGTTAGGGTTTCGCATTTCCTCTTGTTCATGTCCATGCATCAATTTCTCCGTGAATAACGATGATGGGTACGTTATTCCCGTGACGGGAGCGCCTGTATGGCGCTCGTTAGCGGCAGTTCCGCGACGCGCCGCCTACGTGCTTTGTACGTGGGCCGGCCCAAGTATCTGATTCCTCTGTTTCGTTCCGACTGCCAGATGCGGAGACGTTGATGGCTAGCTAGTAGACAACTGCTGTAGTACGCATGCGTTCTTGAAAAAAAAAAAACTAGTACGCATGCATACGTATCAGGAGAGCTAGCTAGCTAGCTCGCTCTCAATCTCTCATGATCAGTGCAATTAATTTTCTATTTTATGATACGTTTCGAAATGTAGAGCATATATTACTGGTCCATTTAAAATTTGGAATTATTTTTAAATTTAAAACTATTTCCAAATTTGGAACAATTTTTAGATTTGGAACCATTTTTAATATGGAAGCATTTTTAAATTTGGAACTATTTTCAAAATGGAATCATTTTTAAAAATGAACAATTTTCAAATTTGTAACCATTTTCAAATTTGGAACCATTTTTAATTTGGAACCATTTTTTAATTGGGAACCATTTTCAAAATTTGGAACCATTTTTTGATTGGGAACCAATTTCAAAATGGAACCATTTTTTAATTGGGAACCATTTTCAAATTTCGAACCATTTTTAATTTGTAACCATTTTCAAGATGGAACCATTTTTAAATTTGGAACCATTTTCAAAATTTGGAACCATTTTAAATTCGGAACCATTTTCAAAATAAAAACATTTTTTAATTTGGAACCATTTTAAGAAATGAACTATTTTTTTTTAATTTGGAACCATTTTCAAAAATGAATTTTAAAATTTGGAACCATCTTAAATTCAGAACCATTTTAAAAATGGAACCATTTTCACAATGGAACCATTTTTAAATTTGGAACCATTTTAAATTCGGAACCAATTTCAAATTTGGAACCAATTTAAAATTTTGAACCGTTTTCAAAAATGAATAATCTTCAAATTTGGAACCATTTTCAAATTTGGAACCATTTTCGAAAATGAACAATTTTTAAAGTTGAAACCATTTTCAAAAAATAAACTATTTTTCAAATTTAGAACCATTTTTAAATTTGAAATCATTTTCAAAATGTAACAGTTTAAAAAATAAAAAATTCAAATTTGAAATCATTTTTAAATTTGGAACCATTTTTAAAAAACAACAAAAAACAAAAAAGAGAAAAAGAAAAAAGAAAAAGGAAAAGAAACGAGAATAAAAAACAAAACAAAAAAATAAAAAAAATGAAAGAAAGAAGGGAAAACGCCCGATGCGCCAAACTAGGCCGGCCCGCCAGAGGGTCCCCGTTAGCGGCGCGGCGGCATAGGTTTCGCCCGGGAGCTCTTTGCGGCCCTCGTTAGCGTCGCTTAGGACTCGCGACGCCTATATGGTTTGTTACGTGGGCCAGCCTACTTCTCCGCGCAAAAGCGGAAATCTATTCAGCTCGCTGCTTTTTTTCCTTTCCTTCGATCGATCAGCTAGCTAGCTGGTTCGCGATCGCTCAGGAGTGAGCACACGTTGAGCTAGCACTAGTACGATTTTGACATGTACACCACAGTACACGCATGTTCGAATTTGAAATAATTACGAATAAGAACAAAAGTAAATTTAAATAAATTTTAAATTTGAAAAATTGTTAATTTAAAAAGTTTTTAAATTAGGAACCATTTTTATATTTGGAACCATTTTCAAAATGGAACCATTTGTAAAAATGAATAATTTTCAAATTTCAAACCATTTTAAAAAATTTGTAACCCTTTTAAATTCGCAACCATTTTTTAATTTGGAACCATTTTCAAAATTGCACCGTTCTTAAATTTGAAACCGTTTTCAAAATGGAACCATTTTTAAATTTGGAACCATTTTAAATTCAGAACCATATTTAAATTTGGAACTGTTTTCAAAATGGAACCATTTTTAAAATTGGAACCATTTTCAAAAATGGAACCATTTTAAAAAAGGAACAATTTTAAATTCGGAACCATTTTAAAATTTGGAACTAGTTTTAAATTTGGAACCATTTTCAGAATGGAACCATTGTAAAAATGAACAATTTTCAAATTTAGAACTATTTTTAATTTATAACCAATTTAAATTTGGAACCATTTTAAAAAATGAACAATTTTCAAATTTGGAAGCATTTTAAATTTGGAACCATTTTCCAACTAGAACCATTTTAAATTTGGAACCATTTTATATTTGGAACCAGTTTCAAAATAGAACCATTTTTAAATTTGGAACCATTTTAAATTCGGAACCATTTTTATATTTGGAACCATTTTCAAAATAGAACCATTTTTAAATTTGGAACCATTTTTGAAATTTGGAACCATTTTAAATTCGGAATAATTTTAAATTTGTAACAATTTTAAATTCCGAACCATTTTCAAAAAGAGAACCTTTTAAAAAATGAAAAATTTAAATTTGGAACCATTTTTAAATTTGAAACCATTTTTAAATTTTAAAATAGTTCCAATTTTAAAAGAAACGAAAACAAAACAGAAAAGAAAAAACGGAAACAAAAACAAAAACAGGAAAAGAAAAACAAAAAAAAGAAAAAAGAAAATAAAGAAAATCAAAAAAGAAAAAGGAAAGCAAATGTTTATAAAAAAAGAAATACTCCCTCTGTTCATAAAAGGATGTCTCAACTTTGTCTAAATTTACGTGTATGTAGACATTATTTAGTGTGTAGATACATATGAATGTGGAGAATGTGAGACATCCTTTCATGGAGGAAGGGAGTAGAAAAGAACAAAAACAAAACCAGAAAAGAATATTATCTTCACAACATGTAGGCAGCCATGTCCTCGGCTGGGCTGCCCTTTGCCGCCGTTTTCCTGTCCCGGGGTAGCTCTCCACCGGCCGCCTTCCTCTCATCTTCTCCGGCCCCGGTACTCGCAAGATTAGCCCGTCCCCGGCCTCGAGGACACCGAGGGGCCGTCGGAAGACAACCTTCTCGCCGGGAAACTTCTGTAGGCTCGGCCGGTGGCTCGTATTCGGCCGCAAAGTCCACCGCTCGGAAGGTGTTCAACGGAAGGTAGAGGAGACTCCTTCTCTTCTTTTTTTAAACTAGATACAAGTTCTTTTGCATAATTTGATTGTTTCTTTTGTTTAGATGGATACTGATGATGAGTTCTTCTATAACACCTTCATTGATACGTCGGACAAGTCATCAGATGGACACTGCCCGTCTTCTGTGGATGAAATCGAGTAGATATTTTCCTGGAATGCTTGGGTGCATAGATTGTATGCATTGGGAGTGGAAGAACTGTCCGTTTGCTTGGCAGGGACAATACCAGGGACATGTTGGAGAGTGCACAATCATACTTGAGGCCATTGCTTCCAAGGATCTGTGGATTTGGCACTTCTTTTTCGGCATGTCAGACTCTCACAACGATATCAATGTGCTTCAGCGATCAACGGTGTTTGATCGAGTTGCCGAGGGCAATGCTCCAATGATAAACTTTGAGGTCAATGGGAATGCATATGACAAGGGGTACTATCTAGCTGATGGTATATACCCTTCATGGTCCACATTTGTGAAGACCATCCGCAGACCTGATAGTGAGAAAACTCGCAAGTTTGCTCAGCAACAAGAAGCATGCCGGAAGGATGTGGGGCGAGCATTTGGTGTGCTCCAATCTCGGTTTGCTATTGTTCGGCACCCTGCAAGAACATGGAGCAAGGAGGTCATGTGGGAGGTGATGACTGCTTGTGTGATCATGCACAACATGATCGTTGAGGATGAGCGTGATGATGCGAAGCTATTCGATCAGGGATGGGAATTTCAGGGTGAGTTGGCCTACTCCTGGAGCGACGTCGTGGCAAGAGTATCTGCACGTGTATCATGAGATGCGTGATAAGCCCACCCACATACGCCTCCAGAATGATCTGATCGAGCATATGTGGACTCATCTGGGAAACCAATAGTGGCCTCCTCCTCATTTCATTTTCATAGCATGAACAATGTTATTTATTCATATATACGAACTTTATTGTAATATTTGACCATATTTGTCACTTATTTGTGAACTACTGATGTTTTAATGTGTTCAATGTTGTGTATTTAATTTGTTCAATATTTATGTACAAATTCCGGTTGAAAATAGCCAAAAAAACATGGCATATGCCGGACCAGGGCTTAAAATGTGGCCGGCCGTTGGGGGCACCCCACCCCAAACGGACAGAGGCCCGTCCACGGTCCGCCCCAAACGGACAGCCCAAACGGACATAATCTGTCCGTTTTTTGTGTCCGTATGCGGGGCTGGGTTGGGCATGCCCTGAGGTCCTCCACCGTAGACGCCATTGTCACGACCGACCCAGCTCCCGTGTACCACGTGATGGCGAGCCGTGGATCGAGACTGCTTGAGGTACAAATGTTGAGAGCGTTTTTTCTTTTGCATTCACTTTTGATAATCTGAAAGCACCATATACAGTAGTAGAAAACGAAATGTAAGCTTTTACATAGTCCAAGCCTGGCCCAGTCCAGGTCTACACGTCACAAGGCCCGGCCCAGTACTCAGTAGCCTTAGCCATATTAGCAGCAGCAGCAATGAAAAAACAAGATTTTCTTTTGCTCGGAAGAATCAATATAAACTGGCAGAACATTCTTCTACACATCAGGGAAAGATGCATGGATGTGTGCAGAGAGAGATGAAATACACCATCAGTTACATGGGCACTACTACACAGGGTGTGTTCATTTCCGTTCCCAAATGAAACCATGAAATCAGGCGACAATTGCGCTGGTTCACTTCTCTTCATTAGCTCCAACCCCACCGAGGTACAAGTACAAACAAGTGACCTACATTTCAACAACGAACTGATGCCTCAGAAGCTACTAGATCCAGCTGTTGATCTCTGTGTGTGTGTACATCAATGGAAGAACGAAGCTCCCAGACCACGATCCAAGTTCCCCACCTGAAATCCGATACGGTGGATTCCACAAAGCTAGGCTCATCATTCTTGTCACCTGACAGCGGAGTACATGATGCACTCCCTGGAAGTGAAGTGGAATGGCTGGTGGGGGACAGGGTTCCTGGAACACAAGAAAACAGTACGTCAACGAAGTCGACGATAGGACGGTACCATTCAAATTCTCTAGTGTGGGAACTATTCAAAGTCACAGTCTGTTCGGGGTCATCAGCAAAGGTTCAAGGTACAGACACTTCACTGTTCCTAAATGTGTTTTTCCTTTTGCTCTCTATCTTTGCATGGTTCAACCCTGTTTTACCAAGGCAGCCATAAGAAATATCGACTATATTCTCCTACTGCGGGATGCGGATAGATGGCTGCTTGTAAAAAATCCAACTTACGGTCGAGGCCCGTATATCTTGATCTGTCGGACATGAGTGTCCCTCCGTTCAGGTGATTGGCCAACACCGCAATTTGGAGCATAAATGTATGAATGAATGTTTCTCTGCACAAATATGCCAATAAAAGAATTAAGCAGTGGGATCCAAACAGTACCACTCTTAAATTAGTTCTGACATCCTCGTGTATTTCAACCTATCAATATGTTAATTTTGTCAGAGTATTTGTGCGAAAATTATATGTAAAACGAGGAAGGAAATGGGATATTATTAGACTGAAATGAGTTAGCTGCAGCGTCAGATATACTTTACACTTCGACAGAGAATCCATGCTTCAGAAATTTGAAGGAAGATTCAGGTTCTACTAAATACAGCATCGGTAAGGTAAACATGTGATTGTGCAAGCAGTAGCCTGCACAGGTAGTGTGCCGAAAATTTGAGTCATCCAACACGGCAAAATGGAATATAACTATTTTGGAAATTGCACATAAATGCGCAGTATGTCATCAGATAGTAATGTGAGCTACCTTATGAAATTTCAATGCTAGAGGAAAGAAATAAAGGCAATATAGGGTTGATATGTTTAAGTTACAAAATGCATACCGGGGATCAGTGCCAGATAATGATATGTGAACCCATCCCACTGGCTTCAAAGGTCCACCGTTTTAATTTCCTGGAAGCATGGTCAATATAATGGTTATTATTTCAGATTAAGACAATATTATCACTGTACAATTTCGAACGATCAATTCAGTGTTCACTGGACAATAGCGCGATGCAGAACATTGCAGAACAGATCAAGTTTCCGAATCAATAGTTCAGTAGTGTGATGTAACCCTATGGTATGTCAGAATATGATGCAATAATAATGAAGTGTAATCCTATAACACATCGGAACACACAGTAGCCCTCAGGTCTGGAAATCCGAATGCAGAAACGAATTAATCACAGCCTGATATCAGGTTTGGTACAAGATGAAGACCTCTAGGCTCCAACTAGAGCAAAATGTACTTTGCAGAAGTGGACATTGCAGTTGCAGCAGAGCACTGGCTTGTAAATTCTACTGGAATTTGAGGCAAGACTATTGTTGGCAAATCACGTGCAACAGTACTCTTTTTTTTTAGCTTACTGTACAATAAAAATTAACAGCCATACCAGGCAGCCAGAAGAGAAGAAAAGCCCTTCAGGGCAGAAGAGAAGTGTTTCAACAGTCCATGAAAGGAAAAGAAGAAGAATCATCAAAGCTTGAGACCTGGGTAAAAATGACGGCTCAGAGAAAACTCTTTCGCCGAATCACATCATGCTACTACCATCCCAGAACGACAACGGCGACGAAGACGATGAGAGGATCTCAAGTCTTCAATTGGCTCTCTGGCTGGAGAGGCAGCTGCAAGACCGGCCTTCTGATTTTTCCTCACTGCCATACATCACCATTGCATAGGTACCAACACACAACACCACCAACAGAGCAAAAAAAAACCTAATATGTAGCAACTCGAAATCACTTGTTTGGCTGGCCTAGACAGTAGAAAATACTGAATAATGGATTCGTACAAGCCACAAAGACATCAATCAAGCAACGATCAAGCAAAAAAAAAAAACAGCTGGAGTATGGGAGGCCTTTCAAGAACATACGTATAACACCAGCTTGTGAGTATTGCCACTTCTAACGCCTGGGCCATGTAACATATACTAGACCTGTCAGAAATATGATTGGGAAATAGCACCGGAGGATCTCTTGAGTCTTCTTCCATGGCCGTCTGTCCGGGGAGGCAGCCGTAAGACCGGCCTTTCAATTTCTCCTCACTGCCATACATCACCATTGCATAGGTACCAACGCACAACACCACCAACAGAGCAAACAAAATATAACATATAACAGCTCGCCATCACTTGTTTGGCCGGCCTAGACAGTAGAAAATACTGAATAATGGATTGGTACAAGTTCACAAAGACATTAATCAAGCCAAAAGAAAAAACAGCTGGAGTATGGGAGGCCTTCAAGAACCTACGTATAACACCAGCTCGTGAGTATTGACACTTCTAATGCCTCAAGGATACAACCATGTAACATATACTAGACCTCTCAAAACATGATTGGGAAATAGCATCTTCACTGATTCAAAATAGAGATGAAGTTAAGGGCGAAGTACCTGAAGAAGTGTACTTTCACCCAATGTAAACCTAGTCCTATGCATTCCCAGTTCTGGTCAGGTCTACTTACAGTTAGAGATACTTTTTACAGTTGCTGCAAACGTGTACTGGGGGATGGTAAGAATACTAGATTCTGGGAAGACATTTGGGTTGGGCAGAAACCCTTATGCCAAGTTTTCCCTAGACTTTATAATATCTGCTACTCGCATAATGTCACAGTTAATAAAGTACTTGTTAGTAATTTTGATTGTTTGAAGTTTAGAAGGTTTCTTAGGGAGGAAACCAAGGAAATGTGGATTAAGTTGATAGATACGTGTGGTAATATTTGTTTGACAGATGAGCCAGACAGGGTGAGCTGGTTGCTCACTAAATCAGTGGTGTTTTCTGTTAAATCTTTATACATGTTTCTGATTGCTAGGAGGATTTTTTTTTCGTATAAGAAATTATGGGACCTGAAGTTACCTTTACGCATTAAAGTTTTTAGCTGGATATTGATCAAGGACAGAGTCCTGACCAAAGAAAACCTTAAGAAGAAAGGATGGAAGAAGGTGGAATTGTTTGAGTTTTGTGACAACCATGAAACTACAGAGCATCTTTTTTTCTTATGTCCTTTAGCAAAGTATGTGTGGATTGTTGCTAGTGTTTCCTTGGGAATTGATCATGTTCCGATTAATTTGCCTGACTTATTTGATAGATGGTTTGCACCTTTTTGTGGGAAGGTGAGAACGTCTATAATGATTGGTACTATTGCTATTTTTTGGGCTATATGGAAAACCAGGAACAAATCCTCTTTCCAAAGAATTAGACCTGGAGATCCTTCTAATGTGGTTTTATATGCTTGCAATTTCTCGCATGTGTGGGCGAAACTTCAGAAAAAAGGACTTCAAAGCATGCTGCTGGAGGGGGCTAGGACAATGACTCGGGTAGTGCAGGAATTCTGGGGCAGAAACACGTAAGGAATCCAAGCAGAAGGTTTGGCATCTGATCGTGATTGTCGCCTCATCTATGCTCCTGATGCTTCCCTGTCCTGACCCGAAGCAGTGATGTTGCAATCTTTGCTGTCTTTTAGTCTATATAGTCTGTCTGTTTTAATTAGTCTGCTAGATGTTCTGCTCAAGTAAAAGTCTGTTCGTGCTGTTCGCTGGTAGCTGGTGTTCTAGGATGTTATTTTGCAAGTAAGCAGGGGGTTGTCCTGCTGCTTTCAGTTTGGGTGTGTGGTGGCCTCAAAATTGCTGGATCCTGTATGTACACCCTTGTTTCTTAATTGAAACTGGGGGCCCTTTTTGGGCTCCTTTTGCTCTAAAAAAATATAGAGATGAAGACTTGCGTTGCCTTTACCACCAAAAGAAAATGAAGGTACTTTCTTGCCAATTGCTCTCCTATCTGGCACAACAGTACATACTGTTCTAGCCTAATTCTCTCTGTACAACTTTACCAATTAATGCATAATAACATTGCGGATATTTGGCAGAAGCAGACATAGATATTCTGCTACAAAATGGCTAAATCCAAACTTTTGCAAGCTGCATAAAAATAGATATTTGGCTGAAATGGGGTAGAAATCGAATTTGGGAGTGTCAGACATCACATGTGAGCCGCAAGCAACAACTTTTGCAAAGTGCTCTCACTATCTAGAATTTTAGAGATGCATGTGTGCTCTCACCGCGCACCTCTCTGCTACGTTGGATCAGACAATCCACGATGGAAATCCCGCGATACGCCACAAGCCTCCGAACATGCATTCTTGAAACGATTTAACGCGGCGAAGGGAGTTACCTTGAGATTGTGGAACCCGTCGCCGGCCCGGATGGAGATCTTGCTGGGCGTGTAGCTCTCGTCGAGCTTGAAGTCCACGTAGAGCACGACGAGCTGTTTTACCACGTAACAAATTCAGAAGAGAAAAAAAGGAAATCACGCGTCATTAGAACAAGACAAGATTGAACGGAAGCAGCGGGAAACCGGGATATCTCCTCGTGCTTACTGCAGCTGCACCTTCTTCTGGAACTGGATGTTCACCAGGTGTGGCTGCGCGCCGTCCGACCTGACCAAGAAAACCCAAATCCAAGAGCTACTCAGCTTCTGATTCCGAGAGAAGAGTGGGAGATTGCGAGAGGAGGGTGGTGGGTAGGTACTGCCAGTAGGTGTCGAGGCTGTCGTCGCGGAGGGAGGCGACGCCGTTGCCGGGCTTGCAGGAGCTGACGCTCCAGGCGGCCGTCTTGGCCATCTCCCGCATGTCGCCATCCACCGAGAGCTCAGGGCATCCCTTCAGCCGCCCCGCCGCCGGGGCTGGGGTGGTGGCCCTGGGGTCGCCGCCGCCTCCTCCTCGCCGTCGGAATCCGTCGGCGCAGCGGGAGTGGAAGAAGTGGGGGAAGAGGGTTCGGAGCTGGGAGCAAGAAATGTGGCCCAGCCCGGCACGTCCTACTAAAAGCCCGGTTTTGCCTTACTGGGCTCACTGTGTGAAGATTGAGATGTACTCCACAACCCAAATGACAGGTATAAACCCTGCATGAGAGAAGAATAAGCCACTGATTATTTTTTTGGAACGAGGCAAAACCTTTGGCTTTTTTATCGGAACTCCCAAATATTTACAAGGGATAGTTTTCGAAATCTGTGAGATTCAAAAAATACTCAATATTTCAGTCTATACCTTATAATTCAGAACCACTTCTCCCAAAGCAACATGCCTCTCAGTGGGTGGCGGATTGGTAGAGACACGACAGGAAGAATGGCGGGGTCTGGCCGACCGGGAAGCATGTGGACCGGGGCAGCAAGCCAGACTTCTTATGTCGGATTTCTAGTGATAGTCCTAGCCAGTGGCGGACGCAGCCCCCTATTACCGGGCTTCCGGCTGGCGACGTAGTGTATTTGTACTGCATTTACTGTTTGCCTAGCCTAAAAAATATCATTATATGCCCTTAAATTGACTGTTTGCCCGGACTTCAAAATATCCTAGGTCCGCCACTGGTCCTAGCCAACAACTACGGAGAGCTGCATGGCAGCACCAGCGTGCGTTGGCAGCGACTAGGGGGAGGAAGACCGAGTGAGGGCTCGAGGGTTCGTCGTTCGTTAGTTTGGTTGTATCAGGATTCATGAGCCAGAAAATATCGGCCATACCTAGATCAGGGCATGGGTCAAATACAATATTTGTATACCTAGTCGGCCGGTAATTTTGTGGGGCCATCGCCCAACTCCACCCCTCCCCATGAAGCGAGAATTCCGCGCGGTGTGTGGCCAGCCACCAACATCGTGTTATTTTGAGGTGATCCAAATTCATATAAAGATAGAGTCTAACTTCTGACGAGCGGAGTCAGACCCACCACCGAAGGCTAACTCTAGGGGGTGCGGGGGACGAAGCCCCTGCGGTACGGATCGTTGCCGAGTCGGATTCCTGCCAACTGAAGGTTGCATTCGAGAACTTGCCTGTGGCAAGATGGTTAGGAGGGTGGTTATACCCCCAGCCCACCAGAGTTCAAATCCTAGATTTGATATTGGTGTTTCTCATTAGGCGGAATATTCTTCAGTGGGAGGCGACGTTCCGTCGACAGTGAGGCGCCTGTGATGACTTCGTCAATCTCAAGACCCGACCGACGGCTCAGTATTTCGAAGGTGCTCATAGGGGTAGGGTGTGCGTGCGTGCGTTCATAGGGGTGAGTGTGTGCACGTGTATGTGAGTGTCTGCGTTGTACTGTGTTTCGCAAAAAAAACTGAAGGTTGCACTCTATTTATACCTACTGTAAGCCGCCGGTTCGGGATAAATCGCATGTTGCAAATCTCCTGCGTTTGTACCTAATCAGTGAAAATTTGCTGACCGACATCTGTGGGTTTTCTCTTCCATCCTGGAAGGATTTTCCACGTTAAAATCTCGTGTCCATGTAGTGTTAATCTTACCTTTTTGCATCGTTTATAACACATCGCCCCACATAAAATTTACTACATGGAGAACAGGTCGTCGACCTGGTGGCTAGCCATGCGAGTGCGCAGGCAGCCCACCCGAGTTCGAGCCCTGGGCTCGGCGGGTGCTCGTGGAGTCTCCTATAAAAAAAATGCCATCGGGTGCTAGTGCCTGGGATGGTCTGTTTTTTTTTTTAAATTACTACATGAATCAAAGCCGCATACGTGCAAAAAGGCGGTATCCTCCAATAAATTTGGAAAACATGCTGGTACAAAGCCAATTGTCCCAGATTTAAATTATCGTATCTTGTTGCCAAGAACTAGAGAACTGAGACACTTTTGATACATGGGTGAATTCAATTTCGATCGGTTGCCAGCAGATTTCTTTTTGAAGTTTCAGTGTCCGGTCATGGCTGACGGCCCAACCAATTCGCCAACAGTGAGTGGAATCGCCTGCAATAATTTCGGAGTTTTTTTTTTGAAACATAATTTCGGAGCTTTGACCAACTTCCCGACAGTTGTAAGACCATCTCTAAGAGCATTACTATTCGCTGTGTTCGGGAAAGTTTTCTGAAATTGGAATTGCTCTAGCAATTCCATTTCCCAGATGGAAAGGAAATGGGGTCTAATTTGAATTCAGCTGTTTGGTTGTAAATGAAATTTATAGCTGGAATCGGAGTGTAGCACACAATTCCAATTCCTGTTTGGATGTATAAATCTTGGAATTGGATGTTTTGTTGAGTTTGAACAATATAAAACTTGTTAAATGTATGAAAACAATTGTATGTTTATATATGAATATCGATATATTATTTTGCACACATAATAACATTAAAAATTCGAAATCAAGTCCCAAACAATAACACAAGTATGAATTAAATAGACATGATGAAAAGGCTACAATAAACATGATGACATGAGCATTTTTAAATAAATGTATAGCACAAATTCATGATAACAGTACCCAATTTACACACTATACTTGCAACAACACATAGGATATCACAAATTCAAATAAGCTAGTAGTACAAGCTGGTGGCAAAGATGTGTTATACCTTCAATCAGCTGCGCTAGGACAAAAACTTGGAGCAATCTGCAGTTTTCAACCAAACAAAAAAAGAGCAACATGAGAATGGAGCTGTCGGGCAGAGGGAAAGAGCAGAGAGGGAGTCTAGGCTTAGAGAGAGAGGATAGCAAGGGCAATCCGGCCGCCGGCCCCATCCCATGCGCATCCTGCCGCCGGCCCCATCCCGCCGCCGACCCCATCTAGGGTTCGCGAGGCGGCGCGGCTGAGAGCGGGCAAGGACGGCGCGGCCCCGTTCAGAGGAGGACCAGGGGACGCCGGCGCTTGAAGGAGAGGAGAGGAGAGGGACGAACCTGGCCGCCGGCGCCGACGCCCGTTTCACAAGAAGCCGAGCTTCTCCTCTTTCGCGAGGACGACAGGGCGCGGTGGGAATTGCTCCAACTTTCCAAGCCCAAATTCCCTGACAATTCCAAACGGTGGAAACTATTATCCAATTTCAGATTCTCTAATTCCAGGCCCCAATTCCTACATCCAAACACAGTGTTACAATTTTGGATTGCAAATATATGGGTAGACGATAACGATTCGGCTGATAACGATTCGGCTGTCGCAACTGCCGAAATTCAGAATCCACCATATCCCCATGGGCTTTTGTATATGTTTTTTTGTTGTGGCTGTCAGAATCTAGTGTAGTTTTCCCCCAAAATCTTTTCTCCCTACGTTTTAAATTGGACGACTTTCATGTAGGCACATGTAAATGTATCTATCATATCTAGATACATCTACATGTGGCCACATAGAAGTCATCTAATTTAGAACGGGAAGTACTTGTTCTGGACAAACCTTCACTTGTTTGAACCTCGAATGTAGACCTCGTCAGCAGGTTTTGTTGATCTCCACATGTTATTCTAAAAGAAGAATCTAGCTAGTGCTTTGGATACTCGAGCGGAATGAGCGGGGATCGACACAAGTTGGGTGGTAATTTGATTTGAGAGGGAATTATACTGTCGTTTTTTTTTTTTGACATTGTACGCCCCGCAGGCATATATTATTTATATTGATAAAAGTTAAAGTATGGATAAGAGATAACACAAATATAACCAACATAAAATTAGGATAAAACAAGCGATTAAACTGCTGCAAACCACCATCGCCGCAACTATCAAGCCTCCACGTCTTTCACCGTCGCCGGAGAAGAACACCAGTAGTTGGTTTGCATCTTGATGCTGAAGAAATCCCTTACCATAATCCCGTAAGGCTGGTTCTATTTCGCTAAGGACATCGGCCGGAGGAGCCCTCCGAACCTCTTCAACGTCGGATCTGGGGCAACGCCACCCCACCCTTCAGCAGGATGCTGGATCCCCCACCATATTCCGCAGATCCACAGCAGTCAGAACCGCCGTACTCCAAGAGCAGCCCCTTCCCTCCGTCACACCTAGATGCAATGTCAGGTTGAAACTGCTCCAACAGCTTGGACTCCACTAGCCTCTCGTCGACGCCAACAACACATTCGACAAGAGGAAGGGCTGGAAGACCATTATTTCTACAAGCACCATCCACATCAGCTTTCTTACCGTCACCACCGGAGCCGGATAAATCTAAATCTTGTCAGGTTGTTGTATTACTAGACAAGTAAGGATAGTAATGGGTAGGGTATGGGGCGGGTAGAGCAATACCATACTGATATGTCTCAAACGTATCTATAATTTTTGATGTTCCATGATGATATTATACCAATTGTTACATGTTTTGCATCCACTTTATGTCACTTTTATACATTTTTTGGGACTAACCTATTAACAAGATGCCACAGTGCCAGTTCCTGTTTTCTGCAGTTTTTGTATTCCAGAAAAGCTAGTCAGGAAATATTCTCGGAATTGGACGAAAATTTACGGAGGCACCTATTTTATCAGAAGACACATGGAGTCCAGAGGGGAGACGAAGAGGAGCCAGGAGGGCCCCACACGCCCCCTGGGCGCGGCCAAGGGAGGGCCCACGCCCTAGGTGCGTGTGGGCCCCTCGGGGCTCTCCAGCCGCCGCCCTTTCGCCTACTTATTCCCCCGATGCGAAAACCCTAAACACCCGAGCCATATTCCACGAAAAGTTCCAGAGGCGCCGCCGTCGTCAACCCTAGCTCGGGAGGGTCCAGAACCTCTTCCCGGCACTCTGCCGGAGAGGGGAATCATCACCGGAGGGCTCTACATCACCATGCCTGCCTCCGGAGTGATGTGTGAGTAGTTCATCCTTGGACTACGGGTCCATGCATAGCAGTAGCTAGATGGTTGTCTCTCCACTTTGTGCCATCATGTTTAGATCTTGTGAGCTGCCTAACATGATCAAGATCATCTTATTGTAATGCTACATGTTGTGTTTGCTGGGATCCGATGAATATTGAATACTATGATCAAGTTGATTATTAATCTATGATACATGTTATTTATGATCTTGCATGCTTTCCGTTACTAGTAGATGCTTTGGCCAAGTAGATGCTTGTAACTCCAAGAGGGAGTATTTATGCTAGATAGTGGGTTCAGTCTCCAGTAATCTGGGCGAGTGACAGCAACGCCTAAGGTTGTGGATGTGTTGTTGCTACTAGGGGTAACATAACAATGCTATGTCCACGGTCATATGTACTTGTTTACTTTACGCACATTGCTTAATGCGATTATCCGTTGCTTGCAACTTAATACCGACGGGGAACACAGATGTCAACCTGAAGGTGGATTATTAGTCATAGATGCGGTTGGATGCCCAATTAAATATCATGGTAGCCATCTTGTCATATATGTATGCATTGTCATGCGCTCAATATTTTATCAATTGCCCAGCTGTAATTTGTTTACCCAACATGTTGTTTATATTTATGGAGAGACACCACTAGTGAACTGTGGACCCCGGTCCATTCCTTTACACTGATTAAACCACCAACTGCAAACAATTGTTCTCTTTTACTTTCTGCAATTAAATACTGTTTTCCACACCATACGTTTAATCCTTTGTTTTCAACAAGCCGGGGAGATTGACAACCTTCCCGTTTCGTTGGGGCAAAATAGTTTGATTGTGTTGTGTGCAGATTCCACGTCGGTGATCGAGTAACGGCGCCACTGACAACCTTCTGAAGTGCTACTGCTCCTACTGGTTCGATAAACCTTGGTTTCATACTGAGGGAAAACCTACTGCTGCACTGCTTCATACCTTCCTCTTGGGGTCTCTCAACGAACGTGTGTTTCACGTCATCACATACCCATACCCGTGTAGTCAACGGGTAAAAATTTCTACCCATACCCGTACCCGCGGGTATGAAACTTTGCCCGTACCCATACCCGACGGGTACCCATACTCATTGGGTACCCAGCGGGTAGATTAAAAAGTACACAAGTTATTCATAAATTTACATTCATCAATAGCACATTTCAAAAGAGAAAAACATTTACCTCAACTCAATGAGTACATGACAATTATATCAACTCAAATTAACAATTGATGACAATTTTTACATAGGTTTACAAACTCATGAGAATAAATGTTGGATCTCCATGGGTAAGGTTCACATGTTAGTATAAATGGGTAGGGTATGGGTATACCCACAGGTATAAGGTTATACCCGTGCCATACCCATGACTTAACGGGTAGGGTACGGGTAATATCCATGGGTATATAATTGTGCTCATACGGCTTGAAGCAGCCGCGACCGTAGTGTGTGATAGGAATGATGCCTGTCAGCGGCGCCAACCCGGGCCGCCAGCGATGGAGTTCGGGCGCCACCACGCCGCGCTCGCTCAGCACCAGCTCCGACAACGGCGAGGATTTCGTCGAGGTCACGCTCGACGTGCAGGAGAACCAGACCATTGTGCTCAGTGTCGAGCCGGCTACAGCTGCATCAGCGACGGCCGGGTCGTCGCCGTCCTCGGCGGCGCCGGCGATCATGCGGACCTCGTCGCACGGGTTGCTGCAGTCCTCGCAGGAGCTCAAGGCCGGGGCCAAGTCCCGGGCCAAGCAGGCCAAGCAGTTCTCGCAAGACCTCACCAAGATCTTCACGCGCACCGGCAGCCGCACCAACCTCGTCGGCGATCATCCGCCGCCGTCGCGGGCCAGTCGCCCTCATCGAGTCCACCCTGGCCGCCCGCGTCGAGCGCTGCTAGCGCGTGCAGCTCAACCGCAGCAAGTCCGGCGCCCAGCGCGCGATCCGCGACGTCCGCTTCATCAGCGGCAACAGCAAGGCCAGCGACCAGGCCTGGATCGAGGTCCAGCGCAACTTCGACCGCCTCGCGCACGACGGCTACCTCTCCCGCATCGACTTCCCGCAATGCATAGGTGCGCTTCTGCTTTCTGCTTGCTCAAATCGAACCAACCACTACTAGAAACAACCGCATTTTTCCCGGGTGGTAGGGGCCTCTGGTACCGGATTCCCACCCGGGACGCCGGATTCGGGACTAGAGGCACCCCCCTCTAGTCCCGGGTGGCTTACGACCCGGGACGAGAGAGCTCCACGCGGGGCCTGGGCAGAGCGCGTGGCAGAGGACCTCTAGTCCCGGGTGGTAATACAACCCGGGACTAGAGATTCTCCCACGTGGCGGCTTCTGGTTATTTTTGTTTCCCTATTGAATATTATGATTAATCTTGCAAAATATATGGTTAATTAATTATAAATCAGAAAAATACATATAGCATATCAAAATATTCATAAAAGAAATCTTTATGAGAATTCGATCATTTTTAATTGATTACATGGAGATCACAACCGGGACTAGAGCCCGTCTATTCGATTAATTACATAGAGATGATATAAAACAGGGACTAGAGCCCGTCGTCTATTCGATTACATGATCATCGTCGGGACTAGAGCCCGGTGCCATTGTATTTTCCCTTTGGGTTTATGACATAGTTCATCAAAAATCCCGCAATTTCCTCTTGAATTTGTTGAAAGCGGTCCTTTGGTTGCAGGTCCCTCCGCATTGTATCCATCTATAAAATAAGGAGATCAATATGAATATCAATCATCATAACATAAATTATGAATGACACTCAACACAATTGATGGTAATAAAATAAAACTGTGAATATATTTGTTCACTTACGTCTATAAATGTCGATGGGTTCCGCTCAGAGACCTCCCGGCGAATCCACTTACAGACGTAATATCCACACAAATTGGTCCCCAGTGGCTGCCTTTCACAGTACTTTACGAGAATAGATTTCAATCAAATAATAATCAAGCATGGTATGATGGTATTGAAATTTGAATTAAAGAGATGCACGAACCTAGCTCGTACTACTTACCTTGGCATTAACAAAACTAAGCTCCTCTTTAAAATCACCAGATGTACACTTCATGAAATCTTTCCAAATCCTGCCCGGCAAACAAATGAATAAATGAGTTATTAATTAGTTACTTGATATCTCAGGAATTGAACAAAAGAGACCGATATAGTACGATAATGATTGAAAATACCCTTGGAGCTCATCTTTAATATGTTGGTACTTCTCTTGAGGCCACGCCAATGAGTCGAAGATTTCAACTTTTGAATCATCAACTTCAATGATTAGCAGAATGTAATCACTACAAGAAATATGCTCACTAGTGACTCTCCATATTGGTCACTGAATGGTCACGTAGCATCGTTTGTGACCTTTTTGTGACCAAAAACAGTTGGTCGAAAGCTGGCGGTCACAAACGAGCGTACGTGACCATTTGGGTGCAATGGTCATAGACGTTTATGACTAATTTAAAGGGTCATAAGTGTTATGACCAATTGTTTTGGTCACTGACTATCTGGCATGTCCACGTCAGATTCGACGTGGCGTGGCTGACGTGGCAAAATGGTGACCAATTTAAATGGTCATACAGCAGAATCAGCCCGATCCAGTTTGGTAGTTTATATGGGCCAGGCCCAACAATATAGACTTTTTTCCCTCTTAATTATGGTCAACTACATGGGCCAAGCCCAATATTTTGGCCTTTTTACTTTTGGACTGTGGTCTTTGTTTTCTTTTATCGAGTGGGTCCCAGTTGTCGGTTTCTGCCATGTGGGTCCCAATGGTCAGGTTCTGACATGTGGGTCCCTACTGTCAGGTTCTGGCCAGTGGGTCCCATTTGTCAGTTTTCTGGCTAGTGGGTCCCAGTTGTCAGTTTCTGTTCAGTGGGTCCCTGTAGTCAGTTGCTGATCAGTGGGTCCCAATCGACAGTACATCAGGTTCCAGTAAGCAATTAAATTCACAGACATTTAAATCAACTGAATATTACATATCATCTCAGTTAACAAAAAGAGACAGTAAAGATTCAGATCAGAGGTTCCAAAAATGCTCAAGTTCAGAGCAGAGCACATGAGCACATCAACTCACTGGCTCGTTTGAACTAGCTCACTGAATAGTTCCCACACCATCAACTAGTTCACTGAACTAGTTCCCACAGCAGTTCCCAGCACAAAATGCTCAAAGTTCACATAATCTAAACTAGCAGCAGATAAATTAACTACCAAAGGCATCAAAATCTCCCAGCTGGGTCATCAGTAGGTCTAGCTCCAATCATTGCGAGCATCTGGGCGAACTTGTCATCTTGTTCTTGAGCCTTCTTTCGCAGCATCTCAAACTCCTTGTCTCGTGATGCATCTTGTTCTTGAGCCTTCTTTCGCAGCATCTCAAACTCCTTGTCTCGTGCTGCTTCAGCCTCCTCTGTTTTCTTCCTCATTGCTGCCATCTCTTCTCGCACAGCTTCAGCTTGCATTTCTGACTTCGCCAACTTCTCCTGAAGGGCAAGGACTTGAGCAGCCACAACAGCTCCTGGTCTGACAGACTTGTTGCTGGACGAGCTTGACTGGAGCCCAACATTCATCAGGAATGTGCTTGAAGGGGACTTCTCCTTCAGAACTTCAGCAACTATGTCAACATCAGACTTTGGCTCTTCACCATCAGGTAGCAGTGCATCCCTCCTTTTCTCCATCTCAGCCTGGCACACATTACAAACAGAATTCAGTTTCAAGCTAGATGGAAATACAAGAGAAAAACTCATTAATCTCAGTTTTATGCAAGCAAAAAGCACTAGAAAAGCAACAACATGGGAACAGAAGCAGCACTTACAAGAGCAATCTGAACTGGCTCCGAATACCCAGATTTTTCGCCACAGTGGGTGCTCCTGAACACATCAAAGGCAGACATTTCTTCACCATTTCTTTTCTCCTTCTGAAATGGTAAAGGAGAATGAATATTATTCAACATGAATACAAGAGTAAGCTGTGAAGACAAAATTTACTTATGCCTAAAGATTAAAACAGGTATATTCTTACAGCTGCATATATGTGAGCCACGTATGACCTTGAACCAGTTTTCTGCTGAAACTTGACCTTCTTTCGATTTTTAATGGCAGACAGACAAGTTTCCTACAAAAACATAGGACTGTTATCATTGGCTAGAACTAGCAAGTCATCTGGAGGAAATAAACCAGCAACAACATGTAAACAAGATGCCACAGATATATATCAGAGAAGAATAATGAGCAAGTACATCTAAATAAAATCTCAGAGCAAAGTACATTTAAACAGCAGCAGATACATCAAAGTAAGCCATTACATGGAAATAAGACCAGAGGCACATGTACATACAGACCTTGTGCTTGGGTGACGACCACATGGTCACCAGCGTATTCCACTCAGCATCGTTCACATATGGCACCGGCGATTTGATGCTGACTTGATTAGCTGGTAGGGGTCGAAAAACTTCTTCTTGAGCTGGTGACGTCTGTTCTTTGTAATTTTCTGAAGCATATCGGTGCAAACTTTCTGAACGATCACCGACCCAGTGTCCATTTTAAAATTCATCTACAAAGACAGCAAACAAAGTTCAAGATTAGTGATCATGTGACAAGTGAAACAGAAAGAAGGAAAGAAACATATGCAACTACGAAACAAGTAACTTACAGCCACTTTCCCAATGTAGTCTTTCACAATGGTCTTGTCTTTCTTGTACTCCTTGAAGTGCGGCAGAACCGGTGTATGGCTTCTAGCAATGAGCCCACCCTCTGTAGCAAACTTTGCAGCCTGCACAGGATTCTCGGGACGCTTCATCCCCTCAGGAATTTGGATTGCCACCTTGCTACCCAGCGACTTAGTCATCCTCTCAAGCCCTGATCCCCTTCTTTTGTTTGCCCTCACCACAATAGCTCCCTCTGAAAATGAAATTGAGCTCATGAGTAAGAAGAAGCACATACAGATGAAGGAATGGTTCTGCCAAACAGGCATGCTTACATTAAGAAAATGAGTAGAAGAGAAGATTAGAAGATGAACTTGCCTTCATCTTGCATAAGCTGCTGCTGTTCTCCAGTAGGTGCATTGTGGCTGGGGTCCATAAGGACAGTGGTTTCTTCATCCCTTTGCACTGAGCTGCCTTCATCCCTTTGCAGCTGGCTTTCACGATCGTTGGTTTGAGCAATCTCAATTGCTTTCTGCCTTGTTACTCTTGTAGTAACAACAGCTTCATCAGCTTCAAACATCCTCTTTCTTGTTTCTGGAGTTGGTGCCAGCACCCTTCCTGGAGCCATTGGAGCAGATGTTGCTGAGTTGTGCCTCCTCTTGGTTGTCTTCTTCACACCAGGCTTTTTCCTCCTAGACTTCAGGTCCTCGTATAAACATCAAGGATAGCAGCATTAGATCGCAAGAAAGCAAGACAATGAAGCACAACATGAATTAAAAAAAGGAAGCAAAATGATATAGCAAACAAAGGACTCCCACACCTCCCAAACAAGACAGAGTTTGCACACCTTAAAAACAGGCTTCTCCACTACACAGTCGCCAACTTCCTCCCCATCATTATCTTCATCTTCTTTGGGAAAATAGTCTGTGTCATTGTTTGTAACTCCACTAGTTTCTTCAACTTCATTTCTGCTCCTAAGCATTGACCCTATTCTTCCCAGGCCAATAGCCTGTAGCCTGTGGTTGTTTCTCATCATATTTCTAGCCCTAAGCTTCTCGTACTCGGTGAGAGGCGCCTCTTTATGGAATAAAATAATGTACCATTAGATGTATGTTGAAATGCATGGAAAAGCACAACAACACAAGCAGCTAAGGTATGCTAACATGTTTTATTTTGAACAGAAGCAGCCAAGGTATGCTACCATGTTTTATTTTCATTTTAACCTAGTTATTTATGTAAGGTGGACTAACAGCAGACACAAAATTAATGGTACATTGACACACATCCATGGTTAAAAGGGACAGGAAAGCAACATTCACATCCATGGATAAAAGGGACAGTAAAGCAATAAAAGATAGAACAGACAGGAAAGCAATGAAAGATAGAACTGACAGGAAAGCAACATATTCAGATTACATCAATACGTTTCACTTACCAACAAACTGACTCTTCTTTGCCATCCTTGTGATGGATGATCTGGAGGTGGTTGGACTGGTGGTAGTTAGGTTGGAGATGTCTCGTTGCCTTGATACCTTGCAAGATAGAATGAAAAGGTATTAGATAAACAGTGATGGATGATAAACAACCCTAGCTATGCAAAACCTAACACTAGAATCATCATCCCATTTTCGACTAGAGAGCAATCAAGCAAGCAAGAATGCCATGTATAAAACAGTAAGAAGTCCTGTCATGTAACAAGTCATGTCATGTAACAAGCAACGAATTAACAAGTGGTTACACTAGAATCAGAGGGGAAGTCAACCATCCATGAACAACTGATTAAATAGCAGTACCACCATCCATGAACAACCCTAGCTATGCAAACCCTAACACTAGAATCATCATCCTTTTTCGACTAGAGAGCACTCAAGCAAGCAAGCATGTCATGTATAAACAGTACCAAGTCATGTCATGTACCACCATGTCAACCACAACCCTGCAGCAATGCTAGCAAGCAGAACACCTCAAGAACAAGAGGCAAAGCATAAATTATGTATCAAATCAAAGCATGGCTAGCAAGCAGTAAACCCCCAAGAATCATAGGGAAGGCAACCTTCCATGAAGCCTAGCAATGCAAACCCTAACACGTGAATGACATGGCACGCAAACCCTAGCTATGCAAACCCTAGCTAAAGCAATCAGGTCATGGCACGCAAACTCTATCTATGCAAATCCCTAGCTTAAGCAAGCAGTGAACGCCATGACACGCCATCGTCCCTAGCTGGACCAAACCCTAGAAAAGATACGGAGACGGGAGATCGACCGAAACCTGGAGAAAGGGTTTGCCGAGAGTGTGGCCGTCGTCGGTCGCCGAGCGTGTGGCCGTCGTCGTTCGCCGCTCCCCCGCGTGTGGACGTCCTCACGAGCAGCTCCCGCGTGCGGCGGTCGTCGCTTGCCGGCCGCCTCCCGGGAGCGAGATAGGTGGAGGGATTGGGGAGCGGTGGTTGGATCTGAGAGGATAGGGGAGAGCGTGTGGAGGATAAGGGAGAGCGATTTAGGACGGAAAAGCCCCTGGACAATTAATCTTTTTGTGGGCATTTCCGACAATTAACCTGATTTGGGGTGGGCGGGATGTCCAAAAGAGGCAGGCGAAATTTTGTGCGGGAAATTTGTGCGGGAAATTTAGGAGGGAATAAATTTGGGAATTTTGTGATCTAAATTAACCATAGCAAAATATGCAGTAATATAAAGTGTATTGATTAAAATAGAAAAAAATATGCAATATTTTTTTATGACAACTATGTCACATATCATGACGCTATGCGAAGGTTTTCCATTATTTTGATTTTTTTTGAATTTCGTATGCTCGTTTGAAAATCTAGTCGAAATCTCGGCCGTGACCGTTCGTGTGTAGTGATTGAATCATGCAAAGATTTTTGTGTATCTCTGATGAAATGGCTAGTTGTGAACCTAGAAATGAAATTCTGAAAATAACGAGCAAGATATATAGCACTTGCAGTTCAAATTTTAGCCGTTTCCAGCTGAATCGGCAGGAAACCGTTTAATTGACCGGAAAATGGTAAAGAGCTCAGAAATGAATAATTTGGTGATTATACATGAAATGATGTCTACTATGTGAAAAAAATTTGGTTCCATTTTGGACGACACTCTCGGTAGCCGCTTCACAAAAAGTCGGGCTATTAGCACTTAAAAATGAAAAGTGGATTTTTTTTGAAACACGTCGAAATCGCTGGTCGGCAACATTGTTTGCCATGCCACAATGCACACATGTGCCAAATTCGGGCACATTTCGAGAAACTATGTCATGAATGTGGCAAAAACACTCCTTGTTAGTCTTGAAAGCTATGAATGTCTGTTCATGATAGCAAGTTTCTGGGAACACGTTTTCAATAAAACTTCTGTATTTCAAGTTTATATTTTTTTATGGTAAGTAGGTCACATATCATGACGCTATGCGAAGGTTTTCCATTATTTTGATTTTTTTTGAATTTTGTATGCTCGTTTGAAAATCTAGTCGAAATCTCGGCCGTGACCGTTCGTGTGTAGTGATTGAATCATGCAAAGATTTTTGTGTATCTCTGATGAAATGGCTAGTTGTGAACCTAGAAATGAAATTCCTGAAAAATAACGGGCAAGATATATAGCACTTGTAGTTCAAATTTTAGCCGTTTCCAGCTGAATCGCAGGAAACCGTTTAATTGACCGGAAAATGGTAAAGAGCTCAGAAATGAATACTATTTGGTGATTGTACATGAAATGATGTCTACTATGTGAAAAAATTTATCGGTTTCATTTTGGACGACACTCTCGGTAGCCGCTTCACAAAAAGTCGGGCTATTAGCACTTAAAAATGAAAAGTGGATTTTTTTATGAAACACGTCGAAATCGCTGGTCGGCAACATTGTTTGTCATGCCACAGTGAACACATGTGCCAAATTCGGGCACATTTCGAGAAACTATGACAAGAATGTGGCCAAAACACTCCTTGTTAGTCTTGAAAGCTATGAATGTCTGTTCATGATAGCAAGTTTCTGGGAACACGTTTTCAATAAAACTTCTGTATTGCAAGTTTATAATTTTTTATGGTAACTAGGTCACATATCATGACGCTATGCGAAGGTTTTCAATTATTTTGATTTTTTTGAATTTCGTATGCTCGTTTGAAAATCTAGTCGAAATCTCGGCCGTGACCGTTCATGTGTAGTGATTGAATCATGCAAAGATTTTTGTGTATCTCTGATGAAATGGCTAGTTGTGAACCTAGAAATGAAATTTCTGAAAAATAACGGGCAAGATATATAGCAGTTGCAGTTCAAATTTTAGCCATTTCCAGCTGAATCGGCAGGAAACCGTTTAATTGACCGGAAAATGGTAAAGAGCTCGGAAATGGATACTATTTGGTGATTGTAGATGAAATGATGTCTACTGTGTGAAAAAAATTTATCGGTTCCATTTTGGACGACACTCTCGGGAGCCGCTTCACAAAAAGTCGGGCTATTAGCACTTAAAAAATGAAAAGTGGATTTTTTTGTGAGACATGTCGAAATCGCTGGTCGGCAACATTGTTTGCCATGCCACAGTGCACACATGTGCCAAATTCGGGCAGATTTCGAGAAACTATGACAAGGTCAAAACACTGTTTTTAGCAGTTTTCAAATTGAAATAGGTTTAAATAGCATTTTTCATATATGGTCTGGTTCTACAGTAGCAGAACGGTTCACTAGCGGGATCCTCTGCGGCTGGCCGTAATTTCGTCGGTGCCCTTTTGAGGGCACGAAGAGCCACCGCTTCAGTTCTTTAGTTCTTCAGTCCACCACCGCCGCTTCAGTTCTTCAGTCCATCACCGCCGCTTCAGTTCTTCAGTCCACCACCGCACGAGAGCAGGAGGAGCGCGACGCCGGCGCTTCCCGCTTCCGTCGACCGCCGCCGGACGAATCCTTCGTCCTCCTGCGTAAGCCCCCTCCCTCGCCATCTCTATTCTTCCGTCCATCGATTCCGTCCACCGCCTCCGCCGCTTAGGGTTTGATGGGGAATGTTGGGGATCTAGGGTTCGAGCCAGGGGATGTAGGGTTCGAGCCAGTGGGGATCTTGGGTTGCCCATCTCGAGCCAGGGGATCTTGGGTTCTAGGCAATGGTGAATGTTGGTGCTATCGGGACAGTAACAATGGTGTTTGTGTTATAGGTGACAATGGTGAATGAAGTGGAGGTCATCTCGGTTAGCTCGGGCAGTGTTTCTTCTGATGCTTCTGCGTGGTCTTCTGATGACGACAGTGTCTCTTCTCAAGAAGAGGAGTATGTTGCACATCCTACTAAGCTGACAATTAGAGGTACTGTGACTTGCCCATCTTGATTCATGCCCATCTTTGCTGCTATCTTTGCTGCTATTCTGATGTTGCCCATCTTTGCTGCTAATTGTAGGCCCTGGAAGAGTGGGACGTGACTCCTATGATCCCTACTGCACTTTTGCCAACCGGGTTGCTCTTGATCATGAACAGGTCGAGGCACTGAGAGACTATTGTGATGACTATCCACACCCACTATATGTTTGCACCATGCAAGAATCACAGGTCATGCAGAAGAAAGGAAAAATGGTAAACATTGTTATATTGTGAAGAACTATTGTGATATTCCCTAGCTGCTAGCTGCTGGTCAGAATGTGTTTCATATATTTATAGTGTATGATCCCTAGCTGCTGTTTCTTATTGCAGTACTTTAGCAAGGACTTCACAAAGACCTATCTGAAGAATCACATCTCGACGAAGCCCAAAAAAATCAGAGTTCATTTGGGGCAGTGGTCAAAGAGAGTGAACATCAAGATGGGAGTGGAGAAGCAAGCCTTGCTAACCAAGAAATGGCTGCGGGTAGCAGAACGTGAAGCATTAGTGCGGGGCGACATTGTGATATTCCGCTTTCGCATTTCAGCCGGCCGTCTCATGCTTTATGTTGACAAACTGTACCCGTGCCAAGAATGTGCCAACCGCTGAAGCTATATGTTGAAGCAGGACATGAAGCCATGTTAGTAGCTGATGTGGTGAACCAAGCTATGGTGGTTGCTTTTGTTTATGAACCAAGTTAGTAGCAGATGTAGTGAACCAAGTTATGTAAATTAAGACTTGTGGTTGCTTTTGGTTCAATTATGTAAATTAAGCCTTGCTACCTGTTGCTATGATGGAACTGAAGCTATATGGTTGCTTTTGGTGATGAAATCAATGTGTTATGAAATATGGTATGAAATCTGGTTGCTTTTGGTTGATCTTATGGAAATTAAGCTATATTGTTGATGAAATGAATGTGTTATGAAATGTGGTTTGAAATCTGTTTGTTTTTGGTTGAACTTATGCAAATTAAGCAATCTGGTTGCTATATTGTTGATGAAACGAATGTGTTATGAAATCTGGTTGCTTTTGATGAAAAGACACACACTAAGTTATAGATAGAAGGTTTACACATCCGTAGCTAACAATATCACCTCTCTATCCTAATGGCAAGGCACTGATCATTTGAGGCAGAGGTTGTGTGTTTGAGTCACAGGTCTCAAACAGTTTTTATGTCTTTCTTTGAAAGACAGCAACAATCTTCAGATAGACAGCAGTACACTAAGTGCAGTATTCAGATAGACAGAAAAATCCATTCTGTCTCAAACATTTTGCATAACAGGTCTTTACATAACAGGTCTTTACTGCAAAATTAGAGTACATAACAAGTCTCAAACAATTTTTATGCCATTTCAGTGCACAAAGGCAACAAAGGCACACTAGATTCTTTGCTCAAATGTCTTGCACTAGGGCTCAGCCTTCCTTGTGTGAAATGCATTTAGTGCACCATTGCTCACACTAGATTCTTTGCTCAAAATCTGGTAGCAGTGACAAGGTACAAGGAGCAAACTGCAACAAAATTGAAGTAATTGGTTAAGAAAAAAACAGTGACAAAATCTGAAATTTTAACAGTGACAAGCATCAGGTACAAGTCATGAAATTTCAGATATAAGATACCTTCATGTCCATCCGCTATCATCATCGTCGACACCAAATCCTGGAATTCCTGGCCAGTCCTCGTTTCCTCATCACCAGCACAATACTGGTGCATGGTATCATCATCATCATCGCTTTCATGAGCATCCGCCACTACTTGTCTTTTTTTCCTTATGCCCTCTACAACAGCAGCATCAACAAGAACACGTTCCTGCCGGTCCCTTCGCACTCTGGTTTGCACACGGGTTTCATTTTCTTTCACTGGAACTTCCTCCGAGTTGTCATCCTGGTATGTGAGTCCACCACCACCAGGACCGTTTCCTATTTCTATTCCTTCACACTCCACAAGTGCCTATGGGTAAATTTTTGCACAACACGCCAATTTCCACGCAAACGGGTGTCTGGCACATAAAACACCTTTGCTGCTTGTGAGGATAGAATAAGAGGATGATTCTTATACCATAACCTTCCAGTGTTGACACTTTTGAAATGTCCATCATCTTGGAACCCTGTCTTCTTCTTGCCACCAAGGTCAAACCAGTCACAACGAAAGAGGACAACGGAGCGATGAAGGCCTCCACTAGAGTTGTATTGCAGCTCAATGACACTTCTCAGCTGACCATAGAAGTCAATTTCCTCACCATCATGCTCTCCCTCGGTGATGATTCCGCTATTCTGTGTCTTTCTATCTTTTTCACGGCCAATGGTGTGATACCGAACACCGTCAACAATACATGCTGAATACAACCTCACCCGCTTATCCGGTTGACATGCCAAAGCAAACAGATCATCACTCACTTTCTTCTCCTCATGCAACTTTCCAATCTGCACATATAAGCCAGGGTTAGTAACACACAAACCTTCCGTGATGTGGCAATGGATTCCATGGCTTAATATCTCACCTTTTTTTAAACCAATCAGCAAATTCTTTGGCAAGTCTTTTATCAACATTGATGCGGCTTTGTTCCCGATTAAACTCTGCTTTGCAGATCCTATCATTCCAAATAAATAAATTGTGAGTGTAAACATCAGGCAATGCTAAATAAAATAACAAGTGCACAATATATGACTTACTCTATGTATGGTAGAACCTCACGGCAGCTGCTGAGGACAAACCAAACCATCTTGTCGTACTCATCACCCGCATCCAAGTATTCAGACCCTCCGAGGAAGTTCACACCATGCTTGAAAACCGACACATCACCACGGTGCGAGTCATCGCGCTGCCCATTTCTGCCCGGCCGATTCCATCTCGTGTCTATATCGTCAAAGTACCTCGAGCAAAAAGTGAGGCACTCATCGACAACATACGCTTCAGCAATCGATCCTTCAGGCCTAGCTGTGTTCCGCACGGAGCGCTTACATGTAAGCAGCCTTCTTTCGACCGGGTACATCCAACCATAATGCACAGGGCCTCTAAGCATTGCCTCTTTTGGTAAATGGACACACAAATGGACCATCACGGTGAAGAAAGCAGGAGGAAAAATCTTCTCAAGTTTGCAAAGAATTATTGGGATTTCTTTTTCAAGTCTTTTAAGAACCGATAACTTGAGTGTCTTGCAGCACAGTTCTCTAAAAAAATTCCCCAACTCAGCAACCGCTTCATATATATCGTGATGCATCAATCCTCGCAGCCCTGCCGGTAAAATTCTTTGGAGGAGAATGTGACAATCATGGGTTTTTAGCCCTTGAAGCTTGCATCCATCGGGTGAGATACACCTTTCTAGATTAGCCGCGTAGCCATCTGGAAACCTGATTGCTCTGATGAAATCACAAAAGGCAATCTTTCTTCTTTGCTCATTGTGTACCAAGCTTGTGGCATATGAAACTTGTCCTTAATAACTTCATCAGGCTGAAGGTGTAAATCTGGTCTTATACCCATATCTTCCAAGTCAAGCCTTGAGTTCACCGTGTCCTTGGACTTCCCTTCAATGTGCATGAATGTCCCAAGGAGATTTTCCGTGATATTTTTCTCGATATGCATTATATCGAGATTGTGCCTCAGCTTTAGAAAAGGCCAGTATGGCAGGTCCCACAACCGGGCTTTTCGGTCCCAACATTGACCCTCCTCACGCTTCCTCTTCTTCTCAAGCTTTCCTGGTCTTACATCTTTGACCTTTTCGAGTTGCTCCTCAAGCTCTTTTTTAGTGAATTCCTTTGGCTCGTCTCGGGTTTCAGCCTCACCATCAAACTCTTTGCTTCTTCGCCACTTATGGTTCCTGGCAAGGAAACGGCGGTGCCCAATAAAACAAATCTTGTTCCTTATTCTCCTTGAGCAGGGGTGTTTGTCACACCGCACACACGCCTGGTAACCCGCTGTGATCCTCCCCGACAGAGTGTGCAATGCCGGGAAATCGTGAATACACCATATGACCGCAGCACGTAGAAGAAACTTCTGGTTGGGATCAAGGCATCGGGCGTAAGCACACCATTCCAGAGCTCGAGCAGTTCTTCTACAAGTGGCTCCATGAAGACATCGAAATCCTTTCCTGGAGACTCCGGACCTGGGATAAGCAGCGCCATCATAAAGTTCGACTGGTCCATACATGCCCATGGTGGCATGTTGTACGGCACCACGAAAACAGGCCACATGCTATATGAGTTGCCCATGTTCCCAAACGGATTAAAGCCATCCGTGGCAAGGCCGAGTCTTATGTTTCTTGGATCTTGAGCAAATGTCTTATACTTAATGTCAAAGTCCTTCCATGCCTCTCCATCCGCTGGATGGCTCAGCTCATCGTCCACAGGTTGCCGCTTGAGCTTGTGCCATTCATCTCCTCTGATGTTTCCTTCGAGAGAAACATCCGCTGTAGCCTTGGTTTCAACGGAAAATGCCTCAATACCTTCTCCGGTATCGACTTCTTCCCATCAGCATCCTTCCACCTAGAGGCATTGCATTTCGGGCAGTTGTTGTACTTGGCATAAGCCTTCCGATACAGCACACAGTTGTTTGGGCAGACATGTATAGAGACATACCCAAGCCCCAGCTTGCGGATTACGCGCAACGCGTCATCGTAATTCTTGGGAACATTGCTACCAGGGAACTGCAAGGTCAACAGGCTGAGTATTGCATTGAATGCAGCATTACTTATCCGGTAGAAAGACTTGACGTGGAGTAGCTTCACGGTGAAGGTAAATCTTGAGAATTTCCCGCCTCAACAGCTGCGCGCTTTGCTTCCTCTAACACCTCGGCAAACATAGATTTCTGTCCATCAACATGATCTTCAGAGTTGTACAGATCCCTCAACAAGTCAGGTATCCTATCATCTTCAAACCCATCCTCTTCCTCCAAACCATCATCCCCTTGCAGAACATTTTCCATAAAAGCAATGCCATCATCACCACCAAGGTGTGTGTGCTTCAGCTTCGGCATGTTCAGGTTCTCCCTCCGATGGTTCTCCATGATGGATCCACCTATCGTAGGTGCTGGCCATTCCATGAATAAGCAAATGATCTTCAACTCTCCCTTGAGCTTGTTCTTGACGGTTCAGGCATTGAGAGAATGGGCAAAGAATGCGATCATCCTTGGCAAAATTTGAGCGAACACATTGCATGAATTCTTCCACACCTTTTATGTGTTCACCGGAAAGCTTTCGAACACCCTTTCTGATCCAGTTTCTGTCCATCTGCAACATAATGTCTGAACTTAGCAACAATTCGAAGCGCACAAACCCAAAGTAGGTACAAGAAAGCTCTAATTTTTCAAACAAACTAGTATGCAACAGGTTGAAGGACCAATTAGAAGCTTAACTAACAATATCAAGTGAGCAATTTCTGGGCTTAAGAACAGTAGCTAAATTAAAATCACTAACAACTGCACTTAACACAACTGCACTTTGCTCTCCTTAACAGTTAGCTCGCTCTAGTGCATTTCTTCAGTTATCTCGCGAGTCAAAGAAGAAGAAAGGAAGAAGAGGGAAGAAGAGCAGACCTCGCCGGTGTCGCAGGGCAGGGTGTCGCCTCTGAAGGCGCTACTGAGCCAGGCAGGATCTCGCCGGTGACAGGGAAGATCCCGCCGACCGTGGCTGTCGTGGCCGAGGCGCTCCCGCCGCCCCAGCCCCCTCGCCGGCCCGAAATTCTCCGCAGACCGTGGATGGCGGGCAGGCTGTCGCCGCTGAAGGCGCTCCCTGAGCCAGGCAGGGTCTCGCCGGTGACACGGGAAGATCCTGATGGCGGGGTCGTGGCCGAGGCGCTCCCGCCGTAGTCGATGCCGCCGCCCAGCCCCCTCGCCGGCCCTAACTTCTCCGCCGGTGCACGCCGCCCCCAACTCCCTCCGCCGGTGAACGCCGCCCCCAACCCCGCCGCCGTCGAACGCCGCCCCCAGCTTCTGCTTCGCTGGGGCGGATAACTGAATCGGGCCAAGTCCTGTGTCTGTTTTCTTAACCCAGAAAGAAATAACCGTATAGATAGAAAAACTTCAGGTAGCTAACAACATTACTTCAGTAGCCTAGCGGTAGAGAACAGAAGCAGCACGCGCTCGGTCGTGGGTTCGAGTCCCCGCAGCGCATATTTTTGCCCAAATAGTAGGTGGGCTTTGAGACGGGTCCAAATATTAGGTGGGCTTTGAGACTTTGCCCAAATATTAGGTGGGCTTTGAGACGGGTCCAAATATTAGGTGGGCTTTGAGACGGGTGAGGTAGGGTCCCACATGGCAGATTGGGTGGGCGGGACCCACATGAGTAGTGACACGTAAGCAAAACTGCCAACTAAGCACTGACACGTAGGCAAAAGAGCTGAGTTGGCTGTCCACTAATACGAACGACCATTTAAATTGGTCAGAGACGGTTAAAGAAAAGGCAATACGTCAGAGCTTTTTAGATTATGACCAATTCATCAAACCAGGTTATGACCATTCAGACTGGAAAAGTCACTAGTTTTTCAGTTTTAGACCCTCCAAAGTAGTGTATGACCAAACGGTTTCAATTGGTCATAGATCTATGACCAATTTTGCCTGGTCACTATAGAAAAGTCACTAGTTGACACATTTCTTGTAGTGAATGGTCGCTGCGCACATTTATATATGTCAGTAACTAATCAGTTACACTTAACATCGAGTAAGCAAAAACTAATGTGTACAAGACAGTAACACTCTACCTGAAGTTGTAAGGAAACAATATCTTCCTTTTATAATCTTGCCTCTTTATGAACCTAAACAAGTTGGCCACTGTTTCCTTGTGGTAGTTCTATAGCAGATTTTCATAACTCGGGTTGGGTCAACGAACCCAATCTCAAAGATTCCTTTTCTGTCACATTCATCACTCTTCATTCTGCATAATAGCGTAGTGAGCATAATTAGAACAGGCAATGACCGAGCTGAGCTATAGACTTTATTTTAGAAAATAAATGAATTGAATCACTTACAGACAATAGGTACCGACGATACTCAAGTCGAGGGCGTCAAGCTGGTATAACTGATAGAGTTTTTCAAGATAAATATTTAACTCGTCTTTAGCTTTGAAATGTTCCTCTGTAACTTGCACAAGGAGCACTTTTCGATCTAGCTTTGTGACTTCCATGTACCAGTTATGCAGTCTTAGCATTTGTGTTGGTAGATTCTCGATCTGATCAGGTGGCACTAGAGACTTCCCGTATTCCCAGGTCCATTTATCAGGTGGCATAAGGGAGGGGAGCTCTTCTACTTCCAGTTGAGAAAGTGAAATACCAAATTCTGCAGCAAATTCCGCGCGATAAGCTAAATCCACCGCGCGCGCGGAGCCCTTATCAGTGGCTACCTTGAGCGGGGAGTGATGCATGTAAAATGCATACATGAACTTTGCATTATTTTACTTATATTTCAATCATATTTGCATCATATAAGGGTTATATCATTGTTTTATGATGATTTTGGGAATATTTCACAAGTTCCCCTATTTTTCTGGAATTAACCCTGCGCAGGCAGAAAACCCTATTTTCTATGTTTTGATGTTTCAGGGACCCAAACGACGTCCAAATGACCTGAAAATTTACGAGCATCAATATTTGGAAGGAAGAAGACTTTGGAGCGAAGGAAGCAAACAAGCGGAGGCCCGAGGCCCAAAAGGGGGTGGCCCACACGGCCACAGTACCTGGCCGCGTGGGGCCCACCATCTGGAGCCTCGGAGCTCCGATGCCGTCGATCTTTCTTCCAGAAGCTTCGTCTTGACCTAAAACTGACTATAAAAATAATCCCCGAGGCTCTTCAGAGGGGAGCACCGCAGAAACAAAGAAACCACGAAACAGAGACCTGAAGTTGCAGATTGGAGGGGGAAAACTCCGGCGGGGCGCGGCCGGGGAGGTCTCCACCTCCTCCAACGACTTCTCCACCATATCCATGATGAAGAGGGAGTAGTCCACCCCTGGACTATGGGTTTGTGGAAGTAACTTATGTATCTCTCTCTCTTGAGCTTCACTAATTAGCACCGTATGAGCTGCCGAACATGATTACAGTCATCTATGTAATACCTTTGTGGTGGATCTCTTTATGAGTTAATATATGTTTGAGATTGCAATTGTTTTGTTTCAGTTATGAAAGTAGATGCATATTATGTACCCCGTTCTTGTTTACTTGTTTTGATCAAGCATGTTTATGAGAGCGTGTGAGGGGGAACATGTGCATTAGATGGAGTAACGGGGGGTGGCTAGTGCGGTGAACGTGAGAGAAATTTCCGCGATCCACTTGGGTGTTTTACCTTACTTTGTTACCTCACTAGGGATAAACAAAAATACCTTGTTACCGGAGATGTGGGTGTGACCATTGCTACTTCTCCATGACTAGATCTAGCAAGTTCTTATTTTAACTTCATGTCATGAAACTTAATGCTATGCTCTGATTTATCTTAATACTAAGCTGTTATGATTTAGTTCGCATCTTAGTGGAGTATAAGAGAGATTAATAACCAAAAGATCTCTATGCTAGGACGTGATGCCCATATGATTAATAACTTGTCATGAAACCTTTGTTGCAATCTCATATGTTAACTCTGTATTCCATTGTCCACCACTTTATTAAAGAGAGAGTGCATTTGTGAAACCATGAACCCCGGTCCATTTTTAATCATAAGAAACACCTTTCCAACCACTTTTAAGCATTTTTCATTTTCAGCCATTTATAAATCCGAAAATACAAAAATACTTTTGCATCTTGCATTCATCATATAAAACCCAAAAATATCATCCATCATTGTTTCAACCATCCTTGCATATTTATTTACCATCATTGCATATTTATTTATTGTTTTGTATTCATAACATTCTCACACCTTGTGCTTGACAATCACTTGGTGAGGTTGAGGGCACAAAACAATTTATTTTGGTTTGCAGGTTTCCAAGGGAAGGATAAGGAGGTAAAACTTTCACTACTGATTCCCCGAGAATTCGATATAAACCCTCGAGTCACCCTCGTGGGGAAAACAAGTCTTGCCCGTACTACACACTCTGCTATTGGTCTCTCAACCTAACCCATTTAAGGGCCATCAAGACGAAGTTTTCTGGCGCCGTTGCCGGGGAATCATTGCTGTAAAGTTTTATCCAAGGGTATCTCACAACAAGTCAACTTCATCACCAACTTGTGCAAACACCTAAGCTTGGGGAGGTTGCACCTACGTGAGCACCATCTTATCCATCTTTACCTTCAAATCATTTTATTTTGTTTTGTTATTGTCTTGCATTTTGTGTTGCATTTGCATTTCGGTTAGCATATTTTATTTTTAGTTTTGCATAAAAAATTAAAAAACACATAAAAACTTGCAATCATGGTTCTTGGAAACAAACAAGAAGTGAGTCCTCCATTAAGTTCCATTTCTAATTTTAAGCAATATCATGGAGAATCATTAATGGATGCTTGGTATAGAATGAAGGGCATTAATAAAAATGGTGTCTACTTTGATAAGAAATTTTTATAATGGTCTAGATGTTTGGTCAAAATGTTTTCTAGACTCATTGACTAATGGAAGATTTGCTTCGGGTAGTCCCTCACATGCTAATAATTTAATGGAAAATTTATTTGGGAGTCCTATAGAAACAAAAGATGAAACTGGGATCAAACAACTAAAAGTTTCTATTGATAGGTCAATATTAGATCTACAAACCTATGTGGAAGAGTATCCTACTAAAGATGAAATACGCTCTTTCATCCTTCACTCAAAAGCTATTATGAAGAGAACTAATGACACCCTTTTTAGAATTGATACAAGAATGGAAAGGATAGTAAACAAAGCCGAGTCTAAAAAGGGAGCAACTAAGAAATTTAATGACAAACTATTTTCTATACTAGACCTTCTGGAAAGGAATCTTGAAGAATCTGTTAAAGAAGAGAACGATCTCAAAATAGCTTTGGATGCTTTATTAAGAAAGAGAAATGAAAGAAAAGTTGAGAAAGTTAAAATGCTTAGTGAAGTCAAGGAACCATTGCTTAATTTAGAGAATTGTAACTTGATGAATTAACATCTATCTTACAAAAATTTGCAAGTGATCCTTCTATTAATGTTAACCAAGCAGGTTTTGGTTCTTATATTGCTAATCATGTTTTAAAAGAAAAGATCACTAGGTACAACCAAGAAGTTATGATACCACCTAAGCTTGGGGATGTATGGATTCCCAAAGTACTAGTAACCATTGGAAAAGAGACACACCATGCTATATTAGATCTAGGATCTAGTGTCTCTGTTTTATCTAAAGAATTATATGAAGTCCTTGAATTAAAGAATCTTGAAAAATGCTCTATTGAACTTGCAGTTGCTGATGATTCCATTAAACATGCTTTAGTAAGAGTAAGTGATGTTATGGTAGAGTTGCATATGACTTTTGTGCCTGTTGATTTTCTAATCATGGATATGGGGAATAAAACACTACAAGAGATCTGATATATTGTGACGAAAATCCTCGTGACAATGGAACGTAACGTCACGGAATATGGTAATGTGTGACGTTACACACCCAGCGTCGCAGAATTCCCCAAATACGTGACGCTCACATAATCACCGTCACTCATTACCACATTCGGTGACGATGTTGTTAGTTTACATGACGAACATGGTTGGGTCACAAAAGAATTTAATCGGTGATGACAATATTTCGTCCTAAATTATCTAGCGGCTGGATCCAAAAAGGTGGAACCCACATATGAAAAAATAAAAAAAGGGAAAGTAGATTATAAAATTCATAAATTGGTAATTTATGCCGGGAAGGATATTTTATTTTCACATGCACTCGAAGATGGACAAGGAAAACCCTCTTGTTAAAAAGTGGGGCAGCAGGGATTCGAAACAGCGACCTTACTTGATTGCGCGCGAGGCATAACCAGCATGCTACCGAATGATGGTTGTACAATTAGCGTACAAATATTTTTCTTAAAGCGTTTCTTACAATAGTTAGAAACTTAGAATAACTAACCGAGCAGATCGATCTGGAATCGTGATCGGACCAGACTTGGTTATATCGTTATCGTCGAGAGGAGCACGCAGGAACGTACCTTGATTACCGGGTACGGCGTGACATTGCTGGCCTCCTCTCTTGACTCTTGTTGATCTCATCGAGACGCCGTGCTGTTTCCGAACAGCCGGCCTCATCTCCTACATCTCCGGGACGCCGCCCCAGCTCCTCCCTGCTCAGTCGTAGGTGTCGTTTCCGAACAGCAGGTCGCCTGCTCCTCCCTTCTTAGCGGCGCAAGACGTCGCTGCCGAGAGTCATCGTGGTTGCCGGATCTCGTACGTGTTGCCGCGTATTGGTTTTTCCTTTCTCTCGACACATGAACTTGTTTTTTAGAATTGGATTTGTATAGCTGTTTAGGTGCTGACGGATTAGTATTATTGTTTGGGCTTTGTGCAGTTTGCTCCGAGTACTAATCTCTATGTGCCGATGCATGTTATTGTTAGATATGCTCTGAATATCATATAGCTGATAGCCACGGATGTACCAACGAATTTGCAGCACTGAACATCACTGTTGTTCAGTTAGAGGAAGTGCACTAGTTGGGTCTTGTATCGACAGTAATATTTGACTTAAACCTGGTGTGATTTGTCCATATTTTCGAGATGCTCTCTGAATATAAGTTGAACAACATGTTTCAGGCTTTGCATAGAGTATTTAGTTGCAAAATTTGGTTGGACAGTCTGCACGCAGTGATTATTTTTGTAGCTTTCGGGACTTGGTAACGTTCGAATTAAATTATAGTTTGGAGATTAAAGTTTTGTGAGATGTTTTGCATGTACTAAAGAATATTCTGCTTGCTAGACTTCATGGTAAATTATACTTTCATGTGTTAGACAGCACCACAAACATATTGAAAGTCTACGGATCAAATTATTTAGTTTCAGTTTTTGTGAATGTACGAAATACGAGGAATACTGTTTTGTTTACGAGAAGTAAATATTTTTTAGATGTCATATACACATACGTGTACTAGTTTATGGTGTAAGCATATTTTTCTCACAAGTAATTAATTTGTTGTAGGAGAATGGACCGAAGCTGGATACATAATGGAACTCGTTTCACAACACCATACTTGAAAGGTGTTGAGGAGTTTATGGATGTTGTTCGGAAAAATTTCGGAGAAAATCAAGACATACTATGCCCATGCCGGGACTGCTTGAATCTGCAACACCAGAGCCAGTCAGTTGTTGAGGAGCACGTACAGTGTGCTGGTATGTCCGACACATATACGAGGTGGATCTTTCATGGTGAATCGAGTGACGATGAAGGGGGTATGATGGAGGATGTTGCATACACGTCTGATCATGATGAGTTTGATGAAGACAATCGAGCTGATCATGAAGACAATCGAGCTGATGTTTCGTATCTGGTAGATGATTTGGCTAGGTCTGGAAGGCGAGGTGAGGGTCAGCCAAACCTCTATTCCAAGCTAATTGAGGAAGCCAAGAAAGAACTTTACGAAGGATGCAGCGAGTTTACACGGCTATCGTTCATTATTAAGCTCCTCCATGTTAAGTCATACAACCGGGTTACAAACAGAGGATTCAATTGTTTTCTTGAGGTGATCAGTGCGGCGTTTCCACATGCTGATATACCAAAGTCATATGAAGCAGCTAAGAGTGTTCTCCGTGAAGTTGGGCTTGGTTATGAGACTATTCATGTATGCAAATTTGATTGTGCATTGTTTTGGGGGAACTATGCCAAGAACACCCATTGTCCCGAGTGCGGGACATCAAGATGGAAAGACACAGAGGGAAGGAAAAAGGTACCCCACAAGGTTCTTAGGTACTTTCCTATAATCCCTAGGCTTCAAAGATTTTTTGTGTCAAAGGAACAGTCCGCAGATGCTAGGTGGCACAAGGAGAAGAGGGTCGCCGAGAAAAATGTTATGAGACACCCTGCTGATGGTGAAGCATGGAAGCACTTTGACCGTGAGTATGGTTGGTTTGCTAAAGATGCCCGTAACATTAGGCTTGGTATTGCAACGGATGGGTTCAACCCCTTTGGAAACATGAGTAGCTCATATAGTATGTGGCCAGTATTTGTCATCCCGTACAACTTCCCGCCTGGATGTGCATGGACCAATCCAATTTCATGATGTCTTTGCTTATTCCGGGGAAAAAAGCACCTGGAAAGGATTTCCATGTATTTATGCAGCCATTGATAGCAGATATGATGAAGCTTTGGGGAACCGGTGTGGAAACGTATGATGCATTGACTGATGATCATTTTCTCTGCATGCTGCGTTCTTATGGTCTATTCATGATTACCCTGGACTAGCCACTCTATCAGGGCGTAGCACTAGAGGCTATTATGCATGTGTGCACTGTGATGAGAACCCTTGCTACGAGGCTCTGAAAAACAAGATTGGGTATGTTGGTCATCGCAGATTTCTTCCACCAATCACCGTTTTAGGAGAAGCATGGATTTCAACGGGTCGGTTGAGAAACGAGAGAAACCTCGTAAGTTCACAAATGCCGAAGTGTTTTAGAAGTTAGAGAAGGTTAAGGATTTCAAACCAGGGAAGTATCCAGGGAATAAGAAGAGAAAGCGCACCAGAAAGATGAACCAAACTGGAGTCAAAGGTGAGCCTATATGATCTGCCATATTGGTCAAACCTGAAATTAGCATACAACATTGATGTAATGCACGTTGAGAAGAACATATGTGAAAATATACTTGGGACTCTACTAGAGATTGAGGGAAAGAATAAGGATACAGTAAATGCCAGGATAGATTTGAAAAAAATGGGAATCAGGGAAGACTTGCATCTGAAACCTGATGGAAAGGGTGGAATGGTGAAGAAAAAAGCAGAGTATAATCTCACCAAGGAGAACAAGAAAAGATTCTGCGAGTATTTAGCTAATGTGAAATTTCCAGATGGGTATGCTGCTAATCTTGCAAGATGTGTGGATCTTGAAACATGTAAAGTGCATGGGTTGAAGACCCACGACTGCCACATACTACTACAGCAAGTTATACCGGCTGCACTAAGAGGGCTTGTGAGAAAGGACATATATGAGGCCATTGCAGAACTTGGTAATTTTTTCAGGCAATTGTGCTCGAAAACTCTTAGAGTTGATGTGCTTCGCCAGATGAAGGAGGATATTCCTGTAATTCTTAGCAAGCTTGAAAGGATTTTTCCACCCGCCTTCTTTGATGTCATGGTTCATTTAGCTGTTCACCTTCCTGAAGAGGCAATTTTGAGGGGCCCTGTGCATTATGGATGGATGTATCCAATAGAAAGAAGGCTTGGGTACCTAAAGGGAACTGTTCGTAACAGGCAAAGCCAGAAGGGTCAATTGCGGAGGCATATGTCGTGGATGAGTGCTTGTCCTACTGCTCTAGATATCTGACAAATATTGAGACAAGATCCAACAAAGAAGATAGGAACAATGATGGGAAGAGGACTGTTTCTCCTGATGAACTGACAGTTTTTTCAGTGGCTGCAAAAGGTTTTGGTGCATCAAAACTAAATCTCTATGATACTGAGTACGACCAAATGGTTTGGTACGTGCTTAATAATTGCCCTGAAGTAGACAAGTACATGAAGTAAGCATTTTTTTTTGTTATCTTTATGCATATTATGCGATTGGCTCATACAGATAATTAATTTGATGTGTTTATGTTGTGTTTGTTGTTGTAGGATTTGCCGAGAAGAATTACGAATGAAAGGTGTGGCTAACATTGAGCATACACTTAAGAAGGAATTCCCTACGTGGTTTGAGAAGCATGTAAGTTATTTTTCTGTGTTTGTGTTATATATATTGCGTTAATGGTGCCATTAACCTGATCATTTTGATGTGTGCTGATCATGTGACAGATTCATAATATCGGTGAGCAGAATGTTTCAGAGGATTTGTACTCGCTATCATGTGGCCCAGACAAGCATTTACTGGTGTACTCTGCCTGCAACGTGAATGGTGTTCGGTACCACACTCTGGATCGTGAGCGGAAGAGAAGAACTCAAAATTCAGGCATCATGGTAAAGGGAGATAATAATGGTGAAGAGATTATGTACTATGGTGTTCTGAAGGAAGTTCTTGAGTTGATGTACTCGAAAAACAAGCATGGTGATAGGTCAGTCTTTTTGTTTCGTTGTGATTGGTATGATATTACAAGCAAGACGACCGGGTTGAGAGATGATGGCTACTTCAAAAGTCTGAATCATAAGGCTCTTCGGCACAAGAAGGATCCCTTCATATTGGCTTCTCAAGCAGAGCAAGTGTTTTACATGGAGGACACGCATCTTGGAAAAGATTGGAAAGTGGTGCAGACATTTAGTCATAGACATTTGTATGATGTTCCCGAATCAGAGACAGGTGAGCTCAATGGTACAGATGCATACCAAGAAGATATCACAGCTCCAGCTTTTACAGTGAACAATGTTGATCCGTTGTTTCACACTTTTAGCCGTGATGATGAAGAAGGCACTCCTGTTGATCCTAAAGTTGTTGCCGAGATTGAGAAGCATGCCGAGAAAAATGATGAAGATAGTGCCACCGAAGATGACGAACAAGATGATGACGCGTTGGGTGGAAACAGAAGTGAGCACTCAAGTGATGATGAAGTTTAGCCTGCTGTCGCGGACGTTTTTTTCGTGAAGCTTTTGTTTGTTTCATGATTTTTTTGTAATGACTTAAATATCCTCCTACTGTATCGAAGTGACGTGCAATAGGTTTGCTTGTTTCCTGAAGTTTTTCTTAGGTTCACATTGGTATACAAGTTGTCGAATTATTGATTATTATGTCAACTTGTTTCTTATCTCCATATTGCTCTAGTTACAGGAGAGATGCTGCCGAAATTTTCCCTAACTTAATATGCATATTAGGTGCACTTCGGTTCGAGATTTGAAGTTCAACTTCATAGAAAATTTGTGCAGGTCGCCCACCTCCATTGCCGCCGCTGATCCGACGCCGCGCGATTAGAAGCCGAATGGGGGCGGCGAGCCGGGCGGGAGACGATGGGGAACCTGATGAACAGGACGGACAGAATCGATCGACCAAAACTTATACGGATGTTCAAAAAAAAAGATCGACCCAAACTAATCGATATAACCAATCTGGCTCGGTTCATCCAGGATTTATTTAAGACAAAATATTACAAGTTTGCCAAAGGGGTAGTAAGGTCATTCCACACATATTTTCTTTTTTTTTCAAAATTAGTAAAACGATAAATAGGGCAAATTATTAAAGAGTTAATCTAATGTGTGGCAAATAACCAACTAATATGTGGCAAATCATAGGTCCAAAGTAAAACCTTGCAAATTATCAAGGATTCAATCTAATGTGTGGCAAATAATCAAAGTCAAACTAATATGTCGCAAATGATAGGTATGGAGTAAAACATGCATGTCCATTTCAGACAGGTCCTAGAGGATGATTGCTAAATTCAATATTTATTCTTAATCCTGAGTCTGTAATATCTGCACCGAGACATGTACTAATGATCTCAGAGATTGTTGTGTCAGATGGAAGCACAACCATGCAACACGGTTTGCCCGCTCGCAAAACCACCATTGAGGAAGACGAGCAACACATGACGTCCATGCAACATGGTTGTCCGCTCGCAGCACTGACATCCTAGTAGTTCAATAATTTCTCTATCTGTTTTGCATACGACCTCAGATTGACAATATCCCGCTTTGTAAGCCCGTCACCTCCCTCCGCAAACCCCAACACAAATCAGAGTCCCACCGTCACACGCCATGACACCGCCTCCCCCATGCGCATAGGCGCATCGCCAAAATCCATTGTCCAAAGATCTGTCGCTGTCACCGTCAGCTGTTCGGTCTTCACCCAACAACATCCTGTGGCGAGGGTGTTGGCGAGGGAGGGGACACTTGAGTAGAGGAGGAATCGCCCCCACCCAGCCCCTCCGAGTCACCTTGGGCGAGAGCGACGCGGGGGAGGGGTTATTTGCAACACCCTGACATTATAGATGCACTCAATCTCAAATGTGTGTATGACATCAAATTTGACAAGATCCAATAATAAACGTTGTTTTTTCTTGATATCATTGCGCTTCTTTGCAACTATGGTTGGAACACATCAAAAATTCTGCATTGTCAATGTCAACTTTGTGCATGACTGGCTTAAATTGACATGATGCAAAGATTAGATTTTTCTCTTGATACGATGGACACCTTTCATGTTGTTTACTCTTCTATTTTCTATCATTCCGCTTCTTTTCAATAATGGTTAGAGCACAATAAAAATTCAGTAATCTTTCCATCAATTTTACATATATGACCTCATATTGACATGGTTTAGTAATTTCGCCATTAATTTGCATATGGCCTCAGATCGATATGATCAAAATTTAGTTTGTTTATCTTGATGTGATGGAAAATTTCCATCTTGATGATAGTCAAACATGATGTTTCAATTTTTTGAAGTATTTTCCTATTTTTGAAACCAAATGTATTTAACGGGATCTTTTTCCTGCACCAAAATATTTTTTCCCGCGAGATTTCTGAATATATTTTTATTTGTGTACGAAAAAAATGGCATTTCCCTCCACCGAAAATCACATTCCCTCCATTTCCCTCCACCGAAAAATACATTCCCTCCATTTTTTCTAATTTTGTGGCATCCCGCCCCGCGAGCCGGTCTCCAAATATTTTTCATCCCCACGATCCTATCCCGCGCGTAGCAATTTGCCCGTCCCCCACATATTCTCTCCTGCTCCTCTTCCCCTATTATCGCCACCACCAGATCGGAGGTGCTCCGATCCACCCGCTCCAGTCCGCGTGTACGTTGGCCCCTCCTCATCTGCGGCCTGCGGGATACGGCTGCCGCCTCACTCACGACCTCTGCGCCCAGTCCTAGCCTCCTCACCGGCGGGATCGGCGACGCCGGCCTCCTCACAGGCGGGATCGGCGACGCCGGCCACACCAGAGAGAACGCCGCCGCCTGCACCAGAGAGAACGCCGCCACCGGCCGGAAGGTAACAGCTTCTTCTACCAATCTTCATCGTAATGGAAACTGCAAGTGATTCGTGTATTGGTTGCTCTGTGCATAGGATACGAACTGCTTTTAGGGCATCTCCAGCCGTTCGGCCCCCCCAGGTTTCGATCCGGCGGTTTTTTGGCTTAGCGCCGGCCGTCTCCAAAACCTGGGGGAGGCGAACTCACCAGCCGTTCGGCGGCCCAGGAAACGGCACAGTTCATATCATTTGAAACGCCTTCTTCCCGCCCCCAAAATATAGCCCGAGTTCGGCGATCACGGCAGCCACAGTTGGGCAATATTTACAAAAAACAGATCAAAGAGTCTCGATCAAGGCGCAGTCGGGCGATTCACGGCCACATGCGGCGTTCTGCTGATGCACAGATCAGATAGAGGCCGGCGACGGCACAGCAGTGTCGGCGGCGTCCAGGTCGATCGGCGTGGTGGTCGGAGCCGGCGCAGAGCTCGGGGCAGCAGTGTCGGCGGCGTCCAGGTCGATCTGCGCCGTGGACGGAGGCGGGGCAGGCGGTGTCTCGGCTGGACTGGCCGAGCTCGTCTCGGTCGTCTCCTCCGTCGGGGTGCCGTAGGTAGTGTCCGACGGAGCCGTGCTGATGTCGCTGAGGATGAGCCGGCGCTGCGCCATGTACCATGCCCTCAGCTCGGGGTCCATCGCGTCCGGATCGGCCCCCGTGAGGAAGGCGAGGTCGTGGTTCCTCTTCTTCGCCACGGTGCCGGTCCTGAGGAGCTCGATCTTGACCTTGGAGTTGGCCATGAGCGCCGACCACCTCTTCGCGGTGATGTCCTCCCTCTTGCCGGCGTTTGCCTTTGCGTCGGCGAGACAGGCCTGGATGGACGCCTGGAGCTTTGCCGCTGCCGGCTCGGCGTCCCTCGCCGCCTTGGCTTTCTTGTGGCCCATCGGTGGCCGGCCATCAGACGCATCAGACGCACCGGCGCCCGGGACGTACTCCTTGCCCTTGCCGATCCCACGGCGTGTCTCCGCCCACTTCTCGCACCCCTCGATGACGACGAAGACGTGGAGGTACTTGAAGTCGGTCTTCTCGTCCTCCTTGTACGCCTCGAGCATCCGGACGATCTACATGGCGGCAGGACCGGCAGACCGGCACAAAATGAGCTACACGGCGGCGCAAAAGAAAGGAAACACGGCGGAAATTCTCACCTCCATCTCGCGGTTGGCGCCGCTCTTCGGCCTGTGCGACACCTCCTCTTGTATGCCGTGCCACTTGTTGCAGGCGGCCTGGATGTTCTGCCAATGGTTGGCCATGGCCTTCTGGCCGCGATTGATGACGCAAGAGGCGTAGTCGGGGTCGATCATCCGGCGCTCGTCGTACTCCGTCTTGACGCGCTTCCAATAGTTGTCCAGGGCCTGGTTCGCGCCGGTGATCGGGTCGCAGCTGACCACCTTCCATGACTCGGCGAGCAGGATATCCTCCCTGCACGACCACTTGATGCGCGGCTCGACGGGCGGCTTCGGTGCCGTCTTGGCCGGCCCGTTCCTGGGACGGCGGCGGCCTCCTCCACCATCATTGGCCGTGTCCTCTTCCTGCGAAGGCGCCGTCGCGTCTCCTTCTTCCGCCTCCGCCTCCGCCTCCGCCTCCTCTGTGCCGGCGCCAGACGCACCTTGACCGTAATCCCCGCCGCCCTGCGAGAAGAACTCCACACCGCCCTGCGAGAGGAAGCCCGGGCACGCCGCCGCCGCCGCCGAGCCGGTGGTGATGATCTCCTCCATGAAGGGGCCGGTATCTTGGCCCAACAGGGACTGCGCGGCGAAGGGGAGGGAACGGCGCAGCGATGGCGAAGTTGCGTAGCCCGGGAGCCGACATACATCATCGGCGCATGGTGGGGGAAGGTGGTGTTGGGGTTGAAGCCACCATGCTCGTCGGCGTACCCGGGGGAGTACTGGGGGGGCGCGATCCAGCGCGGCGACGGCGACGGCGAGGCGACGGAGTTCTGGCTCCAGCCGGCGAACTGCGCAGGAGGACGAGGAGAGAAGCCCGCGACCCTGCGCTTGGCCGGCGCCGGAGTTGGCGGCTCCTCCAGCTCCTCCACCTCTTCTTCCTCCTCGACGGCCTCGGCCTCGGCCTCGGCCTCCGCCGCCAGGTGCGCGGACAGCTCCCTCTGCCGCTGCGCCTTCTCCCTCGTCCGGCGCTGAAGGTTCTCTTGTTTCAGGCGCGCCTCCTCGGCGATCCAGGCCGCGTTGCTCATGCCCGGTGGCTTCTCCTTCGGCGCCCTCGGCTTCCGCGGCTTCTTGCCGATCATGGAGGCGCCGACCATGGAGGAGGAGTAGGCGGAGGAGGCGGCGACGGCGCGGGGGCCTGTGAATCGGGCGGGAGCCATGGCGGCCAGATCTGTGCAAATGGCGGGAACGGGGCGGGGGAGAGGTATATGTGGGGGGAAAATGGAGGGAACGGCCAAATTGTGGAGGGAAATCGCCTTCCCTCGCTGACAAGCCTGGCCCGCGGACGCCTTTTGCCCCCCCAGGCCGAACCCAGCAGGCTGGGGTTGGGCTGGGTTCGCTGGCGCGAAACGGCGCGAAACGGCGCTAAAACCGGCGCCAAATCGACTTCTGGGGGGCCGGCTGGTAGATTTTCGTTGCCGCCGGCGCAAAAAAGGCCTCCTGGGGGGCTCTGGGGGGGACGGCTGGAGATGGCCTTAGATCGTGATTACACATGGTTGCAACGTGCAGATGATTCAACCTGAATATTATCCTACATGCTAAGAGACAGTACTAAGGCACAGATTAATATCGTCTATGTTTAGGATCATAAAGTTTAGGATATGGATCATATAACGCAATCATTCCTTCTTGGAGTTCTGAGCGCCTTTCCTTTAAATAAATTACAGCTTCTTGCATTACTATGCATTGTTTGCTGGATTAGCGGGGTTTGAGTATGAGATATGCAGGTGAATTCTTACTCGTTCTGATGTTTTAACTATTTGCCTGAATCTGAACATGACTTGACTTCTATTGGATTAGCTGCAGTGTGTTCTTGTAAAAGAGCAGCTCCTGTTTTAACTGAAAACTACACCTTCAGTTGCATGCTCTCTGTTTCTAAGTAGTTTGGTTCAGCATCTTATTCAAATCTACTCATGGATATCTTGGTTCTTGCTGAAATACCTCCGAACAGTAGCTCTTTTCCGGCTTGAACTATGTTGGTACTGTTGTATACTTGTATGGATGATTTGAAAAAAATTCAGTATCTCTCGCTATTGTAGCTGCTAATTTTTGGTCGAACTCATTTAGTTTGAGAGGAAACTGAACATTCCTGCTGAGTAGTGTTTGTGTTGCTTTTTATTTATGTATGCATTATATATTAACATATTGGTTCCTAACTTTCATATGATCCTTATTGTCCAACGTAGTAATCATGCCAGCAACTCCGGAGTATGAGAGGAACAGGTTGGCAAGGTTGCGAGGAACAGGGCAGAAGGTGCAGCGCCTCTTGCGCACATTCAAAAAATAGCTGGTCAACTAGTATACGGTGGGAGTGGTCATGACAAACAAAGGCGCAAAGGTGAGGATGCTGGAAGTGCCTCTGAATATGAGCCAAATGATGATGAGGAGGATGATAATGCCGATGAGGTTTCTGGAGAAGAAGAGGAGCATGAGCCAACTCTACTTCTGTCAAAGGCAAGAGTACTATACATCAGTGTCAAACATAGTACATAATACCTTTCTTTCTAACCTGTTCATAAACATGTGTTTATCAGTGTTGATACACCACCTAAATTTCAAAGTTCTTCATATCATGTTAATCATAGTGCTGACTAAGTAACACAATTAATTGATATCCCCTGATGAATTGTTCTAGCAATGTAAGAGTCAATTTTCCCTACTTGTTTGAATCAGGAAAAGCAAGCTTCTACAAAGCCACAAGGGAGAAAGCGTACTCGTTCCAAACCTGCTGTACCTACTACCACAAGAACAACAAGAGCATCAACATCTAAACCTAACCAACGGAACAGACCCCATCGAATGGCAATGACACTTCACCTCACCAAACTTCCAAGGACAGCAACTCACCTCAGGCTGATACGGAGATGCAACATTCTCAAGACATGACAAACACCTCTCAAGGTATAAACAACATCCATCTCTTAACATTGTCTGCTTTCTAGTTTCCACTTTGAAATAATGAAGCTCCACTTTTTCTGCTACTTTGAGATGTAGGTACTTTAGTACGCACCATTGGTCCAACTAACCCAGAAACCTCAAAGAGAGGTAAACGTAGACCAACCATGGGACATGGACTACTGGATTATGCTAAAAGGAATGGAGGGAGGAAGATGAAGATTGATTTCTCAGCTGGTAGAGTGAGACCTCTTGACCCTGTACAAGCAGCCAAGCTTGCTTCTCAGTGTGGCATACATGTCCGCAGCCATCGAATGCATGTTGCTACACATTGGAAAGATTACAACGAAGAAGGCCTAGACCATCATATTCCTAAGGCTATAGGTCATGTTGCGGTGAGACAATTTGCTTTATTCTTTTCATTCCCATTTTCGCATTTCGTGCTGCTACTTAATGATGTATCTTATCATTCATTGCTTTCAGAAACATTTCGAAATGGATCCAAAAGAGGAGCTGTCCAGAAGTGTATGCACAAATATACTCCAGAAAGGTATTCGAAACCAACGGTATAGGTTGAAGAAAAAATATTTCAATGGTCGTACAGCTGAAGAAGCGTTAGCCAATAAGCCACCCAATTTGAGTCAGGAAAACTGGGAAGCCCTTGTCAACAAATGGTCAGATCAAAGAAACAAGGTTTGTAACAAAATACGCCACCAGAAACATCTATAATGAATCTGAAGTTTACTTTCGTGATTTTCCTTTTGTTGTGACTTTGATACTAGCAAAAACTCTATTGATAATACTTATATTTATTTGTTTCACGTAGGAAATTTGTCAAAAGAACAAGGATAACCGAGAAGTTGTCAAGCATCAACAAACTACAGGCTCTAGGTCTTATCCTTCCCATTTCCACCAAATTGTAAGTATTTAGCTAACTCATTGTTGTCCCATGTCGAATAGAGCATGACTTCATATATGGAATACTAATTATTTCGGACATTTTGTAGAAAAAAGACAAGTACAACAATGAGGACCCTAGTCTAATTGACTTTTTCAGAGAGACCCACACCAAAAGAAAGACTGGGTGTATGAGCACGGCTGCACTTAACGCTTATGTGAGGTTTCTTTGTTCATGATGACTTGAATAACTATTGTTGTTGCCTGATTGTTCTGCGCTGTTGGCTGCTTGCTATAGTGTTGCTGTGATGCTGGCTTTTACTATTGTATTGCTTCTGGTGTTATCTACTTGCTATGTTGCTGGTATGCTGCTGCTTGTTCTGCTATTGGCTGCTGCTAACTATGCGTCAGATCAAATGTCTCCCTCATCTGTCATGCAAGTTTCTGATTACTTTGTTTTCTCCATCCGTTTTTGGGAGTATGAAACCGTGCAAAACACATGATTGCTTCTTTACATGAAAGTCATTTGCTTACCTTTCTCACTCTTTGCAGCTGAGAGGACACTGCACATTTTCTAATTACCCATTCAATCTACCATCGTCTTAGTATTCTTACCAATAGTTTTCTGAATTAACAATGAACTAGTACAGTTTCCAGGATACAGTTAATTTGATGACATGTTTTTATATTTTTTGAGTTAGATTATATAAATAATGAACCAGTATTCTTTCCATGATACGGTGGATTTGATGCCTTTTTTATATGTTGCTATATTCATTCAGGGAGCCAAACTTAATATCCGACATACATGTATCTCAACTTTCTAGTTGTTTAAGGCTCTTATCTATGCTTTCGGAAGTGTATAATCTAACCTTTCTTGTCCCTCTAACTTAAGCAACAATGCTTTCTTGTACAGACTGCAATGCAAGATAAAAGGAGGGAAGCACAACTAGAAGATGAGCAGCCTGTGTCTGATACACAGATTGTAGCTGAAGTTCTAAAGGAGCACAGCTCCTCAAGCACATTTCTTTCCACTATGGGGTACCAATCAAGATCTGGGAGGTCTAGGACCTCTGCTTCCACTGAACGTGTTCGAGAGCTAGAAGAAAGAGTTGAAAAACAGAAGATAGAGGCAATAGAGGCACGTGAGATGTATCAGCAGCAATTAAGCGAGAGAGTTAAAGCGCAAGAGGCTGTACTTGAAGAGATGCGAAAGAAGCAAGAACAAGAATTGGAAGCTCTGAAAAAGAGTCAGGAAGAAAAGATGAATTCCTATGAAAAGAAGCAAGAGGAAACAGACAACCTTATTAGTTTCCTCTTACGGAAACATGCAACTCAAACCTAAGAACCATACCTGATGTCCTGATGGTGCATGAAGGCCATCATCATGTTGTAGTGATCTAGCACGTACTGTACCTAGTTTGCTGTTCTTACCTATGTTAGTTTTACATTGCAAGTTATTTATTGTTATTTGCTTTGAATGTACGATGATATTTGGTTATGAATTAAATATATATTGTGGTTTGGCAGCTGAGTATATCTTGTCGTATGTGATGAAATTGAATTTTAATTGACAATTTTTATCAAAATTAAATTCGGAAATTATTACCCAGAATAATCAGAAATAAATAAAAATAAAATTAATTAATATATTACACGCACATAATAATTCTAGAAATTAATATGTGAAAACGATATGGAAAATAATTAATTTTTAATGAAAATGTAAAATCGGAAAATTATTCTAAATAAATATTTATTTATGAAAAAAATCAGGCCAAAAATAAAATAAAATAATATTCACAGTTTTAAAAATGAAATGACATCATAGATGATGTCATCCACCTTCTGTGACGGTAACCTGTGACGTTTTCTGACGGTGGGATGGTCTCCTCCGTGATGATGCTAGTGACGTTGCACCATCTGCGCCGTCACTGAAGGTCCCATATTCAGTGACGATCTGTGGCGCGCCGCGTCACTAGGAGGAATCTGTGACGGTGATTCCGTGACGATGCTCGTGACGCTCCAAAAACGTCACAACGAGGTATTCTGTGACGCTTTAGGATATTAGGTGACGATAACAGTTCGTCACAATATACCAGATCTCTTGTAAACCTCTAGTCCAATTATTCTTGGAAGACCTTTTCTTCGTACCACAGGTGCTATCATTGATTCAAAAGAAGGGAATGTGAAGTTTCAGTTTCCACACAAGAAATGCATGGAACACTTCCCAAGGAAGAGGGACACACCAAAGTTCAAGCTCCCTCATGAGCTTCGTCCACAATAAATATCAAGTAAGAAGCCTAGCTATATGGCTATAAAGAAAGCGCTTTACGGGAGGCAACCCGGTTGTTTTTATTTTTGATTTTCTTTGTGTCCTCTTGCTGTAACAAGAGACTAGTTTATAGTTTAGTTTCTGGAATTTTTAATAAAGTGCCAAGTTTTACCATTTTGGTTTGAAAAAGTTGCTTTAGCATTCGGAGATATTATTCCAGCACGAATCTGTGCACGGTATGATTTTTAATTCTTATTCTGTAACTCCGAATGAGCTGATATTTAAACTGTAGTTGCAACTTTTCATCCTCTGTATGCATGAATTTTTCAAATTTTTGACAAATTTAAGTAGGGTAGAAAAATACGTTTTGCTGCTGCTGTTTTTCTGGACAGATTCTGTCCCATTTTGTTTGATGCATGCTTTGAACTTTTAACTTGAATCTTTTAGATCCAATTGAGTTTATGAGTAGGCATACAACATTATACACTTACTGGACATTCATATGAATTTTTGTCTAAGGATTATATGCAGCAAGAAATCTATTTGTTTATCACTACTAATGTCACCCCACAGAAAAGAAATGGGAGAAACGGTGTTTTGAAGTTTTTTCACAGGGATTAGAGGAGATGCACCAAGAGCTATCCAAGGATGGTGAAACCATAAGCTTGGGGATGTGAAGACAACCCACTGGACCTACACACTCTCGGTTTGCACACGTCTAACTTCTGTTTTTCGATCAATGCACTTTATCGCATAAACTTGGAGCGTCTTTTTGTTTTTTGGTTTGATTTTTATTTTGAGACCACCACATATCATTTATATATGAGAGAGCTACTGGAAATTTGGGTTGAATTATGTTGGATGCTATTAAAATGATTGGGAAAAGGGATGTTTGAGTTGATTTTAAAAGATACATATAGTTGCATGATTCATGAGCTTGTTAATGAGTAATAATTTGCAAGTGTTTTATCAAGAGCTATCTTTTATTCATGTTTTGATGCTAATGTTACTTTACTTTGTTTAACATGGATTAGTTAGTTCTATGGACACTCATGCATGCATTTAGATGGTCAACTTTCTCCCTCTTGCTAGCCCAAAAATTCCAACAAGTAAAAACTTGTTTCCAACACCTTCAACCAAAGTTTTTCCAGTGAGTCCACCATATCTACCTATTAGCTTTATGCTATTCCGAGTATGTTTTCATGATATTTTGTATTATCTATACCTCTGAATTAAAATGCTTATGTTGTTGATTGTTATGGGAAAAGTTGGTTATAGAGCTCTCACGAACTTGATGCACACTTTACTTTTATTGCATAATAAATGACCCATTGTGATTAAAATTATGATGTTGTGCTTGACAAATGTCTTTGGTTGAGAGTTAGCCATATGTGCTGTCACATGGCAAGCTTTCAACATTGCACTTCATTTCATTTAGTTGATGTCATGTACTTTTGTTTATGGATGCTTACCATGGGTGAAATAAATGTGGAAATGAAGTAGTTTAAATGAGTTTGTATAAATGGTTAGAGAGACGCCTGGGCCGCTAATCTAAGCCATGCATCATTCATGGTGGAAATTTACTTACATGCTATGGTGAACCTTCTGTGATACACCTTACAATAAAAAGCTATCCAATGGTAAATAAAAAGGGTGTTGAGATTGTTCATTATGTTTGTTTGTCTTGTCATTTTGATATGGGCTTGTTCCATATCCTGGGACAAGAGGTACCCCAGTTGACGCTCTTATGATACTATTTTACTTACAATGATATTTAACTTGAACTTGCTTTGTTTCCCAGTTGAGTAACACATGGAGTAGGTACTTGTATTCAAGGGGCATGAGACTTTCAACCTTACTTTGTCAAGCACACTACTCATATTTGCTTTCACTTTAAACTTAATCATTCAAGATGCTATGATAGGGGAATGAGAGCTTGACACCAAGGATTACCACATTACAATCATTAACTTAAGTAGAGAAGTTCAGAAGTTAGATGAAACTTATTCATGCTTTACCTCTACTCATATATATATCTTTCCAAAGTGTCCACCTTTTATATTCAGATTTTCATCTCACTCTATGACCATTGTAGGATGTTCTTACTTATCATTATGCATACTTGTGGTCCATAGTACTTTTTCTTTATGTTACACTTTGTGAATTATCATTGAACATCCTTACATTGAATATTGATATCACTTCATAAACTATCTTGCATATTGCTACTCTTTTAAGAATGAACCATTTGACTCTATGTAGCAATAGTAATCATCTTTGATATCCATTGATAGTATTAAATTGCAAAGTCCATGTTAGTTTTATCACCTTCATACTCGAGGACGAGTATGGTTAAGCTTGGGGATGTTGATGCATGTAAAATGCATACATGAACTTTGCATTATTTTACTTATATTCAATCATATTTGCATCATATAAGGGTTATATCATGTTTTATAATGATTTTGGGAATATTTCACAAGTTCCCCTATTTTTCTGGAATTAACCCTGCGCAGGCAGAAAACCCTATTTTCTATTTTTGATGTTTCAGGGACCCAAACGACGTCCAAATGACCTGAAATTTACGAGCATCAATATTTGGAAGGAAGAAGACTGGAGCGAAGGAAGCAAACAAGCGGAGGCCCGAGGCCAAAAGGGGTGGCCCACGCGGCCACAGTACCTGGCCGCGTGGGACCCACCATCTGGGCCTCGAGCTCCGTTGCCGTCGATCTTTCTCCAGACTTCGTCTTGACCTAAAACCGACTATAAAAATAGTCCCCGAGGCTTCGGAAGGAGCGCCGCAGAAACACAGAAACCACGAAACAGAGACCTGGAGTTGCAGATTGGAGGGGGAAAACTCCGGCGGGGCGCTGCCGGGAGGTCTCCACCTCCCAACGACTTCTCCACCGTATCCATGATGAAGAGGGAGTAGTCCACCCCTGGACTATGGGTTTGTGGAAGTAACTTATGTATCTCTCTCTCTCTTGAGCTTCACTAATTAGCACCGTATGAGCTGCCGAACATGATTACGGTCATCTATGTAATACCTTTGTGGTGGATCTTTTATGAGTTAATATATGTTTGAGATTGCAATTGTTTTGTTTCAGTTATGAAAGTAGATGCATATTATGTACCCCGTTCTTGTTTACTTGTTTTGATCAAGCATGTTTATGAGAGCGTGTGAGGGGGAACGTGTGCATTAGATGGAGTAACGGGGGTGGCTAGTGCGGTGAACGTGAGAGAAAGTTCCGATCCACTTGGGTGTTTTACCTTACTTTGTTGCCTCACTAGGGATAAAAAAAATACCTGCTACCGGAGATGTGGGTGTGACCATTGCCACTACTCCATGACTAGATCTAGCATGTTCTTATTTTAACTTCATGTCATGAAACTTAATGCTATGCTCTGATTTATCTTAATACTAAGGTGTTATGATTTAGTTCGCATCTTAGTGGAGTATAAGAGAGATTAATAACCAAAAGATCTCTATGTTAGGACGTGATGCCCATATGATTAATAACTTGTCATGAAACTTTGTTGCAATCTCATATGTTAACTCTAGTGTTCCATTGTCCACCACTTTATTAAAGAGAGAGTGCATTTGTGAAACCATGAACCCCGGTCCATTTTTAATCATAAGAAACACCTTTCCAACACTTTTACCATTTTCATTTTCAGCCATTTAAAATCCGAAAATACAAAAATACTTTTGCATCTTGCATTCATCATATAAAACCCAAAAATATCATCCATCATTGTTTCCACCATCCTTGCATATTTTTTACCATCATTGCATATTTATTTATTGTTTTGTATTCATAACATTCTCACACCTTGTGCTTGACAACCACTTGGTGAGGTTGAGGGTACAAAACAATTTATTTTGGTTTGCAGGTTTCCAAGGGAAGGATAAGGAGTAAAGCTTTCACTACTGATTCCCCGAGAGTTTGATATAAACTCTCGAGTCACCCTCGTGGGGAAAACAAGTCTTGCCCGTACTACACACTCTGCTATTGGGGTCTCAACCTAACCCATTTAAGGGCCATCAGGGAGATGGACTGTTTTGACTGCTCTCCGAGCTGGGCAACCTCTCTTTTTCTTTTCCCGCCGGTAGTACTACTTGTCCTCGTGTTGGGGCGAGTTCTCCTCAGACAACGTGCATAGTCATCTGGCCTATTTATCTCAATTTGTGATGGATGATTAAGAAATTCCGTAGCCAAGTTTTTTTTGCTCTGTCGTAAGTACTTGCTTTGGCGCGAGCTGTCTTTTCGCCTTTAGTTCCGCCATCTGTCTTTTCACGTCGGTTGCCAGCCACGCGGCGCCTTACTCTGGAGTCATCTCGACGTCGTAAGGTCTTGGGGTAGGAACCTTCGGTACTTTTGGGAGGGGCTCGTATTGGGGTTTGGATCGGCAGCTTATCGACGGAACGGCGGTCTTAGCCTTAGTGGGCGGAGGCGGCGGAGACGGCTGAGGAGTCGGCTGAGGCGGCGACGGAGATCGAGATGGACTCGTGTTGTGGTGGTCGTCACTCCGTCATCTCGACTCGGAGGAGGCGATGGTGGCCTTGGCGTCCAGCCTGGAAACACGATGTATTTCTTGGGCCATAGAATGAGTCCACCCTGGACATCTCCCAGTGTCCTCTCATCATCATCTCCAGGGATGTCAAGGTCAAGTGATTGAAATCCGGGTTCAACTTGATCCACGCCGACACGAGCATAGCCATCTGGAATCTCATTGCCACGATACAGTGCTGTAGATTCACAAGTTAAAGCATAGCCGTCCGCCGCCTTCACGGTTAAGTTTCTCAGTGCCTCATGTAGCTCACAACTTGTCTTCTCAGTGATAAAATCCACAGGGTAGGTTTGCTTCGATGCCTCATCAGCACCGACCGCCGTGGAAGCCACGCTGCTTTTCCGTTGAGATGGACCACCTGCTTGACTATCTTGCTGCAGCTGATGAGTAACCCCTGACAAGCTTGCTCGCGCAATTGATCTATTTGATTTTGTTGTTCGCTAACGATACTTTCTACTTTGCTCAACCGGTCTGAATCCTCCCGCTCCTTCCTGTTCCTTGCTCTTGCTTGGCTTCTATAAGATTCACGGTCCTCGGGAAACCCTTCATTCCACATCGTAGCTCCCTTGCCTCGTGTTCGTCCTCCGTTTTCTTTATTACCGAGGGCCTTTGTCAGCTCGTCGTTCTCTCTGTCGGGAATAAACCTTCCCTCTCGAGCATCGGCGACTGCATCAAGAATTTCTTTCCGGGGTATAGGAGTTTCTTTAGTTTCATTAACTATTAGATCACCTGATGCGTCATACTCCGCCCCATGAGCAAGCATCCAATTTCTGACCCTATGGGGCCAGTTATCTGTAACTGGAGTGATCCCTTTTTCGCGCATAGCGGCCTCAATCAGATCCCACTTAGGCTCGGCACTTACGTAGCCACCTCCCCCCAACTTCTGGTGATATTTCTTTTTCTCTGCATTCTCCTTATTCTTTTTCGATCTTTGCTTGGCTAGTTCTGAATCCTTATATTCCAGAAATGCCTTCCAGTGAGCCCGCTGCCTCTCTAGTGTTCCAGTGAAATCTGGAACTTTATTTTTCGAGACCCAATCACGGTATAATCTGTTCTTGTAATTATTGAATTGTTCAGTCATCTTCTTCAGAGCGAAATGTTTGACTTTTTTCGTCATGGCTTGTGTCTTTTCGGGGCAATCCAACACCGGCAGGGTGAAATGTGCTATGAGCTTGTCCCAAAGCACATCTTTAGCTCTGTTGCTGACATAATTAGCTTCCTCTAAGTTTTTTTTCTCATTCCATTCCTGAATGCTGATCAGAACATTGTCCCTAACAACAACTTCGCATTGATGCACAAACCTAGCCGCGTTCGCCTTGGGCTCCAACGGTTTGCCATCTGCAGAGACGACCTCAATTGTGAGATGCGCATTTGTGGCCAACCCTTTGGCATGGCCTCGTGTACTAGATTGGGTCGATGCAGAGGTCTAAAAATAAGAAACATTTGTTAATACATATATATACAAATAAATGTTTGCATATGATCAATACATATATATACCTCGCCAGACTGCGGGGGTCCACCAATTTGCAAGTCGTCATCGCACTCTGTGCTCGTTTCCGCTTCGACGCTTCGTTCCGGCTCCATTCTCAGACCGGGTGGCCGCATAATGGCGAACAACTCTTCTTCCCCTTCTCTGCCTACGAAGGGAACATCTCCATCCATTGCTTAACTAATACAAAAGAAAGATAAAACAATGATAGCATTAGCAGAATAATTCAAAGTAGGGAACTTTACAAATATGCAAAAGTATCGCTCATACATCTTTATTTAATCCAGTTACATAGCTCGGGTCCATTTTTATTTAACCCTAATACATCACGAATAATATCACTAATACATCTTCCTCTCACATGCATTAACCTCTCAAACTAACTTCGACCGGGTCCTAAGCCGCGGGGTGCTGAGCGGCCGGCGCTGCGCCTACAAAGAACAAGAACCATCACAGGGTCATAACTCACGTGAGAAGGAACCCTATGAAGAATCGACCATCTACTATCATACACCGCTGGCGTATCCAACAAATACATGTAGCGACAGACGTGCTCGTTGTAACACCCTGAATTTTGGCCTTTTTGAAATTTTTCCCAAAATTCATTATTTCATTATTTCATGCGCATTTGGATTTAAACCTCCGGAAAATTCTTTTGAATCTTGAACCTTTGCAAACATGATAAATCAAGTGGGATCTTGTTCTTTCCATTTTCCTCCCACTTGGTACTTACATTTGTGATTTTATCTCTGGATAAATATTTATTTGGGAAATTCCTTTTCCTTTTTGGAAAATACCCTTTTAATTGACCTTACAAAGGAACCCCTATTTTTATGTCTCCAAAAATTCTACAAAAATTAGGTAACCCTCCCTAGTTGATGTGGATCACTTTTATAACAAAATATGGGGCCATGACTTGGGAATTTTTCCCTCCACAATTCTTTTTGTGTTCTGCCCATTTTCTCAAAACATTTTAAAGTCTAACCAAAACATTTCTCCTGGATGAATCCAAGGCATGGATAAGCTCACATTCATCACTCCTACCTCAGGACAAAAAGGGCAGATCCATCTAACACCATCTACCCCTCCAAACTTTAAAAACCCATTTCTGTCCAGTACTGAATTTCAAAAGTTCTAGTCGCAACAAGTTTTTTTTTGCAAAAACAATAGCCATGAAAGTTGTAGGGTTTGGCATTTGGCGCACGGTGACGCAAGTTTCATCTCGTTTGGAGCTCTGAGCTGAGAGATACATGTTGATGCCGACATTGGCATGGACTGGACCATGCCAGGATCGGCATGGACATGGCCAGACGGCGCCACCGCGTTTTGGTCATCGCCGTTTTGCTTTTCCCGTGCCCAAACCTCGCCCAACCTGTTTCCCTTCACCCTCCACACCCCTCTGCATCCACGTGTCGCCGGAAGAACGCCGGACGGCCGCCGCGTGGACGTGCCAGGCGCTAGCCGACGCGCCGTCCAAACACTGTGACGCCGGACCCTCCTGTCAGCACCTTCTCCGCCGCACGGACCGGTTCGTCGCCGGAGATTATCCTCGTGCGTCCTCCTGTGCCAGCGCTCCCGCGACGCACCGCCACCGTCGCCTCCACGCGGTGCTGACACCTCGCCGCGGCATTAATGAAGGCCGCCGCGCGGGAACGCTATAAGAAGCCACCCCAACACCATTCCTTCACCGCACCACCCCTCCCACTCCCCCTAGCCTCCTCCACCGCAACGCCCGAGCCAGAGGAGCAACACCTCGCGGGAATCGAGTCCGCCGTAGCCGTACTGACCCCAGCTCGATTCGCACACCCCAGCCCTTCCCCGATCGATTCCCTCCACCCAGAGCCTCCCTAGATCATGGCGGTGACGATGCCGTGCTCGCCAGGGTGAATGGTGGCCGGAGACGCCGCGTCCATCATCGACCGCAAGCTGCCGCCGCCGGGGAAGACGCTCTGGTGCCGCCCGAGGTCGCCGTGGTCCGCGAACGCGTGGACGAGCTGCGCAACCTCTCCCTGGACCTCCCTGCTTCCTCTCCCTCCCCTCTCCCGCGCCCCAGCCGCCGCAAACCGCCGCCGGTGAGTTCGCCGGAGCATCGCCGTGCTTCTCCTCTGTTTCCCGCGTTTAAAAGAAAACGGTTCGGCCTCTCCGAGTCACTGACAGTGGGTCCCACTGTCAGGTTTTTAAACATTTCCGAATCGTTTTTCTGTTTTGGATTTTCTGTTTTATTTTTTTACTGGAAATTGGCAGATTTTGAACCCAATTTCAAAATACAATATCTCTCTGAAAAATGGTCAGAAAAATATGAAACCAATTTTGTTGGCTTTGTTTGAATTTTGAACCAGAGAAGATTTATTTGGAATTATTTGTTTTGGCATTTATTTAAATACCCTAGGAGTGGTTTTGATGCATTTTTGTCTTGTTCTTTGAGATTCAAACCTCTCCGACGGAGTAGGAGTTACCTCTGAACCCGAAGGCAAGACACCAACCCAATTTCAAACTTGGTCGAACTTAGGAAATATTTTGACTGCTGAATTAATATCTGTTACACCTCGCATGTCATATTGCATTTTAAATTATTGCACTCCTTTGTATTGCTTATCTGTGCAACACTCACATTCCCGAGACAATGGCCGGTGGTACCGCCTCAGTCAAAGGAATGGGGGAATTATTACAACTGTGCGTCTCGCGCTTGCGGGGCTTTGTTTGCTTCTTTCTTCTTCGCCGAGGTGAGGAGCGGACGAATGTCGTCTTATGATCCTCGGAGTTGGGGCATTCGCCAAAAGAGTTATTTGCCTTGTCCCTCCGTCAAATATGGTTGGCATAGACCATCCGGACTGCGACGCTGGGAGCTGACTTTCCATTTGGTTCTTATTGCCGAGATTGCTGACACCACGTCGGGGTAACCCTCGAGTGGAATGGATTCTCTCTCATTCTTATGAGTGCTTTTCGGTTCATTCTTTTACGGTGACACCGGCCGGGTCTCCCGCCACCGTCATCCGTTTGAAACATTATGCTATTATTCTGTGAACACTAACCCCCGAGTGACACCGGCCGGGTCTCCCGCCACAATCACCCGGGTATTATTATTATTGTTATGTTGTTATCTATGCATGCAAGTATTATGTTATTCTGTGCTATTATGGTTATGTGCTTATGCTTGTGTTGCTTGAATCATGTTGGGAACTGAAATAAGAATTTGACTAAGAAGATAACCACCTCCCTCGACTAGATTGAGTCACATAGTGCCACTCACCAAGCACCACTTGCACAACCATGCGTCGTTCACATGGGCGGACCATGACTAAGTATTTTATCAGGCCTCCTTTGACGCCACCCTTTTGGCAAGTCTAGTCGGGTACCTTTGTGGTCGGGGCTAGTCTTGTGAAGGTTCCGGAGCTAGGCGTCGCTCATCTGTTGGGGACGTGCCGGATTCACTTCTTCATAAGGCGTAGAGTTATGTCGGTGGCTATACAGGGAGTGTCCGGGTAGGATAAACGGTTGTGGAAGTGTGGGTTTGTGCTGTCGCCATGATCGGTTCTAGTACTTTGGTACCGGCGGTACAAGCCTAGACTTCAGCGTGTGGATAAACGTTGCAACCTCTCGAGAGTGTAAAACTAGATTCTAGCCTTGTCCCTAGGTTATGGGACGATGTTTGGGTCAGGTCACACTATGAGTCAGTCCAGTCGAACTTGGAGAAAATAATTATGTTGAGACCCAACGAACACAGGAAACATCGTGAGTCAAGCCAGAGTTGGCTAAGGACTCGGATAGTTGTGAATTAAGCCAGAGTTGGCTAGAGGCTGGAATGCCTAGTTGTGATTATGAGTTGTCAGGTGAGAAACGTGATCTCACTTGATAACGAGAAATCTCCCCTACTAAGGTAAGTAGGTAAGTTTTGTCCAACCGTTAAGCTTGGACTCACCCTCGCAACCGACCTCATGCCATGCTACTTTCTGAATCATGCCATGTCATATAGATAGACCTTGTTTGCTTTTGGGCTGTTGTCTTGCGAGTACTTCAAGTACTTACCTGGCTTTTCATGTGGCCAGACCCTGCTGCACCTGTCGCCGAGTACCCGCTGTACGAGAACTAGGAACCCGTGTCCCAGGCAGGACCCTGTGGAATAAGGCCGCTATCACCACGCTACTATCTGCGCTTCCGCTACGACTTCCGCTAGAGGCTCGATGTTAGAAAAATAATGTACATACTGTTGTGTGCGCCTGTTGCGCCAAAGCTGGAGCCTCACCCCGTGATGTAATATTGTACCTGTTCGAACTCGAAGCCCTATGAATATATTTGGTTTTGTCTTTGTTTACCAAGATGTCATATATCCAGTGTTTCTGGGACTGGTATATGGGGTAGCTCGATCATCTGGATCGGGGTGCCACACTCGTCCTCCTCCCTGATACGGCGACGTACCACCTACTCAGGGGCCGGCTCCCTCTGCACCGAGCGTGGCCCACTCGACCGCCACCAAAGAAGATCCGAGTCGACGACGTCACCCGGATTCCTAACTAAGCTACGCCCGGAAGGTAACACCTCCCAGTGCCAGCCCGGCGGAGCCCAGTCCCGGATATCGCCCCTCTGGTCCAACAAAGACATCGTCGCCGAGAACAATAAACTAAAAACACAGTGGGGTATAAAACAAAAAATTACACTTAGCAAAACTAAATCTACACTTAGCAAAATTTACACTTAGCAAATCTACACTTAGCAAAATCTACACTTAGCAAAATTTACACTTAGCAAATTTAAATCTAGACTTAGCAAATTTAAATTTACACTTAGCAAATTTAAATCTACACTTAGCAAAATTTACACTTAGCAAATCTACACTTAGCAAAATCTACACTTAGCAAAATTTACACTTAGCAAATTTAAATTTACACTTAGCAAATTTAAATCTACACTTAGCAAAATTTACACACTTAGCAAATTTAAATCTACACTTAGCAAATTTAAATCTACACTTAGCAAATTTAAATTTCTAAAATTTCTAACACTAAATTTCTACACTTAGCTAATCTACACTAAATTTCTACACTTAATTAGCAAATCTACACTAAATTTGTACCCTAAATTTCTACACTAATTAAATTTCTAACACTAAAAAAACAATAAATAAAAATCCTTACCTTTCTAGCTAGGGCGAGGTCGCCGGCGTGGAGGAGGAGAAGGGCGAGGCGACGTGGAGGAGGCCACACGGCGGAGGCGGAGGGCCACGCGGCGGAGGGCTCGGACGGCGGGATCGGGCGGCGGAGGAGGCGGAGGGCCACGCGGCGGAGGGCTCGGGCGGCGGGCGCGGAGGACGGCGGCGGCGACGCGAGGAGAAAAACGGCCAGGGCTTCGCCGCACGATGTTGAGATCTCCCGGCTCGTGGCTCGGGCCGGGATGGAGGCTTGGGTATTTATACCCAGGGACCTCTGGTCCCGGGCGGAGCCACGAGCCGGTACCAGAAGGGAACCTCTAGTACCGGGCGGAGCCACCACCCGGGACCAGAGGTGCATTTGCGAACCTCTAGTACCGGGCGGAGCCACCACCCGGGACCAGAGGTGTTTTTGCAAACGCCACCCCCAGCGCGCGCAAATGCACCTCTGGTCGCGGGTGGTGGCTCCACCCGGTACTAGAGGTCTGTTTTTTACGTTCAAGGGCCCAAATTTTGAATTTTTGCGCGCAAAATGCCCAAAAGTGAATTTGAAAAGTGTTTGAATATGAATTTGAATAGCTTCTGCATACTTTTGAATCTGACAAAACTTTCAACATGAAAAGTGTTTGAATTTGAATAACTAATCCAAAACAATTTTTTGTTTTCTAAAATAATTATTCTAACTATTCAAACTATTAACCATTTTGCCATTTTCAATTAAAAATGAATTTCAAAAGTTTTTAAATAGAGGTGCATTTGCGCGCAAAATGCCCAAAAGTGAATTTGAAAAGTGTTTGAATATGAATTTGAATAGCTTCTGCATACTTTTGATTCTGACAAAACTTTCAACATGAAAAGTGTTTGAATTTGAATAACTAATCCAAAACAATTTTTTGTTTTCTAAAATAATTATTCTAACTATTCAAACTATTAACCATTTTGCCATTTTCAATTAAAAATGAATTTCAAAAGTTTTTAAATAGAGGTGCATTTGCGCGCAAAATGCCCAAAAGTGAATTTGAAAAGTGTTTGAATATGAATTTGAATAGCTTCTGCATACTTTTGATTCTGACAAAACTTTCAACATGAAAAGTGTTTGAATTTGAATAACTAATCCAAAACAATTTTTTGTTTTCTAAAATAATTATTCTAACTATTCAAACTATTAACCATTTTGCCATTTTCAATTAAAAATGAATTTCAAAAGTTTTTAAATGGAGGTGCATTTGCGCGGAGGGCACGAGCCATCGAGGGCACATCGCTGGGGGAGGATACGTGACTTGTGAGCCGTTGGATCAGGGGTGTGTTTCTTTTGAGCGCTTGTGTTTATTCGTGAGCCATTGTAGTTCGGCACTCATTGTAGTTCGGCACCCTATATATAGCCCCCCTCCCGGACATGTTCGGCACTCATTGTAGTTCATTTTTGGTATACGTAGCATTCGGACTCCCTGCATACGTCCAACGGTGCATTTTGATATGCGGAGATCACGAGCCATCGTTGGGCTGTATGCAGGGGAAACCGTATGTTTTGTTCCAACTTTTTCCAGCACATGTAAGCCGTTGGATTTTCAGAACCAAATATCAGTGTTTAGAGTTCTCTTCTGAGTTTTCAGAACACAGTTACATAAAATTTTAATACATTATTACACATCACCAACAACATCCCTATCTAGTCTTCACTTTTTCTTCGTGTGTGTCCCTTTCTTCTGATTGCGCCGTAACCATGGACAATCTTCATCATTTAACTTGATGCTTGGGTCAGTGTTCACTTTGAAGGGCGGAATTTCATGAAACTTGTTGTAATCTTCTGACATGTCTGTCTTGTCCTGTGACACCCCTCCATGGCACATATCACCAGAGAGGCGGTCGCTCCGTGCGCCAGCCCAAGATATCTGGCCGCACGTCATGACAGTGCAACATAATGGAAATCATTACACAATCAGGCACAAGAAGTGCTACAAATGGTTTACAAGGCCATCAAGGCATGATAAAAATATCAAGCCAAGCATGGCTCAGGACAGAGTTTAACTGGCAGCGGAAGACGGCTAAGGCAACGGCTTGGAGCGGCTCCATTCCACAGGCATCTGGCTGGGCTACTGATCCTAGCACGCTCTTGCTCCATCTACTTGCTAAGGTAGAAGATGATTCCTCGCCAATATCTGGCCACAAACACGAGGCCCGTGAGTACATTTGTATGCACTCAGCAAGAATCGCCACTCACTACAAATAATCCAACAATCATGCAACAAGATATACATTGAAAATAAAAACCTACAACATGGCAAATGTCTACTCTAGGTAGATCAATATAATAACATAAAGGTAGCATGGCATCACAAGCAAATCATAGCATTAGCAAACAATGGGGTATCACCAGTGCAGAGTCCAAACCAGGTGGGGTTGGATCGTATACTGATCATCATACAAAGAAATTACCTGTGACGAGTATAAGCGAGTGTACCAGTTGGTACCAAGTAACACAACAACTCATATCAACACAGCTAGGCCCACTGGCCTCTAGCCTCACATGGCTTATTACATCTGCCAACACTGCTACGCCCACTGGCCTTATCACAGTTTTTTCATCTCAAGTAACGTTCCCTGCATCATCTTATTATTTATTAAGTGAGGTCAGGTCGTTCAATAATTTCTTCAAAAAAAACTTAAGTTTAACCTCCGGACACGACAAAGACACACAGTGTGACCGACACTGAACTGTTGTTCCATATCCCAGGAACGAGGCTTGCTTGCTAGGTTGACACTCTCGAGAGGTTGCATTCCCAACTATCAAAATGCACCTTACTTAGCCGGCACTTCAGGTTGTCACGCCAAAGTCGTACTAAGCAAAATACACTTACATGACCGTCCACTTGCTAAGACACTCTCCTGCACCACCCTATACGCATGGTACAACGGGCAGCTGAATCCGGCACATCCCCCGGCGCGACCGGGTATGCCTTGCTCCGGACTCCCTAGCACAATCGAACCCGTGCCTGTCGACCACTACCCTCGGACAGGACAACCGATCGACTGCGCCCAATGGATGACACAAAAGGGGCTTAACAACCTACTAGGTCACGGTCCTCCATGAGACGACGATGGTCCTGCTTTCAAAGTTCATATTAGTGGCACTATGTACAGACCCTATCGTTGTTTGGAGGGGTGTTTCATTTAATCAAGTTTCATCATTCACAATTCCAAACAACCGAGGATTAGTCCAGCAAAACAACCACAATATCACAATAATATATAACATCAAACGACAAGATATTAGCAACACAATATTATAAGAAATAGTCAAAAAGCGTCAATCGGACGACTGTGGCGGAGCTACCTCTGACCAGCGCCATCTCGTCTGACTATAAAAGAAAATAGCGTCAATCGGACGACTGTGGCGGAGCTACCTCCGACCAGCGCCATCTCGTTTGACTATAAAAGAATATAGCGTCAATCGGACGAATGTGGCGGAGCTACCTCCGACCAGCGCCATCTCGTCTGACTATAAAAGAAAATAGCGTCAATCGGACGACTGTGGCAGAGCTACCTCCGACCAGCGCCATCACAGATCAACGCCCAGCCCACTGTCTCAAGAATGATGTGTGTTCGATAAATATTAACAATACATAATACAACCAGGCAAGTACGATAAATAAATAAATATGCAACATGATATGCAACACGGCAGGAGCATTATTACAAGTTTCATATAAAACACGAACAACAAACAGACATGCATAAATATACAGACAAAAATATAAACACCCGGCATGGCAATAGCAATAAACAAACAAACACTGCTGAACTGCTCATAGCAAGGGGTTAGCTTGCCTCCGGAGACGGTTTTCCAACGGTCCGGAAAGTCTCGGACTCGCCGCGGGTCAGAATCCCGAAGAACGTCTAAACCACGAAACGACAAACGGTGTATTAAATAAAGGCTATGAAACTAAATAGCTCCAAAGATAGCAAAACTAGTACCACTGGCTAGATCTCGACGAGATAGAAATTTAGAAATTTGAACTGGCCAAAACGGAGTTACGGTAAAAAACTAGGGGCGTCCGAAGTTGCTCACCAGGAAAAAAAAACAAACTGCGTGGGAAAAAAAACTGATCGGGCCGCTACTGGCGCACGGCTGGGCCGTGCTGGGCCGAACGTTCTACTGCGCTGCTGGGCAGCGGCTAGCTGGGCTGGGCTGGCTGCCCGCTGGTAGAGAAAAACGGACCGATCGAATCGATCGGTTCCCTACTCCTTCTTCTTCCTCCGACGCCGGCACGGGAGAGCACGGGCGATTGCCGGCGTCGGCCGCTGGGCGCACCAAGAGGCCGGGTGACGAGCTCCACGGAACGGACGCGTCGCGCCACGCCCGGGAGGGTAAGCCACTGTTGCCGGGGACCACGAGCGGGTGGCAGCCCGAGCTTCCCCGAGCTTGGCCATTGCGGCAGCTCGCGGATCTCTCCCCTCCGTTGGTTCTAGGATGGACCGAGGGTGGGGATGGGTGTGCAGGGACAAGGGGAGGCTACCCTGCTGGTTTGGACGAGCAGCGGCGCTGCGGTGAGCTTGCTTGGTTCGGAGACCCTTGGCGACCACCTCGGCCAAAACCGAGAGAGACAAGCTCGGCTCTCGAGCAAACCAGAAGGGGAGTTCCAGGGGAAAGAGGGAATGGGAGCGGCAAGGCTGAGAGGAGGCACAGGGGTCCTATATAGCAAGGAAGAGGGAGGGGGAGCTTTATGGCAACTGACGGTGGGTTGGTGCACCACCTTTGCTCCAAAGGTTTAATGGAGGGGATAGGGATGAGGGGAGGATAGGGAGGTCGCGCTGGATGTACAGCGGCGCACGTGGTGGCACTGCAGCAAGGGATAAGGGTAGGGGCTGGGGTTTGCACAGGGTCATGCCGACACCGGCATGTCCAGAGCGCGAAGCAAGCGACATCGTCGCGTTCCCGATGATTTAGGGCACCAAAAAGAAAAAGGATGGTACCTACGGGTTGCTAAGGACGAGGCCTACGCTACTACAAAGGTCACACGCAAAAACTCCACACTTGGTAACACAAAGTCTTTCGAAATTCAAACGCACTCAAGGTGTTCGATGCAAGGAAAATGGACTTCCACTATCCCAATGGAGTTAGGATTTTTACTGGTGATGTTCTACTGGTATGTGAGCAATGTGGTCAAGTTTCACTCACTTTGGAGAAGGTTTCATGTGTAAACATTTTCGGGTTTCGAAAATGGCAGAAGGTGTTTGATGGATGTTCTGCAAGAGAAAGTTGGTCCAAATGATCCCAAATTTCTGTGGGAGGCTTCCAAAGGGACAGGGAACACTTCCTCAAGTGGTCAAGATTTATGGTGGTGTGGATGTAGGGTTTTGGATTTAATGGCCTTGTGGTGGCTTATTTGGTAATATCTCCAATCTGCAAAAGTTGCATTGTATATGGCTATGTTCATGCATATATGGGATATACATGAGGATTGGGGTCTCTGGAATTTTTGGCGGAATCTTCCAAGCAAGGTAAAGGAGAGTTGCTTTGGAGGGGTGGTATAACGTTTTTAGTTTTCCATAGAAAAGGGCATTAAGGTTTTATAAAGTAAACCCTAATGACAGAATTAAAAGTGATCAGAAATATTTAAAGAATATTCCTGGGGTTGGGACATAGAGGGGTACATGATCTCAGCATCAATCACCAAAAGTTCAAATGAGTTTTGATAAAACCCAGAGAAATCCAAGTTGAAAGGTTTTCACAAAATTTTAATTCACCTCTTTTACAGGAAAACCGGTTAGTGAAAATCAGGGTGTTACAGACCTTCCCTCCTTAAAAAGAATCTCGTCCCGAGATTCGGAGACTTGAACAAGACAACTCTTGAAGGATCCATTTATCCCCCAATTAAAACTTTTTCCTACAAAATAATAAACTTTTGACACCCAAAGAGATCTGCACACAACAAGATTTTTAATAAATCATACATGTTAGGAGTATGGTATTTCTACCATACTTAATGCATTTAAAAGATGGCATGGCAGGGGCTCACTCAATCAATCAACATAGGATCTACTAGCATATTTATTAAATTAAATCTAAGGTTTTTGCTCAACCAGATACAAACATGGCAAGATCAAACAAGATCTACGACCAAACTATCAATCAACAACCAAGGATTCATCTTGGGCAAATTATTATCACAAGTTTGGGGAAAACAAAAGTTTACGGTTTTATTTTAGAAAAGCTGTATATTCATTTTCATGCATACACAGGTTCTGAAAAATAACAGGGTTTCTTCTTTTTTTTTTTTAAAGAAAATATCCATGCCTCCAAGAATTGGCTCACGGACACAGTGAGATTTGGACTTTCCCCAAAATCATTTGAAAATAAAATTTTCCCTGCAAAACACTGGAGAGACGAGGGGATGATTTTCCGGAGAAAGGAATAGAGGCACACCGTGGCTATCGGCCTACTCGCTGACATGTGGGACCGGGGTCCACCTGGCAGTCTCCTTCTTCCTTTCTATCTTCTTCTTCCTCGCTTTCTCTCGTTCCGTCCACAGCTGGTTCTCAGTGCGCGGAGCACTCCACTGCGGTACTGCTGCGCGTGTGGTCCGTCAATGCAGCGGCCATCACGGCTTTGGGGAACAAAGCCTCGACGGTTTCGCGCCATCGGGCGAGCACTGCAATACTTTCCTAATCTGCATGGCAGGTTGATGTAAATCTTAATGTGTTCTAAGTGGCTTATTTAAGCAGAGATGTTGTCCTGCCGAACATCTTTTTAAGAACACACCTATATGAGTCCGACTGTCAAACATCGCAGTCCATGAGAGTTGGGTGCTCTCTAATAAACTCATGAAAGGCCCGGAGTATGACGCATAAGCTCCAAACCGCGAGGAAGCCGTGCGGCGGCCTAGTATCGGTCTAGGCTTTGTGTGAAACTTGGGTGCTCTCTAATAAACTTGTAGTTCAAGGTATAGTCCACTATTCAAGTTGCAAGCTAGCGTAGCATGACGTCTTAAGTGGAAATTCAACTTAACAGTCTCTGTCGTGTCTCGATGCACGGACACCGGGAGTAGAGGATACCCCCTTTTAGGTTCGGCACGGGGCGCGAAGGAGGCTGAGAATCGTCTTCGTGGGCGAGGTCTAGATCAAGCTCTCCTCCCCACGATCAAAGTATGCAACCAAAGGGACACAAGGAGCTACCCAGGTTCAGGCCGCCCGGAGGCTAAAAGCCCTACTCCTGCATGTCTGGATTGATGGGTTTTTCATAGTGTGGCTTACAATGGAGCCTTCCGGACAGGGTACCCGGAAGGGTTTTGGCTGGAGGTAGAAGAAGGACAGATCCTGACCCGGAGGAGATCACCTTCCCCTCTACCTTTGCAGCCCTAGTCTAGTCTTGCTCTGGTTGGACTTGTTCCTTCCTCCCCTTTTCCTCCTCCGTGCCTTGGTCCTCCTTTTATAGGCCAAGGGGTTGCCACAGGGTCACGTGAGGGGCACGAGGGACCTTCGGCGGGAAGGACCCTCCACGGCTGGTTTTGGGAGAGACGTGGCCTCTTCTTAGCCTAGCGTCTCCTTTGGGTTAGGTGGGAGCGTCCGCCTTTGGGTGGACCGGGGCTGACACCACCACGGGCTATGTCTCCGGCCCGCGCCACCTTCGCCTTGCTTGCCAAGTCTTCTGAGGTCTTCTAGCTTGAGGTGGAGAGCTTATCCACAGTGGTACGGAGAAGTACCCGAGAGGGAGCCCGGCCTCCTGCCGGGAACTCGGGCTCTCGGGGACTTCGTTGCCTTCTTGCTTGGTTCGGGGACCCGGCAGGCCCCCAGGACCGGAGCCCTTTGTCGGTGCAGGTCTTGCTTGGCCTTGGCAGGGCTGACGGTGAACCCGCCAGCTTGACTTGGGTCTTGGCCTTGTCCATCTTCATCTTGGGCCCAGATGGGGTGGACCCACTTTGGCAGCACTAGGGGAACCCCGTGTTCCACTGCTGCGACAGTATCCCCCGGGCATGGTCCCGGCGGCTCTTGCTCCAGCTGCCGGAGCTATGGCGTAAAGATAGGTCAAAGTGGGTCCCCGGGCACCTGGTCTTCCTTGCTCTGCTTCATCGGGGACCCGCCGAGGTGAGGTAGAGACGAGCCCCCGGGTCCTTTTGACTGAATCGCGGTGAACGTTGCGATTCGTGCTGACTCCGTGCTTATCTTGGAATCCAACGGGCGAAACGCGCAGAAAGCGGCGCGCCCCCTCGATCCCCACGTCCGTCGGAGTAATGGGACCGCGACGCGACGTGCGGGATGCCTTATAAGCCACGCCGTGCTTCCACTGTAGCCGTTACCTCTCCAGATTCGCCGAAATCCCCAAATCGCCGCCTCCGCCTTCGTCCTCCTTGCTCTGCTCCGTTGCCTCCTCCTTCCGCCATTGCACCAGCATCTCTTCTGCTCCCATGGCTCGACTGAAGTCTTTCGCCCGGAGGAAGAAGAGCATGGGGGCCTCGCCCATCGAAAAGCCGCTGTCCCCAAAAACCAAGAGATCGCGGCGGAGATCGGCGCGGAATGCCAAGCAAGCTGAACTCAAGAAATGGACGGCCATGTTCCCCAGCTGCTTCGCCGGCGATGCGGGGATGATGCGGAAGGCGGGGAACCTCGGGGTGATGGAGGTCTTCCCGCCGTCGGCGACCAGGACACCCACGCAGATCCCCATCTTCGACAGCTTCATGCTGATGGGGCTTGTTCCCCCTTTCTCTGATTTCTTCATGGAGATCTTGCACGCATACGAGCTGAAGCTCTTGCATCTGACGCCGGGCGCAATTCTTGACTTGTCGGTCTTCGCTTACACCTGCGAGGCGTTCATCGGGGTGATGCCGTCCGTGGCGCTGTTCCGCCATTTCTTCTAGCCCTGCATCGGGAGCGAAGGCTGGATGGGAGGCGGTGTCACGTTCTGCTTCCGTCCGAAGATCAAGTTGGCCTATCCCCTCATGGAGACCAAATCCAAGTGGGATGAATGGAGGGATCACTGGTTCCTGGTCGGGGTACCGGAAGCCGATGTACATCTTGAGGAGCCGGTGGAGCGCCCAGTGGACCTGGACACTTGGAGAAGCGTCGGCTTGCAAGACGGAGAGTTCTCGGCGGCCATGGCGCTTTTCGAACTTCTTCGCGAGAAAAGAGTCTCCGGGGCCGCCATCGTTGCCCATTTCCTCCGCAACCGCCTCGCGCCGCTGCAGAAACGCCCACACCCAGCCTAGAACTTCCAGGGCCCCAAGGATCCATCTCGCTTGAGGTGTCCCGATATGGAAGAAATCCATGTCCGGGATAACGTGAGAGGAACCTTCACTCCGGGAGTCAAGTACCAGCTGCCCAAAGGGTTTCTGCCTCTGTGTGATGACCCGGAGAAGAACAAGATCCTGGCGCGGATGTCGGTCTGCAACGCCTTTGGTATTGTAGGCCGGACTGATCACGGGCCCAAACCTCCCGCGGTGAAGACCCGCAAGGCCAAGGCACCCTCCAGCCCCGAAGAAGGAGAACTCTGGGAGTCTGACGACGAGAGCGAGGAGGAATCCGAGGAGGAATTCTCCGGCTCTGACGATGACGAAGACGGCGACGGGCACGAGACCGGCGCCTCCAAAAGAGATGGAGCTGCTGGCGATGACAAGGTTGCCAGCGATGATGACGATGAAGACGACGACGACGATGACGACGAGGAGGAGAATGCTGCTTCGTCCCCGCATTCTGCCCCCGGGGCCGATGCTGCCCCAGACCCGGGTGCCCGCAGCCGTTCCCCGCCAGTTGTGGTGGTGGGGAATGAAGACGACCATGTGGATGAGGGAGCGAACGCCGCAGACTTCGTCCAAGCCCCCCGCCCAATAGCTTCCACCCGCCGCCTGTCGCCCGTGATGGAGCTGCCTGCTGCCTTGGGCGAGCTGCCGACGAGCCCCGAAGCTTCTTCCGCTGTGTTGGTGGATGTTCCTTCGTCAATGGGCAACAAACGCACCCGGGAGTAAGTTTCTTCTTCGCTTCTTCCTTTATGCTTTGTAATTCCCGGCTTCCCCAAGGAAAATGACCGAATGTTGGCGCAGGGGTACTCCTTCCTTGGGTACTAGCAAGAGGCGACGTGACACGGCGGAGGATGACACCGCCACTAGCTTCGGAGCCGGTGGAGGGGGATGTTTCCTCCTCCTATAGCAGAACTTGAAGGCCGTCGGGGGAGCGGCGTGGGGAGCGTGACTGCGACCTCCCTAGCTCTCCCGGGAAAGACGCTTAACGTCCCGACGCACGAGCAAGCAGGTAACCCATAGCTCACGGGTAACGTCACTTCTTTGACGCACCAACGTTCTTTCTGACATTTCTTTTGCTTCTAGATGCCTCGGTGGCCAATGTCTTCTCACCCGGTGGCCCTCTCGGTGGAGCTAGTCAGGAGAAACCACCTTCCCTCTCGCCTTCAGATGGTCAAGAAGTGACCAAGGGCATCCCGAGTTCGCGGGCTGCGGGGACGCAGACCGTGAACCCTGCTCCGGGTCCAAGCCCTGACTTGATGGAAAGCTCCTTGAGGACTGGGGCAGTGTTAACAACTTTTGCCGCCTTTTCCACTGACTCTGGTGCTAGTGAGGAGATTGCGGTGTTGATGAAGATCAAAGAGAGCCTGGCTGCCAATCGCACGAAAAGTGTGCCCGCCCCGGGAAGTCTCCTGGCAGCTACTCTAGGGTTTACCATTAGTGGTGACAACGCGAAGTATGCCATCCTCCGCGGGGTAGCCCAACTAGACAAGGAGCTGTGCGATCGTGAGGCCGCCGTCGTGGGGACAATCGAGAGAGTCGAGGATCTGATCCAGAAGGGGATGGACAAGCTGAACCGCCTAGCAACCCAGATCACCAGCTTCCACCAGTCCCTTGAGAAGAAAGACGCAGACTGTAAAGCTGAATGCACGCGCCAAAGGCAGGCCACCTTGGCGAAAGAGCAGCAGCTGGCGACCCGGGAGGCAGAGCTGGCTGAGAAGGAGAAGACGTTGGAGCTCTAGAAAAACCAACAGGAGCAGCATACTGAGAAGCACCTGAAGGAGGCAGAGGACCGCCACCGTGAAGAGCTTGAGGCCAGGGATAAGGACATCCGGCTCTAGAAATCCAAGGAGAAAGAGGCCGTCCAGACCATCGAAGATATCAAGAACGTCCTCCACAAGGAGCAGGAGTTTGCCCAAGCTTTGCAGCAGCAGGCCAAGAGTGATGGCCAGAAGATGTCAGAGCTTAAGGAGTCCTTGGAGGCGCAGGGTAAAGAACTGGCAGCGCTGAGAGAAAGCAACCAGAAGCTGATCCAGGCCAATTCCCAGGCATCCACTGAGTTGTCTGAGCTTCGTCGTCTTTTCCAGGAAGGTTTCGCTGTGGTTGAGGCTGCGTGCGAAGTGGCGACGGCGCGAGTGAGGCGGCTGAATATGCCCACCGAAGCTCCAGTGCTGGAACCCCAGCGCCAGAGCCTGCCCCTCGTCGCGGACTTCATCAAGGAAGTGGCTGCTGATCTCTGGTCTTTCAAGAACAAGATGGTTACCCAGCTCGTGAATGACAAGCATGAGACGAGCAGGCTGATGGCGGCCTTGGTTATGGCGTCCTTCAGGGAGGCCAATCCTGGCATCGCGTTGCCAGATTTCTCGACCTCGTCTCCTTCCCGGGCTTCTCTCCAAGGAGTGTCGGCTCCCGCGACTGCACTTGCCATGAAGAGGTTTCCACCTCTCTAGTTGTCCTGCACCATATTCGGGCACTTCGTGCCCCAAATAAACTTTGCGTCAGATCTCGTGTACCAGTTTATTAAACCTTACTTGTAACAGGCTAGAACTTGCTATGCTACTCTATTTCACGGGTTACTTTTACTTGTCTTTAGCATGTTTTTACTTTTCTCCACGTCCTTGAGGGACTTTCTGGGATGTAAGCTTACCCACGAGGCCCTGACTGGTCAGGCATGCGCTCGCGAGCCTTACCGATTCCCAAAAAGCCGCTCACTCTGTTGGCACGCATGTCCCCGGGGTGTATCAGGTCTGTGCACCGCTTTTTACCCCCGGGAGAGTCGATACCCCATGAGTGCTCGTACGACGGTCGAGCCTTGCTTTTCTAGTTCCGCACATGTTCTGTTACCCGAGAAGTAGATAGCACGTATGACAGAAGCTAGTTTGAGGATAACTTATCTTTTATTCATCATGGAAGTTCTTGAACGACAACGGGTCACTTCAGGGTACATCTTGCGGCAACATAGCTCTTTCGGGTACATAGCATGACTTGCTTCAACGACTCTTGCCGGACGGAAGGTTAGCCGCTTCCTCCATCCTGGCACATCGGTCAGCTATGTTCCACAGGTCCTCCAGTGTGTCCACAATGCGGGTACACATCTTCTCACGCATCTTCGCGTTGCGGACGTTGACGTGGAAGGCAGCGAGGACGGAGGCCTCGCAGAGATACTTCGGGATGATGCGGTCGACGACGCCCTGGAACCTCCAGATGTAGTGGCGCAGCGTCTCTTCGGTTTCTTGCTCTAAGTGATAGAGGTCGGAGACGGTTGCTGGGTACGGCGTGCAGCAGGTCTTGAGGTGCTGGCTGGCCTGGCCTTCCATGTCCTCCCGTGAGCGACGCCTGGGGTTGGAGCTCTGGCCAGCACCTTCTTCAGGATGTTCCATGGGCCGCTTGCCATGGGGGTCTGATGGCCCTTCAATGGGTTAGGTCGAGACTCCAAGTGCAGAGTTTATAGTATAGGGAAGACAGTTTTCCCCACGAGGGATGACTCGAGGGTTTTATCGAACTCTCGGGGAATCGGTAGTGAAAGCTTTATCTCCTTATCCTTCTCTTGGGAACCTGCAAACAAAGTAAATTGTTTTGTGCCCTCAATCTCACCAAGTGGTTGTCAAGCACAAGGTGTGAGAATGATATGAAAATAAAATGAATGCAAAACAGTAAATAAATATGCAATGATGGTGTAAACAATGATGGATGATATTTTTGGGTTTTATATTGTGAATGCAAGATGCAAAAGTATTTTTGTATTTTCGGATTTTTAAATAGCAGAAAATGTAAAGTGGATAAAAGTTGTTGGAAAGGTGTTTCTTATGATTAAAAATGGACCGGGGTTCATGGTTTCACAAATGTACTCTCTCTTTATTAAAGTGATAGACAATGGAACACTAGAGTTAACATATAAGATTGCAACAAAAAGGTTTCATGACAAGTTACTAATCATATGGGCATCACGTCCTAACATAGAGATCTTTTGGTTATTAATCTCTCTTATACTCCACCAAGATGCGAACTAAATCATAACACCTTAGTAATTAAGATAAATCAGAGCATAGCATTAAGTTTCATGACATGAAGTTAAAATAAGAACATGCTAGATCTAGTCATGGAGTAGTGGCACGGTCACACCCACATCTCCGGTAGCAAGGTATTTTTGTTTATCCCTACTGAGGTAACAAAGTAAGGTAAAGTATCCAAGTGGATCGCGGAACTTTCTGTCCTTTCACCGCACTAGCCACCCCCCGTTACTCCATCTAATGCACACGTTCCCCCACACACGCTCTCATACACAAGCTTGATCAAAAAAGTAAACAAGAACGGGGCACATAATATGCATCTACTTTCATAACTGAAACAAAACTATTGCAATCTCAAACATATATTAACTCATAAAAAGATCCCCACAAAGGTATTACATAGATGACCGTAATCATGTTCAGCAGCTCATACGGTACTAATTAGTGAAGCTCAAGAGAGAGGAGAGATACATAAGTTACTTTCACAAACCCATAGTCCAGGGGTGGACTACTCCCTCTTCATCATGGATACGGTGGAGAAGTCGTTGGAGAAGGTGGAGACCTCTCCAGCAGCGCCCCGCCGGAGTTTTCCCCCTCCAATCTGCAACTCCAGGTCTCTGTTTCGTGGTTTCTGTGTTTCTGCGGCGCTCCTTTCCGAAGGGCGTCGGGGACTATTTTTATAGTCGGTTTTAGGTCAAGACGAAGCTTCTGGAAAAAAGATCGACGACAATGGAGCCTCGAGGCCCAAGATGAGGGGTCCCACGCGGCCAAGGAATCTGCCCGCATGGGCCCACCTCTTTTGGCCCTCGGGTCTCCGTTTGTTCGCTTCCTTCGCTCCTACGCTTTGTTCCTTCCAAAAACTGATGCTCGTAAATTTTCAGGTCATTTGGACGTCGTTTGGGTCCCTGAAACATCAAAATATAAAAATAGGGTTTTCTGCCAGTGTCGGGGGAATACCTAATTGAGTATGAGCCGACGTACGAACTTATCGAGACATAAGCTGGTGGAGACTTATCAAGACATAAGCTGTTGGTGCGGCTTACCTGGCGCGGCTTATCTGGCGCAGCTTATCTGGCGCAGACTTATCTGGCACAGTCTTATCTGGCGGATGACGAACTCAAGGCTCGTGATGACTTGGAGGCCAAGCCAAGGCTCCAATATGTATTCGACTAGAACTCATGTAAACCCTAGCCAGGCCATCTATATAAACCAGGCAGGGACTCCCCTCGAGGGACAGGGAAAAATTAGAGGCTAGCGTTAGATCTCAAAAGAAGAGACACAATGTAAACAGAACAAGAGGAGCTGCCGCATCATCTCGGCGACTCCATAGCATACAGAATAAGACCTAGCCACAAACAACACGTAGGGCTATTACCGGATGATGTTTCCCGGGACCTAAAGCTGTATAAATCGCTCTCCTGTGTGCAATCTCGCTCCCGTAAGATTCTACGCCGCCTAAATCCCACACCTACGAAGTCATTACGCGATGATACCTGACGTGACAAACCCATGACAGTTGGCGCCCACCGTGGGGCAAGCGGCGCTTGGAATCATGATCCGGGCGGGATCCCTTCATCAACAATGTCGGCGACTTCGACGTCACGCCGGTCTAAACGATTCGGCGGTATCAACATCTACATCAAGATCTACCTCAAGCTCGAGCAGAAAGCATGGAGAAATTCGACCGCGCGATTCGGGGCTCAACTTCGACAACGTCCCTCATGCGCGGGTTACAGGACAACAGCAACGTCCGTATGGCGGACATCACCGACGGCGGCTCGAAACTCATCTCGACGATCCCTTCGGTGGAAAGATGCGCAATCGAGTTTCCTAGCAGCTGTCCGAGCACATCGGATTCCTACGGTTAGATCTCCGTGGCCGACTCAAACACTGAAGGCCTGTCGAAATCTGACGGAACTCCGCATGTCCTTGGGGAAACAATTACCGAGGTCGACTCAGACATCAATTTGAAGATCCCTCCGGTGGAACCCTGCGGAATATAATCACGCAGAACTCCAACAAATTTGAGACAATTCCAACGGTTAGATCTCCGTCGGCGACTCGAGCACTGCAGCAAGTTTCAGATCTAGGCGAGTCGCGAATCCAAGCACGAATCCGGCTCGAAATCAAATTCGTGTACCTCCAAGATTATGACGCAGTCAACCTCAACCTCCTTGTCGCGACTTAATATCAGCTACGTCAGGGATGAGCTGAGGCAAATACGCTAGATTTGTGAGACTACAAGGCTAGAAGCAGAAGCGGATCAGATCAAGTTCTGATGGAAAGAAAACAATTTGTATCAGACCATGTCCTCTACGATGGATGAAAAGCCAAAGAGCCTTGCACCAGTACCGATCAAGATAGGCAAGGCAAGCGCGTGTGCGAGTCAGCCAAGACGTTTCAAGGATACAGATCACGTACAACATCTAGACGTACAACAGAAAAATTAAAGGGAGAAGACTGAGTGCTACTGGTACTCATCAAGACTCAGCCGCGCAAGCATGGCATAGCGACTCAAAATATTTCCAGTTCAGCACGGACGTCGCCGACTCACCGCAGTGGATTTTAAATACCATAACGGTTTACTTCCTCCTCGTCGAATCGATAGGAGAATAAAAATAAGCTAAGTTGCTATCATGCTCAAACTTTGCAGCCTTTTACTTTATCAGTTAATATTGAGTGTCACGCATATCTAGTTTATGCGGCTTATTACTCATGTCTCTGCGATTAAAAATATATCATGTCGCAGACATAAAATTTAGATCAATCTTTACAAATAAGAAAACTACAAGTTGATCTCAGTTATTATTTCGGAAGATTCAATCTGACACAAGTCTATTTAGATACATGCGTCTGATCCACACACTGTTGGTTACACATCAGTATGGTCGTATATTCAAAAGTTATCAATTATCTTTATCGTCATATATTAATCACCTTTTCTTTGTGAGGAATAATCTGACGCTGCAGAAAAACAACCAAGCCACGCCATGGTTGAAATCAGATGCCACCGCGGCTTACTTCGTCTTCGACAGATTGACATCTACGGTCTGCAGATCATATCGCGTTATCAATGTCAGCGGAATAAAGACGAGATAAGTCAATTTCACGCTCAAATTTTGCAGCTATTTGGATTTTATCAAATACAATTAAGTTTCACATTCGAGTAAATCTCGGGCTGCATGTCTAGTTTATGAAGCTTATTATCAATATATCTGCGATTCAAATTATATCATGCCGTAGATTTTGAATTCAGATCATTTTGAATGTTTAAATACATCCACTTCTCAAAGTTGGGTTTCTTGCAACCCGCAATGCAATTATCAAATTAGAGTTCTTTATAACTCACTTTGCATTTATCAAAGTCTAGCTATTTACAAGCTTGCATTGAATTTATCGCATGATAATAATTTTATTTACATCCGCAAACGGATTTCTTAAATATACGAATGTCCACCATCACATATTCAAGCATTGATATTTAGGGACTCATTATATAATTTCATGTTTTATCATTATATCATTTTACGAGTCACCTAGTGATTTATCTTCAGGTTATTTTATGAGTCGCATACAGCTCATCATTACATCAGTTTGCGAGTCACTAACGAATCATCATCTTATCGATATTTGAGTTAAACAGGTGACTTGTTGTATCAATCCTTGGGTCAAATTAGTGACCCGTGGTATGACATTTGCAGCTAATCAGAGTTGGTTATCATCAAAACTATTCAGAGCTATCGTCACAGCTATTGCAGCTGCTTATATCAAAAGTCGACTGCCGCCTACGTGCGGTCGCACATCAGGATTAGTAAAATAAAGCGGGCACCTCCGGTATCCGGGGGCTTGTCATTTCGCCTCAATTTGAGTCGCTGAGCCTTTATTTAACTAATCTCTAGGTTTCACGGGGGCTTTGTAGCTTTATGAGCTCGGCTTATTCTCGTGGAATCTCTCTTTGTGGCAAATTAACCTGGTTATACTCGCCTTAAGTTAGATGTAACGTGCACTATGCGGCCAAAGTACCGGCATGTGGCGTCAATCGAGTCTGATTGCCTATCATGGCTGTTCTCGACCCTGAACACACATTAGACCTGGGAAATACTGAGCCGCGCGAGTCCTACTTAACGGTAACAGAGATAATTCAGAAGGACTAAAGTACCCGCATGTGGAGTCAATCGAGTCTGAATGCCTATCATGGACTTTCTCGACCCTGAACACACATTAGACCTGGGAAATACTGAGTCGTACCATATGCTATCATGCATCGTACAATTTGCTATCATGCAACCATTTGCTATCATGCAAAATACAATTTGCTATTATGCAAAATATCATTTGCTATCATGCAGAATATCATTTGCTATTATGCAGATTACAATATGCTATCATGCAGATTACAATATGCTATTATGCAGGTTACAATTTGCTATCACACAGAGTACTAACTTTTTATCATAATTATTACCAGCCGCCAAGGCTAACATATTATCATCAAGTTATCATCATTGCATCCTTGGGGGCTTTGCCTTTTGATTTAGCAGGAACATATAACTCGGCCATATGAATTGGCATGACCAGATTTTTAATGATTTGGATGATCAGTCTTGACTGGGATTATCTTTTTTCCTAGCGACTGAATTAATATTTCACAGTTCGGAGTTTATAAGCGATTTCGCTCTACTCCAAATATCATTATTGTCTTGGAAGCAACATTTTTGCTCAAGTTATTGCAGGATATGACATCAAGAAGGATAACAAAAGCATGCTCGCTTAATGCCCGGGGGCTAGGACAATTAAGTTTTTGTATAAATTGAGATATTTTTTAGTCCCGAGCAGCATGATCAAGCATACAACTCGGCCCTCGGGGGCTATACATCCACCAGCATCTGGCGGTTTCTACTAAATTGATATACCATGTTTATATGCAGATTTCATTTTTTGCAGCACATGAGAATATATATATCCATTTGCGAGTCAAATCAGCGACTCAGAAATCTTTAAATACAGGTTGTGGCAATATACCCTTGAGCCACCATGATTCAACATGCGCTCAGATGGCTTGTCATGATAACTTGACAAATTATTATACTTTTGGCCAGCTTATTTATGCTTATGGCTTTTCTACTTCGATGTCTATGACCCACCACCTTATACACATTTGGCTGATATATCTTGATGCTCATAAGATATTATTCTTACGATTTCAGCTCAGTCTTACATCCAATAGGAAAAGGTGGTTTTCACCAAAGGCTTCGCCGACACCTTATATAATTTTCGCGGAGAACTTATCGCGATTCTGCAGCTTCAATGCGACTAAACAGAAGTGTTCAAATAGCAAGTGAGGAAGACTTGTGCACGGCCTCGAATGCCTGTGATAGTACATCGACAAACATATGCGAGTCAGCGCTTCTACATCAGCAGCTCAATAAGCCGCTGCGCTCGCGACTCATCATCAGCAAGTCGCCAAGCTCAACATCAACAAGTCACCAAGCTCAACAAAAGTGAATCACCAAGCTCAACATCGACAAGTCACCAAGCTCTACATACTCAAGTCGGCAAAATCATCAACATCAAGTCAAGATCTTCCGCCTGACTCTACGAATCACCCGGAAGCTTGGGGGCTAATGTCGGGGGAATACCTAATTGAGTATGAGCCGACTTACGAACTTATCAAGACATAAGCTGGTGGAGACTTATCAAGACATAAGCTGTTGGTGCGGCTTATCTAGGGCGGCTTATCTGGCGCAGCTTATCTGGCGCAGACTTATCTGGCGCAGGCTTATCTGGCGGATGACGAACTCAAGGCTCGTGATGACTTGGAGGCCAAGCCAAGGCTCCAATATGTATTCGACTTGAACTCATGTAAACCCTAGCCTGGCCATCTATATAAACCAGGCAGGGACTCCCCTCGAGGGACAGGGAAAAATTAGAGGCTAGCGTTAGATCTCAAAAGAAGAGACACAATGTAAAGAGAACAAGAGGAGCTGCCGCATCATCTCGGCGACTCCATAGCATACAGAATAAGACCTAGCCACAAACAACACGTAGGGCTATTACCGGATGATGTTTCCCGGGGCCTGAAGCTGTATAAATCGCTCTCCTGTGTGCAATCTCGCTCCTGAAAGATTCTACGCCGCCTAAATCCCACACCTACGAAGTCATTACGCGATGACACCTGACGTGACAAACCCACGACAGCCAGTGCAGGGTTAATTCCAGAAAAATAGGGAAACAATGAAATATTCCCAAAATCAATATAAATCAATGATATAACCGTCATATGATGCAAATATGATTGAAATATAAGTAATATAATGCAAAGTTCATGTATGCATTTTACGTGCATCAACATACCCAAGCTTAACCTATACTCGTCCTCGAGTATGAAGGTGATAAAACTAACATGGACTTTGCAATTTAATACTATCAATGGATATCAAAGATGATTACTATTGCTACATAGAGTCAAATGATTCATTCTTCAAAGGAGTAGCAATATACAAGATAGATTATGAAGTGATATCAAATATTCAATGTAAGGATGTTCAATGATATTTCACAAAGTGTAACATAGAAGAAAGTACTTTGGACCAAATGTATGCATAATAAAAAGTAAAAACATCCTATAATGGTCATAGAGTACTCTTATGAAATCTGAATATAAAAGGTGGACACTTTGGAAAGATATATAAATGAGTAGAGATAAAACATGAATAAGTTTCATCTAACTTCCAAATGCTTCTACTTAAGTTAATGATTGCAATGTGGTATTCATTGGTGTCAAGGTCTCATTGCCCCTATCATAGCATCTTGAATGATTAAAGTTTAAAGTGAATGCAAATATGAGTAGTGTGCTTGACAAAGTATGGGTTGAAGGTCTCATGCCCCGTGAATACGAGTACCTACACCAATTGGCTACTCAACTCGGGTCACAAAGTAAATTTGAGTTTTAAAGTCATTGCAAGTAATAAAAGCGTCATCAAGAGCGTCAACTGGGGTACCTCTTGTCCCAGGACATGGAACAAGCCCATGTCAAAATGACAAGACAAACAAACAAGATGAACAGTCTCAACACCTCTTTTATTTACTATTGGTATAGCTTTTTATTGTGGGGTGCATCACTGAAGGTTCACCAGAGCATGTAAGTAAATTTCCACCATGAATGATGCATGGCTTAGATTAGCGGCCTAGGCGTCTCTCTAGCCATTTATACTTACTCCTCAAACTTACCAAGTTTCCACACTTATTTCGCACAATGTTAGGCATCCATAGACAAAAGTACATGATATCAACTAAATATAAATAAGTGCAATGTTGAAAGCTTGCCATGTGACAGCACATATGGGCTAACTCCCAACCAAGACTCTTGTCAAGCTCACAACTTCATAATTTTAATCACAATGGTTCATGTTCATTAAGTGCAATAAAAGTAAAGTGTGCATCAAGTTCGTGAGAGCTTTTTAACCAACTTCTCCATAACAATCAATAACATAAGTATTTTAATTCAGAGGTATAGATAATACAAAATAACATGATAAACATACTCGGAATAGCATAAAGCTAATAGGTAGATATGGTGGACTCACGGAAAAACTTTGGTTGAAGGTGTTGGACAACAAGTTTTTGCTTGTTGGAATTTTTGGTCAAGCAAGAGGGAGAAAGTTGACCATCTAAATGCATGCATAGGTGTCCATAGAACTAACCAATCCATGTTAAACAAAGTAAAGTAACATTCAACATCAAAACATGAATAAAAGATAGCTCTTGATAAAACACTTGCAAATTAATACTCATTAAAAAGCACATGAATCATGCAACTATATATATCTTTTTGAATCAACTCAAACATCCCTTTCCCAATATTTTTCAATAGTATCCAACTTAATTCAACCCAAATTTCCAGTAGCTCTCTCATATATAAATGATAGTGGTGGTCTAAAAAAAACCGAAATAAGCAAATAAAAGACGCTCCAAGTTTATGCGATAAAGTGCATTGATCGAAAAACAGAAGTTAGTCGTTTGCAAACGAGAGTGTGTTGGTCCAGTGGGGTTGTCTTCACATCCCCAAGCTTAGAGCATGTCTAGTAGAGCCCTCAAACCCTCATCCAACCGCTTTTTTACAGTTTCGGAGCGAAAAATCCCGTAGACTAGAGCCCTCAAACCCTCAAAAAAATTTGAGGGTCCAACCCTCAAACCTCATCCCAACCTGTAGAAGTGAGGGTTGGAGAGGGTCCAACCCTCAAACCCTCAACTCCTCCACTGTGAACGCGCGGGAGGGAAATTTCAGCCCGCCAAGCTCGCCTCCGCCGGCCGCCGCGCGCCATGGAGCCGTCGCCCGCCTCCTCCCTCGCCCCGCCCGTGGCCCGGCCCCATTCCCCACCTCCGCGACGCCCGCGCCGGCCCAGCAGCCGCCCGTCCCGAGCCTGCCGGCGCCGGAGTCGGCACGGGGCGGCGCGGCCTGGGCGGAGCGGCCTGGGGCGGGGACGGCCTGGGGCGGCACGGGGCAGCGCGGCCTGTGGCGGCACGGGGCGGCGCGGCCTGGGGCGGGCTAGGGCGGCGCGACGGCCAGGGCGGCTGCGGGGCAGGGCTGGGGAGGCGCGACAGCCAGGGCGGCGGCGGGGCAGAGCTGGGGCGGCGGGGCAGTTGGCCAGAGGAGAGGAGGAAGAAGGGGAAAGGAATTTTTTTTCTGATTGGCATATTCCTAGAATATTCCGTTATAAGGGTTGGTTTTGAGGGTTCTAGTCTTTACCCCTGTTTTTCAACCCTTAAAAGTGCCAAAAAATGCCAATTCTCAACCCTTAAACATTTGAGGGTTTGAGGGCTCTACTAGTGATGCTCTTATGCTTTTCACCATCCTTGGATAGATCTTCACTACCGGAAAAATTGAATTTGCCGTCCGGACCGGACTTCGCCGTGTGCTTCGCAGCGCGGAACACGGCAACGTTCTCCTCTGCCGTGCAAGCTTCCTACAAACTCACGGCACAGAACCAGTACTCGGCAAAACACATGCAGACACACGGCAAAGTAAATCATCACGTCAGAGCATCACACGACACACGGCACAGAAAGTGTACTCGGCAAAACACATGCAGACACACGACAAAGTAAATCTATGGAGCCCACGTCGAACCAGCGCCAGGCGCCGTTTCGTGGTTTCGCTCAAAATGACATTCCCGTGTGCTAGCTTGATGGGGCACACAGCAATGCTTTGTTTGCCGTGTGGATATCCCTTGTGCACACGGCAAAGTCTTATTCTCTATTTTTTTTCTATTTCTTTTTTCCCATGTTTTCTGAGTTTCTTTATTTTATTGTTAATGCTTGTATGCCATAAAATATTTCTTTTAATATATTATGTTTTTCCAGATGGCGTGTGGCGACGCGGGCCAGTCCTGACAGTGAGATGGAAGCCTCGTCTCCCTAGACTGCCAGGCGACGCGTCCCTTCGACGGACACACGGCGGTGAAATTAGGTAGAAACCGAGAAAACTTGAAAAAACTCAGTTCGGCAATATTGTTGCCCATACCAAAGCACACCTACGTGCCAAATATGGGGACTTTATCACAAACTATGCTATGGAAATGGTCATATGTTGGTCGTTTGACTTGAAACCTATACATGTTCATAGACGATAGACTTTTTGTGAAACAATCTTTTAATTTTTTTGTCAAAACTCAAGTTTATTATTTTTTATATCAACTAATACACATAAAAGGGCTCCATGCCAAAGGATTTCATTTTTTGAGCAATTTATCACTTTATTTGATTTTTTTGAAAAAATGGTCAAAATGGCAATCATGGCTATTTGTCGAAAGGGGTCAAATTTTTCAAAATCATCGACGGTTCTATGACATAATCACTACTTATGTAGCTTAGAATGATTTTTAAAAAAAATTCAGAGCAAACTATCACACACTTGTAGTTCAAATTTGAATTACTTTCGGAAAATCGGCATAAAGTCATTTAAATAGGCGAAATTCGGTAGAAACCGAGAAAATTCCTAATATTTCTGGATTATCCATAAAATATGGTCTACTTTGTGTGAAATTTAGATGGGTGCCATTTTGCACCATATTTTTTGTACTTGCTTCACAAAAATGTCATTTTCGTCACTTAGAAAATAGAAAATGATATTTATACAAATAATTTGAAAAACTCAGTTCGGCAACATTGTTGCCCATCCCAAAGCACGCCTATATGCCAAATATGGGGACTTTATCACAAACTATGCTATGAAAATGGTCATATGTTGGTCGTTTGGCTTGAAACCTATACATGTTCATAGACGATAGACCTTTTTGTGAAACAATCTTTTAATTTTTTATTCAAAACTCAAGTTTATTATTTTTATATCAACTAATACATATAAAAGGGCTTCATGCCAAAGGTTTTCATTTTTTGAGCAATTTATCACTTTATTTGATTTTTTTTTGAAAAAATGGTCAAAATGGCCAACATGGCTATTCGTCGAAAGGGGACAAATTTTTCAAAATCATCGACGGTTCTATGACATAATCACTACTTATGTAGCTTAAAATGATTTTTGAAAAAATTTCAGAGCAAACTATCACACACTTGTAGTTCAGACGGATCACCGTCCTGAACCGTCGGATCCGACAGGATCCAACGACCTAATTTTTTCCTGCCGACGCGCCTGGACATGGTTGCCGTGAGTTGCTCCTCGTCCCCTACGCCTTCTGCCTCGCTCACGACGCCGTCCGTCGAGTCCGGCGCCACCTCGCTATGTGCGACGCCGCGAGCCCGTCCCCGACGAGGAACGATTTTTTCTAAGTGTTAGAATTGACCTTTTTTGAAGAAAATTAAAAAAATACGGTAGAAAATTGGTCCAATCCAATTTACACAAAAAGTAGTATGCTATGCAATAGTGAGACCAATTTTCACAAAAAGTAGTATGCTATGCAATAGTCATGTTGCTTATACAAACAGATAAAAACAATCAAAGAAAACAAGAAAAGAAAAGGGTAACAGAGAAAAGAAACTATGAGAGTATGCTATGCTCTCATGGGTTGTTGACATGGCATACATCACCTATTCTTTTGTTTCCAAAAAGTAGACTCTTGGGGACCCATGTGTCATTGGGTTGGGTGCTGGTGCGTGCCTAGGCTAAGGACCACAGGTCCACACGTTCTCCTTCACTCCTCCCCCTTATCTTTCCTTGTTCATATTTTCCTAAGTCAAACTCTTTTATCTCTCCCATCGTCTTCATCACTGGCAGGGGCGGCCACACTTCTCTTGTTCCCTTTTCTCTCTGCCACTTCCACACGCACGGGTGACGAGCGTGGCCACGACAGCAGCGGCATAGCAAAGAGCGCGACCACGACGGCAGCGGCGAGGGAGAGGAGGGATAAGTGCGGCCGCGACGGCAGCGGCGTACAGCGAATAGTGACAGCAGCGGCACGGCGACGCTGGACGACGACGAGCGGTGGACGGCGGAAATGCTAGCTGTTGCTCGCCGCGCCCGGCCTCGGCTGACACCGTCCTCGCCGCGCTCCACAGCAGCGGCGCCCTCGACCGCCCCCAGCCCCTACTCCGTCCGCGTCACGAGGGCGGCAGCTTGGTGCCGTCGCGGCCGCCCGAGCCCTCGCCGTGCCGTGGTTTTGCTCTGTTGCCCGCCGCTCGGCCGTGGCCTCCCTTACCATGGCCTCTGTCGGTGAGGTGGTAGGCTCGGCCGGCCGGTGATGCGGCGACGGTGGCTCACCTTTGTGTAGGCATATCCCTCGCTCCTGGCCTCGGCCGCCACCACGCGATGAACAGACGACGGCGGCGCCCAGCCCCGCGAGCACAAAGCACCGTCGGCGGCGGTGATTTTTTTTTAATCCTATTTTACCTGTTTGCCGGGTGGAGCAAAAAGCACACGGCAAAGTACTGACCAACTCTGGTCGTGGGTCTTCCTCTCCCGACGCACGGCAAAGGTAAGCGGCACGGCAAAACTTTGGCACATGGCAAAGAATCGTTGACCAACTCTGGCAAATCATCGGCACACGGCAAACCACCGGCTCACGGCAAAACGGCTTTGTCGTGCTGTTTGTGGAAAGTACACGGCAAAGGCTCTTTGCCGACGCGTATTAGGCCGTGTGGGCTTTGCCGTGTATGTAAGCACGGCAAAGGCTTTGCCATGTTCCGCAAGCCCTTTGCCGTGTATTTTGGCCGCACGGCAAAGATCGCGATTCCGGTAGTGCTTGGTGCATCTCCTCTAATCCCTGTGAAAAAACTTCAAAACACCGTTTCTCCCATTTCTTTTCTGTGGGGTGACATTAGTAGTGATAGATAAATGCATTTCTTGCTGCATAAAATCCTTAAACAAAAATTCATATGAATGTCCAGAAAGTGTATAATGTTTTATGCCTACTTATAAACTCAATTGGATAAAAAAGATTCAAGTTAAAAGTTCAAAGAATGCATCAAACAAAATGGGACAGAATCTGTCCAGAAAAATAGCAGCAGCAAAACGTATTTTTCTACCCTACTTAAATATGTCGAAAAATTCTGAAAAAATTCATGTATACAGAGGATGAAAATTTGCAACTACAGTTCAAATATCAGCTCATTCGGAGTTACAGAATAGGAATTAAAAATCATACCGTGCACAGATTCGTGCTGGAATAAAATCTCCGAATGCAAATAGCAACTTTTTCAAACCAAAATAGGTAAAACTTGGCACTTTATTAAAAATTCCAGAAACAAAACTAAAAACTAAGTCTCTTGTTACAGCAAGAGGACACAAAGAAAATCAAAAATAAAAACAACCGGGTTGCCTCCCGTAAAGCGCTTTCTTTATAGCCATATAGCTAGGCTTCTTACTTGATATTTATTGTGGACGAAGCTCATGAGGGAGCTTGAACTTTGATGTGTCCCTCTTCCTTGGGAAGTGTTCCATGCATTTCTTGTGTGGAAACTGAAACTTCACATTCCTTCTTTTGAATCAATGATAGCACCTGTGTACGAAGAAAAGGTCTTCCAAGAATAATTGGACTAGAGGTTTTATTCCCCATATCCATGATTAGAAAATCAACAGGTACAAATGTCATATGCAACTCTACCATAACATCACTTACTTTCCTAAAGCATGTTTAATGGAATCATCAGCAAGTGCAAGTTCAATAGAGCATTTTTCAAGATTCTTTAATTCAAGACTTCATATAATTCTTTAGATAAAACAGAGACACTAGATCCTAGATCTAATATAGCATGGTGTGTCTCTTTTCCAATGGTTACTAGTACTTTGGGAATCCATATATCCCCAAGCTTAGGTGGTATCATAGCTTCTTGGTTGTACCTAGCAATCTTTTCTTTTAAAACATGATTAGCAATATAAGAACCAAAACCTGCTTGGTTAACATTAATAGAAGGATCACTTGCAAATTTTTGTAAGATAGATATTAATTCATGCAAGCTACAATTCTCTAAGTCAAGCAATGGTTCCTTGACTTCACTAAGCATTTTAACTTCCTCAACTTTTCTTTCTAACTCAATTAACAGAAGAGATTCATCATATTCAGTTTCGTTAACTTCTTCTTTTAAACCAACAAGTTGAGACATAAATGGCAACAAATATTCAGGATAGTTCAATAATTCATTAAGAGTTTCCTCCAAAGTAAGAGGAACATTTTCAGCAATATTAATAGAATTCATTCCAACCATAGGTGGTGCTTGTGGTTTCCCTGCAGACATACTCAATAAAGTGGCTTGGTTATCAGCTAGTTTTGACAAGGCTTTGTCTAGTCCTGCAGTTTGGAGTTGTAAGCCTTTAATATCAGAACTAATAGAAGCAACAGACTTATTCAACTCTTGTATCATGGTATTATGACTAGCAACTTGTTCCATAAGAATTTTATTAGCCTCAAAATTATCATTACGTGGTGGCATAGGCTTCCAATTATTATCACTAGCATTAGGATATGGAATAGAAGGACGGTTGTTGGGAACATATGGGGCTTTATTATAGGAATTATAATTGTTGTTACCATACCCATTATTACCATAGTTCCTAATGAAGTTAACATCAACATTTTCAGGATTATTACCAACTAGTTCTTGCAAAGGCACATTTTCAATATTTTGTTTATTAATGAAAGCAAGAATAGTGTCCATTTTAGATGACAAATCATTTGTTTCTTCTATGGAGTTTACTTTCTTAGATGGATTAGGTGCTCTATCAGTATGCCATTGACTATAGTTTTGCAAAATACTTTCCAATATGTTCTTAGCTTCTACTATAGTTTTTCCCATAAAAGCCCTCCAGCAGCGGAATCAAGAATATTTCTAGACATGTAATTTAGACCATTGTAAAAAGAGTGTAATATGGTCCATTCGTTAACCCCATGTGATGGACAAGTTCTAAGCATAAGTTTTATCCTATCCCAAGCCATGGCAACATGTTCATTTTCATTTTGCCTAAAAGAAAGAATATTGTTTCTATTTTGCAAAATTTTAACAGGGGATAATATTTCTTAATGAAAGCTTCTTTTAGATCATCCCAAGAATTAATGCTACCAGTAGGTAATGAATGCAACCACTCTTTAGCTTTTCCTCTAAGTGAGAAAGGAAATAACTTCAGTTTTAGAATATCACTTTCCACATTTTTAAATTTTGCATGTCACATATTTCAACAAAATCATGAAGATGCATAGAGGCATCCTCCATAGCACTACCGCCAAATTGTTCCCTAGTTATCAAGTTCAACAAACTAGGACTTACTTCATAACTATCAGCTTTATCTCAGGTGTGGCAATGGGCCTAGCAATAAATTGATCATTTGGAGTGTTTGTGTAATCACACAACTTAGTTCTTTCTCCCATTTTTCAAGTTTTTATGTGTTTTTTAATTTTTTATGCAAAACTGAAAATAAAATATGCAAACCGAAATAAAAATGAATGCAAGACAATAACAAAACAAAATAAAATGATTTGAAGGTAAAGATGGATAAGATGATGCTCACGTAGGTGCAACCTCCCCAAGCTTAGGTGTTTGCACAAGTTGGTGATGAAGTTGACTTTGTTGTGAGATACCCTTGGATAAACCTTTACAGCAATGATTCCCCGGCAACGGCGCCAGAAAACTGTCTTGATGGCCCTTCAATTGGGTTAGGTTGAGACTCCAAGTGCAGAGTGTATAGTATAGGAAGACGTTTTCCCCACGAGGGGTGACTCGAGGGTTTATATCGAACTCTCGGGGAATCAGTAGTGAAAGATTTATCTTCTTATCCTTCTCTTGAAAACCTACAAACAAAGTAAATTGTTTTGTGCCCTCAACCTCACCAAGTGGTTGTCAAGCACAAGGTGTGAGAATGATATGAAAATAAAATGAATGCAAAACAGTAAATAAATATGCGATGATGGTGTAAACAATGATGGATGATATTTTTGGGTTTTATATTGTGAATGCAAGATGCAAAAGTGTTTTTGTATTTTCGGATTTTTAAATGGCAGAAAATGTAAAGTGGATAAAAGTTGTTGGAAAGGTGTTTCTTATGATTAAAAATGGACCGGGTTCATGGTTTCACAAATGCACTCTCTCTTTAATAAAGTGGTAGACAATGGAACACTAGAGTTAACATATGAGATTGCAACAAAAAGGTTTCATGACAAGTTACTAATTATATGGGCATCACGTCCTAACATAGAGATCTTTTGGTTATTAATCTCTCTTATACTCCACCAAGATGCGAACTAAATCATAACACCTTAGTAATTAAGATAAATCAGAGCATAGCATTAAGTTTCATGACATGAAGTTAAAATAAGAACATGCTAGATCTAGTCATGGAGTAGTGGCAATGGTCACACCCACATCTCCGGTAGCAAGGTATTTTTTTTATCCCTAGTGAGGCAACAAAGTAAGGTAAAACCCAAGTGGATCGCGGAACTTTCTCTCACGTTCACCGCACTAGCCACCCCCCGTTACTCCAACTAATGCACACGTTCCCCCACACACGCTCTCATACACATGCTTGATCAAAACAAGTAAACAAGAACGGGGTACATAATATGCATCTACTTTCATAACTGAAACAAAACTATTGCAATCTCAAACATATATTAACTCATAAAAAGATCCACCACAAAGGTATTACATAGATGACCGTAATCATGTTCAGCAGCTCATACGGTACTAATTAGTGAAGCTCAAGAGAGAGGAGAGATGCATAAGTTACTTCCACAAACCCATAGTCCAGGGGTGGACTACTCCCTATTCATCATGGATACGGTGGAGAAGTCGTTGGAGAAGATGGAGACCTCGGCAGCGCCCCGCCGGAGTTTTCCCCCTACAATCTGCAACTCCAGGTCTCTGTTTCGTGGTTTCTGTGTTTCTGCGGCGCTCCTTTCCGAAGGGCGTCAGGGACTATTTTTATAGTCGGTTTTAGGTCAAGACGAGCTTCTGAAAAAAAGATCGACGGCAACGGAGCCTCGAGGCCCAAGATGAGGGGTCCCACGCGGCCAAGGAATCTGGCCATGTGGGCCCCCTATTTTGGCCCTCGGGTCTCCGTTTGTTCACTTCCTTCGCTCCTACGCTTTGTTCCTTCCAAAAACTGATGCTCGTAAATTTTCAGGTCATTTGGACGTCGTTTGGGTCCCTGAAACATCAAAATATAGAAAATAGGGTTTTCTGCCAGTGCAGGGTTAATTCCAGAAAAATAGGGAAACAATGAAATATTTCCAAAATCAATATAAATCAATGATATAACCCTCATATGATGCAAATATGATTGAAATATAAGTAATATAATGCAAAGTTCATGTATACATTTTACATGCATCAGGGTCCTCAGGCTGTTCCTCTGCTGGGAGTAGTGGCTCGGGGACGGCAGCGCCGAGGTCGATGGCCGTGGCAGGACTCGTGGGAGCGTGGCTTTGGAGAGCGTAACCCAGCAGGTTTTCCAAGCTGTTGATCCATGCCTTCGCACGGGGATCATTCTTGCACTGATCTGGAGGGAAAGAGAGAAGCGCCCGGGCCATGCCCAGAGCTTCCTCTAGCCCCCAGCCCTTCTGAGTTGCCTGGCACGCTTGCTCACCAAGGTCCTCCCGAGTTCCCGACAAGACTCTTGCTTGTGACTGAGGCAGCTGCTCGCTTTGCCCTGAGGAGACGGCGGTTCTTGGAGCGGATCCTGTCACAGATGAGGGGCTAGAAGCAGTTCTTGACGAGCTTGACGTAGATCGTGAGCTAGAAGAAGAACTTGACGACGATTCTGTTCCCGAAGAAGAGGAGCCTGATGCAGACTCTGAGGTCGACGACGATGAGCTTGCCGTCGCGGCGGATGTAGACGAATCCAGCGCTTGCGCCCCCTACCTGGCACGCCAGATGTCGTGTCTCGATGCACGGACACCGGGAGTAGAGGATACCCCCTTTTAGGTTCGACACGGGGCACAAAGGAGGCTGAGAATCGTCTTCGTGGGCGAGGTCTAGATCAAGCTCTCCTCTCCACGATCAAAGCATGCAACCAAAGGGACACTAGGAGCTACCCAGGTTCAGGCCGCCCGGAGGCTAAAAGCCCTACTCCTACATGTCTGGATTGATGTGTTCTTCATAGTGTGGCTTACAATGGAGCCTTCCGGATAGGGTACCCGGAAGGTTTTTGGCTGGAGGTAGAAGAAGGACAGATCCTGACCCGGAGGAGATCACCTTCCCCTCTACCTTTGCAGCCCTAGTCTAGTCTTGCTCTGGTTGGACTTGTTCCTTCCTCCCCTTTTCCTCCTCCGTGCCTTGGTCCTCCTTTTATAGGCCAAGGGGTTGCCACAGGGTCACGTGAGGGGCACGAGGGATCTTCGGTGGGAAGGACCCTCCACGGCTGGTTTTGGGGGAGACGTGGCCTCTTCTCAGCCTAGCGTCTCCTTTGGGTTAGGTGGGAGCGTCCTCCATGGGGTGGACAGGGGCTGACACCACCACGGGCTATGTCTAATAACAAATCAACACGAGAAATTTAAATTAATGGAAGGCACTAATACAAATGAGCCAAAGGTTACCCATATACGGGAAACATCCTCAACCTTAGAGACACAGATCATTGGGAGGACTGAAGAGAAAGAGGAAATATTGGCTTCTTTATTTGACAGCATGACAGAAGAGATCACAGTCCTTCCTATATATGGCATTGGAGGCCTTGGCAAGACAACCTTGGCCAAAATGGTTTACAACAGTTCTCAGTTCAAAGAATACACTCAGGTGTGGGTTTATGTGTCCCAAACATTTGATTTGATGAAAATTGGAAATTCTATAATATCACAACTAGCACAGAAAGAGGAGAGGAAGCACACTGAAATGCAGATGATACACAATTCCCTTAAAAAGCTCCTTGATAATAAGAAAGTTCTGATTGTTTTGGATGACCTGTGGGAGGGTGAGGAATTTCATCTGGAAAGTCTCATGGACATGCTAAGGATTGGGGAGGGTGGCAATGTCGTTGTTATGGCAACCACACGTGATGAGGACATGCAGACAATATATCTACCATCCAACCATACAAATTAGCACCATTGACGGATGATATTTGATGGTCTATAATAAAGCAAAAGAGTGCATTTGAATCTAGAGTTGATAAAGAACACTTAGAGCAGATAGGGAAGGTCATTGCAATGAAGTGTGCAGGTGTGGCTTTAGCAGCTAAATCACTTGGACACATGCTGAAATCTATGAAGTTTGGTGAATGGAAATCAGTGAGAGACAGTGACATATGGAATGCATCTTCTTCGAAAGATACATATTCTACACAAGTGCTTGCATCTCTAAAGTTGAGCTATAGTGTTATGCCTTCACATCTGAAGCTCTGTTTTGCCTATTGTGCAATATTTCCAAAAGGTCACAAGATAGTTAAAGATGATCTTATTCACCAATGGGTTTCTCTTGGTTTCTCTAATTGGCAGCTCGCTGAGAGAAACATTAGTCAGCTTTTGGGACTCTCTTTCCTTGAACATTCGAAGTCATCATCGGTGAGTTTATAGTGTATACCTTTATGTGAATGATTTTTTTTCTATTCTTCGAACTACTGTAAGGTCACTCAAGTGTGTAGTGTATATCTTTTAAGTAAACAAGCTGAAAGATATTGAAATGATAGTATGTATATATATAGGCATCACTTACAACACACAACTTTTCCAAATAACTTCTTTAAATGTCACTGGTTTATACACACAAAACACCCAGTTGCATGTTATTGCACTATCCCCTAGTCATCCCGAGAATATTCGGCTACTAATTTTATTGCGGCATGCTCTAGTTATAGAAAAATATCACGTAGTGTTTGCTAGAATCAAAGATGTAATGTCCAGCTGCAAGAAATGTCCACCATGAGGTTTAAAGTTTGAATCCACATATAACGTATGATAAACTAGTATCTTACATATGCTTCCTATGACTAGCATGATCGCTGGTTACGAATTGTTAACCCCTCTCTTTTTTCTTAAATATTATTTTTAATGTAGTTATATGATTTTATATATGCTTTTTATGTGGAAATGCTATACATTTATTGCAAATTTTGATTTTATTATATACTTTTTATTTTTACTAGCATATAACTAAATAGGTGGTGGCCAACATTTCCTACTTCCACAAGTAAAAAGTAAAGAAGATAGTTATACCTTAGGCAATTTACGAGAAATCCTCAATTTTTCTCACTTCTCTATAGAGCAAGTCAGGCCCTCGGTCACGATGAATGCATATGTACCTTTCAATGGAAAATATTTATTGCTATTGATTTACGTAGGACAACAGAAAACACACATTTTTGCTATAAGGATGAAATGTGACATAATACTGAAAACGGCATAACATAAAGTTCACGATTATAATGCATGCGTACAACGGGTCAATTTAGAGTGTTGTATTTTCGTGGGATCGATAACCGTATTCCCGAAATCCAAATATTATAAAGCATTGTTACTATTTGGAATTTTAGACAACAAAAGTTGCAGGCACACGTACTACCACACTCACACATGCGTGGGTTTTGAAATACCGAAGTGCAAGTGAATGTAGTGGGAAACTCTTAACTTTTCTAGAAACCAAGTTGTGCTCTAGCAAATAACATTGTTCTGGAAAATTCCTCGAACAAAACATTATAAGTTATCATGGAAAAAGAGGCCGGGTTGTCACCTCCATACCCACATCGCGTACTTTCATAACTAAACTTTTGATATACACGGATAATGATATAATATTGTATTGTAACTTTCTTAGTGAAGTAAAATGAACTGATCATCACAATTATGTGGCATGATTCAGTATAGTATTAGTTTGGGCCACAATAACAAACATAATTCCTTTTGTCTGGCTTACAAGAGAAGGTCCATTCGGTAATCCTTTAATATAGCGGTAGGACTCGCTTGTATCGGTTAGTTGCTATATTAACATAGCAGGACGAAAACCTGTTTCGAGGAGTGGATCGATCCTCATCTTGCAGATTATCGTGTTGCAATGACGCTATAAATAGCACTGCGTAGCTGCATGAGTTTTTATGCAGCGAAAAGCTGACTGAGTAGGAGACGCTTCAGAGTGCAGAAAGGTTCAGGTTCAGGTTTAGTTAGCAGTACAGCACTACAGCCAATGGCCAGCCGGTGGTGAAACGTCCACCGGCACCTTCCCTTGTGGGTTAACCTGCCGACATCCGGCGCCAAGCCATTATTCGTCTGGGCCGACAACGACACGGCCACCGGTGTCATGAAGCACGGCTCTTGGGAAAAAACATGAGACCAAAAGGAGTTAGTTCCTCAATCAACTAAAATATAAAAACTCAAAAATTCTCACAATGTAATTTTTTTTTGCAGACTACCAAACTGTATGATGAAGATATTGCATTGCTGAGTATGCATGACCTGGTTCATGATTTAGCAAGATCGGTCATGGACGATGAAATTCTTGTCATTGGCAAAGGCAGCAATGCTGAGGGAAGCTGCTACCATTATGCATTGCTCGATGATTGTAGTAAACCATTGAGCTTGGAATCAACCAAGATAAGGGCACTTCGTTTTATGGACTGTGACAACACTGAACTTCATGATGCTGCATTTTCATCTGCCAAGTCTCTGCGTGTCTTGGACTTAAGCGAGTGCTCAATACATAAGTTGCCAGATTCTATTGTTGTGTTGAAGCAGCTGAGGTATCTCAATGCTCCTAGAGTCCAAGACGCAATCATTCCCAATAGTATCACAAGGCTCTCAAAGTTAATATACATCAACATTCATGGGTCATATAAAATCTTGGCTTTGCCAGAATCCCTTGGAGAAATTGAAGGCCTGTCATATCTTAATTTGTCCGGTTGTTCAGGAATCCAAAAACCGCCAGAGTCCTTTTGGAGGCTAAAAGAATTAGCGCATCTTGATTTGTCAAATTGCACTTGTTTTGGAGGTATATCGGAGTTCTTGGGAAGCCTAACAAAACTGAAATATTTGAACTTATCTCACTGCCTAAAAATTGGAGAGATGCCGGAAGCTCTAGGCAGCCTATCCAAGCTAGAGTATTTGAACTTATCATTCAGCTCATATCTTGAAGGGTGCGAAGAAGCAGAATTTTTGGGCGCTCTCACCAAACTCGAGTATTTGAACTTATCTTCAGAGTCTTGTCCTCTCCAAAAGCTCCCTGAAGCTTTGGGGAAGTTTATTCAACTCAAGTACTTAAACTTATCAGGCTGTTCTTCTATTAAAGAATTGCCAAGGTCATTTGGGAGTCTGAAAAGTTTGGTGCATCTTGATCTATCATGCTGTTGTAGTGTTGGATGTATAAATGAAGCTTTGGTTGGTCTTACCAATCTGCAATATTTGAATTTACAAGAAACAATGGTCAGTTCGCTTCCAGACGATCTGAACAAGCTCCGGTATTTAAATCTACGCCGTGTGTTAGAGATGAAAACATATACGGTTAACGGTCTCATGGGCCACATATGCAGTAACCTTCCTGATCTAGAGCATTTGAACTTGTCTGGTAACAATTGGATTGAAAGTATACCTGCAAGTGTTTGTAGCCTAAGAAAACTGCATACATTGGACATCTCAAACTGCCGCTATCTTCGGGAGATACCAGAACGTATAGGCACAATTGGTAGTTTGAGGTTTCTTTATTTAAATGGGTCTGCCGTTCAGGAAGTATCTCAGGCAGTAGCAGTTTGGTATCATTACCAAACTTTGTGGTGCAAAGAGGTGATGGTGACCCTAGCAGCAACCTCTTCCTACTACAACATGTAGATCCTGTTGTGCTGCAGATAACTAAACTTGAAAATGTGAAGTCTGGAGAAGAGGCAAATAATATAAAATTGATGGGGAAGCAAAAACTGGAGGACTTGACACTGAAGTGGACTGGTGAAGTTGAGAGATTTGTGGATGACAAAATGTTGCTGCAAAATCTAGTGCCACCAAGCACATTGAGGAGGTTGGAGATATGTGGATATAATGGTGTCAGCTTTCCAGCCTGGCTAGTGCTGGACCATCTTCCAAACCTACAAAGTTTGGTTTTTAGAGGTATGGCAAACCTGAAAGAGTGGAACATGTCATACTCCAGTGGTGAGGAGCACGTGATCAGGAGATTGCACATACATGATTGCCCCATGTTAAGGATGGGACCACTTCCTCCTAAAGCTAAACAGTGGGTGATATCAAACAGTGACAACATGTTATCATCATGGGAAGAGCGTACTGGATCAGACATCGATGCTTACTCCTCCTCTTCTCCGGTGACTACTCAGCTGTTTGTTAGAAACTGCAAATCGCCTCTGCATCTGTGGAGGTTGCTTCAACACTTGCCTGGACTCTCTTACTTGAGCATTGACAAGTGTGGTGATCTAACAAGCTGACCGGAGATTACTCAACATCTATCTTATGTGGAGACACTACTCCTAGAAGACAGAGACGTGGAAGAACTCCCAAAGTGGTTGAGTGAGCTCACACAGTTACAATCACTAGGACTGTACAGTTGCGAAAGAATAGCATCACTGCCACATTGGTTAGACGAATTAACCTCTCTCAAGGAGCTTGTCATACAAGGATGTGATGTCTTGAGATCTTTGCCAGAAAGCATACAACAACTCACCAGTCTGCAAAAACTAGATGTTAACTGCTGCCCTGAATTAAAACATTTGGTTAAATCAGAGGAGGGAAAGATGACCCTCACTCATCACCCAGAAAGGGTATGTCTCCTGCCCACCTCACTCCAGGAACTTAGTATCTGGGGATGTGAGGGTATCACGTCTTTGCCTGAGGGCATGGAACAACTCACCAACCTCCGAAAACTACGGATTGTTGAGTGCCCTGATCTAAAACAGTGGTGTGAATTAGGGGAGAACAAGATGAAGCTGGCTCACATACAAGACAAGGTATGTGTCTTGCCACGCTCTCTGTCGTACTAATCATATTTTGCAATGCTAACTCTAGATTATTTACTTCATGTTAGTATTAAACATATTATGTCCTGCCTTTCTAAAAGTTTTGTTTCATATATAAGTTTCTAGATACCCATGTACTTTTCTTTGCAATTTTCTTCTGTTAAAAAACACATCATTTTGAAAAATATATGAACACGACGAATTCTCTGATTTTATGTGTACATCTAGTGACCGTGTGCCACTAACAAAGTACTACCAATCTACAGATCGACACAGTTACTAAGGGACTTGTCTGCAGCACCGGCCAGTGTGCTACACTTGGCACATTCTTTTCTTGATCTCAAGGGAACATTTTCCTAATGTATAATGCGTATCATCCATATGAACTTGTATCCAAGCTAATAAAAAGTGCTGACATTATTCATTGTGCAGATATTTGAGTAGTATCAGTGACCATATCAGGAGCATAAAACTTGAGTAATCAATTAATGGAGCTGAAGGAGGACCATCAGGAGCAATGGCCTCTTGGAGTTGGACCTTCTCCATGATGACCAGTTTGTTCCACGCTCTTAAAACATGTCAATGTAGTTTGCCTCAGAAGCTATACATTCCAATCACCTGCAGCATGGAACTGGGCTCTTCATCATGGAGGCTGCAGGTCATCGATAATCCTTATTATCCTGTTCCTCGGCCCCTGGCCCCTGCCTTCTATTTGTGCTTAGCGGCGACCGAGACATAGTTTTCTTTCCTGCTTAGCTCGCTGCTGGAGTGCACGGATTCGTTGTAGCGTTTTGTATGTTTACTTATGTCTGCTTAGATACACAACATGTGCAGCTCCACCCTGTTTTATAGAACGAAAAGAGTAACAACTCCATGGAGTTCCGTCCTTTCAACCAAACTTACGGAGCTCCAATTTGGTTACAAACAGATTGTACTTGTAACCTTTGTAACCAATTTGGTTTAAACCAAACAGATTGTACTTGTAATCTTGTGGCTTTCATCTATGCCGTCATGTTCATTGTGTTGAGTATGATACAGCTCAAATTGTGTTGAGTATGATACAGCTCAAATACTTGATTGTAATGGGACAGAATCTGTTTCTAGTTCGTCAGATGAGAGTAAAGAAAGCATGAATGGCTGCAAGGATGAGCAACTCAGCAACTTAGCAGGTCAAAGTCAAACTGCAAGGAGATAAGATTCTCCTTCCAAACAACACACCAGTCATCTCCCAGGACTGTAATTCTGTTCTTGATTTCTTGATGTATGTAGCAGGTAAATTTACTATTTTCAGGTTGGTTTAATGTTAGCAGAGATGTAAGGTGCAGCGTCCAGGTCGGCCGATCTGATGAACAAGCACTAGCCAGTGGAGAAGGCCCCGGACAACAATTGTAGCAGTGGCGATGATATATATATATATAGAGAGAAAGGGCGAGGACCAGCCTCATCGTGCCGCTTCAAGGATGGCGTCAGGGACATGAGAGACGTCTTGAACATTTGTTCGAGGTATCATTTTACGGCTTCAGATTGAAGTGAGTAGTTTCCTGAGCACGCTCCTGGTTGAGATGTCTGAGAGGGAGGTCGATCGATGATGTTTTTTTTTTCATCCATGCAGGAGAACTGCATGTATATATATTAGAGAAGGGAAAAGCCCCGAAGGACTGAAGTACACGAACAAAACAATGTTCATCGCTAGCGCCAAGTGGATATATAACAGAAACTCTTTCCTCACAATTTTGTTGCCCAAGACTATAAGCGATCAGCTTACAGTTATTTCCGGAGGACGGCCGTTGGTGGGAATTAGCCGGAACAGACGACGTGTGTTGCCCGTGAGATCTTTTCGCTAGAGAGAGAGAGGGGAGTGTGTGCCAAAAAAAATGGTTTGCCTCAATTTTCCCTTTTTCTATTCATGGGGTATTTATAGGGTAAACACTATTCCTACAAATATCTGGCTAGATATTTCCAGCCAGCGTGGTGAACCTATCCACACAGGGACAGATGTCACACCACTGCGCGCGGGCCACACAGGTGTCCAGGACACCTGTGCTTCTAGAACCTCCTAGCAGATTCCAGACTGCCAACACCCGCGCTGGCGTGTCCACGAGCCGGAGTCGACAGGCCAACTCCGTCACTCGACACTTCCTCGGGTAGGAGTCGAGAGTTCGACTCCACGTACCCGGACACTACCTCCAGTCAGAACAACCTCCGACTGGGCTACCTACTCACACTCGAAGGAACTTGTCGACTGGACACACAAGCCTATTTCCAACAATCACTCCCTAGGCTTGAGTTCCGGAGACACCTCCACCATGCCTATCCTTGTCCGCAGCTCCGCCAGGCGGACTCGACCAAGTGGCTTGGTCAGCATGTCTGCGAGTTGGTGTTCGGTGGGCACGAACTCCAGCTCGACTTTCTTCGCCTCCACGCAGTCTCGAACGAAGTGGTACTTCAAGTCGATGTGCTTTGATCGCTCGTGGAAGACGGGATTCTTGGCGAGAGCGATAGCCGACTTGTTGTCGACCTTGAGCACCACGTGCTCAGCTTCGCCGTTGCTGAACTCGGACAGCAACCGAGCCAGCCAGATCCCCTGGCAAGCAGCTGTGGCAGCCGCCACATACTCCGACTCGCAGCTCGACAGAGCCACGACCTTCTGCTTGAGTGACTGCCAGGTCACTGGGCTGCACCGAGGAAGTACAGGGTGCCCGACGTACTCTTGCGCGAGTCGACGTCGCGCCAGGTCGCTGTCGCTGTAGCCGACCAGGCGCGGTGCACCTTCACTCCTCCCATACCTACACCCGAGTCGTTGCGACCCGGCGATGTAGCGTAGGATGTGGTTCACAGCCGCGAGGTGCTCCAGAGTTGGAGCCTCCATGAACCTTGATACGAACCCGACTGCGAAGGTCAGGTCCGGCCTCGTGTGCACCAAGTACCTGAGGCTCCCGACGATGCTGCGATACTCGGTCGCATCTGTCGCGGGTGCCGTGCTGCACTTGGACAGCTTGAAGCGTGGCTCCATGGGTGCGTGGACGGGGTTGCACCCGCCCATCCCCGCCTTCTCGAGCAGCTTCAGGGCATAGGCACCCTGCGAGATATCGATCCCGCTGGGTCCTTGTCGAACCTCGATGCCAAGGTAGTAGCTTAGCAACCCGAGATCGGACATCTGGAATAGGCTCCGCATCTCCAGCTTGAATCTGTCGATGTCGCTGGAATCCGAGCCTGTGATCACCAAGTCGTCGACGTAGACACCGACTAAGAGCCGGCTCGGAGTCGCTCCTCGCGCGTACATGCCATGCTCCGACTCGCATCTTGCGAAGCCGAGCTTGACGAGGCATGCATCGAGCTTGGTGTTCCATGCCCTTGGCGCCTGCTTGAGGCCGTAGAGCGCCTTGCTGAGTCGAAGCACCAGGTGCTCCTTCCCCTTTGCAGCGAAGCCGGTTGGCTGCTGCACATACACCTCTTCCTCCAACTCGCCGTTGAGGAAGGCTGACTTGACGTCCATGTGGTGGACGTCCCACCCCGCACTCGCCGCCACGGCTAGCAGTAGCCTGACGGACTCGAGACGGGCCACGGGTGCGAAAACCTCGTCGTAGTCGACCCCGTGCCGCTGCACGTAGCCCTTCGCCACCAGGCGAGCCTTGTGCTTAAGGACTGCGCCATGCGCATCCTTCTTCACCTTGTACACCCACTTCAGGCCGATCGCGCGGTGACCTGGTGGTAAGGTGGCCAGCCTCCAAGTCGAATTGGACTCGATGGCCTCCAGCTCCTCTTGCATCGCCTGCCTCCAGCTGGCATGCACCTTCGCCTCATCGAACGAGCCTGGCTCTTCGGAGGCGAGATAGTGGAGCTCCTCGTCCGGCTCAAGGGCCGAACCCACTTCGAGCACGTTCTGCAGAGTGCGGAACCGGTGGTCGAAGCTCATGTCGTCTTTTCCATCGAGCATACCTGAGTACCTCGAGGGTGGCGTGACGAACTCGACGCCTGAGACAGCCGGAGTCGAAATCTCGGCTGTCGGGTGCTCCGGTGTTGTTGGAGAACCAGCTGGGGATGCACTCCCCACTCCAGGAGTTGGCGAGTCTGGAGTCGGCGAGTCGGGTGCTGGACCCGCACTCCCGTCACTCGAAGTTGGTTGCGGCTCGAACACCATGTGCTCGACCGCGAAGGTGTCGACTCCGAAAGTGTTCACCGGAGTGTCCGGCGAACTCCAGTCCCAGCTCGCGTTCTCGTCGAACACGGCATCTCGCGTGATGGTCACGCGGTTAGTCACCGGGTCATAGGCCCGATAACCCTTCGTCCCAGGTTGGTACCCGACGAAGATCATCGGCCTGCTCCGGTCGTCGAGCTTCTTCAGCCCGGGGCGCGTCTCTCTGACATGCACCACGCACCCGAACGTGCGCATGAAGCTCACATTCGGCTTGCGGCCATGCCAGGACTCGAACGGCGTCATGCCGTCCACGCTCTTGGTTGGCGACCTGTTCAAGATGAACACGGCCGTCGTCACTGCCTCACCCCAGAATTCTCCGGGTACCTTCTTGGCCTTCAGCAGACTGCGGGCCATGCCCACAATCGTCTGGTTGCGTCGCTCCACGACGCCATTCTGCTGCGGGGAGTACGGAGCCGTCAGGTGACGCTCCATCCCGAGCTCAGCGCAGTATGCTGTGAAGGACCCGGAGGTGAACTCGCCTCCGCGATCCGTGCGCAGCGTGCGCAGCTTGCAGCCTGTTTCTGCTTCGGCTCCCGCCTGGAGTCGAATGATGGCGGCTGCGGCCTCGTCCTTCGTCGAGAGAAGGGCGAGCCACATGTACCGCGACAGGTCGTCCACCAGTAGGAGGAAGTACCTCTTCCCACTTGGTGTGGCCGGGGTGATCGGCCCGCAGAGGTCGCCATGGACCAACTCGAGTCGCTCCTTCGCCCGGAACTTCGCTTGCTTTGCGAATGGGGCTCGCCTCTGCTTCCCTGCTAGGCAGGCGTCGCAGAGCTGGTTCACGTGCTCCACCAGAGGGAGGCCACGCACCATCTCGCCCTTCGCCAGTCGGCGCAAGCTGTCGAAGTTGAGGTGCCCGAACCGCGCATGCCAAGTCCACGCCGGGTCGTCGCCAGTGCCCACGACTAGGCACACTGGCTGCGCGACTCGCGTGCAGCTTGTACATCCGGTTCGGCTCTCGCCTGACCTTGATCAGGAGCTGCCGCTCCCTATCACGCACTCGAAGGATCCCATCCTCGATCAGCACCTGGCAGCCGTTCTCGTCGAACTGGCCCAGGCTGATGATCTGCGTGTTCAGCCGGGGTATGTAGTACACCCCGGTGACGGCCCGATGCTCGCCTGACTTGCAGACGAAGAGCACCGTCCCTTGCCCGCAGATTTCGACTCGCGAGCCATCACCGAACTTTACAGTTCCAATGATGCTTGTGTCGAGTTCCGCGAACGCGGCGCGGTCACCAGTCATGTGATTGGTGGCGCCCGAGTCGAGGTACCAGACGCCCTTCTTGGCGTCCCCCTCTTGCGCCAGGTTCACCTGCGCCTTCTCCTCTAGCATGAGGAGGACCGGCTCCTTGCGAGTCGGATCAGCCAGCTCCTTGCGAGCTGGCGCAGTCGAGTGCTCTCCACTCGACGAGGATGTCGGGTGCTCTCCACCCGACGAGGTTGTCGAGTCCTTGCGACCCGACACTCCCGGCTGCTGGAGCCGGGTGGCCAACTCCTCCCGAGTTGCCATGGTCAGCTCCTCCTGAGCCAACGCAGTCGAGTGCTCTCCACTCGACGAGGCTGTCGAGTCCTCCTGACTCGACACTCCCGGCGCGGCCCAGCTCCTCCCGAGCTGGGGCAGTCGAGTGCTTGCCACTCGACGATCCTGCCGAGTCCTCCTGACTCGACGATGCTGTCGACTCCTCCCGAGTCGACATGTCCCACTCCGCGATCCACTGGATCGGCGCGAGTTCCTTCGGAGGAGTCGACGATCCCTCCGACTCTGCCACCGGTCGAGACAAGGGTGCCGCCTCCGAGGTGCTCGACTCCGCCTGGCGAGTCGAAGCAGGGAGCTGTGGGGCAGTCGCGATGGTGCAGGTCTCCATCATGAGGAGTGCGCTGTCATCCTCATCGTCTCCGCCACGGACGAGGTGTGCTTCCGCACCCTCTGCGCGCACGAGGTGTGCTTCCTCGCGCTTCTTCTTGCGGCAGTCCCGCACCCAATGGCCGGCGACTCCGCAGTACCTGCACGTGTCTTTCGACGTGCCAGGGTTCCCAGCTCCACGAGCTGAGTTGCCTCTACCGCGACCGCGCGGCTTGCCGCCGCCGCGTCCGGTATGGCTGGAGGATCCACCTCCATCCTGCAGGCGCATCCGAGAAACCACTCCTCCTCCGTGAGGAGTAGTTTCCCAGCCTGCTTGGCCTCCGGCTTCTCCGCCTCATGTCGCTCCTCAGCCGTTTTGAGGCGGCCGATGAGCTCCTCCATGGGGAGCTTGTCGAGGTCGAGCAGAGTCTCGATTGAGCATGCCATCTGCGAGAACCTCGTGGGAACGACCGAGAGAAACTTACGGATTGTGTCTGGCTCGGTGATGGTGACGCCGAGCACCCCAAGCTGCGACACGAGTGACGACATCCGCATGGCGAAGTCGTCGATGTTCTCGCCGTCGCCGAACTTGATGGCCTCGTACTGCTTCTTGAGCGCAGTCGCCTTCGCCTCCCGGACACGGGTATCTCCGACCCGCATCGTCTTGATCGCCTCCCACGCCTCCTTGGCCGTCTTCTTCGACGCCAGTGTGGAGATCATCTCCGGCGGAACGGCGAGCAGCACGTACTCGAGTGCTGCCCGGTCCGTCTCGCGCTCCTCCGTGCCATCGTGCACGGCGGACCAAACACGGCGTGCCTCAAGCTTCACTTGCATGAGCAGCGCCCAGTCCGCGTAGTTTGACCGCGTGAGCAGCGGCCACGAACTACCGGCCTCCCGCACAACACGCTGGACTGCCAGCGTGCTCGCGGCCTCCTTCACCTCCGCCGGCATGAGCGCCTTTCCGTCGCCCATCTCCGGTGAGATCTCTCAAGAACTCAGGCTCTGATACCAATTGTTGCCCGTGAGATCTTTTCGCTAGAGAGAGAGAGAGGGGAGTGTGTGCCAAAGAAATGGTTTGCCTCAATTTTCCCTTTTTCTATTCATGGGGTATTTATAGGGTAAACACTATTCCTACAAATATCTGGCTAGATATTTCCAGCCAGCGTGGTGAACCTATCCACACAGGGACAGGTGTCACACCACTGCGCGCAGGCCACACAGGTGTCCAGGACACCTATGCTTCTAGAACCTCCTAGCAGATTCCAGACCGCCAACACCCGCGCTGACGTGTCCACGAGCCGGAGTCGACAACTTAACTCCGTCACTCGACACTTCCTCGGGTAGGAGTCGAGAGTTCGACTCCACGTACCCGGACACTACCTCCAGTCAGAACAACCTCCGACTGGGCTACCTACTCGAGTCCTCCTAACTCGAACACTTGTCGACTGGACACACAAGCCTATTTCCAACAACGTGCGTGGCTTTCTTGGCAACATCCGCGATGTGATGGTGGTTCTCCATGTTTATCCGTTCAAGCTTTTCTCCTGTGATCCTCCTGAGATGGGACTTGCAGTTGCAGATGACGCCCAGTGATGGAATTACTACTTTCCATCTAAATTAGGACATGATGATATGTAACCAATGCTCCCACGTTTATTTTGATGCTATCAACAACGCGCAGAACGAGGTGGCCGCCGCCGCGCTCGACGAGGCTGACTGACCAGTGACCACTTCCTGTGCTGAGGATGACACGCTAGGCGCCTAGCACCATGTCAACTGGAGTTTTGACGTGTTCAAGCTAGTAAAAGGACGCGACGTGGTTTAAGGACATATTTGCCGTGTAATTAAATTACTTTTGGGGTTTTTGTACTGTTATAATAATGATTATTAGGGTACAGGGGGTCAAATAACACGCTTTGGTGCCAGGTGTGTTGCTTTGTAATGTAACCTGGGTGGAGATAATTTTATGCTGGTTCAAACATGACTTGGTCACTGCTGGTGCAAAGCAAACTTGACGGGGCTTTCTTTAATGATCGAGACAACGGAGGTGGTTTTTAGGAACCATCATGGCAACAGCAAGGCAGTGGTTTGCGATTTCCCCTATGGTGGAGACTAACGAGAGGGTGCTGCGGTGAAGGTGCAGAGTGATGCACTCAGCAGTCGATAAAGAGAGGAAGTCAATGCTCAGATGCTTTAGGCCTCGTTTACTTCTAGTGTGTTTGAGGGGACGAGAGGGGATTATTCCGAATTCCGGAAAATCCCCAATGGTCCGTTAGTAAGCCAGGTTTGGAGGGGATAATCCCAGGATACCCCCACCACCCCTCACCAACCACTTGTTTTTTGTCTAAGATTAAAAACTCTCCACCATACTAGTGTATTTTTAGGGAAGAGTATTTGAGGGATTGGGTGAACACTAAATCCCCTCAAATCTCCAAATTTCCCCGGATAAAAATACGAGAGAAGTAAAAGGCCTTAGGGAACACTTGGCAGCTAGCGTGCGACGTTCTGCAAATGAAATCGCACCTAAATTTGCGAATGATGCCTGCAATATAGTTCTTTATGTAAAACCTGGCTCTTTTGCGAATGATGCTCAGCGCCGAGCTCTTTTTTTTAATTGTGAACCTTCTGGACACGAAGCGTGCCAGTACTTTGAGCCCGTTCAAAGATCCTCCGCTCCGCTCAACTCCCAAGCGGCTTGTGGAGCTCGAGTTTACCAGCTCCGCGAATTTGAACTACGACGCGGAGCACATCCGAACGGATCTTAATAAAGTTGCGACAACTGAATCTTAAAAAGACGAGATCGCCTCGGCGATTAATTCCACCTATTTTCTATAGAGTACATCTTTTCAAACTACCATAATTATTCATTCTTTTCAAGCTATTCGGACTTCCCATTCAACGTTTCCCTCAAAGTTCGAATTATAGCGACTTATCCTTTTATTCTTTCAACCAGCACGTCATTTCTCGATAAAACTATCACTTAGACGGCACATCAGCCAAAACCACTCCAACCGGTGTCTTATAGAAAATTCTTGTGCGAGACTTGGACATTAGACCGGACAATATAGTTCAGACGATGTAAACACTATTGGAAAGGTGTAGAATTATTTGTTTCGCTTTCATCCATAGCGTTTCCTTAATTTATGTGCCGCTTGTTCAAAAAGAAAAAATGTATGTGCTGCATTATCAGAAAGTGCCAAACAGAAATGGGGCCTAGCTTAGCTAGCTAACACGACGCTTACAGCTGCTTAGAGCAACTCCAACAGGCGTTGTAAACGGACCGCGCGCTAAAATAACCGCCTGTTTACAGCGCCAAAGCACGAGCGCGCCTCCAGCAGCCGCTCTATTTTCCCGTGCTGGGAAAAAATTTACCGCGCGCGCTTCCGCGCCAAACTTTGCCGCGCCGCTGAGCGCACGCGGGATAAAACGCGCGCCGCGTGGCAAAGCCAACCGCCCATCACATTCAACGCGCGCAAAATCCCCTTTCCCTTCCCCCGCCGCGCCGCTTCTTCCACAGCCCTAGCGCCGCTCCCGCGCCGCCGCCACGCCCCACCACCTCGCCGCCACCGCCGCCATGCCTCCGTGCCGGGGAAGCGTTGGCTAGCGCGGCGTCCGCGCGCGCCCCGAACAACACGTTCTACTCGAGATCCGGTTCGGCGACGAGTGAATCGGCCTCGGGACGTTCGGGACGGCGCACGAGGTGGCGCGCGCCTACGACACCGTGGCGTGGCGGCTCGGCCGCCCGCGCTCCACGATGAACTTCCAAGACGTGTGGACGGGCGAGCAGGCCGAGGACCTCGCGCCGCCGCCTCGCCTTTTGACGGAGGAGCAGCGCCGCCGCCAGCGCGACACGGAGCGCCGCCTGCTCATCGCCGAGCGTGACGAGCAAGCGCGGCTCGAGTGGTGCCGCGCTTGCCCGAAGACGTCGAAGCGCAGAGGAGGCACGACGCCGAGCAAGCCACGAACAAGGCGACGGTGAGGGCCGTGAAGAAGGAGAGCCGCCTCGCGCGCCGGGCGGACAAGGCAGCGAGGCAGGCGTTCATCGTAGCGCAGCGCGCCGGCCCGCAGACCATCTCCGACAACGACGAGCGCTGGAAAGACGAGTTTTCGTCGACACCGGTGTCCGACACGACACCGTCCTCGTCCGACTTCGACTGGTCCGATTAGATGTTTGAGCAAATGTAGTATGTACTATCTCTATTTTCTGTTCTAGTTAAATGTAGTTTTATGTATTTTTTAGATCTTCTAAATGTGAGTTTGTTTGCAAAAAAGCTGTTTGTGCGCGCTGCAATTTAGCGCGCCTGCTGTGGGCATTTTTTGCCAACTTTTAGCGCCCGGCGATTTAGCGCGTCTGGTGGAGGAGATTCGCGCGCGGCGCCGTAAACGTGGATGGCGCGCGCTGCATACGCGATTTAGCGCGAATTTTACAGCGCCTGTTAGAGTTGCTCTTAGTACTACAAAATGAAGACCGAAGAGTAGAGTTGACTTGACGCGGTTGCCTGGCACCAATTAAGATCCGAATCTGAAGCGTGCACCTGCCATTTCCCACCACCACACCCCAATCCACACCACCATTCCCCAAATCTTTAGCACGAGCAGCGGCACAGCCATGGTGGAGCTCGGCGGCATGCTCGCCGCTGCCATCCTCAAGGTGGTGGCCGACCAGGTTGGTTCCGCAATCGGAGGTCAGATCAAGCTGCACAAGAACTTCGACAAGGAGCTGAAGAAGATGAAAATGGCTCTAGAGTCTGTCGATGCCCTGCTCAAGGTAGCCGATAGGCGCTCCATCACTGACGAACCCACGCTTCTCTGGCTGAAGCGGCTTAAGGACGCATTCTATGTCATCTCTGACATGATTGATGAGTTTGAGGCCGATACTGAAGCAATCTCCCGGCCGTCTGCCCGGAAGGTATGTCATGTGTGCGCTACAGCAACCCCAGTTCTTTGTACTTGCTGCTTACTCTAGAAATTAACGATATGGTCATCACTTGGTTTCCTAAACTTGCTGGAGCTAATTAAATGTTCAAGGTTTCTGGTCCCTATGTTAGAACAAACAATTTTATGGCATGATTTATGTTTCTAAATTCTGTAAGACTTCATTTCAGAATATACTTTTCTTATAATTCTGTATCAATAAGAAAGAAATTTTTATAAATGTATTAATAACTATATTAATAGGTGCAATGTGTTAATTTATACATAATTTATATTATATACCTTCTTATATTTTGGTATGCCTTGTACATTCTGAATCTTGATTTCTTACAATTTTGTTAAGGCTTCTTATTAATAGGCCAATAGGCTTGTACAAAAGCATATGACATGTCATCAAAAGGAACATAATATTTGATCCAATAGAATGAACAAGATGTGCCTCTTAATGTTTTAACCAAACTTCCTATTGGCCTGAGTGCATTTGTGATGCAGTATAGTAATACTTCTGATTCGCACTGTATTGAGAAATCAACTGTCTTGCAGTACTCCTTCAAAAAATATTTGGCAATTATGATCCCTTGTCTCACTATTGGTCCAAAGATTACAATGGCCAATAAGATGGAGAAGATGAGGGAGGATCTGGAAGTGATAACAGATCAACACAATAAATTCAAATTAACAGAAGGCCCCACTAGTGCCAATGAGCCGAATGTTATTGATATAAGGGAAACAACGTCAACGATGGAGACACAGATTGTTGGGAGGTCTGAGGACAAATATGAAATATTGTCTTCTTTATCAGAGAGCATGACAGAAGAGATCACAATCCTTCCTATATGTGGCATTGGAGGCCTTGGCAAGACAACCTTGGCAAAAATGGTTTACAATAGTTCTCAATTAAAACAATACTCTAAGGTGTGGGTTTATGTGTCCCATACATTTGATTTGAAGAAAATTGGAAATTCTATAATATCACAGCTGTCAACGAAAAAGAAGGAGAGTGTGTACACTACAATGCAGATGATACACAATTCTCTTGAAGAGCTCCTTGCTGACAAGAAGATTCTGATTGTTTTAGATGACCTTTGGGAGTGTGAGGTATTTCATCTGAAAAGTCTGATGGATATGCTAAAGATTGGGAAGGGCAGTAATGTGATAGTCATAGTAACCACACGTGATGAGGACATTGCAAACAAAATCTACACCATCCAACCATACAAATTAGCACCATTGACTGATGATATGTGCTGGTCTATAATAAAACAAAAGAGTGCATTTGAATCTAGAGGTGATAAAGAACAATTAGAGAAGATAGGGAAGGCCATTGCAATGAAGTGTGCAGGCGTGGCTTTAGCAGCTAAATCACTTGGACACATGTTGCAATCTATGAAGTTTGGAGAATGGGAATCGGTGAGGGATAATAATATCTGGACTGTATCTTCTTTGAAAGATACATCTTCTACGCAAGTGCTTGCATCTCTAAAGTTGAGCTATAGTGTCATGCCTTCATATTTGAAGTTATGCTTTGCCTACTGTGCAATATTTCCAAAAGGAGAAAACATACTTAAAGATGATCTTATTCACCAGTGGGTTTCTCTTGGTTTCTCTACTTGGCAGCTCGGTGAGCGATACATTAACCAGCTTTTGGGACTCTCGTTCCTAGAACACTCGAAGTCACCATCGGTGAGTTTATATTGTATACCATCTGTAGTTGACTATTTTTCTTTGAACTATTGTAGGGTCATTCAAGTACATGGTTAAAAAAGGCTTGCCTAGGCAATAAAAAAATTCCTAGCGCCTACTAGTGTTATGTGTGCGCTAAAGCGTGCCTAGGCATGAGCGTTCGCGAGATAGGCGATAGGCAGAGGAAAAACTATGAATTAATGCCTATCGCCTTTTGAACCTTGCTCAAGTATTTAGTACATATCTATAAATTACACAAGCTGCAAGATATTAAAATGATAGTATAATATATATAGAGGCATCGCTTACAACACGCAACTTTTCCAAATACCTTCTTGAAGAAATATCTTTGGTTGATACAAACAAAACACCCCACTTGCATAATATTACACTAGCCCTAGCACATCCCTAGAATATTTAGCTACTGATTGTTTTGAGGCATGCTAATTCAAAATAAATTATGATGTCTAGGAGCAAAAGGTAATGTCCAGTTAAAGAAAATGTCGACAATGATGTCTGTAGTTTGCATCCACATATAACATATGATAAACTAGTCTCTTGCTTATGCTTCCTCTAACTAGCATGATTGGTTGGTGCGAGAAGTTAAGCCCTCTGTTTCTTTCTAAAGTATTGTTCTAATGCAAGTGTTAAGCTGAATATACAATAAAATATTTGATTTGCTATGTAAAATGTTATTTCTTATATAGAATTGTTTTATGAAATTTATCACAAAAAATTTATCTTGTTATATATTTTATATTCTTAATAGCATATAAATAAAAATGTAGTGGCCAACATTTTCTACTCGTGAAAGTAAAAACTAAAGAAGATAGTGATCCTCTAGCGTTCTCACCCTTGACAGGAAAGCCAACCCCATAGGCATGATGAATACATACATATCTTACAGTGGGAAACATTTCTTATTATTCACTTACATAGGACACCAAAAAATGCACATTTTTTCTATGAAGATGAAATCAGACACTATACCGAAAATTGCATGACAAAAAGGTCAAGATTATAATACTTGCCTGAAAAGAAAATAAATTTATAGTGTTGCACTTTGTTGGATCAATAATCCAATTCTCAAAATCCTCATATTATATGCCACTGTGATTATTTAGAATAAAAGACTACAATCGTTCATGTTCAAATAGAAATGTTGCATGCATACATGCTAGTATGCTACCACACTCACACATCCTGAAATCCCGAATTGCAAGTGAATGGAGTACAAAAACTCTAGACTTTCCATAGAAACCATGTTTACTCAAGTAATTAACATTGATGTGCTAAATACATTAAATAATATTCTAGAAAAATAGGATCCTCGCCGGTATACCAACATAACGTATTGCCATAACTAATTTTTTTTTATGCAAACGGATAATGGTGTAATGTTGTACTGTTAGTTTTTAGGTGAAGTAACAAGAGCTGACCATAAGAATTATGTGGCTTGATTGAGTATAATATAGCAAGAAAATTGTATTTTTGGTTCGTCAACTATTGTCAGAGACTAGTTCAGTCATACAACTTCACACAATATAGAATTTGTTCAAAAAACCCTTGCAAGGCGATTTTTGATGTTGTAGCAATGGTTTCTGCAAATTCGAAAAATCAGAAAATCTGAAGAAAAATAGTAGATCAGGAAACATGGGGAAGGAATCTGAAAATAAATTTGGTAATGTTTCTTTTTATGCCATCTGATGGGTTTTTTCCTACAAATTCTATTTTTAGTGCTGAATTTTCACGAGTCTACATAAACTGTTCGTGAGGTTTATAAACATATTGTTTTCTAGTATGATTAATTTTCTTTCTCCTAGTTTGTCAAAATTTCTTATTTTCGTAATTATGTTTCTTTTTATCAAAAAAGTTAATTGGTTGCTATGCATGCAAAACCACCACCCGCCATCGAAAACCGCTTTGCAATTTTTGAGGAATGAATTATGAATAGTCTTGAGACTGAAGCATTATACTTATCTAGTTTTAGAGTTTATGGACAAAACTTAGACTTGTGAATAAACATGGAACCAAAAGGAGTTAGTTTCTAAATTTACTGAAGTAGAAAAACTCCAAAATGCTGACAGCTGCTAAATGGTTTTGCTGCAGACTATCGAACTGTATCATGTAGATATTATAGTGTTGACCATGCATGACCTGGTGCATGATTTAGCAAGATCGGTCATGGACGATGACATTCTTGTCGCTGGAGAAGGCAACAATGCTGAGGGAAGTTTTTACCACTATGCACTGCTTGATGATTGTAGCAAGCCATTGGGATCGGAGGCATCCAAGATAAGGGCACTCCGTTTTATGTACTGTGACAAAATTGAACTTCATGATGCTACAATTTCATCTGCCAAGTCCCTGCGAGTTTTGGACTTCAGCAAGTGCTACATACGTCAATTGCCAGATTCTATTGGTGTATTGAAGCAGCTGAGGTATCTTAATGCTCCAGACGTCCATCATGCAACCATTCCAGATAGCATCACGAAGCTCTCGAAATTAATTTACTTCAGTATTCATGGATCTCCCACAATCATGGTACTACCAGAGTCAATTGGAGATATGAAGTGCCTAATGTATCTAGATTTGTCAGGTTGTTCAGGAATTAAAAAAATTCCAGAATCATTTGGGATTTTAAAAGAATTGGTGCATCTTGACTTGTCAAATTGCTCTTCCGTTGGAGGTATATCGGTGTTCTTGGGGAGCCTCACACAACTCCAATATTTGAACTTATCGCACTGCCCAAATATTGGGGAGTTCCCAGATGCTCTGGGAGGCCTATCCAAACTAAAATATTTGAACTTATCATTCAGCTCATATCTTAAAAGTTGCAAAGAAACAGAAGTTTTGGGCGCCCTCACCAAACTCGAGTATTTGAACTTATCTTCACAGTGTTATGATCTCCAAAATCTCCCAGAAACTTTCGGCAACTTCTTTCAACTGAAGTATTTAAACTTATCAGGTTGTCGGTATATACAAGAATTCCCAAGATTATTTGAAAATCTCAAAAGCTTGGTGCATCTTGATTTATCAAACTGTTACATGACTTGTGGTATACCAGAAGCTTTGGGTGGTCTTATCAGTCTCCAGTATTTGAATTTATCATTGAGCACAACAAAATATATTTTGGGTTCCCCAAAGAGCAACTAGAAGTCATCAGTAATCTCACCAAGCTCCGGTATTTGAATCTATCGAGATTCATAGAGTTTATTGGATACTATGATAGAGACAATGTAGTACCCTATTTCATGGACCGCGTCAGTACCCTCCCCAACGTAGAGCATTTGGACTTGTCCCACAATGATTATTTAAACTTTCTACCTGAAAGCCTTGGAAACCTTAGAAAGTTGCATACATTGGACGTCTCAGGTTGCATTCGTCTGAGAAAGATACCAGAAAGTATAAGTACAATTGATAGTTTGAAGTTCCTATACATGGATGACTGCTTATGTTTGTCGGAAGTACCCCAGCTCAGTGGCAATTCTATATCATTACCACACTTTGTAGTTCATGCTGCTGATGGTGAATCTGGCAGCAACCTTGTCCTGCTACACCACACGGATCCTCCTAAGCTGGAGATATCGAGACTTGAAAATGTCAAGTCCGCAGGAGAGGCAGGGTGTATAAAACTAATGGAAAAGCAAAGCCTTGAGGACTTGGAACTGAACTGGACGAGAGAAGTTAAGAGATTTGTGGATGACAAAATAGTGCTGGAAAAATTAGTACCACCAAGCAGATTGAAGAACTTGAAGATATGTGGTTACAGTGGTGTCAGCTTTCCGGCATGGGTGGTGGGCCAACTACCAAACCTAGAAAGATTGATTCTCAGAGATATGTCAAGTCTGGAAGAATGGAACACGTCATACTCCAGTGGCGAGGAGCACGAGATTAAGATACTGGGAATACACAATTGCCCCATGTTAAGGATGAAACCGCTTCCGGCTCGAGCATCGAGATGGGTTATAACAAACAGTGATAATGTGTTATCATCATGGGAAGAGTGTACTGTGTCTTCCTCCTCTTCTTCTCCAGTAACTACTGACCTGTCAGTTGAACACTGCAAAGTGCCTCTGCATCAGTGGAGGTTGCTTCAACACTTACCTGGACTCCTTTATTTGTCTATTTACAATTGTGCTGATCTAACAACCAGCTCACCCGAGATCATCCAGCATCTCTCCTCCGTGAAGGTACTGTGTCTGGAAGACAGAGACCTGGAAGAACTGCCAAAATGGATAGGTGAGCTCAGAACTCTACATGAAGTGCAATTATCTAATTGGAGAGCACTAAAGGGGTTGCACGAGAATATGAGGCAACTCACAAATCTACAGTACCTAGAACTGAGGTATTGCCACAGCGTGGCATCGTTGCCACATTGGTTAGACGAATTAACCTCTCTCAAGGAACTTTGCATTTTGGAATGTCATGTCTTGAGGTCTTTACCAGGAAGCATACAACAACTCACTGGTCTCCAGAAGCTAACAATTAGTGCCTGCCCTGAATTAAAGAATGTCATTCAATCAGAGGAGGGAAAGATGAATCTCACTCATAACCAAGAGAGGGCATGTCTCCTGCCCAGCTCTCTCGAGGAACTTAAAATCTGGGACTGTCAGAGTATCAAGTCTTTGCCTGAGGGCATAGAACAACTCACCAACCTCCAAACACTAAAAATTTCGCAGTGCCCTGAGCTAGAGAAGTGGTGTGAATTGGAGGAGAACCAGATGAAGCTAGCTCACATAGAAAACAAGGTATGTGACCTTCCATGTACTGCCGTATTGATCTTATTTTGCATTTTCTCATTTTCCATGGGCCCTAAATCTGGGATTGTTAGAGTATCTCATTTTCTTATATTAAAATTATATGAATTTTGCCCTGCAGTTCTTAGAATCGTTTCTTTCATGCAGAAATGTCTATAACTATGTACTTTGCCTTGAAATTTTTCTTTTCTTAAACATCACGTCGTTTTACAAAAACATATAGCAGTGCAAAAAGACAAAATTCATTGGTTTGTAGAGTAAGCTGGGGTTTGCAGTACCGGCTATTGCATCACACTTGGAACCCTCTTTTTGTTGATATGAACATAACACTGCACTTATGCACACCGCTTAACATTCATATGCACTAGAACCCAAACTAATCAAAGAATTTTCATTATTCGTTTTGCAGAAAATTTCCTAGGACTTCTGTGTGCTGACCTAGACAGGTTATACACGCATCGCAGGTTGCAAAATGATAACTCGAACACACGGCTTTCGGAGTCCACCGTTGGTGTTCGAGGTATCATTTACGGCTTGACTGTAGAAATATGGTAACTCCAACAGGACAATCGAGCTGAGTGGTTTCCTGAGCAGGCTCAAGGTTGAGATGTCCGAAAAGGAGGTCAATCGATATATAGCAGGAAGAGGATCCTTCTAGGGGAGTTCGTCATGCTCCTGTTGACTCATGTGCCTGCTACTCAGGCCAGGCGTGACACGCTGGGTGTCGCAGAGTGTTGTGTGTTTCTCTACGATGTTGCAGAGGACATGGAACTGAACGGGAACGGTAAGGTTAGCTCTGAAGAAGAAACCTGAGATTCTATTGGAATCTGGAAGAAGAAGAGAAGGGAGAGTATATTTTGCATATCTCGGTTTCTTCTGTTGCATTTCTTGCAGAGCATATAAGTCAGAGTAATTGGTGTACTTAACTAATCGTGTCGGTAGGTATGTTGGAGTATTTGTAATGGCAAACTATATTTTATTTTTTCACTAATGAAATTAGGGCTTCTCCGGTTCATTTACCAGAATTAGATATGTGTTTAAATTAAGAGGACCTGTTACAGGCAGACAGCTAGAGTGGTTGTGCAAAGTGCATATACAAGCTGTTGTTAAATAGCAGCAGCACAAGCAAACAGATTCGATGAGTTCTTTGGCCCAGGGTCGATTAGCAGTGCAGGCAAGTCATTCTGTATTAGAATTTTTTTAATAATAATTATACTCTGATCGGTACAATTTTTGACTTAACTGTTGGCCCAGTCCCCCTACGCGCCGAATACTTTCCGGCAGCGACCAAGAAGACGATCTGACGAATATACGCATGTACTTTCCGCCGAGCCGCACACGTGTGACAGCAGCAGCTAGCAGAGCGTGAACTGAATCTTGTGCCTGCCGCCCTCCGATGGAAGCCCTGAATCGAGGAGTAATTGAACTATGCCCTTTTTTGTGATTCATTCAAACGAGGCTCTGAAAGCCGGTTGTGTCAAAGCATCTACACCGGCGACCCCAACCTGAACCCCAACGGCCCGCACCGGCGCGCGCGCACACACACGGGGGCTTCACAGACCTTTGATATAATAAAAGGAACCGTCTTATGTCCGTACCTGTAGACTGTATTGCTTGTCTTTTCTACAGCTGCAAACATCCACGGTTATTTCAGTACTGATACTGATGTATCACTATGTATTTTTGCATACAGAGTAGGCAATGCAAGGAGAAATTTATGGCAATGTTGCAGCATACAGTACAGCTAGAGGAGCCGGTTAGGCGGTTACTGAGCTGTGATTACTGCATTAGTAGAAAACGGGGCTCTAGTCCGTCCGATATTTAGTCCCGGTTGGTTACCAACCGGGACAAAAGGCCTCCACATGGCTGCGAGAGCTCGCAGGGTCCGGAGGACCTTTAGTCCCGGTTGTGTTACCAACCGAGACTTCAGGTCCATTTTCATTTAGTGTTTTAGTAATTTCTTTTTTCCTTTTTTATTTTGTGTATTCCTTTTTCATTTTGTGTATTCCTTTAGCTTTTTGTGTTTTCCATTCAATTCTTTTTCATTTGAAACAATTTTTCGTATGCATATTCCACGCTACTACATAATTTAGTCCCGGTTGGTTTTACCAACCGGGACTTCAGGTCCATTTTCATTTAGTGTTTTAGTAATTTCTTTTTTTCTTTTTTATTTTGTGTATTCCTTTTTCATTTTGTGTATTCCTTTAGCTTTTTGTGTTTACCATTCAATTCTTTTTCATTTGAAACAAGTTTTCGTATGCATATTCCACACTACTACATACTTTACACATTGGTGCATATATAATATATATATACAATTTGGTATAGATTGATGGATCGAGTTGGTAGCCACGGAGCTCGACGAGCATACTACATATTGATGCATCTATCTAATTACATGGAGATCATTAAATTACATGGAGGCATTAGCGGCAATGGTATTCTCCATCTTCTGGTATGACCTCCGCAAGAAAAAATCCAGCCAATTCCTTTTGAATTGCTCGTATGCGGTCCTTTGCCCCGCATCTCTTCAATCTTTAAAGAAGGAGATCAATATGAATATATCAGTTGTGTGTGTATATATCAAATCATCATTAAAAAAAGTTATGAATGAAACTCAACATACTCGATTTATTTGAATTGCTTTTGAACCTTTGCGCCGATCATCGATCCTCGTGCGAATGAACTTGCAAACATAGTATACACATAAATTATTCTCCTGTTCCTGCCTCCAGCTCTTTACGAGACAAGAATTCGATCAAATAATAATCAAGCATGCATGATGGTATTGAAACTAGAGATGCCGGACCTAGTATTGCTACTTACCGGGACCGGTCAAAAAGTCGGCTCCTCTTTCCATTGACCGAGAACTTTATTGGTGAACCGTTTCCAAACTCTGAACGGCAAAGAAAATGAATAAATAAGTTAGTAATTACTTGATATCAGGAAATGATCGAAAGAGGTCGATATGGTGCGATAATGATTGAAATTACCTCTGGAGCATATCTTGATTGTCCTGGTACTCCAGAGGTCTTTAGATTTTGAGTCCTCCACCTCAACTATTCCAGCGTCAACTCGAATGTTTAGCAGAATCCAGTGGAAGCTGCGCACGTTTATATACACAATCATGCATAACTCTTATCAATGACATTAAACATCGAGTAAGCAAAATAGAATGTGTTTACAAGTCAGTAACACTCACTTGAAAGCGTAAGGAAATAGTATTGCCGCTTGGTATCTTGTTGCTTCAAAAACCTATATAGGTTGTTCTCCGTCTCTTCGGGTTTTTGTTGTACCGTAGCGGCATTAATGCGATTAGGGTCAACGAACCCAATGTCAAAGATTCCAACTCTTTTGCATTCAAGAATCTTGAATCTGTATGATAGCGTCCAAAAGATTATAGCGAGGATAATTAATTACAAGCAATGAACGGAAAGAGCTAAAAGAGAGGGACTTAATTACACAAATAAATCACTTACAGACAATAGCAACTGAGGATAGATTTGTCGAGAGCGTCTTGATGGTATAACTGATAAAATTCCTCCAATTCAATAGCTAGAGTGTCATCAAAGACGTAATGATCTCTTGTAACTGTCACCATGAAAAAAAGTTGCTCATTCTTTGAGGCTTCCATGTACCATTGATGGAGTCTTCACATTTGTGTTGACAGACGCGAGTACTCCTCAGTGAGACCAGAGGCTTCCCATAGACATATTTCCATCTTTTCACAGCCTTGAGGAAAGGATCGACGCCCCTCATTTGACGAACAGTCATACCATAGGCCTTAGCTAGCGCTATATCACCCAGAAATGAAGGCTCGTCGGGATGCACCCTGAGCGGGGGAGCGATTGGTTTTCCTGTTCCCCGAGCTGGGGAATTTGTTTCCCCGAGCGATTGGTCCTCTGCAATTCCTTATATGACCTCTGAATAGAGCGGTCATAGTCTGATGGCCTATTAGCCACATGTGCCGGTAGATGGTCATACATGCCCACAAAGTGATCCACTGTGTCCGGATCTATTTGAATCTTTGGCTCGGGCTTTTCGGTGCAAAATGGGCTTTCACTTCTGCCGCCACGATCGCTGTAGTTTCCTCTTCGGTTCGCTCGTAAGGTAACTTTGGAGGACCTTCTCTGCACGAGCCTTCTGGGCTTTCTTGGCTTTCTTCGTGGTTGTACTCGACGCAGCGGTGGTAGTAGTAGTCGACGCTTACTTGGCTTTGGAGGTGCTGGAGTTGGCTCACGCGCCGGAGATCGACATGGATTTGACGGACTCGGCTGACGCGCCGGAGTTCTAGATGGACTCCCCGCTGGTCTCTGTCGTCGTTCTGGCGATCGGGTGGACTTGGAGGTGGATTGCTACTCGGAGGAGTCGGTGACCTTGGCGGCAAGTCTGGAAACACGATATTTTCCTTTTTTCCATAGAACAATACCACGCCTGACTTCTCGCAGTGTCCTCTCCCCTTCACCTCCAGGGATGTCAAGCTCCAGGTTCTCGAATCCATTCATAATTCATCCACTCTGACACGAGCATAGCCAGCTGGAATCAGTGTGTTATGATAGAATCCTCCAGTATCACAAGGTAAAGCAAAGCCGACCGCCACCTTCATGGATATGTTCTTTAGTGCCAGATGTATATCACAATCTGTCTTCTCCCTGATATTATCCACGGGGCAGCGATGTACCGGTGCCTCATCAGCCCCGACTCCCGTGGAAGCCACGTTGCTTTCCCCGCTGAGATGGGCTGCCGGTACTATCGACTACATGACCTAGATGCAGCTGATGAGTTGCCCCTTCCAGGCGGATTTCGTCCAGTTGTTGTTGCTGCTGCTTGTACATGGCATACAATTCATCGTTCCTGCTTTCTAGTTTCAGCAACCGGTCTGCCTCCTCCTGTTCCTTCCGCTTCTTTGCTCTCCCTCGGCTTCTATAAGATTCTGTGTGCTCGGGAAACCCATACTTCCACGGTACAGAAGGTCCAAAGCCTCGTGTTCGTCCTGGGTGTTCAGGATTCTCGAGGGCCTTTGTCAGCTCATCGTTCTCTCTCTCGGGATGGAACTTTCCCTCTCGAGCGTCGTTGATTGCTGTAATAAGTGCTTTCTGGGGTTCTGCAATTTTGGCATTTTCAATTAAGCCCCCTGTTTGCGTGTACCCCCCCCCCCCCCACCCCATGCCCAAGAAACCAATTTCTTGCCCTGGTGGGCACTCATGTGTAGCTAGAGTGATCCCTTTAGCAAGCATGGCCTCATCAGCTTTGTTCCACTTAGGCACGGAACTCTTGTAGCCACCTGTCCCCATGTGATGGTGATATATCTTTTTCACAGCATTTTTTATTCTTTTTTGACCTTAACTTAGCATGTTCCGGTTCCTTGTACTCCAGAAATTGGGCCCAGTAAGCACTCTGCTTCTCCATTGAGCCAGTGAATTTTTTAGCATTTTTGTCCTCCATATAATCCTTGTATAATCTTTTCTTGAAGTTACAAAATTGTGTGGCCATCTTCCTAAGAGCCCACTGCTTGACTTTTGACCTTATGGCCTGTGTGCACTGTTCATCCTCAAAGACCGGTAGGGTGAAATGTGAAATTAGGCTTTCCCAAAGCATATCTTTGCATCTGTCGTCGACAAAACTAACTCCATCTATGTTTGCTGGCTTATTCCATTCTCGAATGTTGATCGGGATGTACTCCCTAACAATAACTCCGCAGCTCCTGCATGCTTTCGACGATGCCACAGGGCTGCGCATCAACATGTCCAAGTGCTCCGTGACACCAATCCGCTGCGAAGGACTCCTGGAGGACATCCTTGCTCCTTTCGCCGGCGAGCGTCTCGCCTTCCCGATTCGCTACCTCGGCCTCCCCCTCGACACCGGCACGCTCAAGCTCGCTCAGCTACAACACATCCTTGATCGCGCCCAAGCAAAGCTCGCTGGCGGGAGAGGACGGTGGATCAATTTTGGAGGGCGTCGAGCCCTTGTCTCCGCCATCCTCAGCGCGCTCCCAATCTTCGCTATGACAGCGCTCAAGCTGCCAAAAAAGTTCACCGCCGCCTTCAACAAAATTCGTCGCCGCGTCCTTTGGAACGTGGAAGAAAACGCAGCGGCCGGCGGCAAATGCAAGGTCGCTTGGTCCAAGGTCTGCTCGCCCCATGTCCATGGTGGTCTGGGCATTTCCAACCTCGACATTCTAGGCCGTGCCCTGAGGCTGCGTTGGCTCTGGCTATCCTGGGCTGCGCCCGACAGACCGTGGGTGGGATCGCCACTGCCTTGTGATGCAATCGACCACGATCTCTTCGCAATGGCAACTCGCTTGACGATCGGCGATGGGCTCACCGCCAATTTCTGGGAGGCGAACTGGGTCGGTGACGCTCCCCTTCGCGCCCAATTCCCGACCCTCTACAAGCACTCCAGGCGCAAGTGCAGAACGGTTGCTCAAGCACTAGTCAACAACCGTTGGGTCCCGACATCATCATGGCGTTCACCAGGGCTTGGCTTGTGATCCATGATCGCAACGTCAACCTTCAAGCAGATGTTCCACATCAGATTAAGTGGATTCTGTCAGCCGACGGCCAGTACTCCACAAAATCGGCCTACCTGCTGCAATTCGAAGGCCGCACCCGCACCAATCTTAAGCAACAGGTGTGGACGGTCTGGGCGCCCCCACGACATCGGTTCTTCGCCTGGCTTCTCTTCCAAAACAGGCTATGGTGCGCCGATCGGCTTCAGCAACGGGATGGCCAAATGACTACTTCTGTCCGCTATGCAGAAGGAACCTAGAAACAAGCCAACATCTGTTCGTCGAGTGCGATTGGGTTAGGCAAATCTGGAACCGGATTGCGACCTGGCCTCACTGCGGTGGTTTCTCGGTTCCTAGGAGTACCAACCTCCTCTCCATCGAGCTCTTCTACAAGGCGATCATAGACGCAACGCCGCAAACACACCGCAAAGGGGCCAATTCCTTGCTCCTCCTTGCGCTGTCGACCATCTGGCGCGAACGCAACGAAAGGATTAAGAGACAAAGCAAGTTCAGTGCAACAAACAATCCGCCATATCAGAGATGAAGCCCAAGAATGGGCTTTTGCAGGAGCAAAGGCTCTTAGAAGCCTGCTTTGGGAGCCGCCGTGACGTTTTTTCTGTTTTTTTTTTCTGTTTTCTTTTTATCTCATATTTTCGTTCATCTCTTTTTTATCCTTTGCCTTAGGGCGCTTCCTGTAAATATTTCTACCTGCTAATATACGAGAGCCAGCAATTGCTGGACCTTTCGAAAAAATAAATAAATAATTGTTTGTTGGTATGTTTATTCTACCATGCCAAAAACTAATTTTTAGGGCAACATGACATTGTGGTAGGACAATAATGAGATGGATTGATATCATACTATTCGTCTTAATTCACCGTCCTTGAGTCATACGCAATGTTACACTTAATTTTACTACTCCAATTATCTCTACAAACCGCGGTATGATAGAACCAACACTTTTGACTTCGAGTGTTCACAAATTGCTAAAAGAAGTCCCGAGCAAAGTGCTCGAAGGATTCATGTTACTACTTGTACACACATGACACATGACGTTAATTATTTATAAGGCGACAAGACATCATATGTACGTACCACTCCGCTCCTCAGCACATGGACTACTCATAGAACCCTTCCACTATATCCCAGCCTTTTCTGTTTCGTGAAATCCTCATGCATGTCAACAAAGATCATGTGAGCTTGTGATATTTTCACGCATTGATTACATGCTTACATATTCATAGGAAAAGGAGACGCTGGGAAATACACTGCCACTTGTGTACCTGAAGGTTCGGTGGTGGTTGCATCAGGCATGTTAGGCATTTGCCCAATTAGTAAGGAGAGACGACAGAGTAGCGCAGGGTAGTGGCACTGCGAAAGGCGCGAGACTTGTGAAAACTTGAGAGGCTTAGCGATACCGTGGGGAAAATTTATGCCTCTGTGTGTCAGATGATGTTGCGGGAGGATGAAATGCTGTGCTAGAGTTATTGGTATAGTATAATAATAAAGTTTTAATGTGAACCTGAAATATTTAAATAATAGCAAACATGCCCGTGCGATTGCAACGGGAGAGAAAAACCTAAATCGTGGAGGTGCAGAAGATAATTTCTCGTTGGGTACAACTGTGGCGTGTCGCAGAAACCAGTCAGCTCCGCTGTTGGGTGCGTCAGCCGCCATTGCCTCCTCTGCCCAACACATTATCCGGGCCATACGGCACACTTGCGCCCCGTCTGAGCCAGGTGTCACGGTCGCCACCTCACTCCACTCCGCGAATGTAAAACTAATTTGGAACATATAACTAAATCTAAATATCAATCTGGTGAAAGAATGTTTCCTTTTTTTGGTGGGTATATCAAGGAGTGGTGTTGTTTGAAGGTCAGGGTGCGCATGTAGGGCAAACCCAGATCCTGCCCGCAAAGTGTTTTCTGCACGAGATGCTTGTCGGTGAGGGTTGTGCCTAGCGCGTTGAGGTCGTCGGCGAGAATCTTCTGCTTGCGACAGTAATCAGCCACAGTCATGGAACCCTGTTGGAGACCGTGGAACTCTTGCTCGTGGTAGGAGGATCGGGTCTCGGTGTTGTCGTGGTTGGAGAGATGGGTCTATAAGGAGTGAGCTGGAAGTTGTGTGGTGGTGTCGACCCGATCATGCATGGCGAGAAGCGGCGGCGCGGCGATCGGACGATGGCATCATTCCGACTACACTAGCGTGGGTTCAGTGGGGTACTCCTCCTCGTCTAGATGGTTTCGAGCAAATACTTCTCGATGGCGTCGGAGAACATGTCATTGCCATTGGAGGAAGTTGGATGTGGACAACTCGAGGTGACCGGAACGGCGTCGCGCGGATGCTTGGGAGCATGGCTGCTAACGGCATCGCCCATATGGCTGCTTTGGCGGCAGCGTCAGCCGTTACTTCGATGGCGCTAGGTTGTGGCGGCGCCATGGGGAGAGAGGATCGAAACCTAAACTGATACCATGAATGCACAATTATAATTGTTGCACTTAGATTGATTGGATCCCTGATTGGATTATATAGTACAAGGAGGGGTCCTTGTTCCAAGTAATGAAATTAAAATTAAGGAAAAATATAAACTAATGTGAATCCTGCTTGACTAGACGTGTCCTACACGTCTAACAGACTACTGCAGTAATCTCTATAACCCTAGTATGCTAGAATTTACGCTTTATGATTTGGAGTGTTTACAAATTGCTTGAAGAAGTCACGAAAGAAGTGCTAAGAGGAGCCGCACGAGGGTGTTGTTGTATCATATTACTTGACCATAAATTATCGGTTGTTGGATGCATGGTTTGCCCCCCCCCCCCCCCCCCCCCCCCCCCCCCCCCCCCCCCCATGCAGTAAATTATTATTAGGACAACATAACACCCCACTGCTCCCCATATGAAGTCTACAAGTTCCCTTTCCGCATCCCAACCTTTTTGTTACTCAGACAGTCCTCAGGCATCAACGACCATGAAACCACGAGAATCACACGATAGATATAAGCTAGTTATTAGTAGGAAAATGAGGCACCGGGAAGCACACTGCCACGGGGTAGGCACCATCCATGTAGCATTCGGCGGTGGTTGCATCTTGCTTGCTAATCATTCAGCCCATTTATCGGTCAATGTTCAGCCATCATGAGTACTGTAGTATCGCATGGTGGTGCTGGCACCGCCAAACTTTACAAGATTGGTTAATCTAAAGAGAGGTACGGAAACGGTGGAGAAGACCTATGTTTGGTGGATGTGTCAAATGTTTGCTTAACATTTTCGACTTTGTTAGCCATTTTTGTTTGCTTTGATATTTGAGTTGGAAAGAAACCAAAATTATCGAGAGATTTTTTTCACACATTTTGCTTTGATATTTGAGTAGGACAAATTGTGAAAGAATTGCCCCTCTCTCTTTTTTTTTCCCGCAACCCCGCGAAGTCGCACAGAGTGAAAGATGCGGCGGCGCTAGGTTTGCCGCCGCCGCCGCATCTCTAACTCCTCCGCTGATGGCCACCGGAGAGAAATGGCAGGTCCGCGCTGCTCCTCCCCGGCACGAAGGTCGGCGGTCCGCTTCTCCTCCCCGAAGTCTCCCCTCCGCGCGAGCCTCTCCTCCCCTGCCTGTCCGCTCTCCACGGCCACCGCCTAAAGCCGGTCCGCCCCGCTGGGAAAGCTCAAGCTCCCTCGCCGCTGCGGCCATCTTCCCAGATCGTTTCTCCAAGACCTTTCATTTATTTACAAGAGAAGCAGGGCACCGATCTTTGAGCTGATCTGATTTACTTTGTCGCGCCTTATCTGCTATGACTTCCGGAGCGGAGCACCGGCAGGCCGCCATGTCACCTCTGCTCTACAGGCTTGGACCGCTCGCGCCTTCAAGTGCATTTCTTGCCGATATGGCAAGCTTGACACTGAAGCGCGTACTGCCAACGTGTGTTGCCGACATGTGGCCAGTAAGAGTTAATTAGCACCAGCGCGTACCGGTAACGTCCTGCCACACGTTGCCAATGAAGGTTTTGACACGTTGCCACTAGGCTTTTCCCTACGAGCATCTCCATCCTGACCAACCCTGTCGTCGGACACCAGAGAGAAACGACAAGCCCGTGATCCTCCCCACACACTGGTTATTGGCCAAATGCTCCTCGCCAAAGTGTCCCCTCATTGCGGGTGGTTCCTCCCCATCCCCTTGTCATCTCCCGGTGGCCAATGCCGGAAGCCCATCTGCCCCACTGAGAAAACTTGCACGTCCTGGTCTCATGGCCGCGGGATACCTCATCACCGCGTCGCACTTAATTTGCTAAGATGGGTCATGTGAGTGTTTGTGTGTATCATAGTACTTAGACCATAAACTACTGGTTGTTTGGTGGATTGTTCCTCCCGTGCATAAATCATTTTTAGGTCTATAGGAAAATTTGGCATGCCAATAATGCATAGAATTCACATACATTAAGTCATACAACACATTACACTTAGTATGGTAGAACTTACACTTTATGATTGAGTGTTTACAAATTGCTTGTAGAAGTCACGAAAAAAGTTTTTGAATGAGCCATACGAGGGTGGTGATGTATCATATTACTTGACTATAAATTATCGGTTGTTGGATGCATGGTTGTCCCCACATGCAATAAATTATTTTTAGCACAACATAACACCATGGCAGGACAATAAGACCGATAGAGATTCATCATATATACCACTCCACGGCTCTCCGTATGAAGTCACCCACAAGTTCCCTTTCCACAACCCAACCTTTCTGTATAAGCTAGTAGGAAAATGAGGCACCAGGAAGCACACCGTCACAGTCCAGGCAGCACCCACGTAGCACTCGGCGGTGGTTGCATCTTGCTTGCTAACAATTCAACCCATTTGTTGGTCAATGCTCACTCAGCGCTGGCTCTATAGTAGCGCATGGTGGTTGTAGCACCGTCTAGCAAGATTGATTAATCTAAAGAGAGATAGGGAAAGAGTAGCGAAAACCTATATGTGGATGTTTCAAACGATTTTTTTTTTTTGACAATTTTCCACCTTTATTAGGTCAACGAGCCGCCTCATTAAAACCCTGCCAGCCCCTTTCGGTACCCTGGTTAGGGAAAGAGTGCGTCTGAAACTCGCCGCCTCCAACATCACCATTTACACCATTACAATCAGCCTGAAGGCTGTGAATCAAAAAAGCCGGAGGCTCAGCTATCCAATTAAACGACCCATTGTGAATCATCGCATACTTTGCGCAATCATGGGCCGCTTGGTTAGCTTCGCGTCGGGCAAACACAGTCGAAAAAGAAGAAAACATTTTCCCTATCTCCTGGATCTCATCTAAGATACTCTTGATAATCGATCTATCACCATCTCGGTTCTTCAGTAGCTTCAGAAGAACCTCGCAGTCTGTCTCAAAACAGACATTAGAAAAACCTCCCTCAATAGCTAGGGTACAGGCATCTCGCATTGCCAGTGCTTCAATGACCAAGGGATCAGCAATCCCCTCATAAACCCCTGCAGAAGCAGCCAAAAAAACCATTACAATCGCGTGCCACAATCCCAACAGCTGCTCTCCTCTCCTCCAGCCAAACTGCACCATCCGAGTTAATTTTCACTACATTAGCAGGCGGCTTCCTCCATTTACTTGATTGTCTTCGCTGGTTCCTAACGTCTGCTTCCTAGGCAGCTCCAAAGTTTGGAGAGTTTCCTTTATGGACTCCATGGTCTTCGTGGGATTAAACCCAGCCTCCTCATGTGTGATATTGTTTCGGGACGTCCATATGGAATACATCACCGTAGTGATCATAGCCCTCTCATTTGAGGTGAAGGAGGGCTCACAAAGGATATCCTTCGTCCACGTATCTGGGTGCAGCCTCGGAAGTTTCAATACCAAAATCTCCTTTGCTGCTGTCCAGAACATCTTTGCATGACTGCACTCAATGAGGGCATGCATCAAAGACTCTGATTCCGCTTTGCAAATACCACAAGTGCTATTCTCCATTATATGTCGCCGTGTAAGAGTCCTGTAATCAGGTAAAATCCCTCGAAGAACTCTCCACCAGAATACTCGCACTTTAGGTACTACATCCAGCTTCCAAAGCTTCTTCCACAGATCCGCATCATCATCAGAGGAAGACACACCATCTGTATTGGTACTCGCCTGGTGCATAAGCATATTATGCATCAATGCTCGGTACCCAGAACGGACCGAATAAATTCCCGATTCTTCTTTGGACCATGCCACCCAATCATCACCACTAACCTGCGCAAGTGGAATTCTCAAGATCGCCTGAGCATCAGGTGCAAAGAACAGGTTCTCGATAAGTGGAACATTCCATTTCCGATCATCAGTGATCAACTCGTTCACTGTAGTGAGATTCGAGGCATATCTACTGCCCATGGGCCGCATCGAGTGAGTCCCTGGTAGCCAATTGTCCTCCCAGATGGAGATACCATCTCCTGCCCTAACTCGTTTTATTAGCCCAACTTTTAAACATTCTCTTCCCGCCAAGATCGCCCGCCAAGTTTTTGACGCCGTCCTCAGTATAGTTGCCTCCATCAGATTCTGATTATGGCAATATCGTCCAAGTAGCACTTGGGCGCAGAGGGATGTAGGATTTGTAAGGAGCATCCACACCTGTTTTCCAAGAAGAGCAAGGTTAAATTTATGTAAATCTTTGAAACCCATACCTCCCTTGTTCTTCAGAACTGTAAGCTTCTCCCATGAAAGCCAATGCATCGACCGCTTATCCAGGTTTCCACTCCACCAAAACTGCCCCGAAATAGTTGTAAGTTTCTTGCAGGAGCCCTTGGATAGTTGGAAACAGCTCATACAGTAGGTAGACATGGCTTGGATGACTGACTTGATCAGAGCCTCTTTCCCTGGGTATGACAAATGTTTCTCAGCCCAGCCATTCACCTTACTTCTAGCATTATCAGCTATAAACTCGAAAGCATCGCTTGTTAGTTTGCCAACAGCAGTCGGCAATCCAAGATACTTTTCACTGAAAGCTTCGACTAAAATGTTCAGACCAGCTTTCACTTCATTTCTGCGCGCCTCCGACACACATGGGCTAAAAAAGATTGCACTTTTGTCTCTGTTTACTCTCTGCCCAGAAGCTTGATCATAAATCTGAAGTATTTCATCTAGTCTTCTCGCACTTTGTCCATTCGCATTGATGAAGATCAGACTATCATCGGCAAAAAGAAGATGTGAGATCCAGGGTGATCTATTACAAACACGGACTCCTCTATCAACAAAACATGTACTGTAATTATGTAAAAGGGCCGTCAAACCTTCACCACAGAATAAGAATAGGAACGGTGAAATCGGGTCTCCCTGTCTGATTCCTCTAGTGGGGTGAAAAGGTTCCAATAAGGCCCCATTAACCTTAACTGGAAATCTGACAGAAGATAAACACCTCATGATCAACTGAACTAGGCGGAGAGGGAACCCTAGCTTCAGCATCATCGCTTCGAGGAAGGGCCACTCAACGCGATCATACGCTTTCATCATATCAAGTTTAACTGCACAGTGGCCTTTCTTCCCTTTCTTTTTCCTCTTCATGGAATGAATACTCTCGAAAGCAACAAGAGCATTATCCTGAATTAAGCGTCCAGGAACAAAAGCACTCTGTTCCTGACTTATCGTATATTCCAAAACTGGTCTCATATTATTTGCTATAGCTTTAGTTCCAATCTTGTAGAGTACATTGCAAAGAGAGATCGGTCTATCATACTATACTATATATTAAAGGAGCAACACTTTCGCGGCCTCTCAGCCCTCCGGGCACTGTAGCTACTACAGTGTTAGCTACAGGGTACTGTAGTACAGTGTAGCAGTCTACAGTGCTATTTCCAATTGTTATTATTATTTTTTTTTTTTGCACAATATTTTTCCCTTTTTTTTAAGCCTCCAAAATCACAGCATCTTCCAAACCTGATCATTCTACAAACATGCAAACAATCTATACTTCTATAGACCCGCTTTGCTCTACCCTCGCTCGCCCACGTCACCGACGGGCACTGTAGAAGTGCAAAATTCGCACTTCTAGAGTGCACCGTGTACTGTAGCATTTTTTTTTTACTATAATATGTACATGAATATGTGCGCGCCGACGAGCAGGTTCCATTCCCGTGATTGGTTTTGAGTTTAGTCAAATCTAACTCCTTAATTTTGGATCCAAACTCGCAAAAAAATCTGACGAATTTTAACAAATTCGTCGCACATAGCCATCCGATCAAATTTCCCTTTCACGAGTAGACGAATATCATCCTTCCGAACAACTTTCATGTTTCAACCTTTTCGTTTTGACAGACGTAAACATATTTCTCTCCAATCTTCAAATTCGTTGTATTTTTTGCTACACAAAAAAAAATTCTGACGGATTTCAAAATTTTGAAACTCGAGGTGTCCACGTCGCCCAGGCACTGTAGAAGCGTCACGCCTGGACGCACCCACATCACGGTCACTCACCTCTTAATCTCAACCACAATAATTTCTAGACGACAATATCAGACGAATTAACGTGGATGTTATTCTTTAAAAAAAAACAATTTACAAAAATGTTATACTACTACCAAGTAGTACCATTTTACGTAAACAATTTTCATAAAATACAAAGTGTTCAACAAATCAATATTTTTGAATCTATCCACCGGAAAAATATGAATAACATATCCGAACGATCAGAAGAAATAAATACTACCTACTTATGGCAAAAAACAAACATGTTTTCAAATTCCAATTTGGTTAATATTTCAACAAAATCCAAATGCACTTCCTATAAATATATGTTTACAAAGCGGTATTTCTTATTCTAACAACGGATTTTGACATTTCTAATTTAGTGAAAATTTAGAGAAAATAAACAACAAATTCAGACGGATTACGACATTTTCGAATACAACATATGCGTCGTGACAGAAAAAAATGCTTCAACACTCAAATTTAGTGAAAATTTCGATAAAATTTAATAGACGACAAGTTCCATCAGATTTCCACATATCTAATTTAATGAAATTTTGGACAAAATAGACAACAAATCGCGATTTCCACGTCTCCAATTTAATGAAATTTTGGACAAAACAGACAACAAATCGCGATTTCCACGTCTCCAATTTAATGAAATTTTGGACAAAACAAACAACAAATCGTGACAAATTACAATATTTTAAAATACAACGGGTGCGGCGTGTCGCCGCACCAAATTCCACTAGTACTGCTTAATAGACTGTGGATTTCTGACTTTGGGGATAAGTGTGATAGAAGTGTCATTTAGCTGGCCCGGCAAAGAACCACCATTTAGAAAACCAAGCACTGACTCGCACAAGTAATTCCCAAGCAGATCCCAATGACGCTGGTAAAAACCGGCCGTAAAACCATCCACTCCAGGAGCCTTGGAGGGATGCATCTGAAATAGCGCTTGCTTAACTTCCTCGGCCGAGAAATCTTGTTCCAGCAAAGTTCTGTCCTCCAAAGTAACCTTTCGTTCGACTAGGTCCAAAAGTCCCTGGAAATTTGGATGTCCTTCTGAGCTGTAGAGGTTTGTATAAAAACCTTGTATCTCTGTTTTAATATCATCAATCTCCTCACAGACAGAACCATCCTCCCGATAGAGCCTACTAATCGCATTAATCCTTTTACGCTGGGACGCGTAAGCATGAAAATAAGCTGTATTGCGGTCCCCTGACTTTAACCAATTAACTCGTGATCTTTGCTTTATCCAAATTTCTTCTTGGAAGAGCACTTCATTTATCTTCTCCATGAGTTTCTTTTCTTCTACTGATGGGCCACGGCCCACCGAGATCCTTCGAACTCGGTCCAATTCCCTTCTCAAATTTGCAAGCTTCTTTTTGAAATTGCCGAAAGTGGCTGTACCCCAAGATTCCAAACCCTTCTGCATAGACTTCAAAGAATTTGCAAAACCACTCAGGCCTGGTCCTTTCTCAGCATTATGCCATAACTCTTTTACCACTTTATCATAATCTCCATGAGTCTGCCACACATCTTCATATCGAAACATCCTTCCTCTATTCATGCGTTGAGATGTGAACTTTTTCATATCAATAGAAAGCATGCAGTGGTCTGATTGCACCATACTAACATGCCTCACATCGAGGACTTGGAACAATTGACGTAGCGGTTCGGTTGCGAAAGCACGATCAAGTCGAGCTTTAACATTAGCTTCGCCATCTTGTCGATTATCCCACGTAAAAGGCACCCCCGAGTAGCCTAGATCCTGAAACTCGCAGTCCTCCACAATATCTCTAAAGGCCCTCATCTGCCCTTCTTCTCTACCCTGCTCACTAAAATGCTCCGTGCTGTACATTGTTTCGTTGAAATCACCTGCACACAGCCACGGCAGATTTTGGAGCCCCTTCAGTCTCCTCAATAGAGTCCATGTATGATGTCTGTTTTCACGGCTAGGTTCGCCATATACACCAGTGAATCTCCACTTTGGATTTCTTAAATTGTTCGATTTTGCAAGCACCTAAGCACATATTCGGTTGATTTGATATTTGAATTTGAAAAAAACCAAAATTATCAAGAAATTTTTTACACACATTTTGCTAAACAAACTCTCACTTTCAGTACTGCCCCTGGAGTTGGCCCAATTTATGAAAGAATTGCCCATCTCTCTCTCTACTCATTCCCGTCCCGCAACCCCGCAAAATCGTTAGGTTTGCCGTGCCGCCGCCCCATCTCGACCTCCTCCGTTGCCGACCACCGGAGAGAAACAGCGGGCCCGTTCAACTCCTACCGGTACGAAGGTCTCGGCCGGCTGCTCCTCCCCGCAGTCTCCCCTCCGCGCGTGCCACTCCTCGCCGCCGCCCCCATCTCCCAGGTCGTTTCTCCAAGACATTTCATTCATTTACAATAGAAGCAGAACACCGATGTTTGAGCTGCTCTGATTTACTTTGCCGCCCCTTGTCTGTTCAGGCTTTCACGGCGGCGCACCGGCAGGCCGTCGTGTCCATTATGCTCTCCAACCCGTGACCGCTCGCTCGCGCCTTCAAGTGCATCTCTTGCTGATATGGCAAGCTTGCATCTTGCTTGTGGGGAGTGTTGAATCGTGTCTGTAGCATGTATGTAGTTCAAGGCCTCGAGCAGCGGATGTCGATTGAGGTGTCACTGTCTGTCATGGAAGCCCACGTGTGCTCTGATATTCTCCTCCCCTAATGGCTCTGAAACATATCATGAATCGAAACTAGTAGAATGTGCATGCTTTGCCTCACCGACAAGTAAGGCCTTTTTTCACTAATGTGTTGTTGTTTACAACCAAATCAAAGCATTTTTGCAATACGATATTGTGTATAATTAGCTGATACCCATATGCAGATAATATACAAGAGAAAAACAACACATATTTTTCCTGCTTCGGGTAAATGTAACTACATCAAGTAGTCATGCCGATGTATTAGAATAGCACCACAAATTCTGTCTAGGTGATACATCACAGCAGTTAAATTTAGCCATCCGCCATAATAGCTGAAAGATAATATTTTCTGAGCATGCAACACATTCATATTGATTTTGGTAGACATGTCCTGCCTTGTGCTTCGTCAAAGAAGAACACAACACACCAGGATTGGGTATTCATATGCGTAATGAACTCTATCGAGATTCAAGACAATATATCACCCTAACGAATCCAACTGATAGGGTCATCCTAACAGTTGGATTCGCATATAAATATATGCCTTATAACTGATATTTTTGCAACCATTCATGAATGCTAGACCAGCATGCTACATTGAGATTGTTTCATCCTGAAATCCAATAAATAATGCTATGGTGTGCTGATTATAGTTCTACCTAAGTGTCGGGTGGCTGGCCTGGACAAAGAAGATTTCAAAAAGTGGTGATAAAGAAAATAGGGTACAAATACTTGAGTTGATTTTTATAACATGGTCTGGTTAGGTTCTGTATGTTCAGTGGTCAGAAGTAATTTTCCCACTAAGTTAATACAAATGAACATCCAAGTACTAAACTGATTCAGGTCAAGCATAATTAAAATCTCATGTGCTATGTAACAAGCTGTATGGATTAACAACAGAAGTCTTAAAAAAATTGTTGGTCAAAACTTTTGTATAACATTGTAAATAAAATTTGCTGCCGAATAGAAACATGCCATAACTGATTGTCCATGAACCTTCAATTGGTAGCGCATTAGTAGTGATGCTGCTGGTAGAAATTGCTAATGAATAATTTTTTTTGTGCAGACACGGCGGGTGGGGCGCGGAAAACGGGAAAGTGACGATGTTTCCACTCCATTTTGATTAGGAATATGTACTGCATCAGTATCTGTTGCTCAAACAGAACCATACCAATATGATGGAAGTCCCTTGACTGTTTGAGATCAGGTTGGTACCAAAATCTATCTCTGATATCAAAATCCAGTTTGTGAAATTGACAATGGAGATCCTGTGCGGACAGAGATGAGAGATGCATACAGGGACAGTTGTTGCCACATTTGAATGTAGGATGGTCATGGGATCCAAGGCGTTCCTGAAGTCCCAGAAAGACACTGCATTTCTAAGACAGGTCATCCTCCGAGCTCATGGAATATTCAACTTTGTGGTCAGTGTCTTGACGGTGATGTCCATGTTGGATTCCCAGGTGTTAGTAGAACATGGAAACTGCACCAAGTTCTTCATGGCGACGGAGTTCTGCAAGTTCCACTTCGAGATCTTTGAGAATAATGGTGGGTTCAACGTGACTATTGCCACTTCGGCAAGATCGAAAGAGGAGGCTGCGCTGCGGTGGAGCAGTTTTTTGCTCAAAGATGAAGGTGAAATTAGCTGAGTAAGACGATGGAGATGAAGCAGTGTGATCAAGTGCGTCGTGGCTAAATATGAACTGAGATGAAACCTTTTATCCTTTTGTAATCCGATCTTTACAAGATGCCAAGAAGAATATTCATTGGGGCTTTACTTGATGCATTTTTTCAGATAGTTATGAAGCTTGGCCTCTCAAGTATAATTGACAATACACCATTCACAGAGCACAGTTTCCGCAGAGAAGAAGATTTTTCAAACGCGTGGTTGCGAGCTAGGAAAGTAGGAAACCGGTTTCTGAATCTAATGTCCTACTATGATCTGAGTAAAGCCTGGCAGGCCACCGTGTCCCCTCTGCTCTCCAGCCTTGTACCACTCGCTCGCGCCTTCAAGTGCATTTCTTGCTAATATGGCAAGCTTGCATTTTGCTTGTGGGGCGTGTTGAATCGTGTATGCAGCATGTATGTAGTTCAAGGCCTGGAGCAGCGGATGTCGATTCAGGTGTCCCAGTCTGTTTGGAAGCGCAGGCATGCTCTGCTAACTGTGAGTGTATCCATTTCCAAATGTCTAAATTGATCGGAACTAGCAGAATGTGCATGCTTCGCCTCACCGGCAAGTAAGGCCTTCACTTATGTGTTGTTGTTTACAACCACTTCAAAGCGTTTTTCCAATATGATATTGTGTATAATAAGCTGATATCCACACGCAGATAATATACAAGAGAAAGAACAACTGGAAACTCCGAAGTGAGCCGGAGCTCGCTTGCTCCGGTTACCTCGCTCAATGCTAGCCACACGTTTTACTCGATGACGTCATATTGAGATGTGTATAAGGAGGCGTAAACTGACTGGAGAATACGGCCCCAACCACCTTCGGAGTATGAAACGTGTGGCATGCATCCAGGAACGTGTCAAACCTGTACCACGCATGGGAACCAGCTGGTCCACCACGGCCATGCCTGCGGCGTGCGCCACCAGCTCGATGCACGTGCACAGCTGGTCTCCACTGCCTCTGTATGCGTCTAGAACGCGAGCGGCATTCGGAGCACGCTGCCGTAGGCATCTCCGTTAGTCCGTTATCCCCATTGCCACAGGCCTCGCCGAGGTCCTATGCCATCTCCAGGAGCTCTGCCTTGCCGTCCTGGTATTCTTCACTGTAGGAATCGAGCTAGATCTTCTCAAAGCACCGACGTGGAGGTCGTCTTCCCAACTCCGGCACCAGTCGTCGCCGCGCCGAATCTCCTCCGGATCCTGGAGCTCTGTGCGGGCCTTCTGGTTCTTCCTGGCGCCCCCTCAAGACATCATCTCCGTGCAACCAGACTCCGTCGGCCAGCCATTCATGTTTCTGCTGAGCCAAATTCATGTCCCAGACTCCCAGTACATGAGGGACGAGCCCAGGCCGCGCATTTACATCACCCACCCGTCTCATTCCTACTAGCATTAAATTCTTACGTTCACACTACGGTATATCGCCTGTATAGCAAATATCGGAAAAGAAACGCAGTAGCATTCAACGCTCCGTCAGAGCTCCTTCCACGCACAAAAATAACGGGCTCAAGCGAGCTCGGGTGCCATTCGTCCGCGTCCAAGAACAACACCTTTCTTTCTTGCTTCGGTAAATGTGAGTGTCTCTGTGTATCATAGTACTTGGGCCATATAATTTCGGATTGTTGGGTGGATAGTGCCTCCCTTGTGTAAATGATTTTTAGGTCTATAGGAAAATTTGTCATGACAATAATGAGTAGGATTGATACTGTAGTATACCCCCAACTCACATACATTAAGTCATACAACACGTTACACTAAATTTGACTACTCAAAACTTTACAAACCGTAGTATGATAGAACTTTTTTAGATAAATGGATTTTATTACTTAAGAGTTTTAAGCATTACACCCGGCCTCTGCATAATAAGGATGCACACAGCCACAAGTTCACGAGTTCACGAGTACCCAAACTGAAAATAAAACAAGGCGGATTACATATCATGATGAGAAATTGTAAAGCCGCCTAAGAGGATGGTAGATCAATCCGGAGACTATGTTGTCATCCGTGCCGGGAAAATAACTCCCTGGCCGCTGCCTCCAAACGTAACGCCACCTCCAAAAACAAGTCTCAGTGTTCCACACGCTGCAGGGCCGACCAAGCTCGAAGCGTTTACAATTGCTCGAGGAAGTCCCGTGTAAAGTGCTCGGAGGGAGCCATATGAGGGTGTTGATGTATCATATTACTTGACTATGAATTACCGGTTGTTGGACCATGGTTTGTCCCCACATGCCGTAAATTATTTTGAGGACAACAGAACATCTTGACAGGACAATAATGATAAAACCGATAGAGATTCATTATATATACCACTCCACTGCTCCCCATATGAAGTCACCCACAAGCTCCCTTTCCACATCCAACCTTTTTCTTACTCATGCATGGCATCAACGACCATGAATTCGCGAGAATCGCGCCATAGGTATAAGCTAGTAGGAAAAGGAGGCACCGAAAAGCACACCGCCACAGCCTAGGCACCATCCACGTAGCACTCGGCGATGGTTGCATCTTGCTTGCTAATCATTCAACCATTTTCTCGGTTAATGCTCAGTAAGCATGACAGTATAGTAGCTCATGGTGGTGTTGGCACCGCCAAGGCTTCAAATATACCAAGATTGGTAAATCTATAGAGATATAAAGAAACAGTGGAGAAAACCATTGTGTGGATGTGTCAAATGATTGCTTAATTTTTTAGACTTTATAAGCAGCTGAGCACATATTTTGGGTTGAATTTGAAATAAACCAAAATTATCGAGAAATTATTTTGACACATTTTGCTAAACAAACTCTCACTTCACCACTACCCCCAGTTGGCCCAAATTATGAAAGAATTGCCCCTCTACTGTCCCGCACGGGCCGCAAAGTCGCACAGAGTGAAAGATGCGGCGGCGCTAGGTTTGCCGCCGCCGCCGCCCCATCTCGACCTCCTCCGCTGCCGGCCACCGGAGAGAAACGGCAGGCCCGCGCTGCTCCACACCGGCACGAATTTCGTCGACCGGCTGCTCCTCCCCGAAGTCCCCCCTCCGCGCGAGCCGCTCCTGCCCTGCTTGTCCGCCCTCCGCGGTCACTGCCTGAAGCCGGTCCGCCCCGCCATGAAAGCTCACGCGCCCCTCGGTCGCCGCCGACATCTCCCAGGTCGTGTCTCCAAGACCTTTCATTTAGTTGCAATAGAAGCAGAACACCGATCTTTGAGCTTATCTGATTTACTTTGCCGCGTCTTGCCTGTTCAGGAATTCGGGGCGGCGCACGGGCAGGCCGCCGTGTCCCTCTCCAGACTTGGACTGCTCGCTCGAGCCTTCAAGTGCATTTCTTTGCTAATATGACAAGCTTGACTCTTGCTTGTGGGGAGTGTTGAATCGTGTCTGTAGCATGTATGTAGCTCAAGGCGCGGATGTCGATTCAGGTGTCTCTGTCATGGAAGTGCAGGTGTTCTCTGCTATTCCCCTCCCTAATGGCTGTGAAATCTATCATGTTCTGCTAACTGTGTGTATCCATTTGTAAACGAATCAAAACTAGCAGAATGTGCATGCTTCGCCTCACCGGCAAGTAAGGCCTTCACTAATGTGTTGTTGTTTACAACCAGTTCAATGCATTTTAGCAATACATATTGTGTATAATTAGCTGGTATCCATATGAAAATAATATAGAAGAGAATAAACGACACCTCCTTTTCTTGCTTAGGGCAAATGTAAGTACATCAAGTAGTCATGCCGATGTATTAGAATAGCACCAGAAAACCAGAATGCTGTTACCAAGCCCAAGGGAGATTAGTCTACTCTGTCTAGGCGATACATCACAACAGTTAAATTTAGCCATCCACCATAATACTTGGAAAATAGTATTTTCTAAGCATTCAATCAAGTGCTACATGCATATTGATTTTTTCAAGGATAGGGTTCATAGAAGAAGGGCCATGCGGACAAAGTTACATCACGGGCTGGCACAGACGACGATCGTGTACCCACGCTGCCAAGCAGAAACAACTCAACACATATTGATTTTGGTAGACATGACCTACCTTATGCTTCATCAAATAAGAACACAACAAACCAGGATTGGGTATTCATATGCGAACTGTACTCTACCGAGATTTGAGACACTATATCACCATTGCAGTTGGATTTGCATAACTGATTTTTTTACAACCATTCATGATGCTAGACCACTTGGCTACATTGAGACCGTTCATCCTGCATCCAATAAATATGGAGAAACAGTGTAAAATGCGAATAACATGCTATGGTGTACTGATGGAATTCTACCTAAGTGTCCGGTTGCTGGCCTGGATAAAGGAAGATTTATAAAGTAGTGATAGAGAAAAGAGGGTACATATACTTGAGTTGATTTAATTGTCACATGGTATGGTTATGTTCTGTTTGTTTAGTGATCAGAGGGTACAAATATTTGCATAACATTGTAAATTTAATTTGTGTCTGAATAAAATATGCCATAACCGATTGTCCATATGGTACCCGTTGAATCTCATATGGACGGCCTTTTAGTTTAGGATATAGCAGATTCCGTGCGAAATACCATGTAGTGAAGAGCATAACTGAAGAATTGAAAAGTGATCAGAAAATTATTTGGTTACATTTGCCACGGTAAGCCACAGGGCCTAGGTTTGCTATATCAACATATATTCTTCCTTCGTAACCTGCATACAGAATCAACTTAGCTTATTATATATGAATGGGGAAGCATATGGGGAAAACATATAAGAGGGTTATGCAGTGATGAAGTGCAGTTAATTGCGTGATGTTCAGTTGATCTGATTGTCCTATTTGATGATGACAATGATGATGAACCTTCAATTGGTAGCACATTAGTAGTGATGCTGTTGGTAGAAATTGCTAATGAATAAATTTTTTTGTGCAGACACGGCAGATGGATAATAAGGCCAAGGGTGCGAAAAGCGGGAAAGCGATGATGTTTCAGTTTGATAGTTAGGGTTTCGTGGGGTCTGTGCCTCAGTTTCCACTCCATTTTCATGAAGAATATGTACTGCATCAGGATCTGTTGCTCAAACTGAACCATACCAATATGATGGAAGTCCCTGGACTGTTTGAGATCATATTGGTACCAAAACCTACCTCTGATATCAAAATCCAGTTTGGGAAATTAGGAATGGAGATCCTGTGCGGCCAGTGATGCATACAGGCACAGTTGTTGCTCCATTTGAGAGCAGAAAGGTCATCGGGATCCAACTCGTTCCTGTCGTCCCAGAAAGACGCTGCATCTCTGAGACAAAGTGTCCTCCGAGGTCTTGGAATGTTCCACTTTTTGGTCAGTGTCTTCACGGTGATGTCCATGTTAGATTCCCAGGTGTTAGTAGAACATGGAAAATGCATCAAGTTCTTCATGGAGACAGAGTTCTGCGAGCTCTCCCCAGCGATAGAAGACCGCTTCGAGATCTTTGAGAATAATAGTGCGTTTCTGAATCTTGAATCATCAAAGACAGTCTCATATTTTGGTGAGTGGCGAGTGGTAGGCTTGTTAATTGTTGCTCTAAGTCAAAGTGACACCTTGCCAAGATATGATTTGCGGGAATCAGATCTAAGAGAAGCCTGTACTTTTGCACTAGCTAGCTAGTTTCTTAATTCGTACTCAGCCCTTGAGGGGGTTTACCTTGAGCCTTTGTTATGTTTTCTCTCTTCTCAAGTCAAATAATACCCAGATTTGGTGCTTTTTCGTGAAAGAAAATGGACACTCTGCTAGTTAAGATCTGGCACGCAGAAGAGAGAACACATATAATTGTCTCAAGTTTGTACCTTCCAATATGCAGTTTATTGTTGGTGACTACATTTGAGAAAGCTGGTGCGTTGTTCAGAGTTTAGACTTCCATACATGGTGGTTGCCCTAATTGCTCTGGCGTAATCTTCTCCTAACGACCGCCCCAATAATTGTCTTAAGTTTGATAGTCTGAACTAACATGGCTGCAAGCTGGTGCTACAAAGAAAAGACGTCATTGCCTCAACAATTGAACCGTTCTTAGTAGGACATTTGATTTGTCACTTTCAGTTGATGGAGTAATCGATTTGCGATCATTGCCTGCGTGACATGGACTGATGGTCAGTCTCATCATGTAAACAATGTGCAATGATTGCCCATAATTATATTTGGTAAACGATGCTTCATCTTGTGTGCGTTTCGGACGGGACCTATTTAAAAATATACAAGGCATAATTGTAGATATGTTTGTTTGAATGAAAACAATAATATACACTTATACATCAAAGATTTAAAATAGTGTGAGAAATAAAAATAATTACTTAACCCTGATTGAAAAATCTGAAAATAAGAAACAATTAATGACGAGAGAAACCACACCCTTAAGTAGACATGAACAAAAATACTGGTCGATGAAATATATTTTTGATGAAATATGTGAGTGACAACAAAATATTGATTCCTTGTGAACAATTGAAATGAAAATATTAAAATACGGATATAACATTCTATATGATGCAAATATATGGGAATAAGTGCAAAAAAAACTACAAATTCCATGTATACATTTTACATGCATCAACCCCCGAGAGAAAAACGACGCCCAGTCGTGGCCCCAATACCGACATTATTATCGGATGAGCACAATACCGCGTGTGCCAACTGCACCAAGGCCCCGACCGAAAGGGACTGGCGCGGGAGTGCCTGACAGGTGGGACAACCGCGTCCAAGTCAGATTCGCATTTCATTCTCCCGCATGGTGCCGCCCCGTTCGCAACCGTTTCGGCCCAGCCCAGCCATCCAATTTTGTTCGTCGCTGCCACAACTGCGCGCCGCTGATGTTGTCCCCCCCCCCCCCCCCCTCCCCTGCACGTCCTCGTGGTGGTCCTCACAAGTTGCAAGTCTCGTGTGGGACCATCTGACTGACTTGTCAGATATAGACATGTTGATGGAGTTTACTAATAATATGTTAAGTACATATTTCGATCTGATGACTAGCCTACAACATATATAAGCTACTATTCTAGTCCTTCTTCGTTTATGCCCTTCCGCGCCATCTATTATGATTTATGTTGGAAAAGGTGATCTTGCCTTCGTCATCGAATGCCACGACTTCTTTCACCCTGGAGGTATGATTTGCAAAATTAAGGCATCCCATCCACAACATGGCATCCATCTCCTGCTCCGCCTACATATGGTGAATCTTCAGCTTAAAAATCGCTGGAGAAGGGCCCAATTTTGATCTTCATCTTCAAATCTGGGTTTTGTTTTTGCACAAAATTGAGAACTCTATGTATTTTATAGTTTTATGAGGTTCTTCTAGTAATATATATGAAAGGAAGGGGCGAGCCAGGGTCAGGATGCCTAATAACATGTTCTCCTTGATGGCATGGGCGATGTCCTTGACACAATGGTGCATGCTCGCGATGGTCTGGTTCTCATCATCGCTGAGGGCTCCCCTATTCTTATTCCTCTAGTCGGTGCTACCGGGGCATCAGCCAGCTTGTCTGGACCATTTATGATGACGTTGTCCGACTCCTACGTGTCTGGATAGTCTAGCGAGGGCGTACCGAGGGGCTTTCACTTGAGCTCATTGAAAATTTTACGGTGGTCAGACCATCGAAGAAGATGGTATGCATCTATGTGAAGTTGAAGATGGTTTGGTTACTTAGATCCATCGGTACACGTGTGCGATGAAGAGGCCAGTTCGAGTAGAGGGGGTGTGGTAGACTTCCCGCTGCCACTGCCGCTGCCGCCGACTTTTGATGAGTGCGCCGCTTACCTGCTCGCCAACCGGAAATGAGAGCTCGATTGGGGGAAAATGGTTGCTTAGACTGGACGCTGAGAGTGGACAATCTAAATAAGCAGATGGTTTCGATGGATTTCCCCTCGCACCCCCTTTTTCGCTGCAAAACATGAGCTCCCACAATCTCCATGGTCACATCAGAGTGTGCAACATCTTGAACGACTTGTAGATGGGGTGGCAGCTCCCTCCTTAAAAAAAATATAAAAAGGAAACCACTAATCTATCAAGCCTACTAATCTATCAAGTCCCTGTCAGGCCCTGTAAAAAATGGAATACAGCACAATTCGACAAATTTCAACTTGCCTACTAATCACATGCGCGTCCACCAATGCACAGTACAGAGTAATAATCTATACAGCTCACCTGGACAACTTGCAACTACTAAAGTCACATGCGCATCCAACAATCCACCAACTTGTCAAAAACAATACTTCACTAATAAGAGAGGGGAGACTTGGAGGTTCCCCTGTACTGCATATATACACATACACATTCATCAGGACGCCAATCACGAGAGTTTCATTGCAGATATACTACCTATATACAGTCCATATATCGATCTTGTTGACCAACCTGCCCTCTGCTAACAGGTATGTACATATCGCAGACACAGGATCGCTCCTAAATTTTTATTTAGTTTTGCTCTTGTTGCATGTTTATATAGTTACTTCTCTAAGATCTGCTCAAGCCTCAGCCGGCATGTGGCTCTAGAGATCTAGATCGTGTTTAACTGTCTACCACTTTCGATTCCATCCCAGTTTTACGGGTCGGGTTCGCCCTTTGCCAGTAGGCGTAACTGGTCAAGGGTTCGGGGTTCCAGTTTCAGGAATTTGAAGATTACTCTATACTTTTTACTCTACATCCCAGTATCTTGAATAAAATGCTCTGTTGAAGATTACTTGTTTGATTGAATCATCGGACATCACCCCAAACAGTTCCAGTTTTTGCTCCGTTGAGCACCTACCGGGCTCAGCTCAAGTCTCGAATAGGTACCGTACGCAACTCCTTTTTTGGATGCTTAGTTTCATCGCTCATGAATTCCTTTATTAGATTTATGTATGTAAATATGTTGCACTGTGCTCTTAGGAAGACATGGAGAACCTGGAACTTGACGAATTGCAGAGTATATTTGACGGAAAAATCCAACCAAGAAATGTAAAGTTATCAGCACTACAGAGCATCACCGATAATTTCTCCAAAGACCGAATAATTGGCGAGGGCGGATTTGCAACTGTTTACAAGGTAAACTTCACGTTTCACAGAAAATCTTGTATAAACAACCTGAGTATCTCTTTTAATTTGGCTCCACGAAAGAGCACAACGAAACTACTCGACAAATGTTTCATTTCTAGATGCAGAATTGTATCAAATTACCACTAGGTTTCTGTGTGCGGCTCAACTGGGATTACTATCTGACATGGGCATTAGAGGGCTCCGTCCCTGCACATCCATGTTTGCAGATGATGCTGTCACCTTCGTCAAGCCCACTGTGGAAGAAGTGGCGGCATGCTCCGCTGTGGTTGAGGACTTTGGAGTGGTGTCGGGGCTGTGCATAAATCTTGCCAACTGCAGGGCACATCTCATTAGTGATCCAGGGACTGCAATGTGCGCTGAAAACTTTTCCCAAGGCATACTTAGGACTACCGTCGGGGCTGAGAAAAGCTACTGCAGTGGCAGCCCAGCTTCAGGGCATGGTTGATGGTGCAGCGAGGAGGTTGCCGGTGTGTGGAGCCGGTCGCGCCGGCTACCGCAGCCCCCGCCATCAGCCATCCATCCCCACCGCCTGCCGCCTGCCAAGAGAACCGCCGCCCCGTCGGTCGAGACGCCCGCCTGTGTGCACTGCCGCCTGAAGGAGTCGCCCGCGAGAACCACCAAACGCCGGGAAGAAGTTGACCCGCCGCCGCCAGCACCGCGCGCGGGCTTTGCCCCGGCGCCGGCGGCAGAGGAAGGAGAAAAAAGGGCGAAGGGAGCGACGGCGGGCAGCAAGGCATCTCGGTCGCCAGCGGGGGAGGGAGCGACGGAGGATTGGACGTTCTGTAACCAAACGCGTCGCTTCTGTGCTATGCTGACGGGCTAAATACTTTGGTTTATATGTTCAATGTCGAGTTTTTATGCATGCCAGATTTTCTCACAAACTGTTGAATTGCATGTTCAAACATTTTCTAATGTCGTCCAAGTATGAACAGGGTGTCCTCCGAAATGGAGAAATGGCAGTGAAGAGGATAAAGAATATCCATACAATAAGCGAGAAGCTATTTCATCGAGAGGTTAACAGTCTATTGATGGCCAAGCATAAAAACATAGTTCGGTTTCTTGGCTTCTGTGCTCATACAGAACAAAAACCATACCAACCTGAAGGATCAAGCGAATACATTTTATACGAGGATAGAGAAAGAATTCTCTGTTTTGAGTACATAAACAACGGAAGTCTTGAAAACTATGTTGCAGGTACACTCAGGAATGTGATTGCCTAAAGGCAACTCTTCGCTCTCTTGTTAACTTCTATTCTTCAGTAATGGGCCACATATTATTAGGGGCTGACAAACAGTTATATCAATTATTTTTATATCTAAACAGTGCACAAATAAACGTTGGAAGACCTCACGCTCTTCTGCCTTTTGATTCTGCAAATGAATAAGAGGGCTTCAATGGGACACCCGTTATTTAATAATAAAGGGAATATGCGAGGGGCTGCAGTATCTACATACGGAAAAGCGTATCATGCATATGGATCTGAAGCCAGCGAACATACTAATTGATGAGAACATGGTAGCGAAAATAACCGACTTTGGTTTATTTAGAATGGTGGATAACTCACAAACCAAAACTAAAAACCTCTTTTTTACACCGTAAGTATTCTACGAAACAACAATCATTTTTTCTTACCTTTGCTACATTCCACTTTCTGTGTTCTATAATTAATATATTCTTATGCAGAGGTTACTCCGCTCCAGAATTCGTAGACAGCCGCACCATGTCACCAGCTATGATGTGTATAGCTTGGGCGTCATAATAATATAACTGGTGTCAGGACATAGAAGTATTCCCGATAGTAATAATGTAAGTGTTTTTTACATTGTAGATGGTCCCTTTTGTACATATTTGGCCAAATATCAGTTGCATATCGTTAGGAGGTTTGATGTACCACCTAAAAAGTGTACGGCCCAATTCTAATAAACGATAGAGATAAAAGCATATTGTTTCGATTAACAAGGGTAATATAGTCGCATGTAAGTTGATGAATTTCAGCTTTATGATAATCAACATAATTTGGCACATGAGACGATGTTACATTAATCCTTTGTGTCAGGTCTAATATGTGCCTATCGCAGATCTAATTTTGACTAACTTGTTCAACAACCTAATATATTTTTCTTGTGACTATAAGATCCGTAAATTGTTCTCAAAGTGGAAATAAGGTAAATAGTAATTCAGGACCACATAATTGTTTTTAGTGAAATAAGAATGACATCTCGGTATAATTCTACTTTAATTGCATTCCATGCATTGGATAGCATATTGAATTGTTCATGCTGCTACAATTTAATAGAGATATTTTTAAGAAATAAATTGGTGTATTGAATCGAGATGGCATGGTTTATCTACCTTATGCTTCTACAAATTGCAGAAATATATATTTCGTCATTGTTCTATATCAACTTTGTGAAATGGCAGGTGCTTAGGAGATGGAGTCACAGATGGCATAAATCAGATAAACAAACACCATTCAGATACCAACAGATAGCCAAACTCATCGAGATTGGGCTACTCTGCCAAGAAAAGGATCCCACTAAGAGGCCTTTCATATCAGAGATAGTAAGTGTTTTAAATGAACTGGAAAGCACGAATAGGCAAATCAGCAACACGAACGAATCTACAGTTGGACAGGTAAGGTCATGTGCTCCTCATAACATTAATAGTAGTAACACTTCATTGGTTCCTCCATTGTTTTGTTTCTAAGAGAGTACAAACCAATGGGACTTTCTCCTTAGGTGCTCCTTAGGGAAGTGGAGTAACAAACCACGAAAGTGGAACCTACATTGTAGGAGACGACTTTTAGATGTGTGCTTGAATATGAGGATGCATTCTTTTCACTAAGCACTCACATATGAATAATATGATAAAAGAACAAGTGATACTATACAGGCAAGGGAGTGTGTCTATTACCACTACCCGATGTGTAATCTCGTCAATATTAATAAAAAAAATTATTCAAAATAAAAACATTCATTACCATCTGCCAACACCTATAATTTAGAAGTTTCCACCTTAATGTAAACATAACTAATGAGAGTGCATGAACAATACGTCTCATTGTTGTAGTGCATCTTGTTTTTCTCTTGCAGATAATCCCCTACTCGGAGGATGACATGCTTGGGATTGAGCCACTCATGCTACAATTTCCTATCGAGCTCAACACTCACATATCAACTTCTCTTGAGGTAACCAATGACACAAATTCTTATTTTGCCTTCATCATCCAAACGACAAGCCCCCTGCCATACTGTATTCAACCAAACAAACACATTGTGGCTCCACGGTTGAACTATAGTGTCAACATAACATTGCAACCACTGGGCCATGCACCACAAGATTGGCAATATACTGGCGATTTCATAGTGCGGAGCACCAAAGTTCATGAGAATCTTATAAGTGAGGATATAACTGAAGATATATTCAATAGAGAGGAGGGAAAATTGGTTGATGAGGTGAATCTAATGATTACATATAAGGCTGAGGTACCCCAGTGGATGTGTCTCCTGGGTCGCCATTAATTACAGACCCAAAAAATCTACACGGTCCACAAGAATGCAATGTGTCACAAACAAAGGAAGAATCCAAGGTAAGCTTACTGACTTAATTAAGCTTGCGAAGAGTTTAATTACCTTCCTTAGCATAATCAACAACCATTTTAATTTGGATTTATTCGCTTGGGTATCATTAGATATGCACAATAAAATAATTAGCATTTACCATAGAGCCTCCAAATATGTGCCACATTGGTTCTTGTTGACAATGGAAGTCTAATCCTCATTGTGATTTCCTTGATTAGACTATGTCATCTATTAGTTTTATGCAATTCTAAATGTAGAAAAATTAAAATTTATCAATGGGTTGTTCTTATATATTTCATGTCGGTCATAATCTTTCATCCCAAATTTCATTTATGAGTTCTATGCATTTTAAAGATTATCTTGTAATTAGATGAGCTAATTAGTTGCTAATCTTTGTGAAAAACATGATCTAGATGTCTGGCAGCTGTGTGCCTAGTCCCTTTTAGTTGCCTTCAGAGTCGTAAAATATTTCAGCTTATAGTTCTAATGTTCTACAGTAGAGAAGAAAGGAAATCGGAAAACATCACCTTGATGCAATAATTTTGGCATGAGGAACTATGGTGCATGTATATCTGTAGATATGGACTTCAAATGATGATTCTCCTAAAACAATATATGATATTTAAGGAATGGTTTTCAACAAGTCTATTGTAAGCACACTTTTTTTTTTGAAAATTACCGTTGATTCACTCCCTAAACCCTAAATATTGCATCACATTTTTTAGTGAATAAAAGAATGGACAAACCCTTACCAGAAACTTTAAATTATTGAAATTATCAATCTTGTGATGGTTCATGATTGGTGTTTCAAGAATACATATTTACCTGTTGTGTTGTTTTAACGTTACATACTCATCTTGTGATGGTTCATTATTTTTACTCTAGTTTGAAAAGAAGCTATGATGTGCTCACTAAATTCCTCAACTTTAAAACGTACGAAGTTTTCACAAATTGCACTTCAACCAGAAAAGTTAGAATGACACCTATTTGGTGGAATACTTGTTACATTTGGATAATGGTGTGTTACTGAGTAACTCTACTATATAGGAATAGTTCACACTTTTTTTTTGAGATTTTCTGCATTCATATCACGAAATAATACAAAGTTGTTGACCCTTACAAGCACACTGAAACACAATCACAAAGGACCATGAACACCTAGAACACCCTAAGACAACCATAACACCTGAAGATCTTCGGAGCCCTGTGTCATCATCCCAGAATCTTGAGAGAAGACCCCTGCAGCAGAAAGATCTGCAACCAAACGCAAGCAGGTCATCATCTTCGACCACGGTACAATTGTCGCCACGCTGCTTCCTCCTTCCTTGACACCAGCGCCGAGAAGGCATGGACACCAATCCAACACACCTGCAACAGCCGTCGCCATCTTTGGCTTTGAGTACCGCAAAAAGTGTCCCTTCCGGAAGGAAGAGAACTCGAGTCAACCGACCGGTCCAGCACCGCGGCCGGGCCATCCGCCCGGGCAAAGCAGGATCTCCCTCCAGCATCAGCGCAGAGGAAGGAGAAGAACAGCAGCAGCATATCATACCGACAAGGAGGAAGAAGGGTCTTCGTCTCCATGCATCCATCGCCCATCTGAGGACCCAACCGGCCAGTGCCGATGGACCTCCAGACACCATAGCCCGTGACCTCGACGAGATCCGGGGATCGCCCACCCCGCTGGCTCCTAGACGAAGGCAAAAGCCTCGCCTGACCGCGAACGGAGCCCGGAGAGATTTATTCGGACGCGACACCACCGCAACGGCCTCGGCAGCGTCTCCTACAACCCTAACCCTACCACGCACCCGCCTAACGGACAGACCCGAGGTTCCCCCTCCCTCCCGCCGCCGGAGCGGCCGATGGAGAGAGAGGGAACCAGCGACGCCGCCAGCGACAGGCAAGGGATCCCTCGTTCGCCTCCTGGATCGCCTCGTGCGATCCCTTTTTCCCGGAGCGAACCGGTACAGCCTACTTGCTATCCTGAACTGATCGGCTAATAGTTCACACTTGAAATAGTTTAGGAGACGGCTTTGGGTACCCCTGCCTATCTCCAAAATATAAAATGGTAATACGGTTTCTCTAGTTGCTAATCCAGATTAAATTTAGTTTGCTCGTCGTGATCCAGATCTAAACACCCGTACGCATCACAGCTGCTCGTATTGTTTTGCGATGAGCTACTCGTATGTCTATAAGTGAATAAGTGATCCAGAAAGGCAGATGCTAACGCACAAAGTCGTATTCAGAACCGCCGTTGGACAGAGTCTGCTCGCCGACGAGAGTGTCGGCAGCACCGCCGGCGTCGGGGTAGGACTCAGGGTGCAAGTGGGAGTGGCCCGTCCGCGGCGCCGCAAATTTGGGCCCATTTAATTTTACATGCGGGCGTCCACGGAACTGTGACAAACGAAGCGGCGTATTCGGGCCGGCCCACGGTTGCCGCATAGTGCCGCATCGCAGCGACTAGATCGAGCGACCAATAGTCCAACACGGTCACGGTCTTCTCCTTCGGCTCCGCCACCGTAGCCGCCCTTCCGGCTCTGGCTCCGGGGCCCCTCCCTCTCCCTCGATTTTCTGCCTCCATTCAACAGCCCCCAAGGCCGGCGACGGGTAGCCGCAGGCTAGGCCGGCAACGGCGGCAAGCAAGCTAGGGTTCGATGGCTGGGAACCACAGCATGTCACAGACGGCGTGGGGAGGGTTGACGACCAAGAAATCGATGGCGGCGAAGTACAGATGGGCACGGAGGGAGGCGATGATCCCAAGATGCCCACAGGAGCCGGCGGCGGGAAGTGCAAGAAGTCCAAAGAGAGCAAAAATGTATGATTTCGGTTCTTCGCCTTGATTGATTCCTGTAAAATTAGTGGAGCCTGACGAGTTCAGAAGGTCCGTCCGTCCGGGCAGTAATCTGATAAGGAGGAATCAATCCCTTCTGCCGATGCTGATTCTGCTGCCTAATTTGGCTCATTTGGTGCATGTCTGCCTAGTAGTGATCTCAGTGGCAGCAGCGATTGTACCATTTGTAAGCAGAAATTGATTCCCTTCAACGGCATGCAACCAGCTAGTAACAGTGTTTTTCGGCTAATTAGTTTGGTATTTTGTGACATTTTGACATGCATTTTGGTTGCTGCGTACTGCAGTGCTACTCAGATTGATCAAACTCCCAGTATACTCTACTCTCTTGGTTGAAGCGGTTACATGTCAAGTAACAACTGAAGTTTAGATATAAGCATCTTCCCGGAACTTAGATTGTTTCCTTTTCTGAAAAGAAAGATCAGTTAGCATCCGCTGTGATCTCAATCTCAGTCTTGCTAGGGTTTTTGCTCTAACCAAACACCTTGCGTTCGCTCGATGGGGAAGGACGGGAAGGGGAAGGAGGCCAAGGGAAAGGGCAAGCAGGCGGCCAGCTCCTCCGACGACGCCGGAGGCGGCAAGGGAGGCAAGGGCAAGGGAAAGGGCGGCAAGGGAGGGGACGACCTCGGCACCTGCACCTTCGTCAAAGGTATCACCGATTCTTCCTTACTCGCCGTTTTTTGGTGAGATCGGACCGAAACCCAGTGAGATTAGGGTGGGATCTTAGGGTTCTGGGGTTGGGACCAGTGCCCCAATTCGCAAGTGGCTGGATTCGCCCCTGATGCCTGGGTTTGGAAATTAGCAGGATTGTGAAGTGGAGATTCGATGCCTGTGTTGAAGGCTTGCTTGATTTGGATGTTCTTGTTTGTGGTAAAATCGTGTCCTTTTTGGTAGTAAGTAGTAGTAACTGGTGTATTGTTGTCCTGTGTTTACAGCTAGGCACGTATTGTGCGAGAAGCAGGGGAAGATCAATGAGGCGTACAGGAAGCTGCAGGATGGCTGGTTGGACAACGGGGACAAGGTCCCTCCTGCTGAGTTTGCCAAGGTAATTGGCAGATGGTGTATCCATCTCAGCTCTGAAACTAGTGTAGTACCCTCAAAGGGAAAATGCTTGAGATTAGTCAGGAGTTAAGACTTAGAGTGTAATTCACCATCTGCAATTTGCATCCTGCACACATTTTTCACCTGTTTATGTTAGCGATATATTGGTTAGGGTTTAACTTATTCTTATCCTCCTGATGTTAGCTCTTGGCAATTGATTGAACCTTTGGTGCTCATCTGTTGCAGATAGATAACACAATCCACAAACTATGGTACATTCTTTATTTCTCATATGGTTCTAAACAGTAGCGGAGCTAGAAAGAAATAACTGGGTGGGTCATACTAATAGAGAGCACAATTTTTTAAACTAACTATAAGAATTTGGGGAAAACTTGAGTAAAAAATCATGCTATTAAACCGCTTAGAATTTAGGGAAATAAAGAAAATTACACGTACTATACTAGCGAAGCCACATGATCTAATAAATTTAATTGCTTTTTTAGATTAATAAACTTAGAAACAAAGTTGGAGTAGCTAGCTACCAACAACACTTCTTTTATGAATGAAGCAGTCAAACCAGCGAGTCCTGTGTTCTTGGGCTTGTTTCCCAGTACGTTAGATGTGTTCTTTTAGTGGTGAATAAGAGCTCTTGTTGCTTGTCTCGGCCCCTCCAAATCAATGCGAGCCTGTCGGCATGCTCACTGTTTGGTCGTTAGCTTGCTTGGGTCTGCCAGTGGTAGTGGACTGGGTCACCAATACATAGGCATAGTTGAATTCCTGTGGAAAACCTGGGCGGGCACGGCCCAGGCTGGCCCCTACGTAGCTCCGCCCTTGGTTCTAAACCCTTCAGTCATGGTACCCGAAAGTTGGATGCATACTCAGTCTGGCACCTCTGTTGGATTTGGACAACCTGCCTAACCGAATTTCATTGTCTCTTGAGGAGCACAAATATTGTTTGTGTGAAGTGAGTCAAAGATGCGCTAACTTTCTATGCCGTTAAATGATATTTTAAGCAGAAGTTGGGCTATTTAATTGTATTTGATGGGGCAAAAGGTACTGGTAGCAAAAATGATTAGGCATGATCCTAAAACTGGTATATGACTTGGCTTATTGGTGATGCCAATTCTAGAGTATTAATAGATTGACCGTCAGAGTAGCTCAGTAAAGGATTATGCCAGAGGATCTTGGGAGATTTTACTTTGACATGATCAAGCGCTGTTCTCCGGAGAAAGTTAGTAATCATCGAGTTCTTTTTTTTTTATTCTCAAGTAATTGTCTCGACATGCAAGAATAATATACAAGTTGGAATAAAAACCCTCTGGTACTCCGTGCATAGTCTCTAAGTAAACTGCTTTCTGCAAGCTGGCTGGCTAAGCAAACTACTTTCACTTGCATCCCCTGTGATTCCTGGAATTGGGATATATTGAATCTGCCGGGAGTCAGGTTTTGCGCCTGCTACTCAGGACAGGCCTGTGACTACTTTCTAGTGCAATTTATGCGCAGGACATCGAAATGAAAAATATCTTTGTACTCCCTCCGTTCCAAATTAGTTGTCTTCCATTTGCCAAAAAGTGGTTCCACCACTTTTTGGCAAATGGAAGACAACTAATTTGGAACGGAGAGAGTAGTAATTTTACCTTCACTTTGAAATCAAGGTCCTGTTATATAGTACAGTTCTTAAACACGTTGTCTTTGGAGGGTAGACTGTATTTCATACGCTATTAAATGTCATGAGATTTGACTTTCGCAGCTGTCGTTTTGATACTGCAGGTAGCCTATGAATTCTCTGAGTGCCCATCAGGGAAGAAAGGCGGAGATCTTGGATGGTTCCCACGTGGCAAAATGGCTGGTCCTTTCCAGGAAGTTGCATTTAACACACCTGTCGGAGCTACTAGTGCGCCATTTAAGTCTACGTATGTGAACTATCACTGTTTCTCTTCCATAGTTTGCTTATCGATCTTGCAAGTAGTGCCTACGTCAGAGTCATGATCTGAGTGAGCAATACTGTGATGCTCCTTTTAACTAGCAATTTACTACTTAGTTGGCAGATAAAAGGAAGTACTGATTTCATCTCCTAGATTATTACTAAAGCTATTTTCTCCTTTTGATTCTTATTAATCATCTGCCTCATCTTTTGCTATGTACTTACACAATGTTTGTCGGCTCCTATGTAGGCACGGGTACCACTTCATCCTGTGTGAAGGGAGGAAGAACTGATCTGAAAGTATGCTTCAGGTTTGGGATGCAACCGCCTCAGGCTAATATGGGATGCAAAGGCCCCCATGTCTTCTCTGTTGACTCAATAAGCGCGTCTGTTCATGTGTATTCTAGCTACTTAAGAGTTGCCCAAACATTGTGTTTGCTGTAGTAACCTGTGAACTTGAGATTCAGCATGTGTTTCTCTTTTCTGATGGCCATCACTTCAGTGGATGCTCATCTGCGTTTTGCATTTGTTGAAAGGTCCTTTGCGGAAGATATTTGTTGGAATTCACATGTTCGCATCTGTATAAATCGTGCCAAGGTCTAGTTGAAACAAAATAATTTGGACACACGGGAACAAGAAAAAAAGGTACCATATACCTTGGATTTAGAATTACAAAAGTGTTATTGCATTTTACTTTAAAAATGTGCTAACTGCACACATAAAGAGATGCACTCGAGCTAGACCTCATGTTGTTTCTCCAAAATTCCTAAATAGTTTATTCCATAGGAGATATTCTGACGAGCTATTCCTTTGTTTTAAACGACACTATAGGAAACTTCAAATGTACCTTAAGTATTACAAGCCTGTGAAATTCAGAAACTCATGCCAGTAAGCAGACTTGCTCCCCAATATCTGAATACCAGACTCCAGCATTTGCATCATTAGAGAAAACACCTTTTGTATTATAGTAGTCTTTTTGACATCTCATAAATGCATGCAATTGAGATTGAAAAGGACCAAATTCCTTGAATCTATAGCTCAAATAGCATCCGATCAGGACATAATAATTGCAAATATGGTTGAACAGATGCAAAGCAAGTTTAATCAATATTGGAAGGAAACATACTTGTCTGCTTGCATTCCTGTTATTCTTGATCCGAGGTACAAATATGACCTCCTTGAGTATCTGTTGAGTGAATTTGGAAGTGAAAAGGAGGCAGAAACATGGTTGGTTGAAGTGAAGAAAAACATGGAGGAGCTCTTCAAGGATTACAATAAAGAGTTTGCTGAAGAGTCACACAGAGATAATGGTACTCAGGAGGTGCAAGATGGTAATGACCCACTAGCAGAGTGGGATCAGTACATGAAGTCCAAAAGACAGCAATCAAGCACCGAGCTAGATCAATATCTGAAAGAGCAGTTGACACCTCGAAAGGAGGAAATTGACATTCTCTATTGGTGGAAAGTAAAGTCTGAGATATATCCCGTGCTCTCTAGAATTGCTCGTGACGTATTGGCGATCCCTGCTTCAACTGTGCCTTCAGAGTCGGCTTTTAGCATTGGAGGACGCGTCGTCAGCGATTATAGGAGCAGCCTCACGCCCACTACCATTGAGTCTTTGATATGTCTACAGGATTGGTTTAAGGCAGCCGGTATGCATTTTCCCTTAAGCTTTTTTCCTTTGGCTCATTTAATATTTTCCTGTGGCTAATAAAATTTCTCTTCCACTTTCAGACGCTAGGAGGAATGAAAGGCATGATGCATCCAGTTGACACTCTTAAAACAAGTTTTAAGGTGTGGGATGTTTTTCTAAAAATTTCTCTATGGTTCCTTGTTGTAATGCATGATTTTGACACATGAGACTTGCATTCTACTTTGTTGTTTCCTCTTCCAAACCTGGTGAGTACGTGGTGCTGAGCTCGTATTCGTCTTGTTGCGTTTCAGTATTTGGTGTTGTCAGACAGTAGTAACACTAGTCAATTAAGGCTCCATTTCAATCTTTAGTTCAGTTCAGTTTAGGTCCTACAAATGTGATGCTACTGTCATTCTTCAATAGTAGACAGTGCAGGTTTTACTTGCCATTGGAAATCACCATTTGCTTGGTTTCATTACTTACTTGAAATTCCTTTGTTTCAACTTGTACTTATTATAACTCCTTGCTAGGAAGAATGAAAGGCTTTGAAAGGAAGAGAGAGGTGAAGCAGGTTAGTACAAAAGGCTGCCCTACATTTTCTTTGTCTCTATTTAGTTGTTCAAAGAGTACCCAGTACTCTATATATGTGTATGTACGATTTGTTGGTGCCCAATTGTTAGAGGCTCGATTGTCGGCATCTTTTAGAACTGCGAGATATCAATGTGGTAACCATTTCTGTGTTCTTTTTTTTCTGCATTATGGAAATGCAAACTGATGGTCTAATAAGACTTCTTACGTGATGTCTTTGACGCAATACCTAGGGTGGTCTAACTGAGTGTTTGAGTAATGCTGTTACCATCTTAGGGTGGTTGGATTCATGCTTAAATGATGTTTCCTCTACCTTTTTTTGATCAGAGAAAACAGTTGAATCGATTGATACTTGTACGTAAGAGTTTACTGTGAGATACTGTTCTTGTTCTGTTCAGATGTAGGACTGAAAGTCTCAAACATAGTTACTGTTCTTTTTTGTGGTGTGGTACTAACATTTTGATGCAACTTGCAGGGATTAAAGTTTTGGTGATTTAGACAGGAATATTGCTCAACATGCTGGAAGGGATTCATGACAGTCGATTCTCAAGGATTCAACTCCAGAAAACTTTGATGTCATGAGTGAAAACTGAAGAACCGTGTAGCATGCTGTCATGTACCCTGTACAATACATAATGCATCGTGGAGTTGTTCATGGGAATTCCCCGGCCGCAATGCCTTGATCCTTGGAGTATGTTTCCCTTGAATAATGCTTGTGTCCCTGGTGCCGAGAGACGGCCTTTCCTTGTAGGCTGCTTGCATGGCAATTCAACGCATAACCATCTAATGTTATAGTTTACAGGCAAATTGATTTGGCGTTTTACCAATCTTACAGTTTACAGGCGAATTGATCTGTAGACTGTAGTTGCCTTCAAAAGAATTGCTCTGTAGTTCAGCGCGCGAGCGAATTGATCGCGAGCGGCGCGAGCTAGCTAGCTAGCCAGCGGCGAGAGCTAGCAAGCCAGCGGCAGTGACATACGCGGCGCGCGCGGCGCCGCAAAATAATCGCGGCTCGAACGCGGCTGTACGCGGCATACCGCGTATGTATTGTGGACGTATGCGGCGCCTACGCGGCCTCCCGCAGAGCGTCCCGTTTGCACCCTGAGGTAGGATGCTTGTGGCAATCCACGCGGGCACGAGCAGCATACCAAGGTTAACTAGCGCGATGACAACGGTCAGGAAGGTGAACATGCAGACGGTGGCGAGGCGAGGTCATAGACCACGTCCAATGGCTTGCCACACAGGAATTTGATACCTGCCCATAAAAGCACCGCTTTCCTAAATCAATTCACAGTCAAGAATGAACTGTAACATGCCGCACATCGAGTCCTTAGCACAAAAAATGGCCTTTTGATTTGTTGGCTCGATTAAGTGAAATAGCAGAGGATGGATTTTGATTTGCCTTTGAGTACCTTGGAGCATGCTAGGATTGAAGAGGCTGAGGGGATGGAGACGGATTCGTTTTTTCCGGAGATCTCGACGAACCTGAGTTCCAGCTGGCACTACGGAAAAACTTATTGATATTTAATTGGGTCATACAGATTGGATTGTTAGTGCTGGATATGACTTAGTTAATCATTAATAACAAATTAATGATTCGTCAATGACCATAATCAGGGGTATGAAGCAATCTGAACCCTTGATGTGTTTATGTTTCAGGAGGGGTGTACCAAAGCAGGAGTCATAGACTAGTATATAGGTGTTGAAAGGAAATAATGCTGAATAATCATCTAAAACGTGAAATGCGCTATACTTACTATACTTCAAAGGTAGAATTACAGTTTTAACCATAGGAGTACTTTAACTGCAAGTTAATGTCATCTAATTGAATGTTTTTAATAATTTTATGTATCCATGGCTTTGTTTTGTTCTGCAGATACGTGCATCTACCTCCGATGAGGTGATCCAGTTTGATCCCCCCGAACTCTGCTTCCCCGTAGTGCCAAATAAAAGGGTGTTATCTTCAATTAAAATTATCAACACATCAGAATTCTATGTCAGTTTCATCTTCTCTTTCTCGGAAAAGAACAATGCAAGGTACAACATAAAGAAGGATTATGTATCAATCCAACCACCAATGAGCTCACAGTCGCTCATAATAACAAGGGAAGAAAAGGAAGATGGGGTAAAATACATGTCCTTTAATGACAAAGTCATTGTGTTTTACGCCATGTTTGCTGAGGATATTAAAGCATGCGACCTTGATCGGAAGGATTACACCGAGAGGAAGAATTTGCCCATCGCTCTAACGAATGTAAGTCCACTATTTTTCTTTTGGTAATGTTCACTAATTAGGTCAGATGCGGGTTTTCCATGGTAGTAGAAGCCTCATACGGTCACTACATCACAGTTTGTTTTTAAAGGCACAAAAAAGTGCCCTACAAAAAATACCTAAACTGCCTTAAATAATCATATGAGGCATTTTTGTGCCGTATCAAATGAGGTAGGGATAGATCAATTAAGGCACTTTTAAATAGTGCCTTGAAAAATTGATTTTTTGAGGCACTTTTGATCGTGCCTTCAAAATTTGTTTTTAAGGCAGTTTACATAGTGCCTTACACAATATTCGGTGTCACTTTACGACAATGCCTCTATAAATAATTATATGCATTATGCAATAATGCCTTAAAAATCATTCCATGCACTTTACGATAAAGCCTTAAAAAACCATTTTAGGCATTATGGATAATGCCTTGAATTATAATCCAAGAAACTTTACAATAATGCCTTCAAAATCATTATAGGCATTATGTATTAATGCCTTAAAATCATCATCGGCATTGTTTGCAAATACCAATTCGTATTATAATCAGGGAACCAATTCATGTTACAATCCACGACACAATCATATTATAATTAGAGAAATAATCATATTCTTCACAAATTGATGCCATATTTTCAGACAAATTGTGTAACAGTACTACATACAGAAATTGCACTATAGAAGTTGACATGTGTAACAATACTACAGACATAAATTGAGTATCATCTAGCAGAACGCAAAAACTTTTAGTCCATAGGTCTTCTTCAACATTGCAAGGTGCAGGATGAATTGTGCTTGTAGTGCGAGCAATCCCAAACCTACACAGATGTAAAGTGGAAGAATTAACTTGGGCAAAAGTAGTAGAGACAACACCTAGCAAATCAGTTGATCATGTTGTAAAGTGCATATTCTGGTTTCAGCAACTGAAAGGATCGTATGACACCTAGAGGGGGGGGGGGGGGGGGGGGGTGAATAGGTGCTATTTCAAATTTTAGTTCTTTTTCAAATTAGGCTTGACACAAAAGGTAAATTCTCTAGATATGCAACTACGGTGAATTTACCTCTATGACAAGCTAGCAACTAAACAAGATACACGAAGTAAAGACGGTAAACAAGGATAGAGGTAACTGAAGTGAAGCACTGGGAGACAATGATGTATTCTCGTGTTACTCCTTTTTAGGGAGTATGTCTCGTTGGAGAGGTGTGAGACCACCCCAAAGGTTGGTCACAACGCCACAAAGGCTCACCTTCTTCTCTGATGAACCACACCACAAAGGTTTGGTTCACCTTCCACTATCGGTTCTCTTCAAGGCGGAAACCGGAGCCTTTACAACAACAATTCCGGGCACAACCCACAACTGGATTGGGGGCTCCCGAACGGCTACAATCTGTCACAAGAACAACAAGTAAGTACAACAAGGGGCTAGGTTTTCCCAATGGAAACCCTAGCAAATGGTCCCTCAAGTGAATGAGGGGGAAATGAAAAATGGCTTGGTGAAGATGTAGATCCGGGCCTTCTCCTTCAATCCTCCAAAGATCAACGAGTTTGGGTGGAGGGATTGGGAGATCTAGTGATTCTTGAGCTAGCAATAATGGTGTTATTCAATGTGGGCGAGCTACTTGTCCAAAGGTAGGTGGAGGGGCTTTTATACCCCCTCCAAAATATCTGCCCGTTGAAGATGTACGGGAGGCCGGCTTCTTCCCAAATGCGCGTTGACTTGTAGAGAGGCTGGCCTTGGGCCTGGCCTGGGCTGGCCTGGAGTGGCTGGAGGCTGGCCACCTACCCGAGGCGCCCGACCTTGAGGGGGCCTCAAGGCCGGGCGCCAGCCCAGCTTGGCCGGCCTGGAGGCCGGCCTCACTGGATTTCACAAAACCTCTTTTCCATCGCTACACTTTCTTCTTTTTGTATAAAGAGAGATAAAGTTTATCCCCTTAACATAAAACCTAAGATTTCCTGTAAGCACTTAGCGAATGGTTAAACACTCGAAGTGTTGTGATCAAACATCAAAACAAGATTAGTGGACTATGTCCTTTCAATCTCCCCCTTTTTGATGTTTGATGACAACATATGGATTTGCAAAAAGATATCTAATTTAAGCATAGGCAATGTTTTAAATGAAGCTCCCCTTGATTTTTAAGCCAACAATAACTCTAGTGCTAGAATGACAAAAGGATAGTCAAGATACTACTGGCAAGCATTAGCAATAGGTAAAAGATCAACTTGGCATAAAACAAGTAATAGTAAGGCATGTACTCACAAAAGAGTTCTTTGTAAGTAAAGGATAGAATTTTATCTCACCATAGACTTCTCCATATGGAAAGATATCCGAGAATGATATAGATCAACATAGACTTCTCCATATGGATAGACAACCGAGAATGACATAGCCTTACAATAATCCGATGATAACATAGTTCCATGATACAATAATCCGATGATAACATAGTTCCACGATACAATAACTTACATAACCAAGTACCATGAGCATAAACCAAATAGAGTTCAACTAAAACGATTGCAATGCAAATGAAAAACGAAAACGCAAATGGATGCAATGCATGAATGCAAATCCCCGGAGACACCTCTCTCCCCCTTTTGCATCAAGACACCAAAAAGGGAGAAAGTGAAGTGGAAAGCCAAGAGATCACTCGATGTCATCACGCTCCTCATCACCATCTTCAGCAGCAGCAGTACCATCACCAGCAGCCTTACCGAAGCTCGATTCAGCAAAGTTGCCAGCCCAATAAGGGGCAAGAGAGGAGGCATCATTGCCAAACCAATATGTGTTCTTGGACTTGTAGGTATTTTCCGAGACTTCCTCAGAGCTTGAAGGGTAGGGTAGGTCAAACTTGTCCATGATCGCTCGTTGCTTGCGGCGATATTGCTTCGCCTTGTGATAGGCCTTGAAGTCCTTGTCTTGCTTATCCGCAAAGAAGCAATTCATTTTCTTGAAAATAGATTTTAAGCCGTAGATTTTCTTCTTAGGAGCCACAACATGAGCAACTTCCTCATCATGAGCTTCTTCTTCATCATGAGCTTCTTCTTGATAAGAGCTAGGACCACCTTCAGGAACTTCGGATCTAGCACATTTGGCTTGAGGAGGGACAGCTGCAACATTCTCAACCGAGGTAGGAGCGGGCAAAGAGAGAAGTGGAGGCACAACCATCTCGTAGTTTGTGAGCATAGCTTGAGCCAACTTGGTTTTAAAGAGCTTCTGGAGGTACGAACCATAGATGGGAACCTTGTTCTCAAGAACCACGGAGTGTATCTCTTGCCACATGTAATCTAGAACATCAATTTTCTTGCCCCTCTCCTTTGCACTAACAATGTGAAAGAGAAGGTTGACCATCCACTTGCGAACCTCACCCTTCTCCCCAAACTTGGCAGCGATAGTGAGTGAATGGCTTTCCAAAAAGGAGTCATATGAGTGACCTTGGGAATAAGACAAAGTCCCGACCCGGGTGTATAGCCATGATGGATCCCGACTTGAGCCTTCATAAGCTTGGTTTCATCCACCTGAATACGAATATAAGATGGTGCAAGTGGTAACTCCTCAATGTCAAAGAGAGCACCAAAATCAGCAAGAATAGCTCGACACCGGCACTCATCCAAGCCATAGTTCTCTTTCCAGCAGTGGAGAAATATACGATGGCATAGAATTCCCGAAGCATCTCAGGAGAATAGGGTGTATCACACGCCATGAGAGAAGTAATACTATGAAAATCCATAACCTCCATCACATCCAGCCCTAATTCCCGTGCATTATCCACATCAAAGTAATGATGAGTAACATGAGTGTTCTTGCGAGTGCAAACTAGAAATTCAAAAACTGCTGATTCATCTTGCAATAGAAAAGGCTGTCACTACATGTGCGCTTTCCAAAGGCATATGGATTGAATTCCAAATGGTCACGCTCAAATTCATCAGTAGGTATTTTGACCCAAGTCGCACGAACCGGTTCATCCGGATTGACAGGAAGAGCTTTCATGTTCTTGGAGGTTGACTTGAGTTTCTTGGAAGAGGTGGTGGATGAAGAAGCTCTAAGCTTGGCCTTGGCCTTGTAAATAGAAAGAGGAGTATCATCAAGGTCCCCGAGGTCATCAAAATCCGAATCAGAGCGCATCCTTGCTCGAGCTTCACCGAGGAAATCCAATCTTGAGAGCACCGCAAGAACAACAACAATGGAGGAGAACTCCCCCAAACCTTCAACAATGGAGAAATTGCTTGGATGGGAAGGTAGATCTGGAGGGGCTCCTTTAGATCTGAGTGTGTAGGAGGTGTGGGAGCGGTTCCAATGGAGGGGCGAGGGCGCTGATGGAGGAGCACGGGAGGGGCTGCAATGGAGGAGTAGGTCGTGGGGAGAGAAGGAAGAAGAGGGGAACGATTGGTTCGGCCCATCCCCCAGAGTGAAAGTTGTCCCCGAGAGCCCGGCCTCGGTGCCGGCCTGGCCGGCCTTGCTGTGTGTTGGAGGCCGGGCATCAACCCGAGACGGCCGGCCTCGAACCCGGCCTCGGCCCCGGCCTCGGGAGAGGTTAGGCCGGGCAGATGCCCGACGCAGCCGGCCTTGGTGTCGGCGCCTCAGGTAAGGCAAGGCCGGGCAGGTGCCCAAGCCTGCCGGCCTCAGCAGCAGGCCAGTCCGGCCTCCTTCACTTCAACCTTGAATCTCTTACTGAAAAAATTTCTGAAAAACTGCCGGACTTCTCTGCTGAATACCATCTTGAAGAATAACCATGGAGCAAAGTCGAGTGTCATGGGGAGATGCAAACATGATGATTTCTTCACACATCCAATGGAGAAAAACTGAAATCCCCAAAAAGCAACATTGGATGTGATTAGAAAGATGTAAAAAAAACAACAAGCAATAAAATCTCAAATAAGACTCAACTCTTCATAAAGAAGAGGGCGGTGGCATAGGCCACCATGTATGAGTGTGTGGTGTGACATCGCGAAGATGTATCTTGGGTTCACGGCCAAAACTCGTCATTTAAGCTCATAATTTAACAAATGAACATAGAGATCCAAATGAGTTATTAATATCGGCATAATGGGGGGAGGGATAGTCCAATGGATTAGGACCACACTCCCCTATGTCCATGCCTACACCTAAACCAAATAGATAGTCAAGAAATAGGTGTGTATGCAAGATAGTCAAGCCACGCTCCTTGAATCCACGATATTTAGCTCATGCCTCAAAAAGTGAATCTTGCTTCATCAAGGCTTCGTGAAAATATCCGCAAGTTGGTCTTTGGTTGGAATATAGCCAAGCTCAATATCACCACGAGCAACATGATCTCGAATAAAATGATGACGAATCTCAATATGCTTCGTTCTTGAATGTTGCACCGGGTTGTGAGAAATCTTGATAGCACTTTCATTGTCACACAAAAGAGGCACTTTGTCACAATGGACACCGTATTCCTTTAAAGTTTGCCTCATCCATAGCAATTGAGTGCATGCACTAGCGGCTGCCACATACTCGGCTTCGGCGGTGGAGAGAGATATACAATTTTGCTTCTTAGAAGACCAACTCACCAAGGACCTACCAAGGAATTGGCATGCCCCGGAAGTTGATTTCCTATCATCCTTATCACCAGCCCAATCCGAGTCCGTGTACCGGCAAGAGAGAAGTTGGACCCTTAGGATACCACAAACCAAACCTTGGGGTATAAACCAAATATCGAAGGATTCTATTGACCGCCTTCATGTGGCTTTCTTTAGGAGCCGCTTGATACCTTGCACACACCCCTACGCTCAACACAATATCGGGTCTAGATGCACAAAGATAAAGCAAAGAACCAATCATAGAGCGATAAAGTTTTTGATCAACATCAATACCCTTTGGATTAAGTTCAAGATGACATTTGGTGTCCATAGGAAACCGCTTCTCTTTAGCATCTTGCATCTTGAACCTCTTGAGCATGTCTTGGGTGTACTTGGCTTGAGAGATGAAAGTCCCTTCACTCAATTGCTTGATCTCAAAACCAAGAAAGAACTTCAACTCTCCCATCATGGACATCTCAAACCTATCGGTCATAAGCTTTGAAAATTCATCATTAAAAGCTTGGTTAGATGAGCCAAAGATAATATCATCACATAAAGTTGGCATATGAAAAGCTCCCCTTTAACCCTCTTGGTAAAGAGGGTGGGATCGATTTGCCCCACTTCAAATCCACGGTCTAGCAATAGCTCTCTTAGGTGCTCATACCAAGCACGAGGTGCTTGTTTGAGACCATAGAGCGCCTTATCAAGCTTGTAGACATGGTTAGGGAAGTTTGGGTCCTCAAACCCGGTGGTTGCTTAACATATACCAACTCCTTTAAAGGACCATTAAGAAAAGCACTTTTCACATCCATTTGTTGCAATTTAAAGTTATGATGTGATGCATATGCAAGAAGGATACGGATGGACTCAAGGCGAGCCACGGGTGCATAAGTCTCTCCAAAATCAATGCCTTCAACTTGAGAGTACCCTTGTGCAACCAATCTTGCCTTGTTCCTCACAACCATTCCATGTTCATCTTGCTTGTTCTTGAATATCCACTTTGTGCCTATAACATTGCGGCAATCCTTTGGCTTCTCAACTAGATTCCACACTTTGTTGCGCTTGAAGTTATTGAGTTCATCATGCATAGCTTCCAACCAATCCGGATCTTCAAGAGCTTCAAACACTTTCTTTGGTTCCACCATGGAGATATGTGCTTGATGTTCACTAAAGCTTGCCAATTGACCCTTGTGGTAACCTTGCTCTTCAAATCACCAAGATTCTTCTAGCTTATGGCTCTTTATTCCAAGGTCTCAACTCTTGCTTTACGACGGGCTTCGATATCTCTATTGGATCTTGGAGGTATCACTTGATCATCTTGATCATTTGAGTCCCCGTCTTGACCGGAATGTTGACCTTGATCATCTTGATGCACATCTTCAACAATAGAAGGAGAGGGTTGATCTTGGTCTTGACCTTGGCTAGCATCAACAATAGGAGTACTTGGTTCTTGCATAGCAACTTGGTCAACTTGAGGAGGGTCTTGAACTTGTTCTTGGGTTGGTGCATCATTTGCTTCCATGGTAGGCGCCGGTTCAACTTGTGATGATGGTGTCTCCACTTGAGTGGAGCTTGGACTTGCTTGACTTGCTTGAGGAGGCTCATGATGGATCTCAATGGGGCGATAGAAACCAACGCCCATTCTCTTATTGCATCTTGAGGTTCCTCATTATCTACATCACAAACATGAAATTGCGCCACTTGGGAGCCGTCATTCTCATCGAACTTCACACTACAAGATTCCACAACTCTCCCTAAGGATTTGTCGTAGACTCTATAAGTGTGAGATTCGGCACCGTAACCAACAAAATACCCTCTAAAGCTTTAGATTCAAATTTAGATAAACGAACACCTTTGATCTTATAGAAACACTTACAACCAAACACTCGGTAGTAGGAAATATTGGGCTTGTTGCCGGTAAGCATCTCATATGGAGTTTCTTTTCTTCCAACGGAAAGAATAACCGGTTTGATGAGTGACACGCCGTGGAGATGGCCTCGGCCCACAAGAAAGCGGAGACTTAAACTCCGCCAACATGGACCTTGCCATATCCATGAGAGTCCGGTTCTTCCTCTCGGCTACACCATTTTGTTGAGGGGTATATGCAGCGGAATATTGATGACGAATTCCCTCTTCACTAAGAAACTCATTTAGGGTGTAGTTCTTGAACTCGGAGCCATTGTCACTTCTAATGGCCAATATGGGAACATTGTGTTGACGTTGAACTTCATTGGAGAAGTCGATGACGGCTTGTTGAGTCTCATCCTTCGACTTGAAGAAATAAACCCAAGTAAATCTTGAATAGTCATCAACAATCACCAAACAATACTTCTTCCCACCAAGACTCGGTTGAGGAACGGCACCAAAGAGATCAACATGAAGAAGTTCCAATATCCTCTTTGATGAGATGATGGTCTTGCTTGAGTGGGGAGAATCATGCATCTTTCCTTCAACACAAGCCCTACAAAGACGATCTCTAGAAAAAGAAACATTCTCTTTTAGTCCAAGAATGTGGCCACCCTTGTGAAGACTTTGCAAAGTTCTCATATTGACATGGGACAAGCGGCGATGCCACAACCACCCACGTCGGCCTTTCCGAATAGGCATATTGCTTGAGTGTTGGTTGACCCCGAAAAGTCCACCACAAACAACTCATTTTCAACATACCCAACGAACATGACCTTTAGAGTCTTGCTCCTCAAGAGTACCACCATATCAATAGTAAAATGGACATCAAAGTTCATCTTATTAAGTGCACGAACGACATAAGATTGTAACCGAGGGACTCGACAAGCATGACATTTACAAGGGTGATATCCTTTGCAACTACCACCTTGCCGAGACCCTTTACCTCAGCTTTTGACTTATCACCATAGAGACGGTTGAGTGATTTAATTTGGTCCCAACTCCGTCATGATCTCCTTGCTTCCGGTCATATGACTAGTGCATCCACTATCAACCACCCATTTAGACCCACCGGAAGCATAGTCCTACAAGAAATCATTGCTTGGATTTAGGTACCCATTTCGCAATGGGTCCTCTTTTGTTAGCAACAAGGGTCTTAGGAACCCAAATAGAATAAGCAATGTAACCATCATAAGGACCAACATATTTTGCATAAACATCCCCATAATAATCAACATAAAGAATGTAGTTGGGGTGTTATGCCCCGCAAAGTCACTACGAGTGGTCTTGCCCCTAGTGGCATCACCACCCGCAATGGAAGTCTTGGCTTGTGCGGGCTTGGCCTTGTTCTCCTTGTTGTTGCTCTTCTTGTTCATTGCCTTGGCTACATAACCAAGACCCTCCTTCCCTTTGTTGCTTTTGCTCAACTACATGAGCAACAACCTTTTCTTTACCTTTGGGAATAGAGGTCTTGGCAAGTTCAACCTTCAACCTAGCATTTTCCTCAATAACATTTGCATGATCACAAGGGAGTAGAGGTGCTAGGTGAGTTAGATTTAGAAAGTTGAGTTTGTAGTTGCTCATGAGACTTGACTAGAAGAGAGTGAGTCGTTTCCAAGGCCTTGTGAGCCTTGTCAAGCTTCTCAATATCCCCATGAGTCTAGCATTAGCAACCACAAATTCGGCTTTCTCCTTTTTAATCACTTTATATTTAGCAATGACATGTCTTTTCCTTTGATGATTTTAGCAATTATTTCATCATTAGTACTATCAAGAGACTCAAGTCTCTCCTCAAGAGAAACTCTATAGTCATGTTCTTCTTTAAGAGAGCATTCAAAGATGCTATAGTGATAGAGTCCTCTCTCTCAATGCGAATTTGACCTCAAGGAGGTCTTCGGCCTTACCAGCTGACTCATGAGAGCCTCAACATGCTTCTTGGCTTCACCTTGCAAGTTAGTCACAAAAGTATCGAAAGCAACAAGTTCTTTCTTAATTGCAAGACTAGTGACATCATCCATTTCATGCATATTCTTAGGGGTGGAGGTGATACCTCGGTGGCCTTAGCCATGAGGCAACGAGCGTTGTTGTTGGGACGTTCTCATTGGGGGATTCAAAGAGAAGATGGTGGAGTTGAGGTAATGGCCAATGCGGCCACCTCACATGTGGGTTCTTCTTCTTCTTCGGAATCATCGGAAGGGTACTCTTCTTGAGTCATAAACAATTCTTGGTGCTTTCTTGAAGAATGGCTTCTCTTGATGATTGGCTTCTTTTGAACCAACTTTGATTGATCCTTGGTACAAGTCTTCCACCATGTTCTTCTATATTCTCATAAGGAAATCTTTGATGAGTGAAACTTGTCATGACAATTGAAGCATGTCTTCGTTTTGGATGCAAACTCCTTCTTCCCACTTGGGTTGTTCCTTTGATCAACTTGGGCCTTTGCCTTGGCCGGGTCACGCCAAAATGTCTTGACGCAAGGGCCAAGTGTTCATGGTAGCTTGTTGGAGATCATCGGGAATAATGTTGCTTGGGCATTCTTCAATTTCCACACTATCATCAGGCTCACCACTTTGGCCTTCAAAGCAAGTGAAGAACCTTGCTTCATTCCCATGGCCCTAGCACGATTGTCTTGAGCATTCTTGGTGGCAACCTTAAAGGCTTGCATTTCTTGCATAACTTCATTAGATGACATTTGAAGGTAGTTGTGTCTTCCTTGTAGTGCCTTCATGTCAACGGGCTCGAAGGGCATGAGAGCATTCACATACTTCCTCTTGACCAAGCATCATCCGCATAGGTTGCCCCAACATTATAAAAGGCTTGGGCAAATGCCTTGAGTCTTCCATAGATTTCCTCATGTGTTTCACCATCAAGCATGTAGAAGCGTTCGACATCATTGTTCAAGGCATCAAATCTATTCCTCTTCATGCTCTCATTGCCAAGAAACACCTCGGAGAGATAATCCCAAACTTGTTTGGCGGTGGTGAGATGTTGAATGTGATGAAGACCATTTTCTCCCACAGCAAGCTCAATCATGTGTAGGGCGGAGGCATTGAGTTGAGCCACCACTATTTCTCTTCTTGTCAAGTTGTTTAGATTCACCGGCTTGTATCCCACCTGCATGCTCCTCCAAAGCACGATAGATGAATTGTTGACATGAGATCTCATTGAGTGTTGCCAACTAGTAAAAGCCAATTCATTAAGCTTAGGAGGGGGACCTAAAGGGTTTATGCGAGCATGAGGGATAGGTAAGTCGGAAGAGTACACATGAGGGACCTCATCGTACTCGGTCTACCCACCTACCGGCTTGGGTGTTGTTGAACTAGATTTCTTAGGCTCGGTTTCTTCATCCCCATTCTTTTTCTCAATTCCATCTTCAGAATCACCCGTGTTGGAATCAAGGGGACCCTCTATTAATGGGAGAGTGTCCGAAGGGGGCTCGGTACTAGCAAGTTTAGCGAGCATGTTGCATATCTCACTAAATTGGGTATCCATGGACGATTTCAATGATGTTTCCATCATTTTGAGATCGGCCATGGATGCCGGTGTACCTTGCCCTTCCGGGGGCACCTCACCATTGGCCATACTTCTCTTAGGCGGTTAAGCCCAACAAGAGAACCGAGGCTCTGATACCAATTGAAAGGATCATATGACACCTAGAGGGGGGGGGGTGAATAGGTGCTACTTCAAATTTTAGTTCTTTTTGATTTTACGCTTGACACAAAAGGTAAATTCTCTAGATATGCAACTACGGTGAATTTACATATATGACAAGCTAGCAACTAAACAAGATACACGAAGTAAAGACGGTAAACAAGGATAGAGGTAACTGAAGTGAAGCACTGGGAGACAAGGATGTATTCTCGAGTTACTCCTTTTTAGGGGAGTACGTCTCGTTGGAGAGGTGTGAGACCACCCCAAAGGTTGGTCACAACGCCACAAAGGCTCACCTTCTTCTCTGATGAACCGAACCACAAAGGTTTGGTTCACCTTCCACTATCGGTTCTCTTCAAGGCGGAAACCGGAGCCTTTACAACAACAATTTCGGGCACAACCCACAACTGGATTGGGGGCTCCCGAACGGCTACAATTTGTCACAAGAACAACAAGTAAGTACAACAAGGGGCTAGGTTTTCCCAATGGAAACCCTAGCAAATGGTCCCTCAAGTGAATGAGGGGGAAATAAAAAATGGCTTGGTGAAGATGTAGATCCGGGCCTTCTCCTTCAATCCTCCAAAGATCAACGAGTTTGGGTGGAGGGATTGGGAGATCTAGTGATTCTTGAGCTTGCAATAATGGTGTTCTTCAATGTGGGTGAGCTACGTGTCCAAAGGTAGGTGGAGGGGCTTTTATACCCCCTCCAAAATATCTGCCCGTTGAAGAGGTACAGGAGGCCGGCCTTGGATTCGGCCTAGCCATCTTGGAGGCCGGCTTCTTCCCAAATGCGCGTTGAGTTGCAGAGAGGCCGGCCTGGAGTGGATGGAGGCCGGCCACCAACCCGAGGCGCACGGCCTTCGACCCGGCCAAGGCCGGCTTGGAGGCCGACAGGGTACCCGAGGCACCCGGCCTTGAGGGGGACGCCAGCCTGGCCTGGCCAGCCTGGAGGCCGGCCTCACTGTATTTCACAAAACCTCTTTTCCATCGCTACACTTTCTTCTTTTTGTATAGAGAGAGAGATAAAGTTTATCCCTTTAACATAAAACCTAAGATTTCATGTAAGCACTTAGCGAATGGTTAAACACTCCAAGTGTTGTGATCAAACATCAAAACAAGATTAGTGGACTATTTTCTTTCAGCAACACATACCTGAGATAACTTAGCATTCGATGCAGCCTTGAGCCATTCAGCCTTATTAGCTTCCACCTTTTCCGTTTTCACTTTTAACATCTCGGGTACCTTCATTTTACGGAGGGTAATCGTTAAGATGCAACACTTCCAAAGTAAAGTAAATATGGTGTCATGTTACCTCTTTTGTCTTATTGGATGAAGCCTTGTGATTTTCAACATTACTAGCTTCTGCTTTATCCAATTTCCCTTTTTTTTATCTAGAGACTTCAATCTTTTGACATTATTAGCTTATTATTTTTCCAATTCCCCTTCTTCGATCTTGGGTACCTTCAAAATAAAGAATTTACTTGTGAGGTTGCAGCACTTCAAAAGTTTTTACCATGGAAATGTACATATTGTCATGTTACCTCGGTATGCAGCTGCTTTGTTTCAGATTTCTTCACCTTCCTTGCTTTCTCTGTTTGTTTTGATGTGTCCACTTCATGTTGAAGTGATTTGAGAGAAATCTGTTTCTGGGAAGCTTCTTTACCTCCAAATTTTCCACTCTTGGGTTCAGCTATGTTTATGTGAAGCTTGGAACATCGCCATCATTTCAGTTGGCCCAGCAACCATAACTTCAGTTGCAAGGTGGATGTCTTCACTATTATCTAAGAAGGCTAGAGGGAATATCTTCTCTAACTGGCACATTGTTTCTTGTATGATGTCTTCCATCTTTTGCATCTCAACAACATTAATAACCTTACGACACACTACCTTGAAATAGTTTCTTAGGTGTATCAAGGGCAGAGCAACACCTTCAGGCATACTCCTACTAATAGCTAGGGGAAACAGGTCTTGTATTATAATGTGGATGTCACATGGGTTCTAAGATCAACTAATTTATTGTCGTCCATCTTGACCTTCTCGTATAAGCTTGAGGCATGTCCATCAAGAAACCTAGCATACTTGACGACTTGCAAGAATACCTTCTTTGCATCTGAACTCCATGGTACTTTCCTTTTGGAAGTTCTAGTTTAGGTTGACTCTCATCTACATGCAAGTCTTTTCTTATTTTCATACGTTTAAGATCCCGTCTAGCATTTTTGCTATCCTTGTTCCTCTTGTCAACATTCATAATAGTGTTCACTATGATGCCGGAAACATTCTTCTGGATGTGCATAGGATCCAAGTTATGCCGGACTTGCAATGTCTCCCAGTATTTCAACTGAAAGAAAATGCTTCGCTTCTTGAATGTTGTTTCAGCCATGTGCTTGTCCTCTAGTTCAATCAAATCCTCATCCTCCTCAACCATTGGCCTCTTCCTCTTACTATCTTATTTGGCTTCTCAAATTTCCCGTCAAATGAAGCAGCATCACTTCTAAATGAGTGATCAGGATCTAAAAATCTTCTATGGCCCATGTAGCACCTCTTGTGTTCGTACTTCAACCTTCTGCAGCTTGTGTTTGTCAAGCAGTGAGATCAACATCATTGCTTTCCCCATTTAATAGGCCACGGCCAAGCGAGTCACTAATTGTCCACAACAAAGTAGCATATACTTCTATCCAAAAGTAGCATCATGTGTCCGCACACCTCTTTCCCATAGCTCTGCTAGCTCATCTACAACTAACTGCAAGTACACATCGATATCTCTGCCCGGTGAGTTCTTTCCAGGGATAGTCATAGATAGCATAAAATTATACTCCTTCATGCAGACCCAAGGTGGGACAATATATGGTATCAAAATTATGGAACATATGCTGTGTAAGAAAGATTCATATTCCTATATGGCTCCGCTGCCAATCCAAATCTGATGTTTCTAGGTTCATCACCAAACCACTTGTGTGGCATATCAAAGAGCTTCCAAGCAAGAGAGTCGGCAGGGTGCCTTATCAAGGCATCCTTTGTGTGGCTGTCAGTGTGCCAACTCATAAGTGGTTAGGTTTTAGACGACATGAACGACCTTCTGATTATCTTCTTTTGTGGGAAATGTCTAAATATCTTTTGTGGCACCTTGCTGATCCTTTGGCCAACAACACAAGTCTTGACTGTCTTCCATCGACGCACTTTGCAAACTGGATATGAGTTAGCATTGGCATGTTGGCCTCTAGAAAAATATAGTCATTAATTATAGCACACATGATGGCTGTCATAGCCTAGGCCAACAACTTTGATGAATTACTTCAGCTCATGATATTTTTTGGGAAGGGTTTGACCTTCTGCCAATACATCCCTGTATAATTCCAGCATATCGTGGAAAATGGCATTGGACACTCTCCTCTTGTTCTTGACGTTCAGTAGTCTAACTAGAAGCTGCAACATGGAAAACATCTTGCAGCCCGCATATAACTCCTGACTTCCTTCAATGGATAGTGACCTGAATGTTCAGCAGCCTCATCACAATCATCATCACTCTCTTCTTCTGAATCTGAATGTGCATCCAAGCAGGTGCTATCATATATTCCGAAACCATCCACCAGTAGGTTTTCTATCTCATTGTTGTCTCCATTTTGTGCTTCCTTACTTGTTCTAGGCTGAATTATAGGTTCAACAGTACCTAAACACTCTCCATGAAAAATCCAAAATGTATAGCCAGACATGAAACCAACACATATTAAATGTTCATGAACATCATCTACACCAAGCCAAAATATGTTGCCATATTTGTTGCATGGGCACAAGATCAATCCATTATTCCCAGAGTTCTAACAGCAAACTGAATAAACCTCCTAACACCACGAGAATATTTTGTCGAAGACCTAGCTGAGCTCATCCCTCCTTTATCCATATCGGCAAATGTGAAACAAATCCCCTACTTCATTCCTACAAGTAGTAACTAAATTTGTAGGAAACAATAGCTAAACAAGCAGTAACACAAAGCCACACGCAAATAATCATAGCTACAAGTGTCATGCATCATGCCGAGATTACAAAGTCCTATAGAATTCACTTTTACAAGTCAACAGTACATTCAGTTTGCTGTTGTCAGTAACTAATTCAACACATGCAGTAACTAATTCAACTATTGTCCAATGTTTTGTGGAAATCAGCTGACAGCAAGAGGTTTCAGTGGTCAGTTTTAGCACACAAACGAACACATGTTCTGAAATTTAGCTACACACTCAACTGACGAGCAAGCAATATCATCCATCTGCAGAATTCTGAACCTAAAGTGGAGAGAGGATATCAAGTATCTCACCAGGATCGTCTTTTTTTTAAAGCAGTGGAGGAATGAGCGGCGCGGATCGACGGCCTCTCCAGTGGTGTGGCGACGATCCACGGTCATGGCGGTGGATCCCGCGGGTCGAAGGCAGGGTCGTTGGAGCGCGTCTGGTCCACGGTAGTGTCGGCGGAGCGCTGCAGGCCCGTCCCGTCCTTCCCACGTGTCCTCCCTCGCCACCGCCGCGTCCTTGACCTCCATCCGCATCCTTCCACGCGCCTTGGTTCAAGTATTTGACCGTGTATTCGACGACAAGGCTAGCCGAGACCTCAACATCGAGTATCTAGGCGTGTGCTCGACCTAATTCGGGATGAAGAGAGGAGATAGTTTCGCTAAAATCCTCACACGGTTTTCAAAATCACAATAACCTCATCGGCGTAAGGACCTATCACTAGTAGGAAAACGGCTATAGGTGGAACCACTTTCTGTGGCGCACCAATATTGCCATGCGTCACAGAATATATTCAGTGGCGCACCGGAAGTGGTGCGCCACAGAATTCTGCCCCCCCCCCCCCCCCCCCCCCGAATTGGCTTTCTGTGGCGCATAGGGGCAGATGCACCACAGAAAGTTTTGAAACCAGATCCCACCCCCCACCCCCCGTGGATCGCCTTTTCAGTTTTGCAAAACCGAAAAGAAAATGATAAAATCTTCAATAAATAAAATCCTTTGAGATATAGTTAGGTTTTAGTGTCTAGTTGGTATAGAAATTTTGAAATATGAATTTTGACCTTTTTTGCATAAAAGGAAAAAAAAATAGAACGGCCATAACTTTTGCATACGACGTCGAAAAAATGCGTTTAATATCTCAAAAAAAAAAACTAGAGAAAAATGGGAGCCCGATTTCACCCTGGTTTACCCGGTGAACTTTTCTCAGATCCTCGAAATTCCAAAAGGAAAAAAATTTATTTCAAAAAAAAGATTTTTTTTCTACAAAATCAAAAAAAATTGGGAAAGAAATTCTGTGGCGCATATCTACATATGCGCCACATAATTGTTGGGCGGGATTCGAATTTTGAATCCCGCCAGCGCCCCCCTTCTCCCTCTCTTTTCTCCTTCTCTCCTCTCATTTCCTCCTCTCCTCCACTTCTCCTCTCCCCTTCTTCTCCCTCCTCCTTCTCAACTCATAGTTACCCTTCTCCTCCTCCTCCTCCTCCACCCCCACCTCCGGTGACCTCCACCTCCGACGACCTCCTCCACCACCCGCCGACCTCCTCCTCCTCCACCACCTCCGGCGACCTCCTCATCCTCCTCCACCACCTCCGGCGACATCCTCCTCCTCCACCACCTCCGGCGACCTCCTCCTCCCTCCACCACCTCCGGTGACCCCCTCCTCCACCACCTCCGGCGACAACCTCCTCCTCCTCCACCACCTCCGGCGACATCCTCCTCGTCGTCCACCATCTCCGGCGACCTCCATCCTCCACCCACCCACCTCCGGCGACCCCCTCCTCCACCCACCTGCGGCCAAGCCACCTAGGGCCATGGCCACGGGCACCACGGCCTCCGACGAGCTCCGACGAAATTCTGGCAAAATTCCGGCGGCGCTAGATCCAGATTTAGATTTGGCCGCCTTTTTTTAATTCAAAAAAACAATTCTGTGGCGCATGTCTACGGGAAGCGCCACTGAAATCTTTCTGTGGCACATGGTGGTGGGGTGCGCCACAGAATTGTTTTCTTTCTGTGGCGCATATGCCCGTGCACCACAGAATTGAAATTTAGTGGCGAGGTATCTGTGGCGCACCGCCCATGTGCCACAGAATACCAAAAGTGGTGCGCCACTAATAGCCTTTTCCCTACTAGTGTATGTGTGTAGGTGAAACTTGAAGAAGGATGTATTTGCACAAGAACAAACATCCGCCACCACGTGAAGGCGACAGCCCTGAATAATCCATTCGGATTTTTTCAGGCACTATTGGAAAGTGCCCCAAAAATCCATCTTTCCAGGCAGTTTCGAAAAATTGCCCCTGAAAATCGAATTTTTCCTGCACTACCAAAAACTGCCCCATAAAATTAAAATTTTCTAGGCACTTAAAAAATACTGCCCCAAAAGATAGTTTTTTCCCGGCACTATGTGAATGTGCCTCTAACAAAGTGCCTGGAATAATACAACATGACATCGTGGGTATGGAGCACCCTACCTTTGATACTCAATGTGAACGCGTTGCTTAACTTTTTATTTTATTTGTTAGTCGTTGCAACATTTGTCATGCTAAACGCACACACATTTCGACTGGTTGTTTTTTGTTCTTCCAAATCCCAAGACTAAGACTTATTGAAATAATTTGATCATCTTTGGACTTTTTCAAAGCTGAGCGTCACTAGTATAGAAACAAGCAGATGATTTAGTTACACGTACTAGTGTTTCTCTCTGGTACCAATTAATCAACAGCTGCATTCTTCCACTTTCGTTTTCGCAGACAATCTCAGGCGAGTTGATCCAGTTCGACCCTCCCCAAGTCTCCTTCCCCTTCTTGCTAAACAAGAGGGTGTCCATGTTCAGCTCCTTTAAAATGGTCAACGTTACAGACCACAGCGTCGGTTTCAATACATGGGTTATGAACTACAATTCTGCGAACTACATGATAGAACCGAATGCAGGTATCCTGCCACCACACTCCACACAGGCAATCAATGTAAGAAGGACACCAAAGAAAGAGGAAGCAGAAGACATGCAGAGCAGAGACAAGATCGCTGTGTGGACGGGCATTGTGACTCATGGTGTCAAAGTTAGCGATCTCCGTACATACGCAAGTAAAAAGGAAAATAAAGACTTGCCCGTAGTTCTTACAATGGTGAGTTCCCTAGTTATCAAGTTTTTGTTAGATTTCAGTGTCCATTTAACTTGGAATTTTTCCTCACCGACCCCTAAAAAAGTTTCAACAATTCATCCCGTTGGAAATCGCCAATGAATACCGTGTACAGAAATTGGATTAAAGTACAATTGTTGGAATTGACTGTCTTCATCATAAACCTAGGTACGGATAAAACTGTTACGCTAAATGACACAACTCATAACTATGCGCTTCCTATATGTTCACAGCCTGGAGAAAGCAGCTCAAGGTAGGATCAGCATGGCCGAATCTATTGGACGTACGTGAAGGCCGGAGAAGGTAATTAATGCATGCATCTTTCTCATTATCACTTTTGTACTCAGCTATTATTTACTTATGTCTATGGCTTAGTGTATGTACCCATGTCTCAGTTTCGATCAGACAACTGAACAGCGGCACTGCTAGATTACCATGGTTTCCTTGATCCAATAGATGTCCGGAAGTCAACTTACTGGTTTGCGTTTAATTGATGTAGCACAATCGCACCAGAACACAGCTTTTCGCAACTGCTTGGCAGGAAAATGTTTTCGCAGGGCCTAAATTAACGGATGTGCTTTAGAAGTGTAGAATTACTAAACGGTCTTCAACGGAGGTGGCAGATTTGGTGCGGGAAGAGATGGCGTTGAGGGCTTTCGCCCACACGCAGGATCCGGGGGACTTTATTTTCTGTTTTTGCTTGTAGAGGGAGTTTTCCCTAACCCAAAATGCTGTACATAATCATCTATTCTATCTAATCGGTCGGCGGATTCGACCGCCTTAAGCCTCAAAAAAATAAATTAGAGGAAACTGTTCGCAAAGCAATTGTAATTGACATGTTAGCTTTTAGATCAATTATCTTTTTCTGTAGATGATTAGTTCAGTTATGTTGTATACCAGTTTTAGCATTTGCGCTCCTAAACTTCTAACGAAGAGCATAATTTTCTATGTAGGCGTGCCATGGGTTTGAATGGCATTTTGACTGAAGGATCTGGACATGGCAGAATGAACATGCATTATGTATAAAGGAAAAAAAGTCAGCGATGAGCTCCAGGCTGAGGAACGCCTGTACGAAGCCTGCTTTGCTCGTCAAATTCGATACGATGACCTAAAATTCGGACAATAGCTTGAACTAGTCTATTATTCCTGGTTATAAATCTGTACCGACATAACTTGTGCATCGGCATGTTCACCCATGCCCTGATCTCATTTTATATAATTCCTGGAACTTTCAGGTGGATTTATACTGTATCATAACATTCGCTGTACTAGTTATCAACTTAAGCAAACTCTACAATTTTAGGACAATGAAGAACATCAGCGATCTTTGCTGCCTTGGTGCCCACTTCTTGATTGTTTGTTTGTATGGGCTAGTCTAGGAGTTGTGTTTTTGTATGAGACAGCCAACACCAAACATCAGTCCCAGTTTGCCACGCTACGCATGGAGGTCCTTCAGAAGGTTGAGCTGCTTCGCTCTGAGGTCCACGACGCTCTTGCCAAGCTTCAGGTTGCGTCGGTTGTGCCTCTGCCACCTGAGGTTCAGATTGGTTCTGTTGATGAGGGGTCTGAGTGCTGCTTTGCAGAATTTTCTTCCCGTGCTCTGCATGCATCGTTGTCTGTCCTTAGGAGGGCTGTCGCCACCGAGACTGTGGCTCCAGTTGTGGAGATCTGGCCTGAGCTGCAGGATCATTGTGGGGAATCATCTCCGGTGCTTCTAGTTGAGCGGGGCCTTTTGGAGCCTTTGGCGATGGACAAGGTGCCATCCCCACCTCCGTCTGAGTCCTGCCAGCTGCCCTCCTCGGTGGATAGTGGAGGTCTTGTTGTTTCCGTCACTTTCTCATCCTTGAGTGACCAGGTTGTTGATGAGATAGCTATGTTGGTGCCTAACTCTGAGGCCCTGTTTGGCAAAGAGGTTTGCGACTTGCTTGCCGATTTGGAGTCGGCTTGTCCTGGATATGGCAAGGATATTGCTTTCGTCTTGGTAGGGACAGCTTCGGACGGTGTATTCATGAAGGTGGAGAAGTCTCTCAGAAAAAGGGCAAGGAAGAAGCTTGGCTTTGCATGGAAATCTTCCGCCTTTTCTTGATTGTTGAGCACATTTGAGTTTGTTGTGTTGTCAGTTCGTGGTTGTGATAGGTTGGACGAGTAGTTGTTTGGTTGTGTGGGTTCCTCTCTGTAATGTTGGTTGTCGGTGTTCGTTGTAAGGTTTTCGCCCGCTTTCTTCCACCAATAAACCTGACACATTCTTCTTAATTAATATAAGGCAAAGCTTTTGCCAAAAAAACATTAACTCAGGCTGACAGAAGTGACGTCAAGTATGACGAGACAACTTCAGCTAATTTTCCGAATAAATTTTTACAGCGTTTGGTCCGTTCCTCAGAAAAGGGATTGGGGATGAAATATCAGCCTATACTTGGGAAGTTAGAAGATCACGGGAGACCTGCACTGCACTCTTTCCTCTTGGGCGAGTGATGCGATTAATGGAGGTATTTTTTTGAGGGAATGGCTGATTTGGATTTTCGGAAAGCAAGCAGAAGCAGTCGCACGCCTCGCCTCATCATGTGCGCTGTAGTAGACTGGACTGGAGCTTGGAGGAGGGGATGTAGGGAGTGCATTGGGTCTTCGGTCAGTTCGTTCCACCAGGGTTACTACCGAAATTACCGAACTTAATTCGGTTTTCCAGATCTGCTAAACGAGACAAGTAACGAATATTTTCGTTTCGATTCGGTGCAGGTTTAATCGGCTTTCAAGTTTATATGCCCGCCCCTAGTGGCATGGAGCCATGAAGTAGAACCCGTACCAGAGCAGTGTTGGTTGATCTCTTATTCTTTTCTCTTTATTCCTTCATCAACACATATCACTCAACCCACATGCTCTCTTATCTAATACTACCTCCAACTTGAAATACCAAAATGTCATGTATTTTCGGACAAAGTAAGTAGTAAATAAATAACAATCCATTTCAACCATGTGCAGAAGAGGAAACTGCGGCTGCAGGTCTTGGACAATGGTGTATGCAGTCTCCCAGCGTCTTGTAGCAACTTTCCATGGGAAAACACGTAAAGCACGACCCGCCACCGATGCACTTACTTACTTCGATGCGATCCACGTCTATGGCTCTACCTACAAAATTGTTATTAACACAAAAATAACATTAAAGTGCCGACTCATAACCATGCATACATATAAGCTCATTCCAACTTGAAGAACATTATTATACTTATAATTAAGAGGTGAATCGAACAAAAACATACAAATAAGATGATGTTTTCTCACGAAACTTACATTGTGCATGGATAGCAAAGCATAGGAGAAGGAGCAATAATGCGCTAATTTTTTTTAAATAATACATTTTATTACAGAAAATCGAAGAATATTACACGGATTTAGGGTTTTCCAGAAATAATGTGGCCTAATCGGGTGCCAAGACGACAGGCACCTATCGTCGGGGGCTAGGACGATAGGTGCCAATCGCTGTGGCCGCAGACGATTGCATGCTGGCTGGGCCAGCCCACGCGGACGATGAGCCACTCGTGCTTGAGTGGACGGAAATCGTCCACGTCGCCGACGATAGGTCCAACCGTCTTGGCCCCGGACGATTAGTCCCAGGATAACCACCGACGGCTCCTTTCTTCCTCCTCGCGTCTTCTCTCTCTGTTTCGGCGCTGCTCGTTTTGCTCCGGCGATTCCCGGCCGATTTACTCGAAATAACCACAAAATCTTCGTCCTAGAACCTCCTATAGGTAGTAGGGAGGAGAGGAAACTTCGATCTACTCATGGGATAGCTTGGGATGGCCGTTTGGTGGAGCTCGTGTGAAGCAATGGTGGAGGTTGGGGTAGCTCGTGCAGGAGGTTGTGGTGGTGGTGCGGCTGCTGCTCCGGTGGTGGTGGAGGTGGTGTTGCTCCGGTGAATCAAGGCACGCGTCAAGGGTACGTGTTCTTTGTCTAATTAGGTTTAGATTAATTAGGTTTGCGTTTAGGGTTAATTAGGTTTGCGTTTAGGGTTAAGTTTGTCGTGCGGTAGTATTGAGTCCGGGTAGTATTGAGTACGGTTTGCATTCATGATTAATTAGGTTTGTGTTTAAGTTTAGATTAATTAGGTTTGTTTATTAGTTTACGAGTCCGGGTGTTTCGTTCTACCTAATTGTTGACGAGTCTTAATATTTTTCTAGGCAAAAGAGATATGTCTGGTGTAGTGAAGTGTACGTTCTACTACGGTGCTGGTACTGTGTTAACAAATGAATTGGGGGCAGATTTGAGTCAGTTTCAGCACTCGCAATTGGAACTTAATTCCCCGCAGACATGGTCGATTAGTCAGGTGAAAGACTGGTTGGCAGGATGTTTAGGGCTAAATCCTGATACAAACACCGTTGGTGTGCATGCATTGTGGTCGAAGTCAAGGTCAAGGGCAGACATATTCTTCTATCTGAGGCCGATAGATCGGACCTCTCAGTGGACCTCTCAGACATAAATCGTGCAGAGAAGTTGGGGGTCTGCTGTGTTAGCTGCTACGTACCGAGGTATGTGCAACGGGTGCCAAATTATTGCGCCAAATGCAAGTCTGCTTGGATGTCCTATATTGTTGCAGCTCTGGTCGTGGGAGAGGTTCCCTATCGGACGACCAGACATACGAGCTGAGCAGGCTTACCCGGTGACCCCGTTGTTAGACGCTGAGAGGATAGACTTGCCTACTTTCGGTACACTGTGGACGCGTCGTGAGGTATGTGTACATATCACAATTTAACGTATTGCATGCCTGTTTCATTACACATGTGATGTCACTAATTTTGTTTCCTGCAGAGACGCTATGCTCAAGATAACATGCGGAATTGCTACGAGGCTTTCACCGAGCAGTTTGACTACTTGAGCGAGGGTGCGGTTCTCTGGCAGCCGTACACGGCGGCTGCTATGCACGCTAAATACCCGGGTGGTATCTCCACGCTTTGCACGAGAGATCATAACTACTGGATGACAAAATCGAAGATCATCTTCGATGTATTCGTGGAGGAGATGGCCCAGCAGCGGGTTATGAGGCAATTTGGTCTCCGACAACTTGCACTTCCTCCGCCAACGGATAATCCCGTCCCACCCATCATTCACGGGTATGTATTTCTATGCGTTCCAAACTTTTCCACATGTTACAGCTAGTTAAATGACGAGCACTCATCACAAATGTAGGTTCTCAAGAAAAGGAACAAACAGGACCAGGCAACAGTGGCTTCAGAGGCTTCAGCGCGCCGTACATCGCAGAGTGGCACAGTGCCACGGAACAAGTCTGGGTGGAGACTCTCGAGTTTGATCCGGCACTGTTCGATTCCTATTTAGCGGTTTATAGCACCTCCACACGAGTGCGCATCCTGCATCATGAGCACCCTGAGGCGACACCGGCCCCTTCTACGTGGGATATGTATCCAAGCCAGTCTACTGCAGGCACCAGACAGTACAAGAATTCCTGACTATTGCATGGGAACAGATTCATGTTAGAAGTATTTTTCCTTTCCAATATTTTTCTATTGGAGGTTCTCTCATTCCTTTTATTGAGCACAATGATGCGAATCGAGCTTTAATGAGTTCTAATATGCAGCGCCAAGCAGTTCCCCTTTCTCGGTCCGAGAAGTGCAGCCGTAAGTTCATTCCCCTATTGAATGCATGTATGCTTCACCTACGTTTCATTAAAAATTCTTGTCCAAATTACAGGCTCAGTTGACACACGAGCTGCAGACTGATGTGGCTACCTACGCTCGTTCGCTTTCGAGCGGACCACTACTTGAGCGCCCGCCGCATTACTCTTGGGTGCGGCGCTTGGAGGAGAGGCTCCGAGCTATCTACGAGGTGATCACTTGCACACGTTCCGATGTTGATCCGCGTCAGACAGCAATGCGGCCACCTCGTCGTTCCCAGCCACAGACGCAGCCGCATCACACTCCTGAGCAGTCGCAGCACACTCCTGAGCAGCCGCAGCCCCAGCACACTCCTGAGCAGCCGCAGCGACACCGACACCAGCCGCGACCACGTCTACCTACGCAGCCTACGCCTAGACCACCGCCGCCTGACCAGGCTGGAGGTTCGTCGTGGCAGCAGCAGCAGCAGAGCCCAACGTCGGGCGGCTTCATTCTTCATCCACCACCCCAGCCATAGGGTATGTATTTTGTTATCTCTTGTTTTCGATATTAATCATGGTACAATTTCGTCTACTAAGTTTTTATGTTGCCTCTGTCAGGTATCAGTCTTCCATGTCTGATGCTTGTATGGTGTTGAATCACACAATCGTCGGGAAACCCCAAGAGCAAGGTGTGATGTAATTTAGCAGCAAGTCTTCCCTCAGTATGAAACCAAGGTTATCAATCCAGTAGGAGCAACGATTCTTCAGAAGGTTGTTGGCGGCTCGCACGGCGCAATGCGATGACCAACGTGGACCTGCACACAACACAATCACAGCACTTTGCCCCAACGAAACAGTGAGGTTGTCAATCTCACCGGCTTGCTGAAAACAAAGGATTAAACGTCTCGTGTGGAAAATGAGTATTAAATTGCAGAGAATGAAAAAGGAACAGTTTGCAGTTTGTGGTTTAATCAGTGTAAAAGAATGGACCGGGGTCCACAGTTCACTAGTGGTGTCTCTCCATAAAGATAACTAACATGTTGGGTAACAAATTACAGCTGGGCAATTGACAAATAGTGAGCGCATGACAATGCATATACATGACATGATGATACTATGATATTTAATTGGGCATTACGACATAATACATAGACCGTTATCCAACAGCGTCTATGACTAATAATCCACCGCCGGGTTGTCATCCGAGTTCCCCGTTGGTATTAAGTTGCAAGCAACGGATAATTGCATTAAGTAAAGTGCGTAATGTAAACAAACACATATGCCCGTGGACATAGCATCGTTAGGTTATCCCTAGTGGCAACAGCACATCCACAACCTTAGAACTTTCTGTCACTGTCCCAGATTAAACGGAGGCATGAACCCACTATCTAGCATAAATACTCTCTCTTGGAGTTACAAGCATCTACTTGGCCAAAGCATCTACTAGTAACGGAAAGCATGCAAGATCTTAAATAACATAGATAGATTGATAATCAACTTGACATAATATTCAATATTCATCGGATCCCAGCAAACACAACATGTAGCATTACAATAATATGATCTTGATCATGTAGGGCAGCTCACAAGATCTAAACATGATGGCACAAATGGAGAGACAACCATCTAGCTACTGCTATGGACCCGTAGTCCAAGGATGAACTACTCACGCATCACTCGGAGGCAGGCATGGCGATGTAGAAGCCTCCGGTGACGATTCCCCTCTCCGGCAGGGTGCCGGGAAGAGGTTCTGACCCTCCCGAGCTAGGGTTGACGGCGGCGGCGTCTCTGGAACTTTTCGTGGATATTTGCTCAGGTACTTAGGGTTTTCGCGTCGGGGGAATAAGTAGGCGAAAGGGCGGCGGCTGGAGACCCCGAGGGGCCCACACCACCCCAGGGCGCGGCAGAGGGGGGCCCGCGCCCTGGTGCGTGTGGCCTCCTGGTGGCCCTCCTCTGTTGCTCTTCGCTCCATCGGTGTGTTCTGGAAAATAGCACCCCGTGAAGTTTCGTCCAATTCCGAGAATATTTCCAGACTAGCTTTTCTGGAATACAAAAACAGCAGAAAACAGGAACTGGCACTTCGGCATCTTGTTAATAGGTTAGTCCCAAAAAATGTATAAAAGTGATATAAAGTAGATGCAAAACATGTAGCAATTGGTATAAAACAAGCATGGAACATCAAAAATTATAGATACGTTTGAGACGTATCAGCATCCCCAAGCTTAGTTCCTACTCGTCCTCGAGTAGGTAAACGATAAAAACAAAATAATTTTTGAGGTGACATGCTACTATCATAATCTTGATCATATAATATTGCAAGGCACATGTAAATGAATGAAGTGATCCAAGTCAATGGTCTATAATTTGCTATCAAATAGATAATGAGTAAACAATGAATCACACAAGCTAAACGTTTTCATGAATAGTACTTTCGAGACAAGCATCAAACAGTTTTGCATAAGTGTTAACTCATAAAGCAATAGTTTCTAAAAAAGGTATTCAATCAACACAAAGGAAGAATTAAGTTTCAGCATTTGCTTCAACTTTCAACATATTTATCTCATGGATATTGTCAACACAAAGTAGTATAACAAGTCCAATACGTTGCATATAACGCATGTTGTAACAAAGTTGACACTAGTGTTTGCTTGTGGAAGACAGAAAGAATAGGAAAACTGACTCAACATAAAAGTAAAAGAAAGGCCCTTCGCAGAGGGAAGCAGGGATTAAATCATGTGCTAGAGCTTTTAGGTTTTTGAAAGCATATAGAGATTGCATAAAATATTTGATACTCCTCCCAACCTTGCTAACACAAGCCATGGCTAACCGAATCCTCGGGTGCCTTCCATCAATCACATACCATGGAGGAGTATCTATTTTTGAGAGGTGTTTGTTAATTGTCAACGAATGGTAGCGGGTGAGAACAGTATTCTACCTGTCAAACGGACTTTTAAGAGCGGCTCCCATGAAGGACGTTATTTCTACCAGCAAGGCAGATCATCCCTCTTTCTCTTTGGTTTACACACATTCAGGTATTTCACTGTTTGTCATTGCTTACTGATGAATCAGGGCAAAAGTGTGAAGAGAATTAATTGGTTAAAGTTGTAATTAATTGGGACTGGGCACCCCGTTGCCAGCTCTTTTTGCAAATTGGATAAGCGGATGTATATGCCACTAGTCCAGGTGTAAAAGTCCATTGACAAAGAATAAAGAATAACCACACTAATTCCTCATGAGCTAGTAAACATTGACACAAAAAGGGAATAATAACATTTTGAATAATTTAAAGGTAGCACATGAAAAATTTACTTGGAGTGGCAAGGAAATACCACATATAGGTAGTTATGGTGGACACAAATGGCATGGATTTTGGCTCAAGGATTTGGATGCACGAGAAGCATTCCCTCTCAGTACAGAGTTTAGGCTAGCAAGGTTATGTAAGCAAACAAGAATATCAACCCGTACACCAAGTTTTATATGACAAACATATTGCAAACGTTATAAGACTTCATACCGTCTTCCTTGTTAACCAAACCCGTTATTAGAAAATATCTAGACCTTAGAGATACCACCGATGCAAACCAAATTTTCAACAAGCTTTACGGTAGTTCTTCACTAATAGGCTTAACTCATGTGATGCACAATTTAATCATGATCTACTTGTTAACTCAAAACAATTGACAAGCATCAAGTTATCCATAATAGTGATCTACAAGATTAAGCAAGTTTTTCCTTATACCAATTACCACATGCAACATTTTCTGAACCAACCAAACACCAATCAATTTATTTAATCAACTCTCCAAACAAATATAAGTGAAGCAAGAGAGTACTTTCTACAAAAGAAAGCTAATAGCTCTGACAAGAGATACATGAAAACAAGAGCTAAAAGCTGAACAGCGCTAGATATGAATACTCAACAAATATAAGTGAAGAATAGGAGTATTCTCATGAAAAAGCGGAGCGTGTCTCTCTCCCAATCAAGAATGCTAGGGTCCAGTCAAGCTTTATTGAAAATAAAAGCAATACTGAAAATAAAAGCACACAGACGCTCCAAGAAAAGCACATATGATGTGAAAGAATTAAAATATAGTTTCACTAGAGATGACCTGATAATTTTGACGATGAAGAAGGGGATGCCTTGGGCATCCCCAAGCTTAGACGCTTGAGTCTTCTTGAAATATGCTGGGGAGATCCATGGGAGCCTCCCCAAGCTTAAGCTCTTCACTCTTCTTGATCCTATTATCATCCTTCTCTCTTGACCCTTGAAAACTTCCGTCACACCAAACTCAAAGTAATCTCATTAGAGGGTTAGTGCATAATCAAAAACTCACATGTTCTATAAAGACGCAATATGATTTTACTTTAAACATTAGCTACAGCCACTGATGTTATGTGAAGCTCTTCCACCCAAAAAAGAATTTCACTCAACACTAGTAAAAGAGAGAATGCAAAATAAAAAGGCATAATCTGTCTAAAACAGAACAGTCCGCAAAGACGAATTTTTTCGAGGCACTTACAGCTCAGATCGAAAACTTTAACTAATGAAAGATTCAGACATTCATAAAGATTACGCACAAAAATTTCAGATTTTTAACAATCTGGTGATTTTAATTTCGTACAGTGAACAGCAAAAATCTGTTTCTGCGCAGCAATCAAAATTAAGCATTTAACATTAGAGGCTACTCTTGGCACAACAATGCGAGAAAATAAAGATACAAAGGAGTTGCTACAGAAGTAAACAAACTCCTTGACTCAATAAAAGAAAAATTGCAGAAAAATAAAATGGGTTGCCTCCCATAAGCGCTTTTCTTTAACGCCTTTTAGCTAGGCACAAAGCATGCATCAAGTATTACCAAGTGAAGAAGCATCAAAGAGAGGTCGGAAGTTTTCTCAACAATGCATTTATCTTGTCTATATAGGTTTCGAATTCCCTTTCTCAATACCCTAGGCTCATCATATTCATCAAATGGGTTTTCAGGAACAATCCAATCAAAATTCTTTTCTAGTGCCTCCTGCATTCCTATAAGCTTAAAAGGTATTGGTATTTTAACTTCCCCCTCACATTAGTTTCTTTGTGTACTTAACCTCTCTTTTCAAGTTTTTCAAGTGTATTAACAATCAATATAATACCAAGCATCTTATATTTAATAAAAACTTTTCTAGCTTCCCTAGCAACATCACCAAATTCTTTAAGTAGGGTTTCTAAAACAAAATCTTTCTTTTCACCATCTTCCGTATCATGAAGTTTTAGAAACATGTGCTGCATTATGGGACTAAGATTAACAAATCGAGCTTCCAACATGTGAACTAAGAAGCTGTAGCAATTTCATAATTTGGAGCAAGTTCTACCAAGGATCTATCTTCAAAATCTTCAACCATACTAACATGATTAAAGAATTCCTCAATGTTATCTCTTCCAATGATAGACCCACTACCCACAGATATTTCTTTTAGTAACTTAGGGAGAAGCATGATGAAATAAAAAACTAAACGAAAATAAACTAGATGCAAGTAACTAATTTTTTTGTGTTTTTGATAATTGAAAGCAAACAAGATAAAATAAAATAAACTAAGCAAGACAAAAACAAAGTAAAGAGATTGGAAGTGTGAAACTCCCCTTGCAGAAGACTGCTACTCCCCGGCAACGGCGCCAGAAAAACTTGATGCTTGATGGTGTGAATCACACATCGTCGGGAGACCCCAAGAGGAAGGTATGATGTATTAGCAGCAAGTTTTCCCTCAGTATGAAACCAAGGTTATCGAACCAGTAGGAGCAACTCTTCAGAAGGTTGTTGGCGGCTCGCACGGCGCAATGCGATGACCAACGTGGACCTGCACACAACACAATCACAGTACTTTGCCCCAACGAAACAGTGAGGTTGTCAATCTCACCGGCTTGCTGAAAACAAAGGATTAAACGTCTCGTGTGGAAAATGAGTATTAAATTGCAGCGAATGAAAAAGGAACAGTTTGCAGTTTGTGGTTTAATCAGTGTAAAGAATGGACCGGGGTCCACAGTTCACTAGTGGTGTCTCTCCATAAAGATATAACATGTTGGGTAAACAAATTACAGCTGGGCAATTGACAAATAGTGAGCGCATGACAATGCATATACATGACATGATGATTACTATGATATTTAATTGGGCATTACGACATATACATAGACCGTTATCCAACAGCGTCTATGACTAATAATCCACCGCCGGGTTGTCATCCGAGTTCCCCGTTGGTATTAAGTTGCAAGCAACGGATAATCGCATTAAGTAAAGCGCGTAATGTAAACAAACACATATGCCCGTGGACATAGCATCGTTAGGTTGTCCCTAGTGGCAACAGCACATCCATAACCTTAGAACTTTCTGTCACTGTCCCAGATTCAACGGAGGCATGAACCCACTATCTAGCATAAATACTCCCTCTTGGAGTCACAAGCATCTACTTGGCCAAAGCATCTACTAGCAACGGAGAGCATGCAAGATCATAAATAACATAGGGCATAATTGATAATCAACTTGACATAATATTCAATATTCATCGGATCCCAGCAAACACAACATGCAGCATTACAATAATATGACCTTGATCATGTAGGGCAGCTCACAAGATCTAAACATGATGGCACAAATAGGAGAGACAACCATCTAGCTACTGCTATGGACCCGTAGTCCAAAGGTGAACTACTCACGCATCACCTCGGAGGCAGGCATGGCGATGAAGAAGCCTCCGGTGACGATTCCCCTCTCCGGCAGGGTGCCGGGAAGAGGTGCTGGACCCTCCCGAGCTAGGGTTGACGGCGGCGGCGTCTCTGAACTTTTCGTGGATTTTGGCTCGGGTACTTAGGGTTTTCGCGTCGGGAGGAATAAGTAGGCGAAAGGGCGGCGGCTGGAGGCACCCATGGGGCCCACACCACCCCAGGGCGCGGCAGAAGGGGGGCCTGCGCCCTGGTGGCGTGTGGCCTCCTGGTGGCCCTCCTCTGTTGCTTCTTCGCTCCATCGTGTGTGTTCTGGCAAAATAGCATCCTCCGTGAAGTTTCGTCCAATTCCGAGAATATTTCCAGACTAGCTTTTCTGGAATACAAAAACAGCAGAAAACAGGAACTGGCGCTTCGGCATCTTGTTAATAGGTTAGTCCCGGAAAATGTATAAAAGTGACATAAAGTAGATACAAAACATGTAACAATTGGTATAAAACAAGCATGGAACATCAAAAATTATGGATACGTTGGAGACGTATCAATGTCCGGCCAACAGTCGTCTGGATCAACGTGGGGGAGTGAGCTGGATGCGTACAACTATCACGACGCATGGATGGGCATGTACAACACTCCTCCACCACAGCCCACACAGGAGACACAGCAGGAACACGACGAGTCCCTGGTTCCTGCACGTGACGTTAGGCCACCGCACAGGTTTGGATGGATGACGCCGCCTAACCCAACCACCTCCGCGTCGTGGCAGACGTCGTTGAGACTTGTCTATCTATCTATGTACCAGACTTATTTATATCTATGTTGAGACTTGTCTAACTATCTATGTACCAGACTTATATCTTAGTTGCTACTACCCTGTTTCGATTAATGGTGATGATGGGCGACTACTTTTCGCATTGATATTAAACAAACCAAGCAAATTACATTGACAACATAAATTACACAGACAACAAAATATCGGTAGTAGCGAAAACACAACATAAATTGAATATACATGGTACTCTGCAAATTAGAAAAAGAAAAGTCATCTACCATCGACGCAGCCTCCCGCGTCACTCTTGCCTTTCGACGACGCAACACCCTTGTCCTTCGACGACGCCACACCCTTGCCCTTCGACGCCGCCGCCGCTGCTGCAGCTTTCTTGCTCGCTTCAGTCGGCATGAAGATATCATCTTCATCCTCGCTCTCCTCGACCCATAAAATCGGTTTACGAAAAGCATCCAACATATCTGCTTCACTCCTATATGCTAGTTTCTTCTTCTGCCACCTAGCATACAGCCTCACAAGTTCTTTTTCTATTTCCTTCGAATCCCTTCGTGGCCACCCATGCCTAACTAGCTTCGCTGATAGCTCACGGAGATAAGGTGGATGACTAACAATATCTTCGAATGGGATCTTCTTATTGTTTACCTTGAAATCGACCGTAAACTGTAAAAGTAGTGCCGACATTCCTTCCGGGAAACTACCATCTGAAGGAAAGCTCGACATGTTCGAGTGAGTGGACTAAAATGCTTACCAACCTCAGTGAGAAGGGGTTCTTATAGGCCGAGATGAGAAGAATTGGCGGGAAACAGGCGGGAGATACGATGGCGGAAAAAAATGGCGGGAAGGAATTTGGGGGGAGAGAATATGGCGGGAAAAAATGGCGCGAACGATTTTCGCGGGAGATACGATGGCGGGAAGCAATTTGACGAGAAAGATGGCGGGACAAACAAATCGGCAAAATAAAACACGGTCGCGGCAACGTTTTAGGAGGAAAAACACGGTCGCAGCAACATTTTAGGAGGAAAACAGCTTGCAAATAAAGTGGCATGCAGCAGTTGTGCGGGGCTGCGACGACAGGACCCTATCGTCTTGGCCCCAGACGATATGCCCTTATCGTGTTGGCCCTGGACGATAGGTCCTTATCGTGTTGGCCCTGGACGATAAGGTCCTGCTCCGCATGCAGCCGACGGACGATGGCACCTATCGTCCTAGCCCCCGACGATAGGTGCCTGTCGTCTTGGCCCCCGATTAGGCCGCATTATTTTTGAAAAAACCTAAATCCGTGTAATATTCTTCGATTTTCTGTAATAAAATGTATTATTTAAAAAAAAATTGCTTGGACGGGCTTCATGCACTTCTCCATGTGAATGGTAACGATCGCAACACTTGCTGGCAGGTTGTTTCTGATTTGGGTCGAGACCACGCGATGCTGGCATATGTATAGAGGGGAATTGATAGACGGATATATATGGCAATTAATTGATAGGTAAAGACTATTTTTTATGGATATATAGGCAATTAATAGTAGAGACTAATTTGGCATGAATTGATAGATGGATATATAGATATATAGCCAATATATCCATCTACATGTTCTTGCCAAATTAGTTTCTATCAATTAATGATATATATGGGTTGTTTTGGCATGAACTGGGGCCATGAAATCGATGATGGTTGTAATTTCCTTCCAAAGTTATCTGGTCCTGTGCGTGCCTAGGTGGCAAATGACGGGGATTTTTTTTTGCCCCACTTTACCTTGTACCTATCCAATTAGTCCTTCTTTAGTTTGACCCTACAATTTTGCTACTATTTTCTATCTTGCTTCCTTATTTGATCCTAGACATATGGGACCCGCAAACCAAAATATCCATCTTCCTCTTTGACTTGGTGGATCAGTTGAGATGTTCTCTGTTCGTGAGCATCGCGTCACGATGTAAGCATCATCATTATCGACACAGAATTACAGATACGAGTGAAGGGACAGGAAGGAGTCGCGGTTTCGGTTGGTTGCTTACAGATATTGCTGATCATCAGCATCTCCCTTGAATGTAACAGATGCATGTAAACAGGTTGTGAAAGTAATGTTAAATGATGGTTAATTCCCGCAGCAGTCTTGTCTTTATAGCATTTTTTTCCCTGAATCTTGAACAAGTTCCAGCTTGCATTCTCACAGCACATGACCACAACTTCTCCAGAAGTCACATACTCCCATTACTCATAACAATGATACAAAGGGGAAAAAGACAAGTGGCATTGACAAGGCGATTGGCATGCTCGATCTGATCTGATAGCATCACACATAAGTTATTCATCAAGTCACAAGAAAATATAAATGAATGATCACAACCAAAAAAAAAATTATCTCGGCAAAGCTGTGTCCGACGAACAGCTCAACATATTCAGAGAGAACCTATGGATCTTCCATTGTCTTGTAGTTGGTGGCGCACACATTGATGTCAGCCGATAAAGAAGCAATTGATAACCGGAAAAATGTTGGCAAAGAAGAAAAATCCTTCATGGACTAGACCTTAATTTGATAGCAGGTATTGGCAAACACGTAAAGATATGAGTGACAGCAGATACAAAGGGTTCAGCGTCACGAACTCGTAACGTAAACTAATACAATTCAATCAGGGGCATCTTGATGTGTTTGATGGTGCTTTTGCGGAACCTTGTTACAATAGGGTTTCGCCGGACCATAAACGTGGGGTAACAATGGGTGGCATCGAGCAGCTGGAGGCGTGGACAGTGGTCGAGGAGGCCGACATGCATCTCTTCCTGGAAGAAGCCGCTCCGCATGACGATGCGTTCCAGCAGAGGGAGATTCACGAAAATCATGGTGACGAGTTTCTCTTGTCATGGATCCAAGGCCAGTCTGCGACATCGAGACTTCTCAGGAGAGGCGCTCTGCGTGCATGGTAGATCAGATGACTTGTGCAACGACATGCATGGGCGATGAGAGTAAGAGTTAGGAGGAGTACACATGCCTGTTGGCGAGGTGAACCTGGACATCTTCGTCGACGTGGCCAGCGAACGACTCGCACCGTCCGGCGCTGCGATCCACCGCGGCGAGCGCCATGGCTTTCCATCCATCAGGTGGCTCACCGTACCACCGGGCGCCGTCAAATAGATCGATGCTGCGCCATAGCAGGGGCTCCTTCTTGGCGAGCCGGCGCCAGGGCGAGCACACGACCCCCGCGCCGCGGAGAATATCGGCCTGCGTGAGCTTGCCGACGACGATACATAGGATGTCCCGGGGCAGAGACGCCCAGTCCCTCCACTCGTCAACATGGTCCTCGCGGCGACGGCTGCGCCGAGACGGAGATGTGCAGGTTAGGGTTTTCCTTTTCCTCTTGTTCATGTCCATGAATCTATTTCTCCGTGAATAACGATGATGGGAACGTTATTCCCGTGAAGAACGTACGGAGAACGCTTACTGCCGACCTATCGCGCACGCTAGCCAAGCTAGCTCGATTACATTTTTTTTCGGCCCATTATGGTCTGGCTCATTGTTTGATGCATAAAATGAGGCAGCAGCCCAGTTCTAGCTAACGAACCTGGTTTCTTAACTATTTTTGTTTGGACTTTTCGATATCCTGTACATGTGTTAATTTTGTAAGACAAACACATAAGATATTGTTGCAAATACACAAGACATGTTTTTCTGAAAATTTTCTAGAGATTTTTATTCCCTAGTTTTGTGTTGTGTTACATATGTGGTTTCAAATTGTAACAAATTTTTCGGTCTAAAAAAAATTGTAACAAATTTGATGATTTTTTCTTGCGAATTCACACGCCACATGTTGTAACGTTCCTTGACGTTGGCTACAAATTTTGACTTTTTCTCGGATTCATCGATGGAGTGTTATGTGCTTTTTCAAAATGTTGCAAACATTTTTTATTGTAATCGTTTGTGACTTTTGGTGAAATAAGTGATGATTTTTTCTTGAAAATGAATCTATATAAAAAAGTTGTTCTCAGCCACTTTTTTGTTGGCGCAAACATATATTTTTTTATTGTAAACTTTTATGATTTATGTTGAAATAGTTGGTAATTTCTGTTGCAAATGAATCTTCAGCAACGACATTCTTGCTTACCAACTTTTTTGTTTAACCATTTTTTTGTACCATTACTTGTTTCTGAAATATTGCGGCAATTTGTTGCGTTACTATATATTTTCTGTAGGCGAATTTAGCCTACCAAAATACATGTATTTTAGGATAGAGTATGTAGTAAATAAATAAGAATCCACTTTCATATATGCAGAAGAGGGAACTGTGGCTGCAGGTCCCGGACAATGGGCTGTGCAGTCGTCGAGCGTCCTGTAGAACTTCTCCATGGGGAAGCAAGTAAAGCACGACCCGCCACCGCCACCGATACATCTACCGATTTCGATGTGATCCACGCCGATGACTCTACCTACAAAATTGTTATTAACACAAAAATAACATTAATGTCATGGTCCCAAGTTGAAGGCCATTATATACTTATAATTAAGAGGTCAATAAAAAATCACTAGAAGCCGATCCCATCTTTTTTTCAAACTGGGCTACCCTTTTCCATTAATTTTCATAACAGAAATACAGTCTTTGGAACAGCATACAACAGGATACAGGATGGAAACCGCTGCCTAAAATGCTCGTCTTGAAACACAAGGCTACTAGACGAAAACCTGCCCTGCACTAGATCTAACTACAGCATGGTTTCGGTTTCATCCAAATCCCGAGGAGATGGCGGAGTTACACAGACCACAGTACTGCCCAGATCAATTAGCTAGCACAGGAACTAACACCACAAACCAGCCAGAGCAGCAACGCAACACAAAACAAACATTCAGAGAAGCTGCAGCCGACGCACCTTTTTTGTCAGGACAATGACCTTCTATCATCAGCATCCCAGGTCCTCTACCAACACGGCAGCACCTTGCTCTTGACGAACCAGTTCGGACGCCTTCTTAAGCCGAGCCCATCTATTGAAGGCTCACGAAGATTCGTTGCCATCTCTTAGACTCCATACTGATGAGCTGGCAATTTCTTCTATTAACCCTGGTAAGGCATATCCATAAAAAAAGATGCTTGTAGACAGGTTGTGAAAGTATTGTTAAATGATGGTTAATTCCGGCAGGAGTATAATCTTTATAGCATTTTTTTCACTGAATCTTGAACAAGTTCCAGCTTGCCTTCTCACAGCAAATGACCACAACTTCTCCAGAAGTCCCATTACGCAGAACAATGATACAAAGGGGCAAAAGACAAGTGGCATTGACAAGGCTATTGCATGCTCGATCTGATCTGAAATCTGATAGCATCACACATAGGGGTCAATAGCTCCTATGTGACGTCTTTCCACGGCAATTGATGGGCAGCGACGTCGTTGGCAGGAATTGCTCTGCTACGACATCGCTGTGAGCACAAATTGCTCTGCTGCGACTTGGCCCTTAAGCGCAGTCTGTTAGGTAGGATTATGGGGAGCCGACGGGTGGGACCCACAACTTATCCACGTCAGCTTGCATAAGATGGGACCCACACAGCAACGATGACCGTTGTATCCTCCTCCCCTGCGCGCGCATCCTCCCTTGCCATTTCTTCTTCTTCTCCGACGACGAAGCGCGGCAACGCCGGCGAGAGATGCGAGCTCCGTCTCAGGCAAACATAATAAACTGAACTGAATTACAGACTAACAGAAAAGCAGATGATCCACGGAGACTGAATTACACATAATAAACTGAACTTAATTAGACATACTAGACTGAATTACAGTAGTTCGTCAATGGCTCGTCTGATCAAAAGCCACACGAGTAGTTCATCAAACTAATTACTCGTCCACCTCATGGCGGTGCTACGCTGGCGGCGGCGTCAGGCCCAGGTTGAGCCACTTGTACGCGCCGCGCTTCCGACCGGTGTCGGAATGAACCCGCCTCGCGCGTTCGGGGTCAGCCGGCCGCTTCTGTGCCTTGCGGTCATCGCCGGAGCGATTTCCACCGCCGGAATGGCCACCGCGGGAGCTGGAGCCCCCGGAACCCCCACGCCTAAACATCTTCGTGCGGTGGCGCTGGATCTGTAGGTGGCGACGGCGGTTACTCGTGGATTTTGTCGTCGGCGGCGAGTGAGTGTGGGGAGCGGTAGATCTGAGAAATAGCTAGGGTACGACACAACTGAGTGGATAAGTAGGGGAACGGGAAAAAACAAGGTGGGCCGTGGCACTGGAGGTCGGCCGGCTATGGGGAAAGTGAAAGGGAGGTGGGCCGTGAAATGAAATAACAGACCTTATCTTATGCGTGTCTGAAAAAAAAACTATGTGCTCGAACAATTTCAAAAGAGCATACCTAATTAAAAAAAATATCATAAAAACATGAAACCTTCATTTTGGAGTGAATAATTCAAAAAATAGTGAGACTTCAGAATGACACTATATAGATAGAAAACAAGTCTAGGAATTTGTTTAGGAATTTTGAATTTTGACAAGGTTGAAAAAAAACACTTGCTTAGGAATTTTAAATTTTGAATTTTGCTCATTTGAATTTTGACAAAACAAATAATCAAAATTTCAAAAAAAAAAGAATCTATTATGTATATAAGAAGACCATGCACACTGGTTTTATCATTTTTTGATTTTTTTTTGAATTTTTTATACTCATTTCAAATTTGGTGAAACCTAACTTTGACCAAATTTAAACAAGTTCAGAACATGAAAATGAAAATGTCCACATGGTCTTCTTATAGATAGAACACAATTTGCAATGATTTCCAAACTATAAACTTGTTTGTTCTAACTTGGTCGTCAATCCGAGCCTTCATGAAAAAGTGCTAAAAAGGAGATCCAAAGGTAGGGTAAATGATATCATTTCTAAGCAAGCTATTTTCGATCTTGTCTAAATCAGCCAAAAAACTGTTCTACGAATCTATTATGTATCTAAGAAGACCATGTGCACTGGTTTTTTTTATTTTTTTGATTTTTTTTGAATTTTCTATACTCATTTAAAATTTGGTCAAACCTAACATTGACCAGCATTTAAACAAGTTTAGAACATGAAAATGAAAAAGTGAGCCTGGATCCTTCTTAGTCACTCCAAAATGGAGTTTTGGTGTGTTTTTTGGGAAATTTCGTGTTTCAAATCCAAAACCTCCTCACTTCACTCTTGATTTCATATGACAAAGTGTGAGATATCACATTGTTTATGTGCATTTCTTCGTTTGAATACATGCTGACCTTGTTTATTAACTAGAATAGTTAGTATAAGTCATATGAAGACCATGTGCACTGGTTTTTTTCATTTTTTGATTTTTTTTTGAATTTTCTATACTCATTTCAAATTTGGTCAAACCTAACATTGACCAGCATTTAAACAAGTTCAGAACATGAAAATGAGAAAGTGAGCCTGTATCCTTCTTAGTCACTCCAAAATGAAGCTATGGCGTGTTTTTTGGGAAATTTCGTGTTTCAAATCCAAAACCTCCTCACTTCACTCTTGATTTCATATGACAAAGTGTGAGATATCACATTGTTTATGTGCATTTCTTCGTTTGAATACATGCTGACCTTGTTTATTACCTAGAATAGTTAGTATAAGTCATATGAAGACCATGTGCACTGGTTTTTTCATTTTTTGATTTTTTTTTTCAATTTTCTATACTCATTTCAAATTTGGTCAAACCAAACATTGACCAGCATTTAAACAAGTTCAGAACATGAAAATGAGAAAGTGAGCCTGTATCCTTCTTAGTCACTCCAAAATGAAGCTTTGGCGTGTTTTTTGGGAAATTTCGTTTTTCAAATCCAAAACCTCCTCACTTCACTGTTGATTTCATATGACAAAGTGTGAGATATCACATTGTTTATGTGCATTTCTACGTTTGAATACATGCTGACCTTTTTTATCAACTAGAATAGTTAGTATATGTCATATGAAGACCATGTGCACTGGTTTTTTTCATTTTTTGATTTTTTTTTGAATTTTCTATACCCATTTCAAATTTGGTCAAACCTAACATTGACCAGCATTTAAACAAGTTCAGAACATGAAAATGAAAAAGTGAGCCTGGATCCTTCTTAGTCACTCCAAAATGGAGCTTTGGTGTGTTTTTTGGGAAATTTCGTGTTTCAAATCCAAAACCTCTGCACTTCACCCTTGATTTCATATGACAAAGTGTGAGATATCACATTGTTTATGTGCATTTCTTCGTTTGAATACATGCTGACCTTGTTTATCAACTAGAATAGTTAGTATATGTCATACGAAGACCATGTGCACTGGTTTTTTCATTTTTTGATTTTTTTTGAATTTTCTATACTCATTTCAAATTTGGTCAAACCTAACATTGACCAGCATTTAAACAAGTTCAGAATATGAAAATGAGAAAGTGAGCCTGTATCCTTCTTAGTCACTCCAAAATGAAGCTTTGGCGTGTTTTTCTGGGAAATTTCGTGTTTCAAATCCAAAACCTCCTCACTTCACTCTTGATTTCATATGACAAAGTGTGAGATATCACATTGTTTATGTGCATTTCTTCGTTTGAATACATGCTGACCTTGTTTATTAACTAGAATAGTTAGTATAAGTCATATGAAGACCATGTGCACTGGTTTTTTCATTTTTTGATTTTTTTTTCAATTTTCTATACTCATTTCAAATTTGGTCAAACCTAACATTGACCAGCATTTAAACAAGTTCAGAACATGAAAATGAGAAAGTGAGCCTGTATCCTTCTTAGTCACTCCAAAATGAAGCTTTGGCGTGTTTTTTGGGAAATTTCGTTTTTCAAATCCAAAACCTCCTCACTTCACTCTTGATTTCATATGACAAAGTGTGACATATCACATTGTTTATGTGCATTTCTTCGTTTGAATACATGCTGACCTTGTTTATCAACTAGAATAGTTAGTATATGTCATATGAAGACCATGTGCACTGGTTTTTTCATTTTTTGATTTTTTTTTTTTGAATTTTCTATACTCATTTCAAATTGGGTCAAACCTAACATTGACCAGCATTTAAACAAGTTCAGAACATGAAAATGAGAAAGTGAGCCTGTATCCTTCTTAGTCACTCCAAAATGAAGCTTTGGCGTGTTTTTTGGGAAATTTCGTTTTTCAAATCCAAAACCTCCTCACTTCACTCTTGATTTCATATGACAAAGTGTGAGATATCATATTGTTTATGTGCATTTCTTCGTTTGAATACATGCTGACCTTGTTTATCAACTAGAATAGTTAGTATATGTCATATGAAGACCATGTGCACTGGTTTTTTCATTTTTTGATTTTTTTTTGAATTTTCTATACTCATTTCAAATTGGGTCAAACCTAACATTGACCAGCATTTAAACAAGTTCAGAACATGAAAATGAAAAAGTGAGCCTGGATCCTTCTTAGTCACTCCAAAATGGAGCTTTGGTGTGTTTTTTGGGAAATTTCGTGTTTCAAATCCAAAACCTCTGCACTTCACCCTTGATTTCATATGACAAAGTGTGAGATATCACATTGTTTATGTGCATTTCTTCGTTTGAATACATGCTGACCTTGTTTATCAACTAGAATAGTTAGTATATGTCATACGAAGACCATGTGCACTGGTTTTTTCATTTTTTAATTTTTTTTGAATTTTCTATACTCATTTCAAATTTGGTCAAACCTAACTTTGACCAGCATTTAAACAAGTTCAGAACATGAAAATGAAAAAGTGAGCCCGGATCCTTCTTAGTCACTCCAAAATGAAGCTTTGGTGTGTTTTTTGGAAAATTTCGTGTTTCAAATCCAAAACCTCCTCACTTCACTCTTGATTTCATATATCACATTGTTTATGTGCATTTCTTCGTTTGAATACATGCTGACCTTATTTATCAACTAGAATAGTTAGTATATGTCATATGAAGACCATGTGCACTGGTTTTTTCATTTTTTTATTTTTTTTTGAATTTTTCATACTCATTTCAAATTTGGTCAAACCTAACTTTGACCTGCATTTAAACAAGTTCAGAACATGAAAATGAAAAAGTGAGCCTGGATCCTTCTTAGTCACTCCAAAATGAAGCTTTGGTGTGTTTTTTGGGAAATTTCGTGTTTCAAATCCAAAACCTCCTCACTTCACTCTTGATTTCATATGACAAAGTGTGAGATATCACATTGTTTATGTGCATTTTTTCGTTTGAATACATGCTGACCTTGTTTATCAACTAGAATAGTTAGTATATGTCATATGAAGACCATGTGCACTGGTTTTTTTATTTTTAATTTTTTTTTGAATTTTCTATACTCATTTGAAATTTGGTCAAACCTAACATTGACCAGCATTTAAACAAGTTCAGAACATGAAAATGAAAAAGTGAGCCTGGATCCTTCTTAGTCACTCCAAAATGGAGCTTTGGTGTGTTTTTTGGGAAATTTCGTATTTCAAATCCAAAACCTCCTCACTTCACCCTTGATTTCATATGACAAAGTGTGAGATATCACATTGTTTATGTACATTTCTTCGTTTGAATACATGCTGACCTTGTTTATCAACTAGAATTGTTAGTATATGTCATACGAAGACCATGTGCACTGGTTTTTTGATTTTTTTATTTTTTTTTAATTTTCTATACTCATTTCAAATTTGGTCAAACCTAACTTTGAGCAGCATTTAAACAAGTTCAGAACATGAAAATAAAAAAGTGAGACTGGATCCTTCTTAGTCACTCCAAAATTAAGCTTTGGTATGTTTTTGGGAAGTTTCGTGTTTCAAATCCAAAACCTTCTCACTTCACTCTTGATTTCATATATCACATTGTTTATGTGCATTTCTTCGTTTGAATACAAGCTGACCTTATTTATCAACTAGAATAGTTAGTATATGTCATACGAAGACCATGTGCACTGGTTTTTTCATTTTTTTTGATTTTTTTTTAATTTTCCATACTCATTTCAAATTTAGTCAAACCTAACTTTGACCAGCATTTAAACAAGTTCAGAACATGAAAATGAAAAGGTGAGCCTGGATCCTTCTTAGTCACTCCAAAATGAAGCTTTGGTGTGTTTTTTGGGAAATTTCATGTTTCAAATCCAAAACCTCCTCACTTCACTCTTGATTTCATCTGACAAAGTGTGAGATATCACATCGTTTATGTGCATTTCTTCGTTTGAATACATGCTGACCTTGTTTATCAACTTGAATAGTTAGTATATGTCATATGAAGACCATGTGCACTGGTGTTTTGATTTTTTGAATTTTTTTTAATTTTCTATACTCATTTCAAATTTGGTCAAACCTTCTAGAAGGAATCTGCGGGCGCCGTCCGATCTAACCCAAGCCTTCTAGAAGGAAATCGTAGCCATCCGATGCAACATTCTAGAAGGAATCTGTGCGATCCGCGAGAGGCCATATACTGCAATCTGATTGGCTGGACTAGTTTTTTTTCTGAACTCGGATTGGGTCAGACTGTTGGGCCGTGCCAATTCCAAGTGTTGGGCCGTGTCAATTCCAAGTGTGGGCCCGGGATGCGAGCACGTTGGCATGCATGCGCGGGAAACAACGGCGTTTGCATGCATGCGCGCCTCCTTGGAAGTTTCCCGTCGACGGTGCACTTTGGAAGTTGAACAAGCCACCGTTTTGATTGTGCCGCGTTGATTCATACGTGAATTTAATCACTGGCGCCACCCGCCGGCCTCCCTCTCTGCCGCCGGCCTCCCTCTCCGCCCTATATAAACCTACACTAATCCATGGCCTTAAGCACACATAAACTCTCTCTCTCGATCCCTCTCTTGTATTCCAATGGAGCCACTCGCGCGCGTACCTCCGTCTCGGCTGTACTACTTCACCAAAGAAGACATGAACTTCAATGTATGGGTCACCCTCCGTGCATATCGCGTGGAGAGGTGGATCCGCGACGTGAAGAAATTCTATCTCGACGCCGCACCGATCAAGTGCGTTTGGACTCGAATGCGAGTTCACCGACTCTCTCCCAGGTCGACAGAGAGATTTTCCACCCGAGAAAAGACAGCGCGCTGCCGTCCTTCAACTCTCGGTGGCGTCCGAGACCCTGGTCTTCCAGATCTGCAAGGCTGATAGGGTGCCACAGCTCCTCGTGGATTTCTTAGGTGACAAGACCATCAAATTCTATGGCGTGGCTATCCACAATGACTTGCGGATGCTGCGCCCATACGAAATTGTTATTCCGTCCGCGGTCGACCTCCAAAGCGATTGGCGGAACCCAACCGGAAATCCTACTCCTAGTCTCTATGCTCTCTCCAATGCTATCGTTGGGACAAAACTTGAGAACAAGAAGAAGGACAAGGAGAAGGGCAATGACGACGATGAAGAAGACCTCCGGTTTCGCGGATGGGGCAACGTTCCATTGAGCTACGATAGAGTCGTGTATGCCGCTCTGGACGCTCGCCTCGGCTACGAGATTGCACAGAGGTGGGAATTTTGAAGATGAAGAAAGTTCCAAGACTTATCTATGTTTTACTTTTATCGTGTTTATTTTGTTTTCCGTGTTTTTTCTTTGTCGTGTCGTGTCGTGTCCCTGGAATTATCTATGTAATGGTGGCACTCGTTTGCATCTAATTATTTATCTAAATCGTGCCAAAAAAATGCAGTACAAACATGCGTTTTTAAACCCTAAAACGCAAAAGTGGCTGAAATGGCTCCTACACTTACTGGGCCTAATTAGATATAGTTGGCCCATTCCTCTAACCGACGCTGGACTCCTGGAACTGAGATAGCCCACAGTGAAACCTTTTATTTTTCTCAACAAAAAAAAGACAGAGGAATATTCCGACCGTCGGCGGCGCTCCCTAGCGACGCCGTCCTCTCGGTCGCCCGCGCCCGGCACCTTACTACCAACAGGGGTCGCCGCCCACCTCTGCGCGTGGCCGCCTCCAAACCCGTCTCGCGCTCGGCTGATTCCTGCTCACCGCTGCGAGCTCCACCGTCGGCGTTGCTCCACCGCCGCCGGCGTTGCTCCACCGCTGGAGAAGAAGGGGGGGAAAGCTCCCGGGGATGGCTCTGGTTTCTATCAGCTGGTGAGGTGGGTCCCGCGCTCAGAGGTGCTCATGTGGGTCCTCTGCTGATGTGGATAAGTTGGGGGTCCCACCAGGCACACATAATACCAATCCCTAACCTGTCCCTTGCGGTTAAGCCCCACTGTCCCATATGAGCTATTCAAACCACGAGATGCTTCGCACCACGGCTATTTCAGCCAACGACGTCGCCTCGTGGACAATTGCCCGAAAAGACGTCGCACAGGAGCTATTCACCCCACACATGGGTTCTTCATCAAGTCACAAGAAAATATAAATGAAGGATCACAACCTAAGCAAAAAAAAATTTATCTCGGCAAAGCTGTGTCCGACGAACAGCTTAACATATTCACAGAGAACCTATGGATCTTCCATTGTTTTGTCCTTGGTGGCGCATGCATTGATTTCAGCTGATACAAAAGCAAGTGATAACCGGAAAAATGTTGGCCAACAAGAAATATCCTTCATGGACTAGACCATATATAGTAAACTTGAAAGTATGCGAGAGGAGGTTTTGGTGAACATGTAAAGATATGCGTGACAGCAGATACAAGTCTAGAGATCTCCACCGAGAACCAGATCGCCGCCCAGCTCCGTCCCAGGTGAAGATATGCTGCACTGACTAAGGTGCGGGCTGGGAATTCTGGAGTCGCACCTTCAGATCGAGGCAATCGACGGGGCGGAGTGGAGAAGAGAAGGCAGAGAAGCAGAGCTTCTGTTGGGACATTTTCGGTCTCGCGAACTCGTACTTGTAAGCTAACACAAGACCTCGTAGGGCATCATGAGGTGTTTGATGGTGCTGTTGCGGATCCTGGTTGCAATAGGCTCTTGCCAGTCCCTGTACGTGGGCCGACAGTGGGTGGCATCGACCAGCTGGAGTCGTGGGCAGTGGTCGAGGAGGGCGAAAAGCATCTCTTCCTGGAAGAAGCCGCTCCAGATCTCGATGCGCTCCAGTAGAGGGAGATTCATGATTATCATGGTGATGAGTTTATTGTCATGGATGCAAGGCCAGTATGCGACGTCGAGACTTCTCAGGAGAGGCGCTCTGTGTGCAAACGACCAGTGAGGATTAGAGATAGTCGGTTGCCACGAGATCAGATGAACTGCGCAACATGCATGGGCGATGGGAGTAGGAGTTAGGAGGAGTACACATGCCTGTTGGCGAGGTGAACTAAGACATCTTTGTCGACATAGCCTGTGAACGACTCGCACCGTCCGGCGCTGCGATCCACCGCGGCGCGTGCCATGGCTTTCCATCCATCAGGTGGCTTACCGAGCCGGTACCACCGGGAGCCGTCAAATAGATCGATGCTGCGCCATAGCAGGGGCTCCTGAAAGTGGGAATGAACATGCTAATGATAAAGATAAGAATGATGTTTCTGATAAAGAGGAAAGTGAAGAGGAACCTGAAAAGCATTCTAAAAACAAAAAGTACACTAAAGAAGATTTTCTTGCTAAGAAACATGGTAATGAAAGAGAACCTTGGGTGCAAAAACAAATGCCTTTTCCTACTAAGAAACTCAAATCTAAGGAAGAAGAACATTATAACAAATTTTGTGAATGGATGAAACCTTTGTTTTTGCAAATTCCTTTGACTGATGCTATTAAGTTACCTCCCTATTCAAAGTACATGAAAGATATTGTCTCTAACAAGAGAAAGATTCCTAATGAAGAGATTTCTACCATGCTTGCTAATTATTCTTTCAATGGTAAGGTTCCAAAGAAGCTTGGAGATCCAGGTATACCAACTATTCCTTGCTCAATCAAAAATAACTATGTTAGAACTGCCTTATGTGATTTAGGTGCAGGGGTGAGTGTTATGCCTTTTTCTCTTTACAAGAGACTTTACTTGGAAAAATTGATACCAACTGATATATCTTTGCAAATGGCTGATAAATCTACTGCTGTTCCTGTTGGTATATGTGAAGATGTTCCTGTTCAAGTGGCTAATAATTGCTTGATATTAACTGATTTTGTTGTGCTTGAAATGCCTGAAGATGATAATATGTCTATTATTCTTGGAAGACCTTTTCTTAACACTGCAGGGGCTGTTATTGATTGCAACAAAGGAAAAGTAACTTTCCATGTTAATGACAAAGAGCATACTGTTTATTTTCCCAAGAAGCTGGACAAGATATTTGGAGTTAATACAATTACCAATCTTAAAAGTATCAAAGTGGGAAGTATTGATTGCCCTATATATGAACCTCATGAAGAACTTCAATATCTTATGATTGGATCTATAGCTATACCATTTAAGGTAACATGATTGTTCAATGTGGTTTAATTCTTTTATGTCATATAAAATGTATTTGGTGGCAAGACTTGATCAACCTTGTTAACAAATATGTTTTACATGCATAAAATTGCTAAACAACATTTTTCTTTCTCCTTTGTTTTACCTACTGTTTTGCTACTGTAATTTGCAAAGTTAAGTAATGTTGGTCTTTACTAAATTCATTTTGCTAGTTTTCATTGTTTAAAACACCCAGAAAATGTCAGAAATAAAAGTTTTCAAAAAATTCTGAAAAAATTCTACAAGTCCTAGTTTTTAAAAGGAACGTGGGAGTACCAGAGGATGACCAGGGGGACCCACCAGGCCACCACACGCCACCACGGCGGAGGGCAGGCCGCGCCCTGCCCTGGTGTGGGGTCCACCTGGCCCTCCACTCACTCATCCTCTCCCACTCCTTTCTCTCTCCCGACCAACACACCACCATTGCTCAAACTCGTGTTCTTGCTGCTCTTGCTCGAATTTTTCGATCTACTTGCTCAGCCCATCTTTGCTGCTGAAATTTGGATCAATTGCTCTCCGGTATGTGACTCCTCCGATTATCCAAATAGAATTTTGTTTAGTTGCTTATATCTTTGCATTTTGGTACTGTAGGTGACATGTTATTAGAGCTTGCATGCTTGTTCTTGTTTAGATTAACTAGTTTTGATGCATGTTTAGTCCCTAGCAAGTCTCCCTAGTGTTTCCCTTGATTAATCACTCCAAAATCATTTTTTATGAGGTTTGTTTAAAATTTCAGAAAAGGAAGATGGATAAACACACTTATGGAGAAATCTTTGAGAGGCAAACACCATCCTCCTCAAGGGAAACAAGGGCTTCAAGATCAAGAGGTGCACCTAGGCCATCATACAATGAGGATCTTTTGGCACCAAGAATCGGTGAAGAGGAAGATGATGGTGTTCCTCATCCATCTATTTTTCCATGCTTTAACTTTATGAGAGATGCAGGGATTTATGATGACTTCATAAGATGATTAACAATGTTGGCTTGATGGAATTTATGCAGGATGAGAGGCCACAATATGCTAACCTCACTAAGATTTTTGTTGAAAGCTTTAAGTTTAATAACTCTACTTTTAACCCCACTGTTGAGTTTAAGATTTATGATCGTGCATGCAACATGGACTTGAAAAGATTTTGCAGGGTCATAGGTGTTGCTCCATCTGGGACAGCGAGGAAGATCAAATCACAGCCGCCGAGTTGTTGGATCTTTACCATGAGCTGAGCTATGATGATCACCGTAGAGTGCAGCGTGGTAAGATAAGGAACATTCAATTTCCAGCCATCAGGTACTTCACATATTATCTTGCCACGAGTGTGCTTGCTAGAGAGAACACTAGTAATATTTCTTGCTATCATCTAGCTTTTCTTGCTCATGCACTTAAAAATGATAAAACCTACAACCTTGGTGCCTTGATTGCTCGCCGCCTTGCCGCCAAAGGTCCCATCTTTGGAGGCATTATTGCTGCACGTGTTTTAGCTGATCTTGGTCTTTCTGTGATCCTTCTGATGAATTGTTGATTCCGGAAAGACTTGATCTTGCTGCCATGAAACTTCATGATTTTGTTACTACTAATTCATATATGGACATTTGATGTATAGAGTTGTTTTTGCTAATGGACCTGAGCTAGAGGTCCGGCTTCCACAGCCTAGTTTGTTCAGTGTTTTCAGGGGTCCTCTATCATATTCGAGGGAGGATTTGGACAACCACCTCGGTGCACCGGATTTCCATTTACAGCACTACCCTGAGCACCGACAGGAGACCTTCGTGGCGCCCCCTGAGGACTACACCGTGTACTACGGTGGTGCATCCTCGAGCTTTTACCGGACGAGGAACCCTCCTCGTCACACTGAGGGCGCGCCTAGCTGGCGCCATGGGGATGATTGTCTCCCACTTAGGCCAAAAGCCTAAGCTTGGGGGGAGGTATGCCGACAAGTTCACTCATTTTATCATATTCATATCATGTCGGTACTTTGTATATCCATGTTTTAGTTTGTTTCTTTTCTTTTTCTTTTGTTTCTTGTATCCATTTATTTTCGCAAAACACCAAAAGACCAAAAATATTTCCTTTATTTCTCTTGCTTTTGAATTTGTAGTGCTAGTTTACTTTATTTTTCATTTGTTTATTATTCAAAAAGATTTTGCTTTGTTTGCTTGTTTCTTTCTATGCTTGCTTTAAATTCGAAAACCCAAAAATATTTGTTGTTCTTCTGCTGTTTTGTATAGTTGTTTCAGGAGTTCGAAAATTTCCGTGGTTCCACTTGGGCTTGGTTATCATTTCACATCATTCAAGCCACACAAGTGAAAAGCAATAATGACGATTACGACAATCGGATGTGGTAAAAGGCTGGTATGAACTCTATTTGTTTTTCATTTTTGTAAATATACCTACTCATGTGAACATGCTTAGCTATCATGGTAGTGGTTATGTTATTTAATGATTGCTTAGTAGTTCATGTCTTCTTATGGTCAGTACCAAATTGCTAATAGTGAATAACATGTCATATAGATATTTACATGCATTGTTCTATTCGTAAAACGGTATGGCAGGATGGTATCCTCCTCTGAATAATTCACTTGATTCGACTTGGCACATGCTCACACATGTTATGACTGAAAAATAAAAGTCAATTAAGCCTTGATGATCTATTTTGCCTCAGAGTTTTAGTATCATCTTTATGCCTCCGTTAATTTTATTTTGTCGCAAGCATGATTATGACCGTTATCGCTCTCGTGGTTGTCGCTTCCCAGTCTATTGCTAGCCTTCACTTGTACTGAGCGGGAATGCTGCTCGTGCATCCAAATCCTTTAAACCAAGTTATCCCAAAGAGTCCACCAAAAATTCCTATGCATGGTATTTCAAGCCATTCCAAGTAAATTTGCATGTGCTACCTTTAAAACTTCAAAATATTTCCCTTTTTGTGTCAATGTTTACTAGCTCATGAGGAATTAGTGTGGTTATTCTTTATTCTATTTGTCAAATGGACTTTTACACCTGGACTAGCGGCATATACATCCGCTTATCCAATAATTTTGCAAAAAGAGCTGGCAACGGGGTGCCCAGTCCCAATTAATTACAACTTTAACCAATTAATTCTCTTCACACTTTTGCCCTGATTCATCAGTAAGCAATGACAAACAGTGAAATACCTGAATGTGTGTAAACCAAAGAGAAAGAGGGATGATCTGCCTTGCTGGTAGAAATAACGTCCTTCATGGGAGCCGCTCTTAAAAGTCCGTTTGACAGGTAGAATACTGTTCTCACCCGCTACCATTCGTTGACAATTAACAAACACCTCTCAAAACATTTTTACCTCTGTTTTTAAAATAAAAAGCTCTAGCACGTGTTAATCCCTGCTTCCCTCTGCGAAGGGCCAATCTTTTATTTTTATGTTGAGTCACCATCCTTTCTTTGAGCACCTCTTCGAGAGCATAACTGTCGTTCTTAGTGTAATGTGCTTGTCCCAATACGATTAATTGAGGTATAACTATGATACTCTTATCTTTGATATTTTATATCTAGTCTTCACTTGAACTTCAGAGGTGCCTTGGCATTTATGTTTTGCCCTTCAAACAAAGGCAAGCGAGATACCACTTTGTCATATCTTTTTACGAACATTGCAATTCTTGTGGATAGATGTATGCTATGTTATTCATTCTTAGTACTTTGGTATCTTTTCATGATTTGCATAACTACTAGGTGTCATTATTTGCATGGTTCCTATTATGAATTGCTAAGTAATTGATCATATAGTAGGTATGTATACATCATATGAAGCAAATGTGTTCGTAAAAGTTTCTTTTATCGCACTCAGTTGTTAACTGAATTGCTTGAGGACAAGCAATAAGCTAAGCTTGGGGGGAGTTGATACGTCCAAAACGTATCTACTTTTCCGAACACTTTTGCTATTGTTTTCCTCTAATTTGTGTGATTTGAATGCAACTAACACGGACTAACGCTGTTTTCAGCAGAATTGCCTTGGTGTCTTGTTTTTGTGCAGAAAGTCAAAGTTTTAGGAAAATTCCAGAAAAATTCCAGAAATTCTATTTTTCCAGAAGACCCACGGAGCCAGAAGACGAAGCGAGGAGGGTGCACAGGGGCACCACACGCACCCAGGGCGCGGGGGCCCTTGGCCGCGCCCAGGGGTGGTGTGGCCCCCTGTGTGGCCCCCGACGCTCCCCTTTGGACTACTTAAAGCCTCTGACCTAAAAACTTCGGGGGATCGACGCTTTTTCCAGAAAACCCAGAGCTCCGCCGCCATCGAAAACCCTATTTCGGGGATCAGAAACTCCGTTCTGGCACCCTGCCGGGACGGGGAATTGGAGGAGATCATCGCCATCATCATCACCACCGCCTCCATCGACCATCCATGACTCCCCCATCCATGTGTGAGTAATTCCCCGCTGTAGGCTGAGGGGATGGTAGGGATTGGATGAGATCATTCATGTAATAGTTGTGAGATTTGTTAGGGCATGGTGCCTAGTATCCATCGGTAGTACTTTATGTCATTGTTGCAACTTGTTATGCTTAATGCTTGTCACTTAGGGCCCGAGTGCCATGATCTCAGATCTGAACATGTTATTGAATCATGAGAATAATTATTGTTTTGGATCATATCTATAAGTTGTATACACACGTCACTGTCCGGAACCCGAGGCCCCAAAGTGACAGAAATTGGGATAACCGGAGGGGATGGTTGCGACGTGAGGATCACATGTGTTCACGGAGTGTTAATGCTTTGCTCCGGTGCTTTATTAAAAGGAGCACCTTAATTACCAGTAGTTTCCCTTGAGGCCCCGCTGCAAACGGGCTGGTAGGACAAAAATGTTGTGCAAGTTTCTCATTGCGAGCACGTACGACTAAATACGGAACACATGCTTATGATTGATTATTACTTGGATACCTTATTATTTATCTGCAATTGCCCTATGTATGACTATTTCATGAATTATCTCATCCATGCAACGCCCGTTCATCCATCCCTATGCCTACAGTATTTTAATCCTGCTGTCTACTGCAATTATTACTGCTATCTTTATTTTACTGCTGCTATTATTTCACTACTGCTACTGTCATAAAACTGTTGCTACTGATAAACTGTGTCGAGCAAGTCTACTTCAGGTGCAGCTGAACTGACAAATCATCTGTCAAGGCTTATAAATATTCTTTGGCTCCCCTTGTGTCGAATCAATAAATATGGGTTTTACTTCCCTCGAAGACTGTTGCGATCCCCTATACTTGTGGGTTATCAAGCCGGCGCCAGAGCAAGCACACGAGCCCCACTCCGCGGAGGATGTCCGTCTGTGTGAGCTTGCCTAGGACGATGCATAGGACGTCCCGGTGCAGCTATGCCCAGTCCCTCCACCCGTCAGCATGGTCCTCGTGGCGGCAGCGCCGCCGTCGAGACGATGATGTGCAGGTTAGGGTTTTTGTTTTCCTCTCGTTCATGTCCATGCATCTGTTTCTCCGTGAATAACGATGATGGGGTATACGTTATTCCCGTGAATAACGTATGGGGCGTTATATATGATGTCCGACCACCAAGTGTTTACAAAATTTCATCCAATCTAGTTCTCCAATTCTGATGACCGTGTTGTGTAGATTTTTTTTTTAGATGTGCGTAGATTGGTTAAGGTAGGCCAGGATACACAACCATTCGTAATGGTGGCTCCGCCTCTGCTCTGCGCGCATGGTAATGGCAAGGAACGGACTATCAGTGTAGTAGTAATCGATTAGTCGGAATCAGACATGGTGAAGCAAGAAGTTTAACCTCCTTGTTTCCTACGATTATTTGCACCGGCGGCACAAAGCCTTGTCGCCCCCACCCACCGGAGACAATCGCAACGAACCGTCGCGCGTCGGTACACGCAGCGTCAAATCTTCAACGGTGTCCGGGTTTCTTTCTACACGTTTTGGGCTATGTCAGGCTTCTACACCTTTGATCTAAGAAACGAGACCGGCCATGTCTCTCTTACGGATTTAAATCTCCCGATGGATATTAGGAGAACCAGAATGAAAATTTGAGCGACCATACAACATTGAAGATTGTCGACGAAATTTCAAATTAAAACCATATATTGTAACCCTGGGTATCTCTTATTCTTTTGGTAGTTGTTTCTTCATCGGCACATAACATATCACTCATCCCATAGGTTATGTTATCTAATGCTACCTCTGTTTTGAAATATAATACTCCCTCCGATCCTAAAAAATTGACGTGAAAAGTGAGCTAGCTCCACACAAATTTGTATACACCTTACGACACTTAAATGGGATCAGAGGGAGTACATTTTGGTAGGCTTATTTAGCCTACTGAAATGTCATGTATTTTAGGATAGAGTAAGTAGTAAATAAATAACAATCCACTTTCATATATTTGCAGAAGAAGGAACTGCAGCTGCAGGTCCCGGACAATGGGCTGTGCAGTCGTCCAGCGTGCTGTAGCACTTCTCCATGGGGACACAAGTAAAGCACGACCCGCCAGCGCCACCGATACATCTACCGATTTCGATGCGATCCACGCTGATGACTCTACCTACAAAATTGTTATTGACACAACAATACCATTAATGTCATCGTCCCAAGTTGAAGGCCCTTATATGCGTATAATTAAGAGGTGAATCAAAAAAACATACGATGAAGATGATGTTTTCTAGCCAGCTTACATTGTGAAGGGATAGCAAAGAATAGGAGAAGGAGCAATAATGCTTGGATGCGCTTCATGTAGTTCTCCATGTGAATGGTAAGGATTGTACTACTTGCTGGCGGGTTGGTTCCTGATTTGGGTCGAAACCATGCAATGCTAGCATATATATAGAGGGGGATTGGTAAACGGATATATATGGAAATTAATTGGTAGAGATAAATTTGGAAGGAATTTAGATGGAAATATTCTAGGGGATAATTTGCCATTAATTTGTCTTTAATCAGGGGCTAATAATATACGTGGGGTAATTTTTCTTTAATTGGGGCCTTGGGGGATGATTTTTTTTTTTTTGCTAAACACAGTACAACGCAGACGCTCACATACACGCGCATACACTCACCCCTATGAACGCACACACGCACACCCTACCCCTATGAGCACCTCCGAGAGACTGAGCCGGCGGATTGGGTCTTGAGATTGACGAATTCACCACGGGCGCCTCGCTGTCGACGGGAACGTCGCCTCCCACTGAAGAATATTCCGCCTTAAATGAGAAACACCAGCGTCAAACCTGGGGTTTGAACTCTGGTGGGCTGGGGGTACAACCACCCTCCTAACCATCTTGCCACAGGCAAGAATTGATAATGGTTGTAATGCGTACCATTGACCGTGCAAGGAAATATAAAAGGGCAAGGACTGAACCATTAAGGCTCTGTTTGTTTTTAGACTTTTTCCAGAGATTGGTGGGGATTGTCCCGGTTAAACCTCCCAATCACCACATATTCAGAAACACCGCTTGGTCCTAGTGTATTTGATAGGTTTTATCCTCACTTTTGCCCACCAATACCCAAACTCTAGTGCATTTTTATCAATACCCAAAACACTACCACTACATAGTGGATTGGAGATAAATGAGAATTTGATAGGATTGGGTAGGATTATCGGCACCAATCCCTAAAAAACTCTAGAAACAAACGGAGCACCTAATTGTTTTATAGGTGGCCCATGTTATATTTTAGACGCTACGCTACTTTTTTTAAACAATACATTATTTTAAATATTTTTATAAATAATACGCATTTTGAAAAGTTACAAAAATAATACACCCTCTGTTTTGGACCAAGCCTACATGTACTTGTCAGCTTCGGTGAAGCCGACGAGGCGAAGCCGACCAGTGCCATGCGCCCGTGCCCACCAGAAGCCGAGCCCATCTCTGTTGAAGGCTCACGAAGATTCCTTGCGAGCTCTCTGGATTCCATAGTGATGAGCTGGCAATTTCTGAAACTTGGAAAGCCGAGCCCATCTTGTTCACAGTGTTGTCCGAAGTCCAGGCTCCACTAGGAGCTCAGCAAAAATCTTGTGGTTCTCGATACCAGTGTTTTACTGAAAGTAGGTCATAACCAAAAACTTACAGATGTTTCACAAGATGAACACAAGCCAAACATCTACACCAGTATCAGGGTGTGTCAACACTCACGTAGCCAACAGGTTTGGTACACATTGGCCACAACCAAAACCATCGTGAATACATGCTAGAACCCTCGATTAGCCGTGCAAGAACATCCTCCATCACACAGGTGCAACATTGGCCGAGCTGCTGTCCAGGGTACAAGGAAAGACACTCCGGAGCTGAAACCAAAGCTCGCTGCCAAACGCTGAATATGCAAGGAAAATGCAAGAGAACCTTCGCACCGCATCAGGGATTTGCAGTGTGTTGCTTGCATCCAGTGGGACCAAAATGATGTGCCATCTTCTGGACAGTTTTCCGGCACAGCGCACAGCTGTATTGGGTGCATTGCCAACAGTAGAGATGGTTGTTGTTTGCAATCTGCCCAAGTTATTAACAAAGCAAATACAGAATCATGAGGATCGGGAAGGGTGCAACATGGAAATAAAAATGAAGCTTGATTTCACTAGGAGCACACACGGAGTGGTTAGCCAGACTACGGCTGAAGCAAAAAAAGTTAACCGACCTAGAGATAAATTGTTGATTGACATAACTCATGGAAGTTAATGAAGTTGTAATAAACGGTTTGAACTAGGTAACTGTGGCAAGAGGTGAAATGACAACCGCGAGAGTAATGTTATAAGGAAGTTGTGCATGAAATAGCAAGGTTTTGGTTTCTTGACGCGAAAGATAAGCAATTGCATCATCCTCGTTATTAATAGATACGCTGGTCTTCAGATAGGTTTACAAATAAGGTATTTTGATATTTACCTTTGGAATTGGTTGGCGGCAAGTGGGACACGGGTGAAATTCTCCTTCAAACAAGGCAGCCTGCACTCGTGCAACGACTTGGCGTTGTACCCTTTGCACCACTTGCATCCCCCATCTATCAAGTTCAGCCTGATCAAATACCACACAATCACCCCTGGAGCCAACAACATGATTATTTGTCAAGTCACAGCTATGTCAATGAACAAAAGTAGATGGTACTGAAATACAGCTTACCTGAAATGATCATATCCACTAATTGCAGCGTTGCATTGGTAGCAGAAGGACTGGCCACAGTAACAACAGGTCATCTTATTGCATCCTTCTATCTTAGATATAGCCATCTTGCATTGCGGGCACTGCTTCGCATCCTTCAAAATTTCCATGATGCTCCATACCTCATCCATACGTTTCTGAATATCTCCCTTCACTTTTTTTTATGAACATCTCCCTTTTTCTTTTTCACAGACTTTTGACGCTTCTGTGTCAAATAAAAGAAAGCTAGCATTCCCAACAACCGTCTACAAAAACAATGAATTAAGGAAGAAAAATATGGTCTAAAGGAATTCAGTGTTATCACAGTAATATATAGCAACTTAGATAGACGTGCTTATCTATCAAATTAAAAGCCTACAATAAGAACACCACGTAACCTCAGGAGACTGATATTCAGATCCATATCAGAAGGCCAATCACTCTAGAAACTCTACATCTGAGCCACCAGAGGATATGACATCCTCATATCGTCTCACTGCATCTGACGCCTATCTCTTCCTATAGCTACCATCGATGCCTTACGACAAGCCTCCAATAAACAATTTCTTAGCACGAACTTGTATATCACCATCTGATGGAATGGTTACACCAATCTATCTTAAGGATTTTTTTACTACCCTAGAATGGACACCAATGATCTAAGGACCGAAAAGGAAGATTTAAAGCTTCTGCTTAGGGATTGATTGGGACACAGTAAACCATCCACTTCGTCCAAGAGGTATTAAGTTCTAAAGGTTATAGTAAATCATATGTCAGTATGGTGGATTACTGCACATTTACACTGAGGATCTTCCTGCTAGTGCTACCAAACATTCTCTATCAGTTGACGCTCACAGACTGCAGGACATGACTAGCTAACCTTGGCCCGCTGAGGCTATGGGGTAAGTGACCTGTTTGGATGTAATTAAACATATTGCAAAAGTGTGAGACGCAGTCCTCCTACCTCCAGAATATGAAGTCTTTCTTCTGGAGATATACATTCCACCCCAACATGACGCCGCTGTCTACAAAGTGTGCAGAAGCTGAATAAACAACTTGGACACACAGCCTCATCACCTGCATCTTCCAAGCAAACAGTTTGACATCTCGGACAATAAACTACATCAACCATTGCATCAAGAGTTCTCTGAAGAAGCAATGCTTCCCAACGTTTAAACTCGTCCTCCGCCAGCAGCCTTTTCAATATAGTGGGAGGAACAGCAGCTTCACATTTTGTATCAGGACACAGCAACTTCACTACAGTTCCATCTTTGACATGTATTTTAACATATGTTTGCATGCATTTCTGGCAAAAAAAATGATGGCATGGAAGTTTGACGAAATCGACACCTGATGAAATCAACAATAATTTAGACTCAGAAATAGAGGTGAAATTTAGATAACGAGGACTAACAAATGTAAATGGAAAACATAAAGGGTGTACATGCATGATGAAGACCACAGTACCATGATTCTAAGTTTAAGTTGTTTACAAATACGACTACAAACAAGACAGATTCACTCAGAACAAGGATTCACATGACTGATGAATTCTATCTTATGATGAGAACCTCTAACATGGCATCTATATAACTATGTTGCAGTTATCATATCTAGACTCTTTCATTTTCTGCTTAAAAAAAGAGAGTACTTTCGGAACTAAACTGCTCTTTACAAAGATAGTTCCACAGCGAGCAAGGACAACCACAGTACAATACAAATGAATTGGGGTAAGTATAGCATAGGAAAAGACTTCTACTATAACACTTATGCAAAGGGTTCTGTGGAAATGGAAGAAAGAGTTACCAGGAAACTCGCTGAAGCAAATCATGCAGGAATAGATAGCTTTCAAAAAGGCTTGGTGACGCTTATCATCATTGTATCTCATAATCCTTGGAATTGTGACATTGGGTGGAGCATTGTCTGGACAAGCACGCTTATCCCCACCATCTTCAGTACATGTTTCATCACGATTGCTTAAAGCTATCTCATTGTCAAACCCTAAGTAGGAAAGGGAAAAGCTTTGTAGCCATTGCACCCACTGATATATTACTTCCACGCCCTGTTGCTCTTCCCAAGCCCTATCCAGCATGTGACATAATGACAAAATCATTGCCTTGTCCAGCCATTCGGTGGACATGGTGAAAAGGGGTGGTCCATGGCTAGGGTACGATGAAGGCAGGAGACAAGTTAGCAGGATTGGAGGTAAATGCTCGACCCTAAACTTGTAAAAGAGATCATCGTCACTGGCATCACCATCATGTACTTCCTTATAATTTAGTGTTCCAGCACCAAAACTGAGCCTCGCCGATACATCTATACCATCTGGATGAGATAGTTCATGATAAATTGATGGCAGAGGGAAATACCTGGAAACACGGCTGGTCCTCCATTCTACTGAACATGACTACATTGTCGCCAAAAATTGCTTCAAGCGCACATATCTAGGCATTGATTTGGATTCCATCAGACTCATATAAGTGATAACGCAAGTCCAAGTAAAGCAAGATAATTTTTTATTTTTTTAAAAAAAAAATAAGCCTGAAAGCCCTGCTTTAAGAAAGCTTTGAGGAACCAGAAATTCGATCCCGGCGGATCAAACTCGGGCCGGTGGGGTGCTCACCATCAGCACCCACCACTGCTCAATTAAGTAAATCAGGTGAAATTTACAGGCTTTTGTTTTAGGAGGAGCAGTTCAGGTGGTCTAGTTCAACTACTATTGAGAGCAAAAGCGATGAATCTGCTCAATGTCAGATTAAGTCATTAACTACAGGGCTCTCAGTGTACATCCTTTGGGGTTTATTTTTCTGAGGCGACGAAGCTACTCTGTGATGCTTCGCAGTCTACTGAACAATCCAGGACTCGCAACAGAGAGAGAAACAGTGAGAGAGAGGGCAACGCATCACCTTGTCCTCCTGCCTCTGATGGTTGCCGCGCACCTCCTCCTCGGTCAGCTTCACCTTCTCCCGGCCAATCCCCGCCAGCTCCTGCAGCCTCCTCCACGAGCCCTCCTCCTCCCGTCCCCCGCCCGCCGCGGGGCTCCGGCCGGACGACGAAGCTTCCATCCGCGGCGCCTGGGCCTCGAGTCGAGGAGGCGGCGGCGTCTCGACGGGAGCATCCTGAGCGGCGGCGAGGTCGAGGCGATGGAGGGCGTCGGCGGCACCGTGGGCCGACTCGTGGGGGTATGGAGCGGCGGCCTTCCCAAGGCCGGCCATGCTGGGCATCGCCGTCGAACTCGCCGGTATCCAGAGGTATCTCGTGGTGGCGCGGCCCGGAATTTGACGGACACAGCCCAGTTCGATTTCTTCTTTCGTTTTGGCTGTGTGTAATTCCTTGTTCTCGTTTCCTTCTTTTCATTTTCCAGATTATTTTTATTTTTCATCTTTTTTATTTTTCATTGTATTTTTCTGTTTTTAAAATCATATGAACTTTTATTTTGTATAATACATAAATAATATTTTTTAACATCCTGAACAATTATTTTGTACTGTGTGAACAATCATCTCGAACGATTAAGTATGGCAAGTATCGTTATTCAACCAACAAAAGTCAGGCCAAGTGTGACATTTTGTGGCCATATTAGCACCGGAAGGATTTCTCATTTGAGGCAACTCATTGCAAAGGCGGATATAGTGTTGTGTTCAAATGCCCGAAAGCTACACAAGAAACTACGGTGGAAGCTTTCTTGAGCATGTTGTAGTGACGAACTCGAGATAGAGGTAATGTGAGCAAGATCTTAAAGATGATGTGCATGTCTCGACCCCGGATGACATCATAGCTCTCATGAACAACCACTGGATCTGCCCCATCATCCTAATTCGGCGTGGGAAGGGTGTGTGGTTGCCTAAGTGGCATGCAGCTCCCCTCGCCGAAATCATTGATATTGTGTTTCTTGGAGACACTCTCTATGTGATCACCGTGAAAAAGGATCTCATCTCCCTTGACATCACCTCTGATGAACTCGCCGGTGTCCAGAGGTATCTCGTGGTGGCGCGGCCCGGAATTTGACGGGAGCCCGAACCGAATAGAGAAATGTTTTGCTGACGGACACAGCCCAGTTCGATTTCTTCTTTCGTTTTGGCTGCGTGTAATTCCTTGTTCTCGTTTCCTTCTTTTCATTTTCCAGATTATTTTTATTTTTCATCTGTTTTATTTTTCCTTTGTGTTTTTCTATTTTTAAAATCATATGAACTTTTATTTTGTGTAATGCATGAATAGTATTATTTAACTCGTGAACAATTATTTTGTAGTGTGTGAACAATCATCTCCAACGATTGGATGGAATTATGGCAAGTATTGTGATCCAACCAACAAGAATAAGGTCAAGTGTGACATTTTGTGGCCATATTAGCACCGGAAGGATTTCTCGTTTGAAGCAACTCATTGCGAAGGCGAATAGTGTTGTGTCCAAATGCCCAAAGGCTACACCGCTGGAAGTTTCCTTGAGCATGTTGTAGTGACGAAGTCAAGATAGAGGTAATGTGAGCAAGATCGTAGAGATGATGTGCATGTCTCAACCGGAAGCACTTATGCTTGCTAAGAGATGTGTGTTGGGAGATCAAGCTCGTCGCCGGTGGAATGTATAGTAGTGTTTTCCATACTGTTTAGGGTCGTCAGCATGCACAAGACCGAGACAGATAAGTACAAATATATAAAAACATATAATTGCATGTGTTCTCTTAAAGAAAGTTGCATACGTACAAAAAATATGAAACTAAGACATTAGCTCTGGGGAAAGACCCAAGTTAGCTGCTCGGAACCAATGCCCCGCAAGGTCCATCTGTAGACCCCATCAGTTTTTGTGGCAATAACAGTTTGGGATCTCATATCAAATACATCATCTGTGTCAATAAAGTAAATAGTATCCTTTTGTATCTCATTGCTGCAAGCAGCAGACCAAGCAAGCAGTGACCAAAACACGTATCTATACAAGGTCCATCCACGTACAACATCGAGTGCAAAATACAAGCTACAGGTTTAAAAAAGGCGCATTTTCTGTTTTTAAATATAAGATGTTTTAGATGTTTCACATCATATCTAGATACATATTCAAATGAATGAGCATACTCAATAAAACGTGTATAGATACATTTATATGCATATGAATAGACAAATGCTAAAATATTTTATATTTTAAAACAAAGGGAGTAATTTTAGCTAAGCTTGAGCAAACATCGGAGGTAACTAGTACTGCTAAGTTGGAGGCTATAGGATCTCTTAGTTAACATAGATAATTAAGCATATGTCGGACTGTAATACGTCATGGTTCCATAATCCATATACGTTTAGCTGGTTAATTTGCTTCGTTTTTTTCTTTCGTCACATGTTCGTACGTACTTCTACGTAGTTTACCTGGTTTTCTATTCTCTTCAAATTCGTTTCGTGAAACGGAACGGAGCCGAACTCTTGATGTGGTTGGAAGTCGGTTGTGCAATACACATAATGCAACAGACGACTAGGCACGGAGCCGAAACAATCGATCTTTGCACGTGCATATCTTTCTCGACTAGGCCAGTAGCGAATCCCGGCCGGCGGCGAGGCAAGCGGCGCACAGTTCACATTTATACCCAGCTGCGGCGTGAAGTGCTGTTCCATGGCGCCGTGGTCTGAACTCCCACATGACTTCCTAGTCCTGCTCTTCGCCCGCATCCTTTCGCCCGCCGACAGAGCTCGCTTCCAGGCCGTGTGTCGTTCTTGGCGCTCGGCAACGTGTCGGATATGGTCTGAACTCCCAGATGACCTCCTAGCCCTTGTCTTCGCCCGCATCTTTTTTCCCGGCGACCGTGCTCGCTTCCAGGCCGTGTGCCGTTCCTGGCGCTCGGCAGCACGTCCCCCTCCGCGCCGGATGCCGTGGATCATGTTTCCGTTTGGAGCGTTCGTGGACCTCTCCGACCGTCTTCTCCGTCGCCTCGTCTCCTTCCCCGAGCCGGCGAGCTGCGTTGGCTCTACCGACTACCACGACCGTCGTCACTTCTCTTTCCACAAGACCACCAAGTGCATTGGCTCTACCGATGGCTGGATCGTCGTTGATTGCGCCGAGGCAGAGAACAAGCACAAGTACTTCTTGCACAATGTGTTTTCTAGCATCACGTTGTCGCTCCCTGAGCTGGACGCCGCCATCGGCCATGTTTCCGATCTCTTCAAGATCCGCAAGGTGCTCATGCAATCGACCCCAGATGACATCATAGCTGTCATGACCAACCACTGGAACTGCCCCATCATCTTAATTCGGCGTGGGAAGGGTGTGTGGTTGCCTAAGTGGCATCCAGGTCCCCTCGCCGAAATCATCGATATTGCGTTTCTTGGAGACACGCTTTATGGGATAACCGTGGAAAGGGATCTTGTCTCCCTTGACATCGCATGTGATGATAATGGCGTACCCATGGTTACCTGCGGCAAGTGTGTCATCGGGAAAGATTTGTATGTGTGGAGTAACGACGATGATGGTTATGATCTTGCTGTCGATGATAATCATGACAATGGTGGTGATGATGACGACGACGAAGAGTATGTTGATGATCTTGCTGCTGATGATGATCATGACAATGGTGGTGATGATGCCGACGACGAAGATGCTGATGGTGATGATCTTGCTGCTGATGATGATCATGACAATGTTGTTACTGGTGGCGACGATGGTTTTGGTGATGATGACGACGGTGATGATGTTTCTGTCACTGATGCTACTGATGGCCACCGTGAAATTGACCAAGAAGACGACGATAGCAGCGATTGCGAGGGCGATTATGAGAACGATGTTGACGACCACGATGAGGCGGGGGACGATTACGAAAACTCGTATGACTTGATGAAGATGACCGAGGAGGATATAACTGATGAAGCAATCGAATATATGGGTGATGACGAGGACCCTTATGAAATCTACTTGATCGAGTCGTGTGGGAAGCTGCTCATGGTCAGGCGACAAGTGCTATCGCCCGATGGACCTTTGGATGACTTTACTCACAAGGTAGAGGTTTTCAAGGCTGACATCGGGGCAGCCATGTGGGTGCCGGTGAGGGACGAGATAGGTGGACAAGCGCTTTTCATCAGCAGGCCGTTCTGTAAGTCGGTCAGCACTACTTGCAGCAAGGAGATAGAAGCGGATGCTATTTATTTTATTGACACAGACGATGTATTCGATATGAGATCCCAGACTGTGAGCGCCCCCAGGGATGATTCAGACTACAATTTTGACTACGGAGTGACCTTGTGTAACATCAACTTCGAGAAGCTAACTTGGGTCTTCCCCCCGGAGCTAGTGTCTTAGCGACACTTTTTACTCGTTATATGATGAAGATTTGTGTGCAATAAAATGTGTTCTTATATTGTTTCTATCTCGGTGTTGTGCGTACGTGCAACTGACGACCTAAACTGTATACGTGAGGGAAGATGCTAGATTCTGATGTTGTTCCTCTGTTCTTCATCACTATTAAAGCAGAGCCTGTTGTTGTGACTGAACGTTGCGCTCCTGCTAATTAACAATCAGATTTTGACAAGATATAAAAAGTGAAGAATCTTCTACTACTATATCTAGATAGTCACCAAGATTGTTGGTCAATAATTAGTTAGGGGCGTCTCTTTGTTTGAGATTTGCACCAAGTCCACCACCTAGACGTTGTGCCTCTCTTCAGTATCCACTAACCAGACTGATTCTTGTATGAGAAACCAAGCGTGACACAGACATTATATCCACACCACACCTACTGTATTGTTTTCCTTCCACCTCTCAGCTCTAGAGATTTCAGTTTAGTGCCCATCTGAATCTCCATCTCGAGCTCGAGTTCCTTTATTTCGCTGGCCTAGTGGTTTGAGCCGAGAGGCAGCCAGCAGTATGTACGTCTGCGGTGTTCCACAAAGCTCTAACCTCTAAATGTGTAAATCCCCGCTGTTAGCATGTAAATTAGCATCAGTTAAGTTCCGCACTAGCAGTTAGCTTGATTTGATTCCTGAGCTGAAGCCTGGAGCTGCCGAGCTTAGTTTCTGCCCGTTCTGATGATGACGTAGTAAAGCCAGCCGTGGAGTGAGTCGGTCATGCGAGACACTACAAGTGTTCGTGATATTCAGTTAACAATGCCATTTCCATGTATGTATTCTAGATTATCCAAAGCATGTTGCTCTTCTTGTTAGTAAGAATATCTTGATAATGTACAGCCAGCCGCGTCTTCATTTTTTCACCGAAATAACAAAAACATTTGCAGGAAGCCGTTGCTCCTCTGAGCTGCAGGCAGTGCGTTGTAATCCGAACTAGCAGCCATGGGGGAGGTCGCTCCAGAGCTGTAGACCCAGGATGGCGCAGCCGCGTCTGCCCCTACCATTCTCGGTAGACACCGTTGTTCTGTTTTGCTCTGTCTTGCTCTGGTTAGGTCAAGTTTCAGAAATTGCTAGCTGTTGAGAGTAGCAGAAACTTGAGGAATCCCCCGACAGTTAGTCGTTCTTGGTAGTTTCCTGGTAGGAGACACCCATGACGCGTTGTTGGGCATGCGTCTGGGAGCCAACGAACTTGAGACCTCCGTGGCCACCTCTTCTCGGCTGCTCGCAAGCCATCGTCGGCACCGCTCATGCCATCGTTTGCTGCACCTTAACGCTGTACCGACTAGAAAACACAGCTTCGGCTGTCTCTGCTTTCTTGTTTCCGAGCTCTGTCGCCGCATCGAGGAAACGCTAGTAAGCTGTGCTCCGTTTTTAAATTCAAGATCGGACACCAGTTTTTCCGCCTGTTATGTCCCCGTTGCTGCGGCGTTATCTCCGTCGCCATGGTGGAACAGAGAGGATGCGTCCAGGAGTACGTACAGACGATGGTCTGCACTGATGATGACAGCTGGAAGATGGTGCACCTTGTGCTGGGTTCGTGGTTGGAGGCTGACGGTTCTGATTCCCTACTCCGACATCGTCGTGCGGGGGTACCGGTGCTGAAGTTCAATGGCGTGTCAGGGGTCGTGCTGCCCCGGTCTGATTCTTTCAACGGCAATGGTTTGTCCTATGGTAAACTATTTTGGAGGTCCGAAAAGCTGATGATCAGCGATGGAGCCGCGTCGAGCTCGGGTGAAGAGGTGATCTGTCTATTTTTTCATTGATGGCTGCTATGGTGGTGCCGAAAAAGATGGATAGGCGTTGGTTTGTCACACAGATTTATCCTATCTTTTCAGATCTGTAATATCGATGTATACGTACTTTGTATCTCGTCTTTTATTTATCAATGAGAATCGTATTACCATGCCAAAAAAAAAGTGACTGACAAGCTCAAGTTTCAGAGATTGCTCCTTCTTCACAATAGCCAAAACTTGAGATTTTTTTTTCATTATCTAATATATAAATCCCAAAAATTTATGTGCTAATTTTTTTCAGAGACGTTCATGAATTAAAAAAAATGTTCACGAAATAAAAGAAGGATGTTTATGAATTTGAATATTTTGACAAACTTAATATGTTCACGACTTTGAAGTTTTCTCAAACTTCTTAAAAGCATTCATAATTTCATATAAAGTGCGTGGATATTCCAAAATGTTTGTGATTTTAAAAACATGAATTTGCAAATATGTTAATTAATTTTAAAATATTGATTTATTTTTAAAAATGTTCACGATTTTTAAAAAGTTTCTAGAATTTGATCTTCACAAATAAAAAATGCTCGTGAGGTAAAAAATAATTAAAAGGGAAATCAACAGGAAAAAGAAAAAGGAAACAAATAAGTAAAACTAAAAAAGGTTAATCCTAGAGAGAGTCGTTTTGACTCCCGAGCTTATATGCTTCTGATATTTTGGACCAAACTAAAAAAAATAGTAAAATATTTTGAAAAAATCTGAATTTTTTTAGTGATGAACATATATATGTTTTCTAAATACGTGCCAAGTTTTGTGATGAAATGTCATGTATTCTACTCTGTGCAAAAATAACAAAATCAGTGCTCTAAAAGGTATGTTTTTGAAATTGCATTTCGACCATGGATTTGTCTTTGTTGCACAGTGCATACCAAATATCATTTCGCCATGAAACTTGGCACGTATGTTGAATATTGGTATGTGTTCGCCTCCAAATATTTCCAGATTTTGTTTAAATGTTTTATTATTTTTTAAATTTAGCTTAATATAACAGGAGCATATAAGCTCGAGAGTCGAAGTGAATTTCTGTTAATCCCATCGGAACGAACACAGAGCGTAAGACGAAGTATTTGGCGGGGATTAGTTTCAACGCGCCGACGATTTGGCAAAATTTGACATATATGGCGCCCATCCAAACAAACGAAAGCCAAATCTGGCGGGCGAGCCAATTTTTTCTTCCCCGAGTCTAAACACGATTCGTGCCGCCGCCCCTCGCCAAATTCCGGGCCGCGCCGCGCCGCCACGCTCGATTCGAGCCACCGCCGAGGAGCTCGAGGCCGATGCCCCGAGAATCGAAGGGCGTCGAGGTTCCCTGCACCAGGCCGGACGGTGCTGCCGACGCCCTCCACCTCCTCGACCTCGCCGCCGCCGCCAATGATGCTCCGGCGGGAACGCCGCCTCAGCCGCCTTCGTCGTCCGGGAACGCGGCGGCGGGTGGGGGACTGGAGGAAGAGCACCTGAGAAGGCTGCGGGACCTGGTGGGGAGAAGGTGGAGCTGACCGAGGAGGAGGCGCGCGCCAACCAACAGAGGCAGGAGGACGAGGTGATGTCTTTCTTGTGTTGGCCTCTCTCTGAACTCTGTTTCTCCCTCGTTGCTACGTAGTGTTCGTGAATTGTTCGGTAGAATTATTCTTTATCTCAAAGGATGCACAATGAGAGCCATGTAGTTCATTCATGCCTGCATTTGTGGTCAGTCTCCTTGGTAAATTTTTACGACTGTGTGCTTTGTGTCAATCCTAGGATAGTAGGATATGAACCGATGAAATCATGCACATTCAGCGACCTAGTTTTACCAAGTGTCAAGTAGTACGAAGATACTAAGTTTCACGTACTAGCTCCCTTACTAAAAAGAATGCCTATAAATTGTTTCTATAAACTTGGTCAAACTTTACATGAAAGACTCTAGAAAAATTATAGGCCTTCTTTTCATGAATGGAGGAAGTAGAATGAAAGGGAGTTTTCAGATGTACTTGATTCTTATTTTGTTGTCATCTTGTTTTTACTTGGACACGTCTTATCACTTATCTTAGTCTGATAGAATCTAAATCAATGCCCAGATATGTGCCCTGGAAGCAATTTTTGGCGACAACGTAGTCATGTTTAATAGAAAGGACGGCCAACGGTCTTTCCAGGTATATCGTTCACAATCAGTTTTCAGGTTACATTCTTATCTGTATAGGGGATTCAAGACAATTGTTCCTTCTTCGGTCTCCCTCAAGTGTTCCATCTCTCTGTCATGACAGGTTCAGGTGCATATTGAGATCCCAGATGGTATAGATCTATCTGCAAGGCTCAGTTTTGGTGCTGGAACACTAAACTATAAGGAAGTACATGATGGTGATGCCAGTGATGATCTTGTTTACAAGTTTAGAGTTGAGCATTTACCCCCAATCCTGCTAACATGTCTCCTGCCTGCGTCGTACCCTAGCCATCAACCACCCTTTTTCACTATGTACACTGAATGGTTGGACAAGGTGATGATTTCGTCATTGTGTCACATGCTGGATATGACTTGGGAAGAGCAACAGGGCATAGAAGTAATATATAAGTGGGTGCAATGGCTCCAAAGCTCTTCCCTTTCTTACTTAGGGTTTGACAATGAGATAGTTTTAAGCAAGGGTGATCAAACGTGTACTGAAGATGGTGGGGATAAGCATGCTTGTCCAGAGAATGCTCCACCTGATGTTACAATTCCAAGGATTATTAGATACAAGGATAAAAAGCGTCATGAAGCGTCTGTAGCTGGTCCACTGTGGTGCTCTGGCGCTGCATCAAGCGGATGCTTTCGATCTTCTCCACCCTCATTCCATGGAGGGAGGAGGTCGAGATGAAGTTTGAGGCGAGCTCGGTCAATAAGCGTCATTGGCTCTGTCTACTATGTCCGTCAGATGCAAAGCTTCTTCTCTTGGCCAGCATGGGTGACGGGGAAATGGGTTTGTCTCCTCCGCTGCGGCCGGAGTGGATGATGACTTCGGGGGATCGTGGAGTCTGTATCTCCTTCGCCAGTTTGTCAGCGCTGGTCCGGTTTGACTGCCGCTATCCTCGGCCAGAAGCATGGACCCACCATTCTCGGCAACGGCATATGCTTGAGCCCGTTCTACTTTTGTGAGGATCTTCTGCGATCTTGGAGCGACATCATGCGCGACTGCTTCCCCGAGGTTTTTTGTCCCCGGTGCCGGCCGTGCCTGGAGGTTGCTCGTCGTCGTAGGCGTGTTCCTTAGCCTCCATCACGTTTTCGAGTGTTGTTTCAGGGTGTTGTGTATTAAAGTGCACGACCTTGATTTAATTTCAATTTTCTGCAAGGTTTTTGTCGTAATTGTTGGCCCGCCCCCGACTTAATACAAATTCTAGGTCCTTGGGGCCTTTCATGTTAATGAAAATGCTCACGGCACGAACCAGCTCTTTTTTGTGTTTTGTTACATTTGTTTGTATGCTCACCATAAATAACAACGATACATGGATATATTAGTCGTATATGTTTAAACCGCTCCCTGTTTGAATATAGATTTCTTACTCTCCACCAGCACTAGTGCTCCCTCTAATTTCAAAATAAATAAATATATATATTTAACAATTTTAAAAGCAATTTGAAAAATCTTGTATATTCCCAACGATGTATGTGCAAAACTACAATACGAAATACTTTGCATGCTGAGTTACACAAAAATGACAAATGTATAGATGTGAGTATAGTTAACAACGTTTGCAATTTCCCATCGAAAGTCAGATTTGTCTTGTCTCTGATGGGCCTGCATAAAGGTCTTTTATGCTGTTTTCGTGGGACAACGTCAGGTTCGTCAGTAGAATATCCTTCGCGCGTGCGTGCGTTCTGCCTGGTGATTCTGCGCTCCAACCAGAAAAGGCCCACCCCATGCTTACGACACCCACCTTGCCTTGCCTGAAGATCATCAGACAGAAAAGGCCCAAACACCACTGCATCGCTCGCTTTTTGTAGCTTGACCGAGACGTGTGTCTCAACCTCGGAGGCCCCCATTTCCTGGACAAGGTTTGATTCAGGGGAACACGAACCTTTCTAGTTCTTGTTCAAGCGTACGTGCCGGCAGTTTTCCTACGTATTTATTAACTGTGAACATGTATTCATGCTAAACAAGGTAGTACTACTGTACTTGAGATCGGTTCCAGGACCAACAGGAGTGCAACAGTACAAGGCTAGTTTGGGATCGAAGAACTAGAGCAAAAATGACTGCGGGTGCAAAATATTTTCTACAATGAGTTGTATACAGTGAGCCTTGGAAAAATAAACCGTGTGGAGGTTTATTTCGGTTCGTGTGGTCTTCCAATTTAGAGGAGAGCCGGTGGTACCCAATTCAGCCATTTTTTTTTCTTTTTCCTGCATTAGCCATATTCTTGGGAGCTCCTTTGCATCGCTCGTTTCCGTTGTTTAAGCCCAGCGCCGCCTACATGATTTGTTGCATGGGCCGGCCCAATTGTTTCGTGCGCACATAAAACTGGGCTGCCCCGCTGCTTGGACCTGGACTATTTCGACTGTTTTTTGCGCTGTTTTTTAAAACAAGAATATTTTGTAATCTGAATATTTTCAAAATACGAACATTTTCAAAGAATAAAAGCGAAAACGAAAATGGTTCCAAAATAAAAAATGGTTACAAAATTGAAAATGGTTCCATATTTGAAAATGTTTCAGTTTTGAAAATGGTTATAAAATTAAAAATGGTTCCAAATTTGAAAATGGTTCCATAATTTAAAATGTTCTAATTTTGAAAGTGGTTCCTTTTAAAAATGGGGTTCAGATTTTAGAATTGCTCATTTTAAAAATGATTCCAAATTTTAAAATGGTTCTAAATTTGGAAATGTTCCAATTGTGAAAATAGTTCATTAAAAAATGGTTTAGATTTTAAAAAAATATTATTTTTAAATGGTAATAAAAAAGAAATAGACAAAAAATAGAAGAACGAAAAATAATAAGAAAAAGGAAAAATAAAACGAAAACAAAAAATAAAATAAAAGAAATCGAAAAAAGAAAAACGAAAACGAAAAACAGAAACATAAAGAAAACGAAGAAAACCAGAAGAAGAAAACAACGTAGATTGAAAATCAAACCAAATGGGCCAGCCCAATAGCCTTTCGCGAGGAGCTGCTTCAGGCGGCTCGCGCGTTAAGCGCCGCTAACGGGCATATATAGGATTCACCCATCTTCCTAGTAGGCGAATGTTTTGGTACCTTGTTAAATCCACTAAGCGGCCTGGCCCATACCATTTTCTTCTGGAGTTCTGGTATGATCTCCAGATAGATAGAACACGCCCACATGTCCAGGCCCATGTTTAAATGGTTCACTAGTTAGATTCATATTGCAGTGTTTTACGTGCATGGTGGATAGAGATAGAGGACACCGAACATTCTGAGAGATACTTATACTGCTCTGAGAATACGGTGAATGTATTTTGTTTGGGACGTTAACCCCACTGGCCACTAGTTAATCTTTAATTAAACCAGTGTTAATCACTCCCTAAACCAGATTCGCCACCCGGTCAGCTGACATGGCACCTGCTGACAGCGAGTTAGGCCTCTCAGGATGGACTGGAACTGGCCAGCTGCATAATGATACCATGCTGTCGACGACGGATCCCAGCACAGTTTTCCATGTTCAGCTCTTCACTCAGATATTCAGATGCTCAATTTATGACCATCACTTATCTGTTCATCGAACTTAAAAAGATGGTTCTTAGCAGTTAGCACAAACCTTTTGCACGGTGCACGCAAAAGCCAAAAGTGCTCATGGAACACCGTCTTCTTGACAAGAGGACTGGATCCTCGAATGTAGGAGGAGCCAGACCAAGAATGCGAATTCACGCGCGCCCGTGGCGGTGAGCCGAGGAACCAGCTTGGCGATCACCGCTGTGACAGAGACCTGTGGGTTCAGAGCATTCGTGAAGAGGGCAGGGAACCGCTCACACAGAGCACCTTCGCCAAGCCACTCGTCGAGCCAGAAGCAGGTACGCTCGCCGTTGCCCAGATTGGCAGCAAAGATGTCCCTGTAGAGCGGCATGAGCAATACGGTCCTCTGAATGTTACTCTCCCTGCCCTCCTCGTCCAAATGTTTCGCTAGCTGATTGCTGGGTTAATCGGAGATGAGCCTCAGAGAGGCAGAGTTGAGCTTATTACATCTGACGGAGCAGCCGTTGAATAAATACAGTGTGCTTCTGAATTTCCTCGGCTCAATCAGTTCAAGCGCGGGGCCTGACGGTGGGGGATGGCGGCAAAATGGCAACGAAGATTATTGATTATGACCTGTGACCCTTCGGAATTTCTGATGTAGGATATCGGTTAGACTGTAGACCACTTTGTCGTACGGTGCAGGCATACTAGATCTATTCTACTAAGAGAACTTGGTATCTGCCTTCATAATTTTTTGGATGTGTCTGAATTCTTCGATGAAGCAAAAAGCAGCTACCTGCTACGAGGAAACCAGCTTGGAGTATGATGATCGACGCCGCGCTATGGACAGTATGGTTGGCCAGGAACAAGAAGGTGTTCGACGATATTGATACTCCCATAGCCCCATCAATACGCGGTTACTGACCAGTGCATTTCAATGGTTACTTTGTGTTTGTGGTCCTGTAGAGAGATGAAGAGAAGAGCTCCATTCGGCAGTGGACCCATGAGCTTGCAGATCCTGATTAGGTGCTTGTAGATTCTTCTAGTTTCACTCTTTTCAAATGTATTGGGCATGCCACCATTTCTCTTCCCGTGCTCTCTGCCGCCCCACGCTGTGTGCCGTCGCCGCCGGTAAGCAAGATGATATAAACAACACCCTCTATCTCTAGAGTTATTAACACGAACACCTTGTGGGCGTGAGCTGTTACTGCCGGAGACGACCGACACTGGTCTCCGTGAGCGGGTAGCTCGCGTCGCTGACCAGCCGGCACTGGTCTCCGTGCATCCCTGCCTGGCAGCTAGCTCCTGCTTTTCGATCGGCATTCCTAGCGTTCGCGCACGGGGGCGTCAGTGAGCGATCCTGGCCACCTGGGAGCCGATGCAGACTTCCTGGCGTGGAACATCACGTGGAGTAGGAGCAAGCAAGCCGTCAGAGAGCGTTCCTATCTCCTGCTTTTCGATCGGCGTGGAACATCGAGCAAGCAAGCAATCACCTTATATTTTCAGGTAGTAGGAACATCACGTGAAGTAGTATTCCCGGCGTGGAACATCACGTCAAGTAGGAGCTGCTGCGTGCGCTATTCTGGCCAGCAGAAAAACGAGGAGCAACAGCAACCGACGGCCGCGACGCCGCCTCGGCCAGGTGCCGCTCCGTCCGCTCGTTCTATGGCCTTCTAGCTCGAATCCCTCCGGTTGCAAATGTAGCTAACGACGGCACACCTCCAGGACATCACGGATTGGCTTGGAGAAGCGAGGGCTGACGGGGACGACGACACCGCGCGCCCAGCCGTAGGAGGAAGACGACCTTGTCGGTTACGATCCCTTGTGTTCTAACTCTAATTCTTCCGGTTCCAACCATATTCGACGACGCCGCGCCTTCAGGACATCACCGTTTGGCTTGTAGAAGCGCGGACGACGACACCGTGCGCCCAGCCGTAGGTTGAAGTCGAGGTCGTCGCGGCGGCTTCCGTGCTCCTCCGGTGCCGTGCTCGCAGGAGACGAAGGAGATCAACGATGCGGTTCCCGTGGCGCGAAAGGCGGGCGAGATATAGCCTGGAGCTCCTCCATCTCCATGTGCAGCACCGCGACGACGAACTATGGCTATGCATGCATCCAGCAAGAAGAGAAATGAGCTACGTCCACTGAATTATGAGCCAGCCACACATGGAGCTGTGAGCCGCACAGGCCTCGCAGGATATGTTTTTGGTCCAGCCCGATCGTAAGCATTTTTCATGTCCGACCCCAAACAACATTTGGAGAGTCATTTGGAGGCCCGGTGAAGATGCTCTAACGTGCTCCTTTTGCCCTTGCATCTCCTGCTCGATCAGCAGCAGATTAGAACCAGTCCTCAAAGGTGTTGTGAGGCTGGGGACAGATGTGCTGGAGCGACCAGTGACTTAGTACCTGGAACCATACCTGCCTCGCGAAGATGCAGTCTGTCAGAAGATCGGAGATCGATCATCGATTCATCGGCTTGGTCACAGAGCGGGCAAGCTGCAGGATGGGGTAAGCCACGAGGTGCGAAACAATCTGCAGTCCAACATCGGATGCAGCCTTCAGTGGTTCTGTCGGCGTGTCAGGTTGCTGCCGCTTGCTACCATGATGGAAATATCCAACTCTGTTCTTACTGAAGTTCTTTTTCTACTGATGATAAACCACCTGGACGAACAGGCAGTGTATCTGTTCAATCTCCAGAGCTTTACAGTCGCCATAGTGAACACCACAAGCGGGTCGACAGGTACTCCGAGAAGCAACCAGGCCTACCCGGTGTGGGAAATCACGAGAGCCCAGAAATGCGAATGAGCTCCTGGCAAGATGGATTCGTCCGTCCAAGAAGGAAATATTTTGTGTTGCAATGTTGGCGTCAGACCCTGTTTGGGAGGCTCGGGATCATGTACTTGCCTTGCCCGTATCTGGTAAAAATCAATGCATTGATCGTGTTCTGCATCTGCCACCGGGACCAAATGCTTGTTTTTACTCGTTGATGATTGAGGAACATGTGTTTCTCTGCTGGGACGGCGTGTGGTTCAGTCTGGGAAAAAATGTGAGTACCCTTTCCATGGTCTGAATAAGTTGTGCCGTGAAGACGCTAAGTAGCCGAGCCTTGTTTCATGCATCATTTACTAGTCACAAGATATGAGTCTAATGATATCATCCTAATTTGTCAGGCCAACCGATCAGAATTGTCGTTGGCGCGGTTTAGCAGGGCGTTCAATGTTTTTTCAAGTTTATTACACACAGTCGGTGACATTTTGTTACCAACAAGTAACCTTAGATTGAATTATGGTAGTTTTTTTTGTGATTTGTAATTTTCTTGAGACAATATTAATCAGAAGATCCGAGTCTAACAATGTATCATCAGAATTTGGCGGGTTCACTGATCAGATAATCGTTAGCTTGGTTTAGCAGATGGTTCAATGTTTTTTAAAAGTTTGTTACCCACGGTCGGTGACATTTTGTTACTAAAACGTAACCTTCGCATGAATTGTGGTAGTATCTTTTTGTAATTTGTAATTTTCTCGAGTTGTTGCATGCTATTTTTGTGAACTATTTCCACTCTTAGCTAGTATATACAAGGAGATCCTAGAGTTACATACTTCGATGAGCTTTGTATCCGATACTTGGAACTTTCTAAGCAAGCTGATCATAGGAAGCGACGCAAGGTTAGCAGCAACAATAATTCATGTGGTACTATAAGGCTGTTGGCACTTGGGCAAGAACAATGTGAGTTGTACCAAGAAAATAACTTGACTCGATTCTAAGATAGGCAAATGTATTGCAAATTTACACTTCTACTTGTGGAACCCACGAGCTAGCAAGAAATCAATTGTTAACTACTTTACATGGGTAGAAAGGGAGCATGACAAGAGAGAGCACACCCAGTAACTAAAGAAAATAGTATTTTAAGCTTTAGCACCTGGTTTATATAGGAGAACCGATTTTTAGAATATATACTATAGTGCAGAGTATTAAAATAATGGTTCTTAGCACAAACCTTTTTGCACTGTGCACGCAAAAGTGCTCACGGAACAACGTGATGCCTAGATTGGTCGCTCAACAAAAGCTGATCCATGAGACTCTAGAAGAATTTGCTAGCATTACCCTAGACTTGGCACTGGGGTCCCTCTATTCATCGCTCCAAGCGAGTACTACCACGTCTCGCCCACGCGAGCAGGCTTACCGAAAAAGCGAGGCGAGAACCACTCATCGGCCCTCGTAAATGGGCCAGGCCCAACGCGGGCTAGAGTGCGCCCATCCCCACAGACCAGTCATATGCATGTACGTGGCCGGCAGTTGAAATCGGCAACACCACATCAGCAAGTTTGGCCGACTAGGGTTTTGACCTAGGAAAGGCGACTCCGGCGGCGATCGCGATTGCCACCGGAGGATACCGACGCTCTTCACGCTCTGACCCTCTCCGGCCACCCATCTGCTCGGGCTGATCAAGGGGCCGGCTTTGGCTGGTCGCCCGGCCTGGTAGATCGGGGGGGCTGGCTAGGGGTCAGGGGGCGGAATCGATCTCAGTCTTCGATCGCCATGGCTGAGGGCTCGAGGGCGAGGGAGGGGAAGATGAGCAAGGAGGTTGACGTGGACGTACTGTTGTGGAATCTGAAGCTCCATGGGGAGGAACTCAACGATGGTGTCCTTGGTGCAGAGGAAGTCAGACGCTGGCCGGCTGTGAAGTGGCTTGCGGCGGCCAAGGTTCTGACGAGGAAAACGTTCAGTCTGCATTCTCTGAAGTGGCTTGCGGGCAGTAGTGTGACCAAGGAGACAATTACTCAGAAGAAGCAACCGGAAGAGAAGACTAGCCGGGAGGGAGTTGAATCCAATAACAAGAGAATGGCGGCCTCTGTGTCGGAGGACCGCCCAGCGCAATGAGTGCCATGTCTTACAACTGTCGCGGTGCAGGGGGCAACGCGACAGTGAGGGAGCTTCGTGATCTAGCGAAGAAATACGCCCCTACCGTGTTGTGTCTACTAGAAACTCAATTACACAAGACACGGGTTGAAGGTTTAGCTCGATCTCTGGGGTTTGATAAATGTTTTGCGGTGAGCAGCTCGGGACACAGTGGCGGCCTTGGTTTGTTCTGGAACACGAATAATACAGAGATTGAGATCTTGCCCTTTTCGCAGTATCATATTGATGCAATTGTGACTGAGGTAGGGAAGGACCCTTGGCGCCTCACGGCGGTCTATGGGGAAGCACAGACGAGCGAGAGGTTCAAAACTTGGGACATGCTAAAATATATTCGTTCGGCGTCATCACTACCCTGGATGTGTCTAGGGGATTTTAATGAGGTACTACATCGTCATGAACATGTAGGGGTTCAGGAGAGAAGCCATGCACAAATCGCGGGCTTCCGTGATATGGTGGATGTGTGCGGGTTACAGGACTTGGGCTACCAAGGAAATAGCTGGACTTATGAGAAGAAAGTTGCAGGGGGGAGTTTTTGCAGAGTGAGACTTGACCGGGCGCTAGCAACAACAGATTGGTGCACTCGATTTCCCCTGGCTATAGTTCGCCACCTAACGGCGGCATCATCCGACCATTGCCCTATTTTGGTTACATGGGAGGAACAAGTCGGGCCACCAAGGCGCCGCGAGAGAGATGGTGTTTTCCGCTACGAAATTATGTGGGAACGCCATGAGGAGTTTCAGCAAACACTAGAACAGATGTGGTGCCAGAATGGGAAGGCATCGACACTGGAAGAACTACAAAAAAAGCTGACCTCGGTGACTAGCTCCTTGCAGAGCTGGGGGAGGAATACGTTCGGGAGTGTCCGAATGGAAATTCATGGTCTTCGGGAAGAGCTGAAAAGGCTTCGTGAGGATCCAGTACGCACGGGTCCTACCCATGCGGAAATCAAGGTGGTTGATCGTCTCGTTGAGCTTGATCATCGAGAGGAGGTTATGTGGCGTCAGCGATCAAGAATTCAATGGCTGGCAGAGGGTGATAAAAACACGAAGTTCTTCCACTTGCGGGCTAGCCAGAGAAAGAGGAAGAACAAGATTACTCGTCTACGGAAACCTACAGGCGAGGTAACTGAGGATCCATAGAGATGGCTGGACTTACTACTGATTTTTATAGTGATCTATATAGGTCAGAAGGCACAAACAACATGGAAGCTGTGCTTGATCATGTCCCGGCCAGGGTTACGCAGCAGATGAATGAGGGCTTGATCTCGATAATCACAGAGAAGGAAGTCAAAGAGGCCCTTTTTCAGATGTTTCCCACGAAAGCCCCCGGGCCGGATGGGCTCCCTGCACATTTTTTCCAGCGCCACTGGGCGCTGTGTGGCGAAGAGGTCACAAGCATTGTGTTGCGGGTGTTACGTGGAGAGGATGATCCTTCCTCGTTCAATAAAACATTCATCGTTCTGATTCCGAAAGTTAGTAAACCGGAAGAGCTGGGGCAATTTCGACCGATTAGCTTGTGCAATGTTATTTATAAGATTGCGTCGAAGGTGCTTGCGAACAGACTGAAGCAGGTGCTTCCAACTGTCATCTCGGATGAGCAGTCAGCATTTGTGCCAGGGAGATTGATAACCGACAATATCATTACTGCATATGAGTGCCTTCATTTTATGAAGAGAAACAAGGCTTTGAAACATAGGTTTTGCGCCTTAAAATTAGATATGCGGAAGGCTTATGACCGTGTGGAGTGGGAGTACCTAAAAGAGATCATGTTGAAGCTGGGCTTCCACCAGACATGGGTTGAGATGGTGATGAGAATGGTGACCACGGTCACTTTCTCAGTTATGTTTAATGGAGAGCGATTACAGGAGTTTAAGCCCTCCAGAGGTATTCGTCAAGGAGATCCAATTTCGCCATATTTGTTTTTGTTAGCAGCAGAGGGCCTTTCGTGCCTCTTAAAAGCTAGAAGTGAATCATCAAGCCTCCAAGGATTAAAGGTTGCTTCATCTGCTCGGCAGTTAATCACCTTCTTTTCGCCGATGATAGCCTGCTGTTTTTCAAAGCAAATGGAGAAAGTGCTCGGGATGCTCGAGATACACTGGATGCTTACTGCCATGCCTCGGGACAGCGTCTGAACCTTGATAAATCTTCGATTTTTTCAGTAAACGCTGCCCGGAAATAGTGAAGCAAGAGTTGAAGTTGATTCTCAATGTTCAAAATGAATCTCTAAGTGAGAAGTACCTGGGTATGCCCTCAGATGTTGGCCGGTCATCAAATGGGGCCTTCAAGTATCTGAAAGATAGAATTTGGAAATGGGTCCAGGGTTGGTTGGAGCAATGCTTGTCTGTGGGGGAAAGGAAGTCTTGATAAAATCAGTGGCACAGGCGATTCCTACATTCTCCATGTCGTGTTTCAAACTACCACGAGGACTATGCGAGCACATAAATTCTCTGTTGAGAAATTTCTGGTGGGGATCCAAGGACGGCAAACGGAAAGCTTGCTGGGTCTCGTGGGATGATATGACAAGCCAAAATCAGACGGAGTATGGGTTTCCGTGATATTGAGCTTTTTAATCTCGCTCTCCTTGCCCGACAAGGGTGGCGAATTCTTCAAAATCCAGATACTTTGAGCGCAAGGATTCTTAAAGCAGTTTACTTCCCGAACACGGAGTTTCTCAAAGCCGAACTGGGATCTAAGCCATCGCATATTTGGCGAGCTATCATGGAGGGGAGGGATGTGCTAGTTCAGGGGCTGATCCGGCGCATTGGTACGGTGCTGAGACAAACCCCTGGAATGACAACTGGCTACCTAGAGAGGGGATGTTGAGACCCTTTGCATGTATCGCTGCAGAGCCGCCGCAGCGAGTATCGGAGTTGATTGATCACACAACCGGGAAGTGGGACATGGTGAAGTTACGAAATGGTTTTGCCGATGGACGTGCAAGTGATCAAGACCATACCAATTAGTACGAGAGTACAGGAAGATTTTTGGACCTGGAATTATGATTCACGGGGGATCTTCAGTGTACGATCGGCATATAGAATGCTTGCTGACACGAAAAGTAAGCGGGAGGCCTGGCTAGATGGCAAGGCAGCATGTTCTGATGCCAAGGGGCTGCAGAAGAGCTGGACAACCCTATGGAAGATAAAAATTCCTGCTAAGCTGAAGTCATTTTTGTGGCGGTTGGCGAGGCAGTCACTACCCACTGGGGATCTGTTGCACGAGCGCCACATAGCGCCGACGAGTTCTTGCGGAATATGTGGGGCAGAGGACTCGTGGCATCACTCGCTACTCGACTGTAACATGGCTCGTTGTGTTTGGGCCTTGCAGACGAGGAGATGGTCGAACATATGAACCAGCACCGGGAACCGGGAGCGCGCAACTGGTTATTCTTGATGATTGATACGCTTCCACATGATCAGCTGACGCGTATGTGCGTAACTTTGTGGGCATTATGGCATGCCCGACGGAAGGCCATACATGAAGGGATCTTCCAGAGTCCGCTGAGCACACATTGTTTTGTTTAGAGGTTTATCTCCGAGCTCGACCAAATTCAGAAACCAGAGCGGAAGAGAGAGACAGGGGGAGCCACCGTCCCCAACAGACTCGCTTGGATCGGCCCGCCTAATGGGGTGGTCAAACTGAACGTTGATGCCGGTGTAGCGAGGAAGAAGGAGCAAGGTGCAGTTGCAACTGTAGCAAGGACAGCAATTGGCGAGTATCTGGGCGCATCTGCTGTCATTTTTTTATGGTATTACTGTGAGGACCCCCTCAGACCACCGGTCCGAGAAGTCCACGTTATGTAACATAGATCACGATCCCAATGATCAGTGCATCGCAATCACATAACCAACATGGTATCAAGAGTTACATCATTCAAGTCGTACGAATAAAAGTCTTACAACACGAAGTGGTCATTATGACCAAGTCTGTAAATCATCGTCGCGCAGGACGGAATTAACTACGATACAGCGGAAGCTTGTGGCTAGCGTCGGCCCTCGCCTCCAACGGACGCAATCCCACAAGTGCAGTTGACTGGTGACAGCTAAGCGGCGTAGTCGTCGACATACTCCTCCTCCTCGGCGTAGGCCTCCTCGTAGAAATCTAGACGATTGAATATCCAGGGCACAGCCATGAGTACAATTACGTACTCGCAATACTACCTCAAGGCTTAAGTTTTCATGGTAATGCAGGAAAACGTTTTCGAAAAAACTAGGATAGCTGCTATATACAACTATAGGGCTTAGTTTTTGCAAACAATGCTGCAGAACATAGAGAATACGACATCTCTATATCTTTGTTGAAGAAAACATTTAGAGATAGAATTCTCTTTTGTAGAAATAGCGTGAGCTACCTCCACACTGTTGTGAAACATTTGATAAAAACTTTTTAAAGACACTAGGATGGGGATGCCCCTTTCCTTTCTGGGTTCCGACTGGTTGACTCCCGAGACCAACCATCTTCGCCCAAAATCGGTACCTCACAGGTACCTTCTTGGTGCCTCCTTGTTTCCACCGAGAAAACCACTTTTAGTTTGAAAAACAGAAAACAGTTTTTCTTCTTTCACCAGTCGCCCAGTGTGGCCTTTGCAACCGTCCATGACCGCGGACACGGCTATTCGAATAGTTTTACACTCTGCAGAGGTGGTACACTTTCACCACAAGATTCGGATGGTCTGCCGTGGATCAACCACGGACTGTACAAGGACAGCATGCACACATCAGACGGCCGATCCTAACTTTCACTATGTCAGCGCTAGTATAAGAATATCCTCTTCGAGTGGGTTTGTTCTCCCCGGCACCGAGTGAGCTAGCCGTATCGATCCGGTTCCCCTAGCCTCACACCGCCATGGCAGGAGACCCACCGTTGCTTCCCGGTGGCACACGCAGTCCACTCTTTGTATGCCCATTCCCTTGCAGCATTCGGTTCCGGGGACTCTAACCCCTTCTAGCCAATTGAGGAGTATTCGAATACTAACACCGACAAGCTTCCGCTAAGCCCCATGCCCATTTTGAGGTAATGTGGTTGTACGGGTTAATTGTTCGGGCGGCAGCAGGGACTTTGTAAACAAACCTCCATCTCCGACTGCTCCCAGCAGCTCGGGTTTTTCGTAAACTCACCGGATGCTCCCAGCAATCCGGGTTTTTCGTAATTCCACTGAGTGCTCCCAGCGACTCGGGTTTTTATAAACATCTCCATTTGCTCCCAGCAACATGGGTTTTTGCACATCACTTTCTCGCCGATCGCTCCCAGCGACTCGGGTTTTCTGTTTTAAAAACTTTTCATCCAAAGCCCGGCTCCCATCCTAGAGTTTGAGGTGAGATTGTAAGGATATACTACTAAAAAATATAATTTTCTTGATAGCGCCTTCAGTAGAAGGTTTCTCAAGTGAAGTCTTACTTTTATAAAACCTATTATATATACTAGTAGATATCTTTGGCCAAACAATATTTTGTAAAATAGTTTTGGGGTGGCAAAATGCCACAAGGGGAATAAAACATGCATTATTTTAGTTTTGAAAACAAAACATGCTTGTAAAAATAATAGGAGTTCAGTAGGGTGTTGAGGTGGCTTGCCTTGCTCAGCAAAGTGTCACTGGTCTTGCTCTTCCTGCTACACAGGTTCAGTTCCCACGTACAGCTCCTCCTCTCAGGGTCCTAAGGTACCGGAAAAGTAAACGGACTACCGTCAATACTACGAACGCGGGTTGACAACAATCTAAAGTACTTAAACAACACAGCAAGCATTTCAAACCCAAACAACCTTTGGATAAATAACTCTAAAGCAAATCCTAAACACCAACAGGCCAGTACACGAGTAATCACAAACACTAGATGCTAAGATGCTTATGCTAAAAGAACATTAGCGAGAGGCACTACAATCCTTAAACAAAACAACAAACAATGCAATTCACAAACATCCTCTGGACAACAAGTCTAAGACAAATCTAAACATAAACAACTAGAAACAAACAATTAAAAAGGGACTTTTATTAGCAACTAAGTTGCTGTTTTGGGGAGAAAGGCACAAGTCCTAAAATAATGCTCCTAAAATTAAATCCTTTTAACACAGTACTTCTAAGAGTCATACTAAACTATAGGAATTGGATTTGCATTAAAAGATATCTCCAATTGGGAGCTAAAAATCCCACAAGTGCTACTGGTCCTAAAACTAAAAGATTTAAAACTCTAGTTCTAGGAATCTCCTGCATGCAAGGTTAAATCCTATGGAAAGGTATTGCTTTTAGCTTTCTGTAGAAATGGGATTCACTCAAAAAGGACATTCCTAGCTCCTGCTAAAAATAAAATACTAGAAAAGATACATTTCACAAGATTTAAGGCCATGCAAAATATACTATTTATTTTTGACCAAGCTCACTTCTGCATGTTTAAGCAAACACACTGGAACACCACAAAATTTACCCTGATCGATTTACACTAATAGATCTACCACAAATTAATTAAACTAAACACCAATATTTAATAGGAACAGAAAAGAATAAAACAACTGCTAAAAAAAATGAACTGGGCCGCGCCTGGGCCAGATCTGGCCGAGGCCATCACGGATCTGAGCCGCAGATGGACCGGCCAGATGGACCGGGCCGGCCCATCTCGGCGCGCCTCGCGCGGCGCTGCGCGCTGGAGTGGCCCGCGGAGCGGGATTCAAACGGGGCCGTCGATTCGCAGATCGACGGCTCCCCTTCATCGCCTTCGACGCGACGCGCGGGAGCGAGCCCGAGGTCGAGAAAGGAAATGGCGGCGACGGACGGCTCACCTAGGGGCGTTGCATGCAGCGGCGGAGGGTTGTGGACGGCGGAGGAGGTGGAGGGAGGGGCCCGGCCACGAACAACTTCAGCGAAGGTGGCCGGAATCCATGGCGACGGCGGCGGCGGCCTTCTCGGGTCGAGGACGGGCACGGCGTTCTCGGCGGTCTCTGGGCAAAAAGAAAGGGGGGGGGAGAGTTAGGGCTCGCAGAGGGGAGCTTCGTGGGCCAAAAATGGCGGAGAAAGGTGGAGGGAGTCACTGGCAAACGCGGCTCGACGCCGGCGGCCACCGAGACTCAACCTGCGTCTCTCGTGGAGCAGAAGGCTTAGGAGGATGCTCGGCTTCTAGGGAGGGGCTAGGAGGTGCAGGGGAGTGCTCTGGAGAAGAAAGGAGAGCCAGAGGAGCACGAGGGAGAGAGAAATGAGCTGGGGTCCGAATCTAGGGTTTGGCTCGGGTTAAGAGGGGGAGGGGTGAGCTTGGGGTGCTCCCATTGGCTCAGGTGGGCGGTGGAGAGGGGGACAGAGAGAGGGTGGTCGGGCAGGCGTGTCCTAGCCAGTGGGAGGAGAGGGGAGTGAGCTCCCATAGGGCCATGGTGGAAAGGGGAGAGGTGAGTGGTGGAGTGGGGTGTGGGTGAGGCTGGCAAGTGGGTCCAGGGGGAGAGGGGGTGCTGCTATGCCCTCACAAGAGAGAGGGAGGGATGATGGAGTGGGGAGAGGGTTGGTTTAGGCTAGGTTTAGGTTTTTTAGTCTAACACTAATAGAAATGCTACTTTTTTACTAACAATGCTAATCATGAGCAACACAAGTGCTGCTCACAATCATGAGAGGGGTGACCTAAATGAGGTGATGCAAAAATTTCCAAGCCCTACAGATTAAGAATGAAAATTTTGAATCTAAGCTAGTTGTGAAAAATGACCAAATGGTCATTGTTTTGGGTAGGCATAAACACCTAGATGTTTAAGTGGTTAAACAAGGTGTTAACAGCAAACCAAAACAGGTTTTGAAAATATAAGTAACAAGGACCAACTTGGTTGAATTGCATGTCAAGAACAACCCATGGATTGCTTAACATGCTGCCCAAGTTTCGCTAAGTTTCAATAAACAGGAAGATCAATAAAGTTGGTTTAAGCATGCTAAATTTGCATTTGTGTTATTAACAAAGTATACCACCCAGTCAATAAGTTCAAGCATGCAAAACCATCAAACAAATGTCAATGTCTCCCATTCAAACAATAACCCTCCACTTGATACAAACAATTCTACACACCACTCAAAAAAAACATACTCAAGGCAAACAATTTTTAAGCACATGTCAAATAAATAAAACACCAAGACAATGGGATAGCTAACCACACTCTTATGATAAAGCAAGTATATTGGTGAGGTGGTGATCAATATAACTAGAACAAAGTTTTTGGAGAAAGAGGGTTAACCCGTTTTTAGTAAATATTTTCAAAGAATATTAAAACAAGGGTTTTGAAATGTTTGTTGAAAATAAGATAGGAGAAGATATATGGGTATTTTACTTGCCAATACATTGAACATCAAGGTCATGTCAAAACTTGGTTGCCTTTTTTAAATGGGTTGTTATTTTGAGGTCAACAATACAAACAATAAGTCACAACAGGCCAAACTAGGCAATCAAAAGAAAAACACCTCCAAAAGCTAGAGGTTTGAAAAAGTTTTGGTTGGTTCTAAATTTTGAGTCTTAATTTATGAAGTTTTTTCTTGCTTCCAAAATTTGGGACGTTACAATTACTGACCCGGAGGTTCTGGAGGCGATGACGGTCAGGGAGGGCCTGAATCTTGCACAAGACCTTCTGGTGACTCGCATCCGAGTGGCTAGTGATTGCCTTTCAGTGATCAATTCGCTGAAGGAACAAAATCTTGGGAGATACAACCACATTCTGCATGAAATAAAGGCGACAGCGAGGGGTTTTGCAGAGACATGCTTCGTGCATGAGCGAAGGAGTTCCAATGAAGAACCTCACAGGCTGGCTCAAAGTGTGATGTCGTCGCCGGTGGGGCGATATGTTTGGCTGATTGATCCGCCTGCGGGCGTTTGTATCCCTCGTACTTTGGAAGTTATAGCTTAGGTAGGGGTAGTTTCTTTTCTCAAAAAAAAAAAAAAATCATATGCATGTACGTCACCTACTGTTTTTTTTCCTCTTCCATTTTTTTCTTTATTTTCTGAAATGTTCTCACGAATAGATTATGAGTGTCTTAGAAGAATGTTTGTATAATTTTTTCAAGTGTTTTAAAATTTTCATTGGTGTTTGAAAAAAGGTTCATCATGTAGTTTATCAACTATTTAAAAACATGTTCATGTTTTTAAAAACAAATCATCGTGTATTTCATAAAGTTTATTGATAAAAGCCTTTAAATACGGGAATATTTTTCATCATGTGATTTTTTTAAACCCGGAAGCATTCGTGATCAATGTTTTGAACCTTGGTGAATATTTGCCCGAAAAATATATGAATCTTATTTTGTAGATTAAATCCGAATTTTTAATTACTTTTTCTTTGTGTTTTCTAAAATATGAATTTTTTTGAAATCTGAATTTACTTTCATAATCGGAACATTTTTCAGATCTTATCAATTTTAAGTTGAGAAAGTTTTTGAAATCTGAACATTTTTCAAAATCATAAAAAGAGAAAAATAAGAAAATGCAAAATGAAGAAAATAAAAAAGAGAAGATTAAAACAGAAAAAAAACTGGTTGAAGAAAAAGAACAGAAGAAAGAACCAGAAAAATCCAGAAAAGAAAACGACCGAAGAAACGAATGGGCCGGCCCTTGCAAGGAACTGCTACGGGATAGTGGCTGCGTGCGGTGGTGCCGCTGCGAGGAACCTTTTTTATTTCTCTACCGCAACGCCAATTATAATTTCGAAACCCATGATATTCAGCTGTGCTTTAGGGTTAGAAGGAATTTTTTTTTTTTTGCGGGTAGAAGGAATATTAAATTTGAATACGGGCATGGCGCTGGGCTGTTGAAGCTCCGTCCCACGCTAGCCCGACTGCACCGGTGCGACAAGCGCTGGTGGATCAAATACCACCGGCCGGAACGCCGGCGAGGTGCTGCACTGGGCGTCTGGGCATTGGCCGGCGCCAAGGCCAAGGAGGATACAACCTTTGCGAAGATGGTAGCAGCATATATATAAACCGTTCGCCCTTGCAGTGAGAGCTTCTTGCCGCCACCGTCGCGTGAAGCAAGTCTGACAGTCCTATAGCACTTGCACCATCTTGATATGGTTGCAGGAGTCTCCGCATAGCACTAGCTTGATCGATGCATAGTTGCTGCAGACGGGCAATTGCGAATCGTTTGTTTCATTTGTTCTTGTTGGGGATTTGGATCGATGCGTACGTGGACAGTTGCTCTGTTTGACATTGTATAGACCACTAAAAAGACAAGCTGCTGTATAAGCTGTCTTTAACTCTGTCTACTACAGTACTAGACAGATACCGTCTCAACTACTGTACATTCCCTAGTGGGATAAGTGGGTTTTCTGTGGGAGGAGATGCCAGTGGGATCTCATCAAAATATTGTGGTTCTGGATTGCAGTGGTGAAAGCAGGACACGAGCCACTCACACCTGTTATCAGGAAAACTTCCTAGTAGTATTATCAGGTTGTGGCAACACTCACAAAGCCAACATGTGTAATAAATTAGGCACAAGCTAAAAAACCATCACCCGACAACTTTCTGAATCTTTTGAATTACATCCTAGAACACCTCGACAAAATTAGCCGCGGGAACATCCTCCCTCTCACAGGTGCAACGGCTCTTGGTAGAGCTGGCACATCTCCTGCGGCCACCGCCTATCCACCCACGAGAGGTGATAAAGAAGCTGCCGACAAATTTCCCCGCTGCGCGCGTCGTTAATGCAAGGGAAGTGCCTTTTAGAATCGCGATTGCTTCGACACTGCACACCGCATCAGGGATTTGCAGTGTGTTGCTTGCATCCAGTGGGACCAAAATGCTGTGTCATCTTCTGGACAGTCTTCCGGCACAGCGCACAACTGTATTGGGTGCATTGCCAACAGTAGAGATGGTTGTTGTTTGCAATCTGCCCAAGTTAACAAAGCAAATAAAGAATCACGAGGAACGGGAAGGGTGCAATATGGAAAGAAAAATGAAGCTTGATTTCACTAGGAGCACACACGGAGTGGTTAGCCAGACTTCTATTGGCTCAAGCAAAAAAAAGTTAACCGACCTAGAGATAACTTGCTAATTTACATGACTCATGGAAGTTAATGAAGTTGTAATATACGGTCTGAACTAAGTAACTGTGACTAGAGGTGACATGACAACCGCGAGAGTAATGTTTTAAGGAAGTTGTGCATGAAACAACACCGTTTTGGTTTCTTGATGCGAAAGATAAGCAATTGCATCATCCTCGTCTTCAGATAGGTTTACAAATAAGGTATTTTGATATTTACCTTTGGAATTGGTTGGCGGCAAGTGGGACACGGGTGAAATTCTCCTTCGAACAAGGCAGCCTGCGCTCGTGCAACGACTTGGCGTTGTACCCTTTGCACCACTTGCATCCCCCATCTATCGACTTCAGCCTGATCAAATACCACACAATCACCCCTGGAGCCAACAACATGATTATTTGTCAAGTCACAGCTATGTCAATGAACAAAAGTAGATGCTACTGAAATACAGCTTACCTGAAATGATCATATCCACTAATTGCAGCGTTGCATTGGTAGCAGAAGGACTGGCCACAGTAACAACAGGTCATCTTATTGCATCCTTCTATCTTAGATATAGCCATCTTGCATTGCGGGCACTGCTTTGCATCCTTCAAAATTTCCATGATGCTCCATACTTCATCCATACGTTTCTGAATATCTCCCTTTATTTTCTTTTTACGGACATCCCCCTTTTTCCTTTTCTCATACTTTTGACGTTTCTGTGTCAAACAAAAGAAAGATAGCATTCCCATCAACCGTCAACGAGAACAGTGAACTAAGGAAGAATAGAAACAGATAGTATGGCGTCATTGTTACCGAAGTTGATCACAATATGAATTATCTTTAGTGCAACCATACAGCGGATGGATAAAAAAAAACACATGCATATTAATCCTAGCGAACACCTAGCCATAAAGTAAGTGACCTAATAGCAATACATTTTCTAGGACTGTTTGGATATAATTAAACATATTGCGAAAGTGTGAGATACAGTCCTCCTACCTCCAAAATATGAAGTTTCTCTTCTGGAGATATACATTCCACCCCAATATGACGGCGCTCTCTACAAAGTGTGCAGAAGCTGAATAAACAACTTGAACACACAGCTTCATCACCTGCATCTTCCAAGCAAGCAGTTTGACATTTCGGACAATAAACTACGTCAACCATTGCATCAAGAGTTCTTTGAAGCAATGCTTCCCAACGTTTAAACTCGTCCTCCCCCAACAGCCTTTTCAATATATTGGGAGGAACAACGGCTCCACATTTTGTATCAGGACACAGTAACTTCACTACAGTTCCGTCCTTGACATGCATTTTGCAATATGTCTGCATGCATTTCTGGCAAAAGAAATGATGGCATGGAAGTTTGATGAAATCGACACCTGATCAAGCAATAATTTAGGCTCAGAAATTGAAGCGAGATTCAAATAACAAGGATTAACTAATGTAAATGGAAAACATAAAGGTTGGTCATGGATCATGAAGACCACAGTACACAGTACACGATTCTCAAGTTTAAATTGTTTAGAAAGAAGGCAGTTTCAATCAACAAGGACTGATGAATTGCTATCTCAAAATGCGAACATTTAACATGGCATCTATATAACTATGTTGCGGCTACCATATCTAGTCTCTTTTCTGGTCAAAAGAAGTGAATATTTTGGGAACTAATTTGCACTTCACAAAGAAAGGACGACCACAGGACAATCCATTAATGAGATTCTAGATAATTAAAAGTTTGATGTTTGTCTTGATAGACAACAGGCATGCCTACAATTATTGTATAATCAGGTATTATTTTGTGTTATTCGTTATTTAATAACGATAACATAAAACTCTGATTTATCTTAGTTTCTTTGGGTCTACCGCAGCCAATTCACGCTTCATTTTTTGTTTCTTTGGGTCTACAGGCATACTGCCATATTATAGCTGGCGATAGTAAGTGCAGTACGAAGATGGTGTTAAAATGGTAGATTTAATATATGGACAAGAAAAGTGAGTTAGTGACCTATTTTTCTTTGAGTGGTGTAGATGCAACAATCTAGGATTAGTGACTAATGCAAGAGATGGACAAAGTAAATTCTTTCTCGATTTCCCGTTCTATTCTGATTGTAAACTTCTGTAAATCGTCTTTCTGATACCTTTTTGGTTTAGGGTGCAGTCTAAGTTTTACTTGATAGTGTGTTCAGTTTCACGACTTCTTGCAAATAATTGCATGTGTATTTACTTTTAATAACTAAGCTTTTCAGCTATAACTGAAGTTTGCTGCATTTTTTACTGAAGTTTGCTGCATTTTTCCTTTTACTGGATGCAGATATAACTGAAGTTTGCTGATTTTTAAGAGCAACATGCAGTTTTTTCTTTGAATTTGTTTTAACTAAATCCACTACTTACAGCTAATCATGTATGATTTTTTTTTCTTGTGGGAGGACGATGTATGGTTCGATATTTTTAATCACACGGTTAGTATGGGACTTGAAAGCACGGTGTGCTTGCTTTCATATTTTTCTTCCACTAAAATTGTGAAATAATGAAACATGACAGTGATGGACCTTGCTCTCATATTTTTCTTCAACTAAAATAGAGAAAAAAATGAAACATGACAGTGATGGACCTCATGAATGTTCAGCGGCGCAGCGTAGCGCCCTTAGCCCTTCTAGTACACATGAAATGAGCTAAGTATAACATAGCAGAAGATTTCTAATGTAGTGTGCAAAAAAGTTCTGTGAAAATGGAAGAAAGAGTTACCGGGAAACTCGCTGAAGCAAATCATGCAGCAATGGATAGCATGCAAAAAGGCTTTATGACGCCTATCTTCATTGTATCTAATAATCCTCGGAATTGTAACATCAGGTAGAGCATTGTCTGGACAAGCACGCTTATCCCCGCCATCTTCAATACACGTTTGATCCCCCTTGCTTAAAACTATCTCATTGTCAAACCCTAAGTAAGAAAGGGAAGAGCTTTGGAGCCATTGCACCCATTGATATATTACTTCTATGCCCTGTTGCTCCTCCCAAGTCATATCCAGCATGTGACATAATGACGAAATCATCACATTGTCCAGCCATTCGGTGGACATAGTGAAAAAGGGTGGTTGATGGCTAGGGTACGACGAAGGCATGAGACATGTTAGCAGGACTGGAGGTAAATGCTCAACTCTAAACTTGTAAACAAGATCATCACTGGAATCAGCATCATGTACTTCCTTATAATTTAGTGTTCCAGCACCAAAACTGAGCCTTGCAGATAGATCTATACCGTCTGGGATCTCAATATGCACATGAACCTGTAATGACAAACAGATGGAATCATGGAACCCTTGCCCTTATAGATAAGAATGTAACCTGAAAACTGATAATGAACGATATACCTGGAAAGACCGTTGGCCGTCCATTCCATTGAAAATGACTACATTGTCGCCAAAAATTGCTTCCAGGGCACATAACTGCGCATTGATTTAGATTCTATCAGACTAAGATAAGTGATAACACATGTGCAAGTAAAAACAAGATAACATCAAAATAAGAATCAAGTACATCTGAAACTCCTTTCATGCTACTCCTCCATTCATGAAAAGAAGGCCTATAAGTTCTTTCTAGAGTCCAACAATGTAGAGTTTGACCAAGTTTATAGAAAAAAAATTATATGCCTTCTTTGTAGTACTGGAGGTAGTATGTGAAACTTAGTAGCTCACTCCCCTTCGTACTACTTGACACTCAGTATAACTAGGCCACTCAATGTGCACAACACGATCTTAATTCGCCGTTTCATATCCTAGGAATGACAAAGCACACAATCGTAAAAAAATTACCAACGAGATTGACCACAAACACAGGTATGAAATAACTACAGGGCTCTCATTGTGCATCCTTTGGGATAAAAAATAATTCTAGTCCTCAGTTGGCCCTCAAGAATCAGCAACTTAAGCACCAGGAAAACAAATCATAAAGTTCACAACGGCCGTATATCCATGACAGAAGCAACTCATTGTATTTATTTATTTTTCAGCTACTTGGTTATGCTTCGCAATCTACGAGGAGAGATCTTTTCCTGCTCCGGCGACTCACGAGGGTATCCTGCTGCCACTCCAAAAAGTCTTCCCCACCACCTCTCCCCATGCTCTGCCCAACTCTGGTTGGCACGTGGCGGCTGGTGAGCCTGGTGTGGTCTGCTAGTTCAAGAAGATAGAAGGTGAGGGGGATAGGTGTATTCCAGTGTGCGTGCTTGTTGCACGATGGCTCATCTGGCTGGCCATGCGCGGGTGGTTGGCGTCCAGCGGGGGGTGGACTTTGGCGGCCGGCCTAATGTGTTATACGTTGCTGCGTAGCAGATCATGCGGCACACATTTCGATCACGTCCCGCGACTCCCCTTGGTGTGTAGTTGAAATCCTTTGCCATGCTCCCGCCTAGGGTCGTCGTTGTGTGCTCCGTGCCATACCACAGACCTGAGTGTCCTAGCTGCAAGTATGGGTTGCCCGATGCACTGGGCCACATGCCAGCTCCTTGGGTTGGCATCATGGTCGGCCATGTTGGTCTTAGTGTACAGTGTGTGGTGACCTCTGTTTGGCAGGGTGGCAGGCCAGCAACGTTTTCAGGATAGAACAGTTGTCGGCCGTGCTAGGATATTGTTGCGGTGGCTTTGTGGGGTTGCAACCGAGCTGCGAGTGGTAGTCGTGCTGCTCTGGCAAAAGCCTTGCCTTATCTTGTCGGTGTCTGTGACATCGGCGCCATTGGGCATCGTCTCCTCCTTGATGGCATCATCGAGGAGCCATGACTTACCTCCATCCTTGTAGTCTAGTCCTTCAGGTGAAGCCAGAACAAGCTTGCCAATATGGCGTTGGATTGGACAACGGTGGGGTCTTCCCTAGGTGAAAGTTTGACCCTCATTTGGCGCGCAGGTCGGCTCTATCGGTAGATTCTACATACTACTGACATCTTGCCAGTAAGGCTACCAGGGTGGCATAGGCGATGGACCTCGGAGGATCACGTGATGTGGCAACTTAGCCACACAGAGGCACTGGACAGGTTTGGCCGACAATTGTGGACGCATGTTGTGAACGGCGAAGGATGTGGCGATGTGCGGCGGTGCAACATTCACGAGGCCGATCGCGGTTTCTGTTTCCGACAGGAGACCAGCGGGCCATGGCACTATGACTCTTTCCATAGCGGGAGCACCCAGTTCTGCCCTCCTTTGCAGATTAGGGCTCTCTTTTCTCGTACCGAGGCTCTGTTTGGTTGTGGTGTCCTGTGCGCTTGGCCAGTGTTAGTTTTTTTTTTTTACGAACCTCGTTAGAGGATAGGGAGTTCCCGCATTGCTTAGAGAAGAATATAATTGAACCAGTTAATTAGGGAAATCGGACCCAAAAACCATACAATGCACGGTTAATTTACGGAAACCGACAAAAAACCGCACACTACAAATCATGGAGCATCATCTGTGCCAGAAACAAGGGAACCTAGATCCAAGCTAACAAGCCATACCGCATACCCAACTAAAAGAACCTCCCCAAACACACACGAACTCTCGCCATTCGCCACCAGAGATGCACCGTTGTGCACCCTCCCAACAGAAGAGATCAGACACTGATCTCAACTAAGGTCCGAACAGCCTCCATCATGTTCGGTGTGTGCTGCTTCTTGTACATCTGCATTCTGCAGATAGTATTGCACCTCCTTATTTAGGACCTCCATGGTGGCTTTCCCTTTGCTCTTAAGTTTTGGTAGCCTCCGCCCGCCTAAAATGGCGCGCATGGCTGTTGGAATATCACAGTCCTTGTTCTTCTTGTCCAGCTGACTGCTTTGTCGCCCAGCAAAGAAGGAGCATCCTCCCGAACCTACTTGTCCTTGGGCGGGCCCGACGCCATGCCGGCAATCTCTCGGAAGAGTTCCCCACTGAAGAAGGCGAGCCAGAGATAGTTTGATGGAGTTGGTTGTAACGGGTGTCTAACGGCTGTTTGTCTTGGTCCAGCCTTGAGTGGTCTGAGTGTTCGGCCTATTCTTAGCCTTGTTAGGGCTCCTGAAGGAATTTCGTAGGATCTTTGGAGGATTAGATTCATATAGGAAATTTTCCTACGGCGGTCGTTTGATTTGAAGGATGTGTGTTTTTCACATCATTTGTACTATATTTCATAATAGGAAATCTAGCATTCACTCCAACCGCCCTTTGCAATTGCTTTGTTTTTCTTGCGGCATCAAACACTCTCTAGTTCAAATCCTATGGTTTCCTAATCCTACAATATTCAAGTGCGCATGCCACTCCAATCCTATATGTTTTTCTTGTTGCTGGGTTTTGAAATTCCTACGAATCAGAGAGGCCCTAAATACTTTGTTTCTATCCATTGCAATCTTTTCGTGTGTTTGGGCAATGTACTGAACAATTCACGAATCGCAACGAGAAAGAGAGAGGCCAACACAAGACATCACCTCGTCCTCCTGCCTCTGGTGGTTGGCGCACGCCTCCTCCTCAGTCAGCTCCACCTTCTCCCCACCGATCCCCACCAGGTCCCGCAGCCTTCTCAAGCCTTCTTCCTCCAGTCCCCCACCCACCGCCGCATTCCCGGACGACGAAGGCGGCTGAGGCGCGGGGGGGCCGGGCTGAGGGGGCGGCGGCGGCGTTCCCAAGGGGGCATCGTCGGCGAGGTCGAGGAGGTGGAGGGCGTCGGCGGCACCGTCCGGCCCGGTGCCGGCGCCCTTCGAGTTCTGGGGCATCGGCCTCGGGATCCTCGGCGGTGGCTCCAATCGAGCGGGGCGCCGCCCGGAATTTGGCGTGGGCGGCGGCACGAATCGCGTGTAGACTCTGCAGGTTGCGCAGCTGGATTCGGGAACAGTTACCATATAGGAGTACCAAGAAAAATGGGCTCGCCCGCCAGATTTTGTTTGGAATTTGGATGGGCGCCATATGTGTCAAAATTTGCCAAATCGTGGAAACTAATCCCCGCCAAAAACTTCTCCTTACCGTGCCCGATTGATGGCTTGTTAATTCCGAGCTGGGCTCGTCTCGAGACTCCCGTCTAAAAAAAACTAACATGTCCGAAGATTGTTTGCTGAATAAGAATCAATTATTCCTCCGATCACGAGATACCAAACCACTTATCATTTTTTCTTTGCTCCTCATGCGGGTGCACAAATATAAGAAATTATCGCAAAACACTTCATCGATTCCCAAATCACATTCTTGTTTCCATATTAAAATCCATATAAATAATTTTGGTCAGCATGATATGTGTACAAAACTAAGGGAGACAACATCTGTAGGGGGGAAGAAATTACATAAATCGAAAGAACATAAATTCCTTTTGGGGTTGAGTCCATAAGGCTTTTTAAATGAACCATGATCAAATTGGTCGGTACTATTCACGAGATACCATTGTTTAAACAGCAATAAAAGGTGTGTGTACTTTAAAATTTAAATGCAGTGGAACAAATATTTTCTAATTTACGCTGTCTACCAACTTTTATGTACGAAGTAATTAATAAGATATACTGAAATCTATGCATGCCACACTAGTAAATTCATTAAATAGATCTAGCTCATCTATCGCGTACTCCAGCAATGTTTGGCTATATATAGTCCACACATACATATATAGAGCTCACAAGCTAGCTCTTCTGGCAGAGGAAACATGAGAGAACAGGTATCAAAACTAGTATAGAACCATCCATGCATACATGCGTTGAAACAACCATCCAACCGCTACTATATCAATCGCATATAGTGTGCATAGGAAGAGGAGGCACTGGGAAATAGGGAGAAGCAACATGGTTAAAAACAGGGACAATTAGATCAGAATTACCTACAGATTGCCCAGAATCACCGTGTGAAGGTGCTTCACAATCTGTTGATCCCTTTTGGCCTCTCTCTGCTGCACCGTTTGAGGGAGTGTCGTTGCGGGGACGAACGGGTTGCATACATTGCATTACGCTGAAGGAGAGACCGTGGCACCATTTTGACTAAAAAGAGATCGAGGGAAAAATAAACCTCTGAACCAGAATATAGACGGGCGTCTCTATGTGGTCTATATTCTTCAATGATTATAAGAAAATGGAGAAGACCTTCCGTTCACACCGAACAATTAGTCAGACTTTATGACCTGGGCAATTTAGAATGGCTATCCTTAGAGACACGGCCGGCCTACTGCATAGCTTTATGATATGTAGTGAGTATGATCGTACGGCTGATAACACTGAGGTCGTGAGAGGCGGCCTAGACTACCCAGCTATAATGTCCCTAATTAGGTTGAAGAAAAGAATGTACGTAGCACTATTTTGAGTGAGACACTTGGTGACACTATTGCTTTCCGGATTCATAATTTCTTGGCTTTCAACTGTTGTAAGTCAAAGTTTTTTCTTCGATATTGTAGAATCATATTTGTGTAGATTGAATCATAAATATATTGTCCAATTTTCTTTTGCAGATTCAGAAAAGGATAATTGAGTTGTTGCCTTAATTCACCATAGCGGTTGGATCAATAAGTATTTTTATTTAAAAAATCACTTAACGATAATTTTAGTTTAGACTCACGGACCAGAGAATATATATTATTCACAAAAATGTTTCTCTCCAGTCGAATTGATGCAAATTAAAAATTAATATGTTGGAACATTCATAATATCTTGAGCACAAAGAGGGCCTTCTATTTCGACTGAATATTTCTTACAACTTCAAAATGGTGTCACAAAGGCTAGTCCCACGATATTTTATCCACCCCGGGAGGTATGCTGCAATAACGACATTTGCTGAATCAGAATCAATTTTCCGATTCTTAGATTCCAATCCTTCTATGGCCCTCATGTGTATAAAAACTTAATTACTTTTCGACCCGGAGTTCTCTAAACACTTCACCTATTTCCAAACCATGTTCTTACTTCCATGTTAAAATCCATATGAATATTTTTGGTCAGCTCCATAATATCGAAGTTAAGGGAGACACCATCCTTGTCCTCGACAAGAAAATGTAGGTTTTTTTTTTGAATTTTTCCATATATATTAAACCAACAAAGAGTACACGATTACATCGATTACAAAAACAAAACTAAAAGAGACGAGCAAATCTATGAGATCTTCAAGCCCTTTCTTCTTACATGACACAATCTTGTACTTTTCTGAAGACAGCCGTAGAACAACGCCGAATACACCAAACCACAGACCTGTGAATACCAACGAAGGTTCTCCCCTTTTAATTTTGAGCCGCAATGCCAAGTCTTTGTGCATGCACGCAGCCATTAAATTAATCAAGCAACATCGGCAAGAGCACCACCACTGATATTCTAGGGACAAATAACCGAACCACTTTGTCGACGTCGTTGGGAGCCGAGAGAACGAATCACCATTGCCGAAGACGTAGTAGCCGGGATAGATAATGCGAGGACAAACCTCCTCATGGCAACCATGAGAAACAATCCAAGATTGATCTGGCGAAGCAAGATCTGAAGAACCATACCTAGACAAACTTAATCTTCCACAGCCACCATTGACGTCGGGAAGGAGGTCTCGCCGACGAACGAAGTGCGGAAGTTCACTTATTGCAGACGATGCCATCTCTATTAACGAAGAAGATAACAACCAAAACCAAGCTCTAACATTAAGAACTTTGTGTAGCACCCTACGCAGGTCCGAGGTCCCCACCCCTCCTAGTGCTAGCGGCACCTAGAGGAGGTGAGGACCCGTCAATTCTTAGACGAAGGTGACGATGAAGATGCAGATGGCACCGGCGGCGACGGCTAGGGTTGAAACCCTAGGCCGCCGCCTCTCTTTCTTTAAGAAAATGTAGGGGTTAACAATGTAAAGAAATCGCAACAACAGAATATCCTTTCGGGATGAGTACAACAGGCTTTTAGAATGAACCATGATAAAGTTGGTCGGTTCTACTCACGAGCTACTTCTGTTAGAACTCTAATAAAAGGTGTGCGTGTACTTTTAACATTTAAATGCCTTGAAAACAAATACTTTCTATTTACATTATGTACCAACTTTGATTTGCGAAGTGATTAATAAGATATTGAAATATATGCATGCCACACTAAAAAATTCATTAAATAGATCTAACTCATCTACCGTGTACTCACGCAATGTTTCGCTATATATAGTCCACGCATACATAGAGCTCACAAGCTAGCTCTTCTGGCGGAGGAAACATGAGAGAACAAGTATCAAAACTTGTGTAGAATCATCCATACACATGAGTTGAAACAACCATCCAGCGGACTACTATGTCAATCGTATATAGTGTGTATAGGAAGAGGAGGCACTGGGAAATGGGGAAAAGGAACATGATTAAAAACATGGACAACGAGATAAGAATTCCCTACTGATTGCCGCTGAGGTTCTTGGAGAATCGCCTTGTGAAGACGCTTCACGGTCTGTCGATCACTTTGGGCCTCTCTCCGCTGCACTCTTTCAGGGTGTGTTGTTGCAGGGACGAACCGGTTCACATTCATTGGATTAGGTTGAAGGAGAGACCGTACGCCTAAGACCATTTTGACTAAAAGGAGATCGAGTGCAAAAAAATTCTACCTCCGGTCCGATAAAATTGCCGTGAGGAGTGTACTGCCGTAGTGCAAAGTATGTATACGAGTCCCAACAGTTATTCCGGATCGGAGGAGTACCTCTGAACCAAAATCTAGACGGGCGTCTCTATGTGGTATGTACTCCTCAATGATTATAAGCAAATGGAGAAGACCTTCTGTTCAGACCGAAAAGTCAGTCAGACTTTCATGACCTGGGCAATTTAGTGTAACCATCATTAGAGACACGGCATACTTCATAGCTTTATGATGTGTAGTGAGCATGATCGTACGGCTGATAACACTGAAGTCGTGAGACGCGGCCTACACTACCCATCTATAATGTCCCTAATTAGGTTGAACAAAAGAATGTAAATAGCACTATTTTGAGTGGGACATCTGGTGTGACTATTGCTTTCCAGATCCATAATTTCTTGGCCTTCAATTGTTGTAAGTCAAGTTTTTTCTTCCATATTGTAGAATCATATTTGCGTAAATTTAATCATAACTATATTTTCCAATTTTCTTTTGCAGATTTAGAAAAGGATGATTGAGTTGCAGCTGAATTCATCATAGCGGTTGGATCAACATGCAGTTTTTTTAATTTCTTAAATAACTTACCAATCATTGTAGTTTACACTGAAGGATCAAATAATATAATATTATTCACAAAAATGTTTGTCTTTAGTCGAATTGATGCAAATTGTATTTTGGAACATTTGTCATATCTTGATCACGAAGAGAGCCTTCTATTCCGACCAAACACTTCTCACGACTTCAAAATGGTGTCACAAGAGCTAGTCGCACAATATCATATGTATGCCGCAAGGTGGTTTGCTGAACCAGAATATTTTCCGACCCTGAGATTCCAAACCACTTCATCATTTTTTCTTTGGGCCTCATGTGTATATATATACTTGATTAGTTTCCTGCCCTTAGATCCCTAAACACTTCACCTATTTCCAAACCATGTTCTTGCTTCCATGTTAAAATTCATATAAATATTTTTTGGTCAGTAGCATAATATCGAAGTTAAGGGAGACTTCATCTTCGTCGCTGGCAATAAAATGTAGGGGGTAGTACAGAAATCTACACAACAGAAAATGTCGGGGGGGGGGGGGGGGGGGGGGGGGGGGGGGAGGTGCACAGGAGGCTTTCAAATGAAACAGGATCAAGTTGGTCGGGTCTACTCACGAGCTACTTTTGTTAAAACTGTATTAAAAGGTGGGCTTGTACTTTTAAATTTTTAAATACAGTGGAACAAATATTTTCTAATTTACACAGTCTACCAACTTTGATTTACGAAGTGATTAATAAGATATCTTGCTCATCTATCGTGTACTCCTGCTATATTTGGCTATATACAGTCCGCAAATAAATAGCTCTCACAAGCTCACTCTTCCGGCGGAGGAAACATGAGAAAACTTGCATAGAACCATTCACGCACGTGATGGAAACAATCATCCAACCACTACCATATCATTAGTATATAGTGTGTATATATAGGAAGAGGAGGCACTGGGAAATGGGGAGAAACAAAATGGTTAAGAAAAGGAGCAGTGTAGTCAAAATGCCCTATGGCTTCCTCCGCGGATTCATGTACAATCGGGTTGTGAAGAAGCTCTACTGTCGCAGATCGTGTCGTTGCGGCGACGACCTGCAACAATATATTAATTGCATTAGACGACTGAAGAAGAGAACCATGATAAAGTTGGTCGGTTCTACTCACGAGCTACTTCTGTTAGAACTCTAATAAAAGGTGTGCGTGTACTTTTAACATTTAAATGCCTTGAAAACAAATACTTTCTATTTACATTATGTACCAACTTTGATTTGCGAAGTGATTAATAAGATATTGAAATATATGCATGCCACACTAAAAAAATTCATTAAATAGATCTAACTCATCTACTGTGTACTCACGCAATGTTTCGCTCTATATAGTCCACGCATACATAGAGCTCACAAGCTAGCTCTTCTGGCGGAGGAAACATGAGAGAACAAGTATCAAAACTTGTGTAGAATCATCCATACACATGAGTTGAAACAACCATCCAGCGGACTACTATGTCAATCGTATATAGTGTGTATAGGAAGAGGAGGCACTGGGAAATGGGGAAAAGGTACATGATTAAAAACATGGACAACGAGATAAGAATTCCCTACTGATTGCCGCTGAGGTTCTTGGAGATTCGCCTTGTGAAGACGCTTCACGGTCTGTCGATCACTTTGGGCCTCTCTCCGCTGCACTCTTTCAGGGTGTGTTGTTGCAGGGGCGAACCGGTTCACATTCATTGCATTAGGTTGAAGGAGAGGCCGTACGCCTAAGACCATTTTGACTACGATAAAATTGTCGTGAGGAGTGTACTGCCGTAGTGCAAAGTATGTATACGAGTCCCAACAGTTATTCCGGATGGGAGGAGTACCTCTGAACCAAAATCTAGACGGGCGTCTCTATGTGGTATGTACTCCTCAATGATTATAAGCAAATGGAGAAGACCTACTGTTCAGACCGAAAAGTCAGTCAGACTTTCATGACATGGGCCATTTAGTGTAACCATCCTTAGAGACACGGCATACTTCATAGCTTTATGATGTGTAGTGAGCATGATCGTACGGCTGATAACACTGAGGTCGTGAGACGCGGCTTACACTACCCATCTATAATGTCCCTAATTAGGTTGAACAAAAGAATGTAAATGGCACTATTTTGAGTGGGACATCTGGTGTGACTATTGCTTTCCAGATCCATAATTTCTTGGCCTTCAATTGTTGTAAGTCAAGTTTTTTCTTCCATATTGTAGAATCATATTTGCGTAAATTTAATCATAACTATATTTTCCAATTTTCTTTTGCAGATTTAGAAAAGGATGATTGAGTTGCAGCTGAATTCATCATAGCGGTTGGATCAACATGCAGTTTTTTTTTAATTTCTAAAATAACTTACCAATCATTGTAGTTTACACTGAAGGATCAAATAATATAATATTATTCACAAAAATGTTTGTCTGTAGTCGAATTGATGCAAATTGTATTTTGGAACATTTGTCATATCTTGATCACGAAGAGAGCCTTCTATTCCGACCAAACACTTCTCACGACTTCAAAATGGTGTCACTAGGACTAGTCGCACAATATCATATGTATGCCGCAAGGTGGTTTGCTGAATCAGAATATTTTCCGACCCTGAGATTCCAACCACTTCATCATTTTTTCTTTGAGCCTCATGTGTATATATATACTTAATTAGTTTCCTGCCCTTAGATCCCTAAACACTTCACCTATTTCCAAACCATGTTATTGCTTCCATGTTAAAATTCATATAAATATTTTTTGGTCAGTAGCATAATATCGAAGTTAAGGGAGACACCATCTTCGTCATTGGCAATAAAATGTAGGGGGTAGTACAGAAATCTACACAACAGAAAATGTAGGGGGGGGGGGGGGGGGTGCACAGGAGGCTTTCAAAATGAAACAGGATCAAGTTGGTCGGGTCTACTCACGAGCTACTTTTGTTAAAACTGTATTAAAAGGTGGGGCTTGTACTTTTAAATTTTTAAATACAGTGGAACAAATATTTTCTAATTTACACCGTCTACCAACTTTGATTTACGAAGTGATTAATAAGATATATTGTTTTATTAAATATATCTTGCTCATCTATCGTGTACTCCTGCTATGTTTGGTTATATGCAGTCCGCAAATAAATAGCTCTCACAAGCTCACTCTTCTGGCAGAGGAAACATGAGAAAACTTGCATACACTACGGGAGAGCAGTACATTGCCGTGTGCTGGTCGCTTTGCCGTGCGCCAGATATCGGACACACGGAAACACAACAGTTTGCCGTGCGTCGCACACGGCAAAGTCCAGCGCACGGCCTCGCAGCCAAAATAGCACACGGCAAAGATCAACGCACGGTAAAGACTAACAAATACACACAGCAACATCACGCGCACGGGAAAGACCGAGGCCACGTGTCCGACCTGCCGGAGGAAGTAACGGAACCGTCACGGCAGTTCGTTGCCGTGTGCTCGGGAACAACGCACGTCAAAGATTTAAGACTTTGCCGTGTGCTGGCACACGGCATCGATTAACCAATATATTTTTGTGCAACGGCCCATCTGTCAGGTCTTCGCTGTGTGCGCAGACACGGCGCACGGCAACGATTATGTCCTTTGCCGTGTGCATACACACGGCAAACAATTTTTTTTCATTACCTTACACCCACTTCTAGTGCATATATATAAATAGCACATGCATGCTTCACCATGATTAAATTATATTGCACTAAAAATATGATCTCGCATAACACAACCAAGCAAAAAATCCATCGGCCTACCCTCTTTCGACTCAGTCAAAGGGGTAGACGGCAAATTTGACTTTTTTCCAGCGGATCTAGGGTTTCACCGGAGAGGGACTCCGGAGCGTCGGAACCCCACCAAAATCTAGGTGGTTCCATACCATATGTGTACAAGTTTGTTGGGTGTTGTACATGTCCAATATCTCACTCCGGTGAGTGACCGGCTTCACGGCATCACTTTCTCCATACCGAGTTCCTGGACTTATAGCCCGAAACTCCCACTTCGGGCGAAACGGAGGGAATCTTTGCAAGGGCTGGGGTGGATCTTGGTTTTGGGTCTTCCTATGTCCTAACCTAACACAACCAAGAAAAAAATCCACGGCCTACCCCCTTTCGACTCCGATCAAAGGGGTAGACGGCAAGTTTGACTTTTTTCCATCGGATCTAGGGTTTCACCGGAGAGGGGCTCCGGAGCGTCGGAACCCCACCAAAACCTAGGTGGCTCTATACCATATGTGTACAAGTGTGTTGGGTGTTGTACATGTCCAATATCTCACTCCGGTGAGTGACCGGCTTCACCGGCATCACTTTCTCCATACCGAGTTCCTGGACTTATAGCTCGGAACTCCCACTTCGGGCGAAACGGAGGGAATCTTTGCAAGGCCTGGGGTGGATCTTGGTTTTGGGTCTTCCTATGTCCTAACCTAACACAACCAAGAAAAAATCCACCGGCCTACCAACTTTCGACTCCGGTCAAAGGGGTAGACGGCAAGTTTGACTTTTTTCCAGCGGATTTAGGGTTTCACCGGAGAGGGGCTCCGGAGCGTCGGAACCCACCAAAACCTATGTGCCTCCATACCATATGTGTACAAGTGTGTTGGGTGTTGTACATGTCCAATATCTCACTCCGGTGAGTGACCGGCTTCACCGGCATCACTTTCTCCATACCGAGTTCCTGGACTTATAGCCGAAACACCCACTTCGGGCGAAACGGAGGGAATCTTTGCAACGGCTGGGGTGGATCTTGGTTTTGGGTCTTCCTATGTCCTAACCTAACACAACCAAGAAAAAATCTACCGGCCTACCCCTTTCGACTCTGGTCAAAGGGGTAGACGGCAGGTTTGACTTTTTTCCAGCGGATCTAGGGTTTCACCGGAGAGGGGCTCCGGAGCGTCGGAACCCACCAAAACCTAGGTGGCTCCATACCATATGTGTACAAGTGTGTTGGGTGTTGTACATGTCCAATATCTCACTCCGGTGAGTGACCGGCTTCACCGGTGTCGGGGGGCTGCCCCGGGTAGGGCAAAGAGGTGATGTTGGGAGCTATAAAGGGGAAAGGAAAGTTAATCCGGGTCACTCAAGCCGGATCACTTGGACCGAATCGGTTGAGAAAGCCGGTTAGTACTCAATCTTGTTTAAGTGCAGGAAAATGCCAAAGGGATCAGGCAAAGTCTAGCGGGTTGCCTGGAAGAGATCCGGCTCAACTAGCCGGGTTGCCTGGAAGAATCCGGCTTACCAGCAATGTCGGATAATGCACAAGGGCCGAGTAATGTCAGTAAGGCCTCCTGCCCGAGGCTCAGAAGACAGCCAGGTCGAGACGCGGGATTCCTGGGAGCGCAACAACCTAGGAGCTGACTCGGCCAATTCGGGAAAGGGGCTATGACCTAGACCCGGTGGGCTACACCTGCCATTGCCCGAAGTGGCAAGATAGGCCTGCTAGGGCCTGACAGTCCGGCCGTTGGATTGACAGGGGGCAGAGGCTTGTCCTCTTCCTCTTGGCAGTGCCATTATCTCATGGAGCCAGGGGCAAAGAAGTAACTCGGCAAGCCTTTATATACAGCACCACCACCTCCTGTGTGGAGGAGACGAACCCTAGAGCTCATTTTCCCCCCTTGGTAGCTTCTTCTTCATCGTGAGCTCTCACCATTGTTGCTTCATACAGCTCGAGGAGCGCTTTGTACTTGTCACCATTGAGATATAAAGAGACTAGGCTAGTGCTGCAGTAGGGGTGTTACCTCCACAAGAGGGCCCCGAAGCAGGGTACATCGTGGTGTGCTTTGTGTTCTTGGTTTCTTGGTTTCTTGTTCATGTTCTTGCGGTTTCTTGCGTGTTCTTGCTTGTGCACTTCTTGAGTGCATAAACCCTCCCCGGTTCCCCCAACGCACTTTCGGCCCCATCTTAGCCATACCTATGGCATCTGCCGTGATCCCACCACGACAGTTGGCGCCCACCGTGGGGCAGATTGAGGCGTTGGAGGGAGTTTACATCCGGACGGGCTCAGGCGAGCGTGTTCTTTCTGGGCTTATCGCCAAGATCGGCGAGTTCACCTTCGTCAGCGACAATGCAGGGTGTTTCGCCGGCAAGCCCTTCCCCGAGCATGGCTTCCTGATGATGCTTGGTAGCTTCGTCACCTATGTTGCTGTCGAGGCTGTTCGCGAGTACCCGGCGCAGGTGCTCGTGGCCGAGGACCCTCCTTCTTTCCGCGCAGCTCTCGGACGGCGTAGCGCTCGCCCCGGGAGTAGCGTGGAAGTGATGATGACCGGAAAGTGCTGGAGCTGGCAAAGGAGATGCCGGCAATAGCATACCCGAGGAGCTGATCACGCCAACCGATCCGGTTGACAAGCCGACTCGGACGGCAAAGTTCCCAAAGGAGAAACCAGATCCGGTTGGTCCACTTGGCATGTCAAGTAGGGAGGCTCCCTTAGAGGATGTCCTGGAAAAGTTAGCTCGGCCAGTGGCACCTGGGGCAAATGTAGAGCTTACTATAGCTCAGTTAGAGGCAGAGCGCCTGAGGTTGCAAAGAGAAGCCCGGTTGGTGGTAGAGTCTAGGCAAGCATTTGATAGAGACATGAGAGAATATAATGCTGCCAATGGTATCACCGATGGTTTCACTCCGGTAGCGCCTCACCCGCGCAAGAAGAGATTTGCAACAGGGGTAAGGACCTCAATGATGAGTTAGCTAGAGCCGCAAGATCGAGCTCGAGTAAGGCTACTAGTCATAGATCGGGTACAGGCAAGCCGGTGTATAGCTCCCCGGCCAAAATCTTAGGGCTGCAGCGGCAGCGCGAGCCGAGTTGACCACATTAACCGGGGATGCTTGGCGCAAGCAGGCAGAAAGAGTCAATGAGCTGGTTGATGTGTGTAACCGGCAGAATGAGGCTTACCGGAAAGCTAATCCGGACGCTGGTGGTTCTCGGTAGTAGTGTCGGCTAAGGCTGTTAGCCAGAGATCCAAGGGGCAAGCGTCATCCCGCATGTCGGAGCTGACCGGGCCCAAAGCGTGAATTCGGGCAAGAGCAAACAGCTGCAGGCCTATGATGCTGAGTATGCCGGCAAGCAGCTAGCTGCTCAAGGAAGAGGTGGCCAGAGCAGAAACAATGGCGGTCAAGGCAATCCGGGAGCCGGAAGGGGTAATTCGGCTGGCCGAGGTCAACCACCTCGTCCCCTGGGCAGAATCAACCCCGGCAGGAGCAGCAAGTGATGGTGCAAGCGCAGCAGCAAGGTGGTGGCCAGGCGGGCTACCGCTATGATGATGGTAATTCGGCTATGGCGCGAGCCGGATACCAAACGTATGATAATGCACTTGCGTCCAGGCTGGGACCTCGGACATTGGCTCCGGATGATCAGCGTCTCAGGTTGGATAGGATTTACCAGTCCGAGAGGCTGGAAGAGCAAGGCCCACCAGGTCCTCCATGCTTTGGGCCTAGGATCATGAACGAGCCGAATGTGCCGTTGTTTCAGCTTGGCCGAATCACAAAGCCGTATAACGGCAGCACTAAGCCGCAGGATTGGCTGATAGACTATGTATCCTCGGTGCACATTGCGGGGGGCAATCGCCGATGGGCGGTCCGGTATCTCCCGCATATGTTGGAAGGGCCAGCCCGGATTTGGCTGAATAACTTACCAGAGGGTAGTATCAACTCTTGGATGGATTTGGAACAGGCATTTTACAGCAACTTCTCCAGCACTACAAGAGGCCAAACCGACCTCAGCTCTTGTCTGCGTGCAGGCAGGAAGAGCGGGAGACAGACCGAGAATTTTTGACTCGGTGGAGCAACATTCGCAATTCTTGTGAAGGTGTCGTGGAGGAGCAGGCCATTTCTTGGTTTGCGCAGGGTTGCCGACATGGCACCCCGCTTTGGCAGAAGCTCCAGAGGGATATGCCAAAGACCCTGGCGGAAATGATCCGGATAGCAGATACATATGCTCTTGGCGATCCGACGCAGCCAGCGTTGGATGCGGTGGGAACAAGCAGGAGGCAACCGGTAATAACCGAACTGGACCATTGAGGCCCAGTGACCGACATGAGTTCGGTTATAAAAGGAGAGATCCGGATTACAGATACGGCTCAGACCAGGTTGCTGCAGTAAATATGGATCATCCTGATAGCCAGAGACCAAAAAATGAGGGTCCAGCTTGGAGGCCGAATCAAGGTGCCTGGGCAAAGAAAGTGTGGGATGGACCGAGTCCACCTCTAACTTTTGAGGCAATGATAGATGGGCCTTGCCGTTATCACACAACAGACCCACGCAAGCCGGCCAATCATTCAACTCGGAATTGTAGCTGGCATCATCGCATCCAGGCGGAAGGTCAGAGAGGGCCACCTCAGAGAGGTGCTCCTAGACCGAATTTCAGGCCAAATACGCCTTTATCCGGAGCCAATGCAACCCCGGTGAACGAAGGAGCTCCAAGGCCGGCAGCCACAAAGCCGGTTAACCTGGTAAATATGGGAGGCAACAACAACAATGCTGGTCCGAGTCGGCAAGGTGGATACCCCGGAAATGATTACAAGGAAGCTCATCAAAGTTATGTGGTTTTTGTGACCGAGCCAACTGACAAGAAAAGTCAGCTGCGAAGGGCGAAGGAGGTGAATGCAGTCACACCAGCAGTACCAAAATACCTGAACTGGTCCGAGCAGGAGATCACTTGGAGCAGGGCTGATAATCCCAGGGTTATGCCAAGCCCAGGAAACTACGCACTGGTGGTGGATCCGACTTTGGTTGGACCAAAGATTAATGTGAAATTCACTCGAGTCTTGGTTGACAATGGCAGTGCTATAAACATCATGTATCGGGACACAATGGTCAAGTTGGGTTATTCGCCGAATCAGTTGCAGCAGAGCAGTTGCACCTTCCATGGTATAGTACCCGGGGTGTCTTGTTCCCCAATGGGTAAGATCTGGGTAGATGTGCTGTTTGGTACCAAGGACAATCACAGACTTGAGAGTCTCGAATTCGAGGTGGTAGACTTGGAGAGCCCATACCATGCTCTGCTCGGCAGGCCGGCATTAGCCAAGTTCATGATATCCACTCATGTTGCCTACCTCAAGATGAAGATGCCTGGCCCGAATGGTATCATCACCGTTGTGGGAGATTACAAGAAGGCCATACAGTGTGCCACGGTTGGTTCCACCTTAGCCGAGTCGTTGGTGATCCAAGCTGAGAAGAGCAAGATGCATGAAGTAGTGGCGATGGCGAAGTCAGCTCAGCTCGGCGTGCTGGCCATGACCAATCCGGATGCAGGTGCAACATTTGAGGTGCCCAAGGAGACAAAGAAGATCCCCATTGACCCGGAGAATCCGGAGCGCATGGCCATCATTGGTGCCGGGTTGGGCGAGAAATAGGAAAGCGCGCTCTGTCACTTCCTCCGTGAGAATCGGGATATCTTTGCATGGTCGGCTAAGGACCTGCCTGGTGTTCCGAGGGAGTTGGCAGAGCACTCTTTATTTGTCAGGCCGGATGTGAAGCCGGTGAGGCAACCGACTCGGCGTCTTTCAGACGATCGAAGAAAAGTGGTGCTTGATGAGCTGGCTAAGCTACTTGCAGCCGGATTCATTATGGAGGTGTTGCATCCAGACTGGATATCCAATCCGGTTCTGGTAGAGAAGAAGAAGGACGAACCAGCGGTGGTCAAGGTGTGGCGTATGTGCATCGACTTCACCAACCTGAACAAGGCGTGCCCGAAGGATCCCTTTCCTTTACCTCGGATTGATCAAGTGATCGATTCTACTGCTGGGTGTGAGTTGTTGTCTTTTATTGATGCGTACTCTGGTTTTCACCAGATACCACTGAACCCCAAAGATCAAATAAAGACTGCTTTTATTACCCCGTATGGGGCGTATTGCTATCGTGTCATGTGTTTCGGTTTGAGAAATGCCGGTGCAACTTATCAGAGATGTATGCAGAAATGCTTACATCTCAAATGGGCAAAAATGTGCAAGTGTATGTCGATGATATCGTCATCAAAACTAAAGAAAAACGCACTCTCCTCGAGGATCTCGAGGAAACATTTGTGAACTTGAGAAAGTATCGGTTAAAATTGAATCCGGATAAATGCACCTTTGGTGTCCCGGCTGGAAAGTTGCTCGGTTTCCTTGTATCGAGCCGAGGTATTGAGTGAATCCGGCTAAGATCCGAGCCATAGAAAACATGAAATTGCCTAAATGTCTAAAAGATGTACAAAAGTTCACCGGGTGTCTAGCCTCGTTGAGTCGGTTTGTGAGTCGGCTAGGAGAAAAAGCCTTGCCCTTGTATCAATTGATGAAAAAGAGCACCGGGTTCACATGGACCCCGCAGGCAGATTCGGCTTTCAATGAATTAAAAAAGATGTTGTCCACTGCACCAATTTGGCATCACCTTTGCCGAATGAGCCAATGCTACTTTACATTGCGGCCACTAACCGGGTCGTAAGTGTGGTGATAGTGGTAGAGCGAGAAGAGGAGGGTAAATCCGTGCAGAGACCGGTGTACTATTTAAGCGAGGTGATCTCAACCTCGAAGCAAATTATCCTCACTACCAGAAGATGACATATGGTGTATACCTGGCGGCCAAGAAGTTGAAACATTACTTCCAGGAGCACCCGATCACCGTAGTATGTGAAGCTCCAATCTCGGAGATCATTGGGTGCAAAGATGCGACTGGCCGAGTTGCCAAATGGGCAATAGAAGTGTCTCCTTACACCCCGCATTATGAGAGAAGAGATGCTATCAAGTCTCAAGCTTTACCGGATTTCCTTTGTGACTGGGCCGAGATGCAGTATGAGCCACCAAGCCGATTACAATTACTGGAAGTTGCACTTTGATGGCTCCAAAACCAAAATCGGACTGGGTGCTGGGATAGTACTCACATCACCGAAGCAAGATCAGTTGCGATATGTGTTGCAGATTCATTTCTCAGCATCAAACAATGTGGCCGAATATGAGGCACTGATCCATGGGCTTAATGTGGCTAAGGACATCGGCATCCGCCGGATAGAATGTTTTGGTGATTCAGATTTAGTGGTGCAGCAGTCTTCTGGAAATTGGGATGCCCTTGATGCCAATATGGCACTATATCGATTTCATGTCCAGAAAATTTCAGGATTTTTTGAAGGCTGCGAGTACAAGCACATACCTCGGCTGGAGAACGAAGCTGCTGATATCTTGTCAAAACTCGGGTCGTCTAGGGATGCAATCCCACCCGGGATATCCTTGAATCACCTAAGGATCCCTTCAATCAAACCTTCACCTGATTCCGAGTCAATTTTTATCCCAAAGCAAGAATCTGAAGCTGTTCCTATGAATGTTGATGTCGGGTACATTTGGGAGGACCCGGGGACTGCATGGCGAGACTCGGGGACTGCGCACCGAGACTCGGGGAATGCTACCCAAATCTTAGGGAAGAGGGGAAGAGAGGAAGATGGTGCTAACCGAATCTTAGGGAATGGACAGAGACTGATAGAAGAGATAATGGCGGCCGAACCAGTGGAAATAGATGAGCACTTATTCCCTTTGCATCCAGTACCGGAATGGGCTGAAGAAATCATGAAGTTCATGTCGGAGGGGAGTTTGCCAAATGATGAAACCGAAGCTAGGCGAGTGCAGAGGAGGTCCAAGGGTTACACCATCATAAATAAGGAGTTATACAAAAGGAGTGCAACCGAGGTGCTACAACGTTGCGTGGAGCCAGCCGAGGGCAAGGAGATGCTCCTGGAGATACATCAAGGAGAATGTGGGCATCATTGCAGTACAAGAGCCCTGGTGGCTAAAGTATTCCGGCATGGGTTTTACTGGCCCACTGCTCATGCAGATGCAGAGGACATAGTCCGAAAATGTGAAGGATGCCAAAGGTTTGCCAAGCAGACACACCTACCCGCATCGGCGCTCAAAACAATTCCTATCACTTGGCCGTTTGCTGTGTGGTGTTTGGATATGGTGGGAGAATTCAAGCCGGCTAGGGGTAACATGACACATATGCTGGTGATGGTGGATAAGTTCACCAAGTGGATAGAGGTGAAACCGATCCGGAAAGTGGATGGTCATTCGGCTGTAACTTTCCTGAAAGAAATCATTTTGAGATACGGTTACCCCCATAGCATCATCTCGGATAATGGCACGAACTTTGCTGTGGGAGAGTTTGCCCGATTCTGCATGAATAAGGGGATCCGGTTAGACATAGCCTCAGTGGCACACCCAGAGTCCAATGGACAGGTGGAAAGATCAAATGCTTTGGTATTAGCTGGGATAAAAGCCCGGTTAATAGAACCTGGTAAAGACTCCGGGGTGCTGGATAGATGAATACCATCAGTACTATGGGGTCTAAGGACCACGCCGAATCGGTCAACTGGCTATACGCCATTTTTTCTGGTATATGGGGCAGAAGCAGTGCTACCCACTGACATAGAATATGATGCACCAAGGGTGACAATGTATACGGAAACCGAGGCAAAAGAGGCCCGGGAAGATGCAGTGGATCTGCTAGAGGAAGCAAGGGAATTGGCCCTGTCTCGGACAGCAGTATATCAGCAGGGTCTCCGACGTTATCATAGTCGGAAGATCAGCCCTCGAGTGTTTCATGAAGGAGATCTAGTACTAAGGCTGGTGCAGCGCAGCAAAGGCCGACATAAGTTATCACCTCCATGGGAGGGACCATTCATTGTGAGCAAGGCTATGCACAATGACTCGTACTACCTTGTAGACGCACAGGAACAAAGGAAGGATGGCCTGGACAGACCCGGAGAAGAAACCAAGCGACCCTGGAATGTAGCTCTGCTTCGACCCTTTTACTCTTAAGGGCGCAATGTATGTATCTCAGTTTATCATAAATGAAATTTCGGCAATCCGAGTCTGGACTCGGGGACTGCCTCGTCCTTATGCATGTGTTTTTTATTACTGTTTTGTCCATACCGTTCATGTGTCGGATTGTTTTGAACCTCGTCCCAAAATTCAAGTAATGTATGCTGTGTTGTTGATCTCGTGACTCGACTGACAAACACCAAAATGGTAGTCAAGAGCAGAGGTGGGAATATGGGAAACATGAAAATGGACTCGGGGACTCGGTCCAAAACCGATTCGGCACATGTCGTTTACTAACCCCTGTTATTTCTTTTTTGTTTATGTTAGATGATTCTAAACCACAACTCGCATGTTTCAAGTATTGTATGCTATGATTCCTATCTTGTGACTCGACTGTCAAACACCTAAAAGGTAGACAAGAGCAAGATTCGGCAAAAATAGTAAACAAGAAAACAGACTCGGGGACTCGGTTTAAAATGATCCAACATAAACTTAGTCCGGATCACATTAAGCAAAATAAAAGTAGTCTCGAAGAACTTAAATTGTATATTACATCTGCTCCCGGCATACCGGGGATTTAATGTTTTTCATTAAGATAATTCAGGAAGGAGCCTAGGTTGCAGGAGACTCGGTTGCAGGGATGGACTCGGATGATGGAGGAACCTCGGTTGAAAGAGGACCCTCACTTGCAGGAATGACCTTGGACGGAGAGCTTGAGGCTGGCAGATTCGGAACATCCGGATCAGCTGAAGTGGCGGTCTTGCTAGCTTGCTCTGTGGTCTTAGCCGAATCAGTGGCTGGCGTCTTGGAAGTTCGGATTAAGCTTGTTCGGCAGTTTCAGCCGAGTCAGTGGCTGGCATCTTGGAGGTCTTGGCCGAGTCGCAAGCTGCAGGTTGTTCGGCGGAGTTAGCGAATCACCAGATTCGCCCTCAGACTCGGCGTATTCGTCAAGGAGGCATCATCGATTCCTCTTCTTCAGATTCTTCCCCATCCGAGTAGACCGGAGCTTCAGATCAAGATGCTTGGTGTTTGCAAATTCGGCCATAAAGTTGGCAGCTTCCTCGCGGATCTTGATCCGGTGGATCTGAAGCCCATGAAGAACCCTCGCGAAGGGAGCGCACTTTGGCGAGATCAATCAGCTCATACCAAGACATGATAAATAGCAAACCTGCGTCAGCACCAGCGCGGGCGGACGAAGATCTCCACTGCTTTACCGGGTCTCTGCCTGATCCAGGTCTTTGATTAGCTCGTCCGCAGACCGGACTTGCCGAGCTTCAGGAAACAAGACTCGGTGAGCTTTGAGGCTTGCATTGAACAGATCAATGTGGGATCCTTCAAAGGAGCAATCCGAGCTTAAGTGCAGTAATGTGATCTTCGATATCCCACGTCTCTGGTAGGGGAGCTCCAGCTAACTTAGCTCTCTCAGCTCGGGCATCCCTCACAGCTTTGGCGGCTTGAAGCCGGATGCTGGTAAACTCTCCTACATTCAGATAAGCTAACACCGAGTTAAACGAGGTAACACGAAATGATGTGTCGGATAAGAGCAGAGGAGGAAGAGGAGATTCGGCAAACTTACGATCCATGTCTTCATTGAGGCTAGCAAGATCAGCAAGCCATTTCGCGCTGATCGCCTTGTGAGCAGCCAGATCATCTTTCGCCGCTTTAGCTTCGGCTTCAGCGTCTGCAACGTGCGTTTGGATTTTCTTGTCCAATTCAGCCCGCTTCTCAAGCCCGGCTTTGAAAGTGTCTCGCTCCTTCTGGATCGAGTCTTTCTCCCTCTGCAGCGTGTCCCGGTCTTTCTTGACCTTCTCCTTCACTTTTCAACCCGGTCAAGCTCCCGCAGGAGCCGGGTCACTTCTGACTTTTCCTCCGATAAAGCGCGCTTGTGCTCCTGATCTTTCTTTTTCATCTCCTCACCTTGCGCATCGAAGGAAGCTTGGAGGGCCTGGTGCTGCAGGACTAGCTGCTTAAAGATCCGGCTGCGAGCAGTCGTGGTTTCCTGAAAGAAAAGGGTTAATGGCGTAAAAAGAGTCTCGGGGACTGGCACCCGAGACTAGCAGCATGGAGCCAAAACGAATCTCGGGGACTGGAGGCCCGAGATTAATAAAAAAGAAAGTTGACCGAATCAATTGGAAAAGAGACTCGGGGACTGGGAGTCCCACGATTTTTGTTCAGCTAAGACAAAATTTATGATCAAGTGTTAGAGATTCAAGCCGAATGACTTTCTTACTCGGAGGAGTATCAGTCGTTCGACCCGAATCTCGGGGACTGGGGATAGTAGATTGATCATGATGAAATAAGAGCAGGATTCGGCAATGTTACCTCGAAGACCCGGTTAGCTTCAGTGACCGAGGCCTGCACAGAATGTAGAGATTGAAACATCCGGCTAGGACCAGCCGGATGTGGCGACGCTGAAGTGGTCGAGCCTTCGGCAAGGTCCGCAGCATTCCAAGCTTTAACAAATTGCTCTGCGGAGCCGAGGTTGTCGCCGCTCGGAGTGCGGAGATTCGGCAGAACCTGGCCACTAAGGCGGGCGCGAGTGATCGCCTCAGAGAGTTGATCATGCACCCGAGTGCTGATGGAGCGGCGGAAACCGGCTTGCTAGCAACCATCTGCTTATCCGAGGTTGTTGGAGTTGTGCCAAAGGGACCTGAGTCGGCTTAGGTAGAGGCGATGCGCCCGGGTCTTGGCTGGATCTGGCTGTTTCGGTTGGTTCTGCGACGCTTGCTGTGGTGGTTTAGATACTTCCTGTTGCTGCTTCTGCTGCTTCTCGAGAGGTTGCTGCTGCTGCTGCTTCTTCTTCTTCTGCTGCTCTTGATTCAGAGCCTTGGCGGTAGGGCGAGGATCCGGCTTAGTCAAAGACTTAGCCGAAGTCTTAGCTTTTTCCTTCTCCAACTCCTTCAGAGGACGTGGCCAAGTTGAATCTCGGGTAGAACCCGAGATTTCCTCACTCTCCAGGTCAATAACCGACTCTGGAACGAGAGTCGGCGGAGGAGTTTTGGCGGTTGTGGCACGCGCGGGAGAGGTGACAGCCTTTTTAGGAGACTGGTGCTCCATGGCCGTATCCAGTGGAGGAATGGGAGAAAGAATGGATGAATGAGTTTGCTCGGTGACGAGGACGTCACTGCATAGAGCAAAGTAAACAGTTAACTCGGATAAAGATGACTCGGTTAATAAAGGAAGAAAGCAAATGAAATTGGCATTACCCCTTGGTAGTAGGCATGGCCTTGAGCCGATTCGGTTTGGAGGCAGTTTTCTTCATTCTCTTGGCTGGAGGGGCATCTGATCCGGACGCATCAGGGCGTTTCCGAGATGTCCCTTGAGCATCCGGTTTGGCTGGAACACAAGGTTGTGACCATGAAATCGGAATGGCATCAATAGGATCTAGGATCCAGCAATCATCATCTTCATCCTCGGAAAGGTTGTAAATACGGTTGCTTACCCTTGCGAATGGGCTTGGCGCGCGGAATCGGCAAATAATCGTCCGTATCCGCATCCTCTTCGCCCTCGCGCAGCGGGCTGCGATCCGGTCCCCACACTTTGGTGGAGAGATCTCCATCTTCGGTGATTTGGCGGTCGAACAGCTGCAGTAGAGTCAAGGCAAATCTGGATTAGTCCGATGTCATTTTGATGAAGTATGGATTGATTCGGAGAATGGTGAACTAACCTGTGGTGGAAGTGCATCTCGGTGGAACGGCTCCACGCCCCACCGCCACTTGTCCAACATCTCGGTGTAGGCAATGGCGTTTACCCGTCTCTTGACGGAAGCTCTGGTGAGGTCATGTTTGCTGATCCGGGTAGGATCTAGCAGACCACCCATGTGGCAAATCTTGTGCTTGCGTTGTTGAAGAGGACTGACCCGGCGACAGACGAAGGTCCGGAGGAGATCGTCCGCGAGCAGGCCTTTCTCCAGAAAATCCTCCAAAGTTTGATGTATGATTTGAAGCTCCGCAAGAGTGTCAGCCGGATCATATCTGAAGTTCAGTTCGGCTGTGGGGGGCTCGATCCTGAACTCGGGCAAGTTGAGAGCATCATGGCCTTCAACGCTCTTCACGTAGAAGAAGGACCTTTGCCATTTCTTGCAAGTATCCAGGCCAGTGATCCGGGGAAAGATGGAGCCCGTCCTCGGGGTAATGCTGGACGACCACAGGCGGTCATCACCTTCGGGTCACTACCCGGGATCGTATGTTTCCGGAGGTGGAAGTACTTCGCCCAGGTTTCGACAGTCGGCCAGAGACCGAGATATCCCTCCATAAAGGAGGTAAAAGCCGACAGGGAGACAAAGGAGTTAGCCGGAAGGTGGTGAGGCTGCAGGCCGAAGAAATCTAGGAATCTCCGGAAGAAGTCACTCGCTGGGAGTCCGAATCCGCGCTCGAAGTGCGCTAGAAATACAACGCGCTCACCCGGTTGGGTGACCGGTTCGAGTTCTTTCCCCGGTTTTCGGCATATAACTTTAGGTGTTATACGCCGGGTGCTCAGCAGCCATTCCAGATCATCATTTGTAACGTCGGAACCCTCCCAACTGCCGGGGGGCAGCTTCGGCATATCCGAATCAGTCCTGCAAAAGGTCGGATATAGCCGAGTTAGGAGATGCGGAATCTCTAATCCAGAACGAATCGAATAAAGGTGTAACCGAATCAGCTGTTAAGGGATTCGGTAGAGGCTATCCCGGATAAAGTGGTCTAGTTACTGCGGAAAAGTAATTCGGCTAGTAACTACAAACACCTTTTCGTGAGAATCTAGGGTTACGCAAGATCTACCGCAGCAGTAAAATAGAGAAGAAATCCCGAGTAAAAATATGGTGGAACTGTTCATGCAGTGGCAAGCCAAACTGGGGCAATCTAGTGCAAAACCTAGAAAGGAGATCTAGGGAATGCACTAAGGCGCGGCAATGGACTCGTTTGCTAGTGAATCTAGAAAGCAAGCGCAAGTTCATGGCGGAAGATGAACTCGTTCGAGGGAAGCATGGCTGGGGATGAAGAACTCACGGTTGCAGTACGGCGAGGAAGAGGCCCGGTGAAGAAACGGCGGCGCAGGGCGCGGTGCGCGGCTCCGACGAGTTTTCTCAGGCGTTGTCGAGATCTCCGGCGGCGAGGTCGCAAGGGCGAAATCGCAGCGGCGTCAATGGCACGGTTGGAGTTCTCGAAGTGGGGGTGCGGGGAAGAAGAAGAGGTAGCCCGCACCCCTATATATAGCCCCTAGCTGGTAACTGGCGCACTACCGCGCGGTTTTCGGGGCGTGGCCGGATGAAGAGTGCCCTGAAACTCTGCGGTCGCTGATGTGGCCGTGTATTTCAAGCACATGGTGGGTCATAGAATTGGAAGCGGTGGTGCGGATCAAGTGTGCCGGTCAGCGCAGAAACCGAGGAGACGCAGTCATTTAGTCAAATGCACTCAAGTACCTGATGGATCCGGATAATGTGCTGTCAGTGGCATGTCAAATCAAAGACCCGGATTACGGGGCTTTGCGCAGAGATTCTCAGCCAAGTGTCCCAGGAAATCCTGAGACAAATTTAGTCGATAAGAGATTCGGTTAAGGGTGTTTGTTTTAACCTGCTACGGCCCTCCATCCGAGGCTGTAGGACCGCACCAGCTTCGGGGACTACTGTCGGGGGGCTGCCCCGGGTAGGGCAAAGAGGTGGTGTTGGGAGCTATAAAGTGGAAAGGAAAGTCAATCCGGGTCACTCAAGCCGGATCACTTGGATCGATCGGTTGAGAAAGCCGGTTAGTACTCAATCTTGTTTAAGTGCAGGGAAATGCCAAAGGGATCAGGCAAAGTCTAGCCGGGTTGCCTGGAAGAGATCCGGCTCAACTAGCCGGGTTGCCTGGAAGAATCCGGCTTACCAGCAATGTCGGATAATGCACAAGGGCCGAGTAATGTCAGTAAGTTCACGGGCCCTGCAGGCCTCCTGCCCGAGGCTCAGAAGACAGCCAGGTCGAGACGCGGATTCCTGGGAGCGCAGCAACCTAGGAGCTGACTCGGCCAATTCGGGAAAGGGGCTATGACCTAGACCCGGTGGGCTACACCTGCCATTGCCCGAAGTGGCAAGATAGGCCTGCTAGGGCCTGACAGTCCGGCCGTTGGATTGACAGGGGGCAGAGGCTTGTCCTCTTCCTCTTGGCAGTGCCATTATCTCATGGAGCCAGGGGCAAAGAAGTAACTCGGCAAGCCTTTATATACAGCACCACCACCTGTGTGGAGGAGACGAACCCTAGAGCTCATTTTCCCCCCTTGGTAGCTTCTTCTTCATCGTGAGCTCTCACCATTGTTGCTTCATACAGCTCGAGGAGCGCTTTGTACTTGTCACCATTGAGATATAAAGAGACTAGGCTAGTGCTGCAGTAGGGGTGTTACCTCCAGAGGGCCCCGAAGCAGGGTACATCGTGGTGTGCTTTGTGTTCTTGGTTTCTTGGTTTCTTGTTCATGTTCTTGCGGTTTCTTGCGTGTTCTTGCTTGTGCACTTCTTGAGTGCATAAACCCTCCCCGGTTCCCCCAACGCTCTTTCGGCCCATCTTAGCCATACCTATGGCATCTGCCGTGATCCAACCACGACAACCGGCATCACTTTCTCCATACGAGTTCCTGGACTTATAGCCCGAAACTCCCACTTCGGGCGAAACGGAGGGAATCTTTGCAAGGGCTGGGGTGGATCTTGGTTTTGGGTCTTCCTATGTCCTAACCTAACACAACCAAGCAAAAAAATCCACCGGCCTACCCGCTTTCGACTCTGTCAAAGGGTAGACGGCAAGTTTGACTTTTTCCAGGGATCTAGGGTTTCACCGGAGAGGGGCTCCGGAGCGTCGGAACCCCACCAAAACTAGGTGGCTCCATACCGTATGTGTACAAGTGTGTTGGGTGTTGTACATGTCCAATATCTCACTCCGGTGAGTGACCGGCTTCACCGGCATCACTTTCTCCATACCGAGTTCCTGGACTTATAGCCCGAAACTCCCACTTCGGGCGAAAACGGAGGGAATCTTTGCAAGGGCTGGGGTGGATCTTGGTTTTGGGTCTTCCTATGTCCTAACCTAACACAACCAAGCAAAAAAATCCACCGGCCTACCCCCTTTCGACTCCGGTCAAAGGGCTAGACGGCAAGTTTGACTTTTTTCCAGCGGATCTGGGGTTTCACGGAGAGGGGCTCCGGAGCGTCGGAACGCCACCAAAACCTAGGTGGCCCCATTCCATATGTGTGCAAGTGTGTTGGGTGTTGTACATGTCCAATATCTCACTCCGGTGAGTGGCCGGCTTCACCGGCATCACTTTCTCCATACCGAGTTCCTGGACTTATAGCCGAAACTCCCACTTTGGGCGAAACGGAGGGAATCTTTGCAAGGGCTGGGGTGGATCTTGGTTTTGGGTCTTCCTATGTCCTAACCTAACACAACCAAGCAAAAAAATCCACCGGCCTACCCCCTTTCCACTCCGGTCAAAGGGGTAGACGGCAAGTTTGACTTTTTTCCAACGGGTCTAGGGTTTCGCCGAAGCGGGGCTCCGGAGCGTCGAAACCCCACCAAAACCTAGATGGCTCCATACCATATATGTACAAGTGTGTTGAGTGTTGTACATGTCCAATATCTCACTCCGGTGAGTGACCGGCTTCACCGGCATCACTTTCTCCAAACCGAGTTCCTGGACTTATAGCCCGAAACTCCCACTTCGGGCGAAACGGAGGGAATCTTTGCAAGGGCTGGGGTGGATCTTGGTTTTGGGTCTTCCTATGTCCTAACCTAACACAACCAAGAAAAAAATCCACTGGCCTACCCCTTTCGACTCCGGTCAAAGGGGTAGACGGCAAGTTTGACTTTTTTCTAGCGGATCTAGGGTTTCACGGAGAGGGGCTCCGGAGCGTCGGAACCCCACCAAAACCTAGGTGGCTCCATACCATATGTGTACAAGTGTGTTGGGTGTTGTACATGTCGAATAATCTCACTCCGGTGAGTGACGGCTTCACCGGCATCACTTTCTCCATACCGAGTTCCTGGACTTATAGCCCGAAACTCCCACTTCGGGCGAAACGGAGGGAATCTTTGCAAGGGCTGGGGTGGATCTTGGTTTTGGGTCTTCCTATGTCCTAACCTAACACAACCAAGCAAAAAATCCACCGCCCTACCCCCTTTCGACTCGGTCAAAGGGGTAGACGGCAAGTTTGACTTTTTTCCAAGGGTCTAGGGTTTCCGAAGCGGGGCTCCGGAGCGTCAGAACCCACAAAAACCTAGGTGGCTCCATACCATATGTGTACAAGTGTGTTGGGTGTTGTACATGTCGAATATATCACTCCGGTGACTGACCGGCTTCACCGGCATCACTTTCTCCATACCGAGTTCCTGGACTTATAGCCCGAAACTCCCACTTCGGGCGAAACGGAGGGAATCTTTGCAAGGGCTGGGGTGGATCTTGGTTTTGGGTCTTCCTATATCCTAACCTAACACAACCAAGCAAAAAAATCCACCGGCCTACCCCCTTTCGACTCCGGTCAAAGGGGTAGATGGCAAGTTTGACTTTTTTTCCAGCGGATCTAGGGTTTCACCGGAGAGGGGCTCCGGAGCGTCGGAACCCACCAAAACCTAGGTGGCTCCATACCATATGTGTACAAGTGTGTTGAGTGTTGTACATGTCCAATATCTCACTCCGGTGAGTGACGGCTTCACCGGCATCACTTTCTCCATACCGAGTTCCTGGACTTATAGCCCGAAACTCACACTTCGGGCGAAACGGAGGGAATCTTTGCAAGGGCTGGGGTGGATCTTGGTTTTGGGTCTTCCTATGTCCTAACCTAACACAACCAAGCAAAAAAATCCACCGGCCTACCCCCTATCGACTCCGGTCAAAGGGGTAGACGGCAAGTTTGACTTTTTTCCAGCGGATCTGGGTTTCACCGGAGAGGGGCTCCGGAGCGTCGGAACGCCACCAAAACCAAGGTGGCTCCATACCATATGTGTACAAGTGTGTTGGGTGTTGTACATGTCCAATATCTCACTCCGGTGAGTGGCCGGCTTCACCGGCATCACTTTCTCCATACCGAGTTCCTGGACTTATAGCCCGAAACTCCCACTTCGGCGAAACAGAGGGAATCTTTGCAAGGGCTGGGGTGGATCTTCGTTTTGGATCTTCCTATGTCCTAACCTAACACAACCAAGCAAAAAAATCCACCGGCCTACCCCTTTCGACTCCGGTCAAAAGGGGTAGACGGCAATTTTGACTTTTTTCCAACGGGTCTAGGGTTTCGCCGAAGCGGGCTCCGGAGCGTCGGAACCCCACCAAAACCTAGGTGGCTCCATAACATATGTGTACAAGTGTGTTGGTGTTGTACATGTCCAATATCTCACTCCGGTGAGTGACCGGCTTCACCGGCATCACTTTCTCCATACCGAGTTCCTGGACTTATAGCCCGAAACTCCCACTTCGGGCGAAACGGAGGGAATCTTTGCAAGGGCTGGGGTGGATCTTGGTTTTGGGTCTTCCTATGTCCTAACCTAACACAACCAAGCAAAAAAATCCACCGGCCTACCCCTTTCGACTCCGGTCAAAGGGTAGACGCAAGTTTGACTTTTTCCAGCGGATCTAGGGTTTCACCGGAGAGGGGCTCCGGAGCGTCGGAACCCCACCAAAACCTAGGTGGCTCCATACCATATGTGTACAAGTGTGTTGGGTGTTGTACATGTCAAATATCTCACTCCGGTTAGTGACCGGCTTCACCGGCATCACTTTCTCCATACCGAGTTCCTGGACTTATAGCCCGAAACTCCCACTTCGGGCGAAACGGAGGGAATCTTTGCATGGGCTGGGGTGGATCTTGGTTTTGGGTCTTCCTATGTCCTAACCTAACACAAGCAAGAAAAAAAATCCGTGCCTACCCCTTTCGACTCCGGTCAAAGGTAGACGACACGTTTGACTTTTTTCTAGCGGATCTAGGGTTTCACGGAGAGGGGCTCCGGAGCGTCGGAACCCCACCAAAACCTAGGTGGCTCCATACCATATGTGTACAAGTGTGTTGGGTGTTGTACATGTCGAATATCTCACTCCGGTGAGTGACCGGCTTCACCGACATCACTTTCTCCATACCGAGTTCCTGGACTTAATTATAGCCCGAAACTCCACTTCGGGCGAAACGGAGGGAATCTTTGCAAGGGCTGGGGTGGATCTTGGTTTTGGGTCTTCCTATGTCCTAACCTAACACAACCAAGCAAAAAAATCCACCGGCCTACCCCCTTTCGACTCCGGTCAAAGGGGTAGACGGCAAGTTTGACTTTTTTCCAAGGTCTAGGGTTTCGCCGAAGCGGGGCTCCGGAGCGTCGGAACCCACCAAAACCTAGGTGGCTCCATACCATATGTGTACAAGTGTGTTGTGTTGTACATGTCCAATATCTCACTCCGGTGAGTGACCGGCTTCACCGGCATCACTTTCTCCATACCGAGTTCCTGGACTTATAGCCCGAAACTCGCACTTCGGGCGAAACGGAGGGAATCTTTGCAAGGGCTGGGGTGGATCTTGGTTTTGGGTCTTCCTATGTCCTAACCTAACACAACCAAGAAAAAAATCCACCGGCCTACCCCCTTTCGACTCCGGTCAAAGGGGTAGACGGCAAGTTTGACTTTTTTCCATCGATCTAGGGTTTCACCGGAGAGGGGCTCCGGAGCGTCGGAACCCCACCAAAACCTAGGTGGCTCCATACCATATGTGTACAAGTGTGTTGGGTGTTGTACATGTCCAATATCTCACTCCGGTGAGTGACCGGCTTCACCGGCATCACTTTCTCCATACCGAGTTCCTGGACTTATAGCCCGAAACTCCCACTTCGGGCGAAACGGAGGGAATCTTTGCAAGGGCTGGGGTGGATCTTGGTTTTGAGTCTTCCTATATCCTAACCTAACACAACCAAGCAAAAAAATCCACCGGCCTACCCCCTTTCGACTCCGGTCAAGGGGTAGATGGCAAGTTTGACTTTTTTCCAGCGGATCTAGGGTTTCACCGGAGAGGGGCTCCGGAGCGTCGGAACCCCACCAAAACCTAGGTGGCTCCATACCATATGTGTACAAGTGTGTTGAGTGTTGTACATGTCCAATATCTCACTCCGGTGAGTGACCGGCTTCACCGGCATCACTTTCTCCATACCGAGTTCCTGGACTTATAGCCCGAAACTCCCACTTCGGGCGAAACGGAGGGAATCTTTGCAAGGGCTGGGGTGGATCTTGGTTTTGGGTCTTCCTATGTCCTAACCTAACACAACCAAGCAAAAAAATCCACCGTCCTACCCTATCGACTCCGGTCAAAGGGGTAGACGGCAAGTTTGACTTTTTTCCAATGGATCTGGGTTTCACCGGAGAGGGGCTCCGGAGCGTCGGAACGCCACCAAAACCTAGGTGGCTCCATACCATATGTGTACAAGTGTGTTGGGTGTTGTACATGTCCAATATCTCACTCCGGTGAGTGGCCGGCTTCACCGGCATCACTTTCTCCATACCGAGTTCCTGGACTTATAGCCCGAAACTCCCACTTCGGGCCAAACAGAGGGAATCTTTGCAAGGGCTGGGGTGGATCTTCGTTGGGTCTTCCTATGTCCTAACCTAACACAACCAAGCAAAAAAACCCACCGGCCTACCCCCTTTCGACTCCGGTCAAAGGTGTAGACGGCAATTTTGACTTTTTTCCAGCGGATCTAGGGTTTCACCGGAGGGGGCTCCGGAGCGTCGGAACCCCACCAAAACCTAGGTGGCTCCATACCTTATGTGTACAAGTGTGTTGGGTGTTGTACATGTCCAATATCTTACTCCGGTGAGTGACCGGCATCACGGCATCACTTTCTCCATACCGAGTTCCTGGACTTATAGCCCGAAACTCCCACTTCGGGCGAAACGGAGGGAATCTTTGCAAGGGCTGGGGTGGATCTTGGTTTTGGGTCTTCCTATGTCCTAACCTAACACAAGCAAGAAAAAAAATCCATGGCCTACCCCCTTTCGACTCCGGTCAAAGGGGTAGACGACAAGTTTGACTTTTTTCTAGCGGATCTAGGGTTTCACCGGAGAGGGGCCGGAGCGTCGGAACCCCACCAAAACCTAGGTGGCTCCATACCATATGTGTACAAGTGTGTTGGGTGTTGTACATGTCGAATATCTCACTCCGGTGAGTGACCGGCTTCACCGGCATCACTTTCTCCATACCGAGTTCCTGGACTTATAGCCCGAAACTCCCACTTCGGGCGAAACGGAGGGAATCTTTGCAAGGGCTGGGGTGGATCTTGGTTTTGGGTCTTCCTATGTCCTAACCTAACACAACCAAGCAAAAAAATCCACCGGCCAACCGCCTTTCGACTCCGGTCAAAGGGGTAGACGGCAAGTTTGACTTTTTTCCAAGGGTCTAGGGTTTCGCCGAAGCGGGGCTCCGGAGCGTCGGAACCCCACCAAAACCTAGGTGGCTCCATACCATATGTGTACAAGTGTGTTGGGTGTTGTACATGTCCAATATCTCACTCCGGTGAGTGACCGGCTTCACCGGCATCAGTTTCTCCATACCGAGTTCCTGGACTTATAGCGAAACTCCCACTTCGGGCGAAACGGAGGGAATCTTTGCAAGGGCTGGGGTGGATCTTGGTTTTGGGTCTTCCTATGTCCTAACCTAACACAACCAAGAAAAAAATCCACCGGCTACCCCCTTTCGACTCCGATCAAAGGGGTAGACGGCAAGTTTGATTTTTTCCATCGGATCTAGGGTTTCACCGGAGAGGGGCTCCGGAGCGTCGGAACCCCACCAAAACCTAGGTGGCTCTATACCATATGTGTACAAGTGTGTTGGGTGTTGTACATGTCCAATATCTCACTCCGGTGAGTGACCGGCTTCACCGGCATCACTTTCTCCATACCGAGTTCTGGACTTATAGCTCGGAACTCCCACTTCGGGCGAAACGGAGGGAATCTTTGCAAGGCCTGGGGTGGATCTTGGTTTTGGGTCTTCCTATGTCCTAACCTAACACAACCAAGAAAAAAATCCACCGGCCTACCAACTTTCGACTCCGGTCAAAGGGGTAGACGGCAAGTTTGACTTTTTTCCAGCGGATTTAGGGTTTCACCGGAGAGGGGCTCCGGAGCGTCGGAACCCCACCAAAACCTAGGTGGCTCCATACCATATGTGTACAAGTGTGTTGGGTGTTGTACATGTCCAATATCTCACTCCGGTGAGTGACCGGCTTCACCGGCATCACTTTCTCCATACCGAGTTCCTCGACTTATAGCCCGAAACTCCCACTTCGGGCGAAACGGAGGGAATCTCTGCAAGGGCTGGGGTGGATCTTGGTTTTGGGTCTTCCTATGTCCTAACCTAACACAACCAAGAAAAAAAAATCTCCGGCCTACTCCCTTTCGACTGCGGTCAAAGGGTAGAAGGCAAGTAAAAGTATTAATGCAAAAAAAAATCGTTCTTTGCCGTGTGCATGCACATGGCAAAGAGTTGTTTCTTCTTTGCCGTGTGTCTTCCATACGGCACACGGGAAAGATCTTTCATCAGGTCAGCGCTCGGACCGCGCGATCCAATCGCTATCTCCGTTTTCCCCCAATCGCGCGCGGGCTCCCGTGCCCTAGCTCCCGCCGCCGCCACCCACGTCGCCGCGCCACCCTCCTCGCCGCCGCCACCCACCTCGCCGCCGTCACCAGCGGCGGCGCCGCCAACGAATCCGCCCTCGCCCCTCGCCGCGGAACCCGCCGCCGAACGAGCAGCCGCGGCCACGGAGGACCACTGCCTCGGGAGCGGCTCCTCCTGCTGCTGGCCGTGAAGCAGGGCGGCCGCCGCGTGCGCGTGCCTGCCGACGGCGCCAGCTACCTGTCGGCGCGGCCCTACCTGTTGCTCCCTGAAGACCACCGGCGGTAGAGGTGAGGAGTGGCGAATTTTTTTTTTGCCACCAAATGGACTCTTACTCTGATTTTGCTACAATTTCACGTATTATCAAGAGACGATTTTCAAGCTTGAGAATGCATTTAATTTTTTGATTTACACAAGAATTTAAATAGGAAGTAATATAGGAAACATTTTTTCTGGCAAGATCCACAGATAGCCAGTAGTGATCTCCTGATTCACATAGGATTTGGCATTTTTTTAGACAAAGGAATTGGTATACTTAGGCGACCTGTAGTTCTATTTGTAATAGAAGAGGAGCTTAACCCAAAACCCACCGATGGGTAGCAAGGAAAAACATCAAGAATCAGTTGATGGCCAGAGCCCCGAGTAAAGAAACTAACCTACTGCTAGTTAATTTGGGCACTGCCCAGCAGGGCCTCGTCACATCACACATCCAATAAACAATCTAGACACAAGGGGAAGGGGATGAAGAACTGACGCCTCTCCGACTCGCTGCTCGGTTGCTCCCATGTGTCTACTGGCAACTACGGAGTACTACGGAGTACCGAGGTTGGCCGGCGTGTTGAGCTAGGTGACAAATTTAGGACTTGGTCCAGAAGTGTAGAATCACCTGCACTAACCTTTATTCCAGTAAATTGCTATTTGTAAAATTGCCATGTTAATTGCTATTTGTAGAATCACCGGGAGCTTGTACTTATGAATGTAAATTGCTATTTTTTTCCAGATGTCGTAGTTTGTCGCCAGCCACCACCGTCGGTCCCGTCGTTGCGGGGCTTCTTCTGCAGCTGAGGAGTGTCCCCTACCTTTTTCGGCGATTGCTCACGCTTCGAGGGTATACATTTTTCGCCTCTCTTGCTGCATAGGTTTATTTGGTCTCGATCACCAAGTCAGTCGCGTAACCCGAGTCAGATCCCGTCCGGAAGGGTTACAAATTTATAAATATGCAGGATTGTCCATCTTTGCATATTTATAACCGTAAACTTCCGAATTGTCCTGTTGGACAGCGCGAGTATGTGTAGATCGAGTCGTGTTCCATGTTCTACTCCTTCCTGAGACGGAATTTCGGCAGCACCTCCCCGTTGTTCTTCGGATGCACACCCTCTCGGCTTGACAAGCTCGAGACGTGTATTCTGAAGAACAGCGGGGAGGTGCTGCCGAAATTCCGTCTCGGTCGGGGTAGAACATGGAACACGACTCGATCTACACATACTCGGGTGGATAGGCCCCTACCTATTAGAAGTGTAGGTGAACCACCCATGCATGCTGTAAAAGATAAAATTTGGGCGTAATTAATCTGATGACATTGAATAAATTTATTATTATTACTTGCTGCATATAATGAAATGCGTCACTGTTGTCACCAAAAGAGCAGAAGAAGATGGCTGATCATGCTGACAGTGAGTGGATGTACACTGGTCGTGAAAGTAAAACAGTGATTAGCCCTGAATGGTTTGTTAGGCTGGAAGAATTCTTGGATCAAGCATTTGTTGAGGGGAATGCTACCGCTTGGTGTCCGTGCTTTAAATGCAAGAACAACAGAATACACAATAGGGATGATATTGGATTAGATCTGGTTAAGTATGGTTTTGTGCCCGGCTATTATGTGTGGACCTATCATGGTGAGGCTGATCGTATCATAGAGGTGGCGGCGAGAGAGTCCGACAGCGACCGTGATACTGGGTTAGGAGGCCTGATAAATGACTTGCGTGATGCGCAAGGGGCGCAAGGGAAGAGCAGCCAGAGGGTGCCGCGAAGGCCTTCTATGATATGTTGGATTCCTCGGCTGCACCTCTTCACGCGCACACCCATACAGACAACTCAAGGCAATCGGTGACATTATGGCTATCAAGGCCCGTGGAACCTGCCTAGAGACTGTTTTGATGAAATTATGACAACCGTTGGTCGTTGGCTCCCTGAAGCTCATGTTCTGCCTTCAAGCTATTACGCGGCAAAGAAAATCCTCTGTGCACTTAACATGCCATATGAGCATATCCATGCATGTCCGGAGAGATGCGTCCTATTTAGGAAAGAATACGAGTTCGCCAACTACTGTCCCAAGTGTGGCTCCTCTAGGTATGTTGAGGTAGACGCAGGTGATGGTCAGAAGAGACAGTCTTGTGTCCCAGCCAATATTCTTAGGTATCTTCCACTCATACCAAGGATTCAACGACTTTACATGGATAAGGATACTGCAAAAATGATGACGTGGCACAAGATGGGACAAGATTCAAGGAAGACGCAAGTAAGAAGAAAATGTTGATACATCCGTCGGATGGTGACGCATGGAAGAATTTCGACAAATACACACCCCGGGGAAAGCAGACGAGGCTCGGAATGTGCGAATTGCCTTGGCGACAGATGGGTTCAATCCGTATGGTATGACGGCTGCCTCATACAGTTGCTGGCCCGTGTTTGCTATCCCGCTTAATCTCCCCCGGCGCTATTATGCAACGAAAGTACATGTTCCTGTCCTTGATAATTCCAGGGCCTGACTACCCGGGAAAAAATATGAGTGTGTACATGCAACCGTTGATGGATGAGCTGAAAGAAGCTTGGGATACGGGTTTCAGGACATATGACCGATCTACGAAGACACATTTCAATATGTTTGTCTGGTACCAGTACTCAATGCATGACCTACCGGCGTTTGGGCTATTCATTGGCTAGAGCGTGCACGGGAGGTTCCCATGCCCCAGTGCAAGAGTGCTATGGAGTTCTATTGGTTGACCGAGGGTCGCAAGTATTGTTGCTTTGATCTGCATCGGCAGTTCCTTCGTGATGACCATGAGTTCAGACAAGACACCAAGAAGTTCACAAAAGATGTAGTTGTCACACACACGGCACCTCCCGTTTTGACTGGTAAACAGATACTTGCTGAGTTGAACGCTCTCGAGGAGGATCCCGAACATCCTGGTAAGTACAAGGGATACGGTGTGACACACGCCTGGACTCACAAGCCGTGCTTCTGGGATCTCCCGTACTTTCCGGATCTTGAACTTCCACACTACATAGATGTGATGCACACTGAGAAGAATATCGGGGAGTCCATTTTCGCTATGATGTTTGACATCCCCGATAAGTCGAGGGATAACATCAAGGCTAGGGTCGACCAAAAGGCGATTTGCGATAGACCAAATCTTGAACTATAACCAATTGGCGGGGGTACGAGATGGAGGAAGCCAAAGGCCCCTTTCGTTCTTACAAGGAGCAAAGGAAGGAAGCGCTCATGTGGATCGCCCTGTTGATGTTCCCTGATGGGTACGCGGCGAATCTTAAAGGGGTGTGAAGCTTGATGCCATGAAAATCATCGGGCTCAAGAGTCATGACTACCACATATGGCTCGAGCGGCTACTCCCAGTGATGGCTCAAGGCTTCATCCCGAGGCAGAATGGGGGTGCTGGCGGAGCTTAGCTATTTCTTCTGCGTTCTTTGTGCTAAGGAGATATCTCCAACCGTGATTGATGAAATGGAAAAGGTGGCTCCGAGTTGATATGCAAGTTGGAGGCAATTTTCCGCCTAGCTTCTTTGTTCCTATGGCCCACATGATTTTACACCTCCCCACGGAGGCACGAATGGAGGTCCCGTGCATGCCCGTTGGCAGTACGCATTAGAGAGACTGCTAAAGACCGTACGAAAAAATGTACAAACAAATGCAAGATTGAAGCATCCATAGCTGAGGCATTCATCGTTGAGGAGGTGGCGAACGTCATCACAACATATTATCCGCCAGATGTTCCCACTATGCATAATCCAGTCGCTCGTTACAATACTGACAACCATGTATCCGAGCTTAGCCTCTTCAAAGGGAAACTGGGAACTTCAGGCGGCAAAGTGATGCAAACATTGAGTCTAGAAGTGTGGTCCAATATAACCTTGTATGTCTTGGTAAACCTAGAAGAAGCATTCGAGTACCAAGGGTAAGTGCTCTCTACGATAATTGTATCGAACTCATCATAAGTTTGTGTCTAACTTAACTTTCCCTCGTTTCTGTAGCAAATTCATGAATCAATATTGGCCAAGTGCCAACGAACCTTCCCCAAGCGAGGAGGACGATTTTCTCCGTGAGGGTGCCGGGAACGGCCAACCAAATTACATTTATTGGTTGTGAGCAAAAGTACTTTCCATTTCCCCTCCTTGTTAGTTTATCATCTCAATCCCACCTTACCTGGCACTAATGCTTTCCGGTTGAACCTACAGGCTGACGTAGACCATGCAATGAACGAGGAGTTGAGAACCGTTGCCATGGGTTTTCACTATAAGGTCCTTAGGTACGACACGTACGACGTCAATGGTATCGCTTCCGAACCCGTATCCACGAGGAGAGTCGGCCTAATCGAAAAACAACGAATAGTGGAGTGTTAACCATATGCAATGGAGTAGAATACTATGGAGTACTTGAAGAAATATATGAACTACAATGGAAAAGAGTAGGAGGACTGCATCCTAAGGTCATTATTTTCAAGTGCAAGTGGTTCGATCGAGAGATTATAGAGGAGAACCGGCTGTTGGGCTAGTCGAAATTAATCGAGAAAGCTTTTGGATTGCCCAGATGTCTATATCGTGGCTCAAGAGGCGACCCAAGTTTATTACCTCCCATACGCGTGCAAGATTGCTCGTTTGCGGGATTACGATGTCCCGTACAAGGTGTCGCCGTATGGTAAATTACCTATGCCAATCGACGATGATTATAACCCTCTCATAAACGCCGACACATATGAGGGAGAATTTTCCAAGAGGAAGGTGGGCTCACAGGCCATTTCGTGATCGACTTGACGGGAGGTGAGGGCATGGAAGAAGACGTTGGCAGTGTCGGTGTCGACTCCGAAGAAGAGGTTGACGACATTAACGACTTGGCATTTCTCCAGCGATTAAATTCACAGAACGACGGTGGGGATACCGATGGTGATGACACACGTGATAGTGACGATGAGACTGACGCTCCATTTAATGCTAGACCTCCAGATCAGATGATCCCGACTTTGACCAATATATGTATGCTTCTATTTATTTTACTTAGTTTATTTGCTTAGCATGAGTTCTAATTATTTTATTTGCTTCACATGCTTTCTAATTATTTCACTTAGTTTATTATTTGCTTAGCATGAGTTCTATTTATTTTATTTGCTTTTGCATTCGTACTAATCGGTTCAATGTTTGTCATTGCAGGCCACAGAAACATGGTAGGAGGCAGCTCATGCAGCGGACAGGGAGGGGGCGGGAGGAAAGGAGGGAGGAGAGGGAGAGGGGCACGACGAAGCCCCTCAACGCCGTGATCAGGCGGTGGAGAGGAGGCAACAGGAGGAAAGAGGCGAAGGATCCAGAGTCGGCGGTTCCTCGAGAGGGACCGAGGGTAGGCCTCCGAGAGAAGAGGAAGGGCGGGTGGGGAGGAGGAGAGGGGACAGTGGGGGGGGGGGACGAGGGGAGGAGACAGAGGAGGACGAGGGGAGGAGACAGAGGGGGAGGGGGGACGAGGGGAGGAGAGGGTGGAGGAGATAGAGAGGGATGGGTGTGAGACCGAGATCTTGTCAGCTGATGGCTCCGATTCTGAGGAGGAGGGTTGTGAGAAGGAGGTGTCAGTGACGTGTACCTGCGAGGTCCGGTAGCGCTCCCAAAGTCAGTCCCGCTAGCACAACGGCCTTTGGTTGAACCAAAGGGCTCTACGTAAGATGCACATTCTATTAATATGTTTCTTACATTTTGAAACTTAAATCTCTCGACACATTCTAATTAACATTTTGTTTTTCTCGGTTTTGCAAATAGGTTCAAGAAGCATGAAGATGGAGGGCGGCACATGGGGCACGTGTTTGGCTCTCTGATGAAGACCCACTACCCGGGGTTGGTGACACGCCCTACAACCGGTGAGGTCGTGCCAGCTACGCGGTGGGAGGACTACAAGCTTCGTTGTGACACCACCCACGGCTCTAAGTACGAGGCCGTGCCTCACGATTTATGGGTAAGTCAGCAACCACATTTCGTTTAGCACATCTCATCCTTTTCACTAACTTGCACATTCGTCGTGCTTAATTGCAGTTCTTTAGATGCGAGGAGGGGAAGGAGCGGAGTGCAGGAAGATCTCATTAAGATGGGCGTCAAGAGGTGACGGACATGATCTACGAGGCGTATCGCAGCTGTCATCAGGATCGAGGCGGCCAAGGGGTTGACATGCACAAGGAATAAAGCCATTTATAAGTACCCCAAGGCTCACGAGTATAATTCGGTAAGTGAGGCCTACCTGGCTAACACTTCTTGTTATTCTTACATACATGCATGGCTAACACTTGAGTTATTCTTCATGCATACTAACCACATACTCCTTTATGTAGGTGAGGCCTACCTGGTGCGCCTCACACGCGGAATGCTGGAGGGGCTGTCGGCTTGGTGGGACTCTGACGAGTGGAGGGCGATCAACGCTAATGGCAGGGCGAATCGGTTGGTCGTGAAGGCTACGCACCACCAGGGTAGCCAGTCTTGGTGGGTACGCCAAGTTATATGTAAGTGTTTATTTTTCACAAGTTCTTTATGCATGCTTAATTAGGCGGAACAAGATATGCTCTTCTAACCATATCATTTTTAATTGTAGGCGGCTCACAATAAGGTGCCAGAGCCTAACACGTACCAGGTGTACCACATGGCCAAGCTGGCATCCGCCAAAAAGTCCAAGCCGTATGATCCCGCTACTCCCAGCACCTCTTTCAACTTGCCCACAGCCAAACGCAAGGAGAAGTACGATAATGCGCTCAAGGCGAGGGAGGGGGAGACCATTGACCCGAGCTCCCGGGACTTGGACCCGGTGCTGGTCATGACGTCAGGAGGAGGACTGAGGCACGGTCGGCCTGCTTGGAGCCAGCACCTTCCCTAGAGAGATGGAGGGCCTAGCCAGCATGAGGGCTAGGTCTACGAGCTCCAGCCTGCAGATCCAGAGGCGCGACGAGCCTGCACGTGACCTACAAGCGGTTAGTTTCATTAAAATGATGCGTCCTCTAGTTATTTGCATGTTTTCGTTCTAACTAATGCAAACCATTTCATTGGATCAGGCGATGGAGAAATGCAGCACGGAACGCAGCCCTAGAGGAAAAGCACAGGCAGGAGACCGAGCAGACGAGGAAGGAGATGGAGGCGATGCGGGCACAATGGCGGTCGTCGCGGTGAGTTTCATGTGCATAAGATACCAACGGTAGTCTACTGTTTCATTTACTAACCTTGCTTCTAAAAAATAATATGCAATATGTTCCGCAGCAAAGGTATGATGTTCCCGACATGGCACAGTTTCAAGCGATGGTGATTCATTCATCTCCGCACACCGTAAGTTCTCATGTTCAAAGTTTTTATGTCTTTTTACCATGTCCTTCTAACCGGTGCTAACCATCTAATTCTTCATGCATGTAGGTTGCCTCCTCGAACGATCGCCCATGGCCCAGACACCGGAGCAGCAGATGGAGCCCAGACACCCGGAGCAGCAGATGGACCAGCAGATGGAAGCCCAGCCCGGAGCAGCAGATGGACAAGCAGATGGAGCAGCAGCAAACGCTACCCGCCACCTTCAGCAGCCGCCGGGTAGTTAGCTCAACCTTCAGATGGACCAGCAGCAGTACTTGTTATTTTTTCATGAATGCTAGTTCATTCATTCATATGTACTTGTGTTGAATTCATGGATGTTGGAATCCTCATGCATTTCTATGTCTTTTTCTCATGTTTTAGATGGATTGGAGCTAGGAGCGGATGGCATCGATGGCATGATGACCGGGAGTTGTTTCGTCATTGTTTTGTTGCTTCTTTGATGTTGTCGGAGCGGCCTTTTGTTGTTGTGCTACATTTGGAC